>CM064503.1:21510133-22185133 GCA_032716605.1 Paralithodes platypus | reverse complement strand
CTCTCCCTAGACCTCCATCAAGCATATTAAATTATCCTTAAGATCCCCCTTTATTTTGTTTCTAAATGTAATCTAAAGAGGAAATACATTAGTGAATTTGAGTATATTTGAATAAATAACAAAAAAGAAAACATTGACCTTAGAATTTGACCTTATCCTATGACTTTGACCATTAACCCCTTCTGTACCGGCGGCGTCTTTTTATTATATTGTAGCTATATTTATACCATTTTGTGCAGCTAAAAAGGATCTGTGGTAGTAAAAATAATCAAGCGAGTTAGTTCGAAGCCTGTTATTGCTGAAGGCCATTTTTAAACTGAATAAAATTGACAATACCGGTACTGGAAGGGTTAATATAAATTTAATCTAAAGAGGAACTACGCGAGTGAGTTTGAGCATATTCGAATAAATTGCAAAGAAGAATATATTGAGCTTAGAATTTGACCTTTTCCTATGAGTTTGACAGGATATACCAGTTATGCCTATTGACATTAATAAACATCTGTATATCCATTACGGAGATAATATTTAAGATCGTATTTTAATCTTTGACCTTGACCTCTGAAATACTCATCTGAAAAGGTAAGCAAAAGTGTTTACAGTGAATCTAGTTACATTTTAGTAGGCGAAACATTCATAAACAAATAATTAAATAATTAACTGGCCTTACACGGTGACCTGGACCTTTGACCTTTGTGTAAGATCATATATCGTGCTTTTTTTATTTTTTTCTAAAAAGGAGACAAAAGGCAGGTTTCCTGTAACGAGTGTCTCCCCAAAGCCAAAAGAGTGACAGAGCCAAATTCAAGGGACGTTGGAGTCAAAATGCCTGGACACACGAAGTTTAAAGCAGTTTAAGTCATAGGATGAAGGAAAGATTGATTGAGGGAGCGAGTTTCATAGTTCACTTGTTGAGTAGAAGATAGAAAATTTGCCAATTCTTGGGTTGGAAAGCTAGACAGAATAGAAGTGGGACCGTGTTGAAAGGCGGGTGCCTCGCACTCGCCGCAAGGGAGAGGGCTTGTACTGAGAGCTCTGAAGAACACTGAGTGAGAGAGATGCAATATTGCGGCATGTAGAAAGAGATTGTAGGGAACTAGTAAGAGGAAGTGAGTTGATGAGACAAAATGCTTTGGACTCTACTCTTTCGAGAAGTGCGGTATGGGTGGAGCCTCCCCACACATGCGAACAATACTCAATACAGGGGCGCACTGTGCACCGAAATAGAGCAAGAAGCTGAGCGGGGGTAAGGAACCCACAGAGACGGTTGAGCACACCCAACGTTTGGGAAGCCGTTTTAGCAAGAGTGGTAATATGATGCTTCCAAGAAAGGTCGGATGAAAAAGATACACCTAGAATATTAAGAGAAGATGAAGGGTTGAGTTGTGTATTGTTGAAGAATAATTGATAGTCTTGCGGAAGATTGCGATGGAGAGATAGAGGGAGAAATTGGGTCTTGGAGGCGTTGAAAGTAACAAGATTATCTCTGCCACAATAAGAAATCATTGCTAGATCAGAAGATAGGCGTTCTATGACCTTGACATGTGAGTTTTGGAGTGTTTGCTGGCTGGGTTGATGTGAAAGACTAGTTGAATAGTGTAAGGTAGTGTCAGCACTCAGCAGCATGTGAATGGATAGGACTAGAGGTACAGTTGAGGAGATCATTAACAAATATTAGAAAGATAATTGGAGAGAAGGACAGAACCCTTAACTAACCTTCTCATTGACCATCTTTAAAAAAAAAATCGTTGAAATCCACCAAACCGTCTAGGAAAGGTATACTTGAATTATTGAAATGTATACCAATACATCGATCTTTGAAAATCGCTTAAGGGGGATGACTTGTTTTTTTCTCTTTCTTGGTTGTATCCATTTGGCCCCATTCAGCCAACTGTTTTAAGGCATTTATCCCAATCCAGATGTCGATATTTTCCTGGCGAGCGATAGCGATCTAGAATTTTATGGAGAATTCCGGCTTCGCCGGAGACATTTTTCAAATTGAAAAATGTACAAATGTAGCCAGCTGTCTAACTCATTATCCAAAATATGGTGGGACGCTATTGCTCGCCAGGTATAAATCGACCAGGTATAAGTAGGCTGAATGGGGCAGAATGGATAAAACCCAGAGAGAGAGAAGAAAAGCAGGTCACCCCCCTTAATAAATATCTCGCTTCTGTTGAAGAGGTTATTGTAAACAATAACGATAGAGATCAAAGTCAACCAAAACATTATCGACACAGAAAAGTGAATTTTGCAATGTAACTACAAGTGAATCCCCACAATCAGATCATTATTTTTAGATTTCAATTTAGAACAAACCTCTGAAATCGAAAACTACCTAAACAAACTACTACAACCAAAGAAATAATCTAGAAAGCGCTTAATAGAGGCGAGTGTAAGCATGAGCTAGTGTCATCTAAATGGGTGCACACTGAACTGAACATTTAAATTAAGATCAAAATGTAATTTCTAGTAATTTAAATCCTAAGTTCTTAACCTGATAAGCGCTAAATAGCAGTAGGAGCTAGGGTAGTTATTTGTGCATTTCTGCCAAAATATTCGATCTCACAGAATTTTAAAAAAAGTACCTCAATGTCTTGGAAATAAGCAGCCACATCCGCCAATATATATATATCCACCCTACTAAAAAAATGTGGGTGTGGAGTTACGGTGGCTGCAAGTTGAAAAAAATGGGCTGATAGGCACGACATCCCCGAGCGAGCGAGTGTGTGTGAGTGAGTCAGGCGGGAGGAGAGAGAGAGGGTGGAGAGAACGTGCGATTGATGAGAAGCAACGCTCTATATCTCGCCTAAAAAGCACCTTTATGGTTTCACCTGTTCATATTCATGAGTAAGGCAGCCCATGTGAATAATATACACTGATAAATGAAGCGCAGAGAGGCATACGGACGAATAATAGGCGAAATAAGAGTGGTGTATTGAGAAAGGTGGGTGGCGCGGGAGAGAAAAGGGGTCAGATTACAGTAAGTAGATGAGATTAGCGTGGGTGTATGCACAAATTTAGACCTTATAGACACTTTGTGTTGTCGTTGCTATATTGTAAACAACGATAAGACTTCTTGGATGGCGCAGTATGTTAGAGTAACCCGATATCTCATTACACAATTTTTACGCACTATTTGCTTGCAACTCATGGATGAAAGGTTATTTATTTACTTGTAAATTTCTTTACTGTTTGTTCGTAATGATAGAATATGTTAGGTTATGTAAAAGTATTATACATACTAAATACTTCGATATACACAAGTGTATCGAGGGTTATATATATTTTTTTTTGTCAAGCATTCGTCTGCCCGAAAATACGTACGCACTAATCGCTGTCAGTATAGTGTGAACAGTCATGGTCTAGTGGTTAGAGTGATGGACTGAGTGAGATGTAGGCCTAGAGACGTAGGCCTAGAGACGTGGGTTCGAAACCAGAGAGGTTATGGGGATGTTTTTGGAGTGTTTATATCACTTGAAATTTTTTTTTTTTTACATACTTACGCCTGCTATTCATAAAGTCGAAAACTTTGATGAATAGCAGAGCGTAAGTATGTTTTTTTTGTGTTTATTATGTGTTTTTTTTTGTTTTTTTTTGTTTTTTATTCTTACAAAAGGTTGTTACAAAAGGTTAGTACATAAGTATAATATTACATAGGTATATATATAAATAAAAAAATATTGCCTGGCTAATGAATTAAACTGAAATAATAAATGAAAATATTGCTTATATATACAGTATAGTGTATACAATAATATACTGTGTATATATATATATATATATATATATATATATATATATATATATATATATATATATATAATATATATATATACAGTATATACCAAAACATATGAACTTATCCTACAACTATAATTTGTACATGTTATGATAATATTATCACGTTGGTCAGGTACGGGCAAGTAGGTAGGCAGGCAGGTGTTTTGAGATCACGTTGGTCAGGTACGGGCAGGTCAGGTACGGGCAGGTAGGTAGTGAGGTAGGTAGTGAGGTAGGTGGGCGGGGCAGGAGTTTGGCTGAGATAGGGCGACACAGGTACTACTCCTAGTAGTACTTGAGTGAGTGGTAGTCCCTGAAGCACTCGCCCAAACACAACCCAACGTTGCATTCCTTGCACATTGATGTGACTCGGCTTCTTCTTTGTGGCTTTCTGGTGGAGTGGGCACAGACCTGGCACTGTACTTGCAGCCTCCGGGTGCCAGATAGCTCGGTGTGGATAGGGTAGTGTTTGTCATATCCATCAATGACTCTGTCTGGGAGGTTGACTGCACGGCGACCCCTGTGACCGGAGACTGGTTGGTGTTTTTGTAGGAGTTGGTAGGCGACATTGTATATGAACTCCCTGAACTTGAGTTTTTTGTTCGGGGCCATGTCTTTTTTTACAAGCCACATGTTGTAAGCGTTGAGCATCGTGATGTCAACAAAGTGAAGGAAAAGCTTGTGATACCACTTCACTGTTTTTCGTAGGCACTCAACGCCTGCAAGCTGGCAATCAGACTTGTCCACAAGGCGCATGTACTTGGTGTAATCCACCACCATATCAGGTTTCTGGATAGACTTCTTGGTACGGTAGTGGAATTTACCAGAGTCCACTTGGGCACCTGTATGGACAGTCGAAAGCAGGTGAACTGGTCGCTTATCGAGCCACTTTACCGCCAGAACTTTCCCAGACTTCTCCAGCTGCTTGTAGTGCTCTTTCTTCTTTCTTCTTGGTCTGTCCAGTCTGCGGCGCCTTTGTTCCTCTGCCAAGTCGTCATCAGAAGCGGTGTCACTGTGGGAGGGGTTGTCCAGTTCTATGCGATTGCCTTGGAACTTAGGCATGAACTTCCTGTTAGTTCTGACAGTCCCACATGCCCCCGTTTTGTGGTCATGGAGGAACTGGCAGAGTGCAGGACTTGTATACCAATTGTCGGTGTACAACGTGTGCCCCTTGTTCAGGTAGGGCTCCAGCATCTTTTTCACAATGTGCCCTGACATGCCCAATGGGTCGTTGCCACCGACTTTTGGAATGTCTACATCAGTGCCGGTGTATACGATCATGTCGAGCACTATTCCACTTTCACAATCGCACAACACAAAGATCTTGATCCCGAACCTGTGTCTCTTCAAGGGGATGTACTGCTTGAACACCAGGCGTCCTTTGAAAAGCACGAGCGACTCATCAATCACCAGGTTGGCAAAGGGGTAGAAGAATTTCCTGTACCTTTGCAACAACATGGTCAACACATCCCGAACTTTCCATATTCTATCAGCTCGGTTTGGATTATTATTGTCTGCGAAGTGCAAAAATCGCAGAAGCAAGAAAAATCTATCACGAGCCATATATTTCCGGAAAATTGGGGTGTTGATGATTGGGTCGTGCTTCCAATAATGCTCCATTACATGCTTCCTGCAGAGAGGCATGATTAGCAACAACGCAAAGAACACAAGGAGCTCAGGGACAGTCGTATCAACCCATGCACGAATTCTTGCTCTAGGAGATATCATATCAATTCTTTCCCTCACCCAGGTAAAATAGCCATTGGTTTGGGAAACGAGATGAGATAATACCTCCTGGTCAAAAAATGCACAGAAGAAATCAGATTCCGTGGACTGGTCATTGCAGGGCCAGTCTGCTGTTGAACCAGCCAGATTGGCATTGAACTGGTGCAAATCTGGTTGGAAATGGGACCCTTCAGACCAGGCAAAATTATACGCCCGTGGGGGATCAGGATCAGCCCCTCCGTCAGCCACGTCGTCTGCGCCTTCGTCGTCAGACAGGTCTTGGTCATGGTCACGGTGCAGAAGTACATCGTCGTCTTCCGAATCCTCTGCACCTCCCTCATATTGGTCTTGATCCTCCTCAGACTCGCTCCCACTATCACCACCCCAGCCATAGTTCCTGGGATCGAAGGCTTCCCCTTCTGCAGCGTCGTCGTCAGAGGAGTCAGGAGGGAAGAGGAGGGCGTCAAACTTGGATGGCGTTAGACCGGCTGCCAAAACTCTACGAGGCCCTCCAACAGCAGCAGGGGCATGGGTGGGCGTGGGTGGTGGAGCAGGGGCGTGCGTGGGCGGTGGTGCAGGGGCGGCCGTGGTGGGCAGTGGTGCAGGGGCGGCCGTGGTGGGTAGTGAGACAGGGGCGGCCGTGGTGGGTGGTGGTGGTGGTGGCAACGCGGGGGTGGTAGAGGCGGGAGGTGTCACCTTACTCCTCTTGAACTGATAAGGGTGTCCTTTACCCTTACCCTTCTTGCCAACTACCCCCGATGCTCCTGCATCCCCAGGACGGCCACTTGTACTTCCTGTGGTGGTGGGCGCCGTGGGCGTCGTTGCCACAACAGTAGAGGCAGTAGTTGTTGTGGTAGCAGTTGTCAGAGCAAATGCTGAGGACAATGACCTCTTCGCACTCGTCGTGCTTGGTGCACGTGTCGTGCCTCTCCCACCACGTGTCGTGCCTCTCCCAGCACGTGTAGGTCTTCTTGGCTGCACTGGCTCATCATCCTCAGAAGTATATACGTAGGAGGGGTCCCTGGCACGTATTCGTGTCCTGCCACGAGCACTAACACCGCCAGCAACAGGGTTGGGCGAGTCAACAGGGAGCGAGTCAGGGGAGCGTGTAGGCTCCATGGTGACTGAGAGCGTACTGCGTGTGTAGACTGTGTGGGGTGCGTGCGGCGGGTGGTTGTGGGTGCCATCGAGAGGTACCATGTCGCACTAAACGTGGCGCAATTTGTGACTCCCCAGACAGCTTGGCGCCGTTTTGGTACGCCTTTAAAAATCCTGCTTCCGTGAGGCCTATCGCGTTCCCTATAGGAAGCCTTCCGTGAGGCCTATCGCGCTTGCCGGGTTAATGGGTCATCCAAAGCAATATCAATGTTTATGTGTGAAACCCTAAAGTAACCAATATAACTCGCTGTATCTATCGTCAAGATCGGTTAAAAATATTCTTTATTGTTTTGTTTGTCTTTATATTTTAACCCAGGAACTGCGGGAAGACTCTTAAGAGTTCCCCCGGCGGACTGCGGGAAGACTCTTAAGAGTCAGGGGGAAAAAAATCAATTTAAAACCGATTTTTTTTTTTTTTTTTTTTTTTTTTTATTTTATTTCCCTGGGCCATGCAAAATATCACTCCTCTACCTCCCCTCCTTCCCCACTTTCCTCCCCTCCTTCAGTTATCACCTATTTTCCCTGTTATTCCCTTATTCTGTGGTATATTTTCGTGCTAACATTAGCGAGTTGCAAGCAGGGCATTGTCATCACTGTTAGCAAGCGAGTGCAAGAGAGAGAGAGAGTATCGATCGACAGTGTCTCTCCAGACTTGGGGAAAAGTGGCGGGAAAGGAGGTTGCCTCAGCCATATATTATGTAACTCCCGGCCTGTATCGCCGATTTTGACCATCCAAACGCTGTTTCCACTTGTTTTATTGTTGTAACAGGATAACCCGGGAACTGCGGGAAGACTCTTAAGAGTTCCCCCGGTGGACTGCGGGAAGACTCTTAAGAGTCAGGGGAAAAAAAATCAATTTAAAACACCGAAAAAAAAAAAAATATGTTTTTTTGTTTTTTTTGCCCCTGGGCCATGCAAAATATCACTCCTCTACCTCCCCTCCTTCCCCACTTTCCTCCCCTCCTTCTGTTATCACCTATTTTCCCTGTTATTCCCTTATTCTGTGGTATATTTTCGTGCTAACATTAGCGAGTTGCAAGCAGGGCATTGTCATCACTGTTAGCAAGCGAGTGCAAGAGAGAGAGAGAGTATTGATCGACAGTGTCTCTCCAGACTTGGGGAAAAGTGGCGGGAAAGGAGGTTGCCTCAGCCATACATTATGTAACTCCCGGCCTGTATCGCCGATTTTGACCATCCAAACGCTGTTTCCACTTGTTTTATTGTTGTACCAGGTTAATACCTTTATAATCAACCTATAATAGGCGCATATGGAGAAGTATTAATGCTATTTATGGTAAAATAAATATTTTAGTGATGGAAACAGCTCAAATACAGGCACAGGCAGAGGTGTCTCATACCCCCCATGCACACTTCAGAGGTTAATACCTTTATAATCAACCTATAATAGGCGCATATGGAGAAGTATTAATGCTATTTATGGTAAAATAAATATTTTAGTGATGGAAACAGCTCAAATACATGCGCACAGGCAGAGGTGTCTCATACCCCCCATGCGCACTTCAGAGGTTAATACCTTTATAATCAACCTATAATAGGCGCATATGGAGAAGTATTAATGCTATTAATGGTAAAATAAATATTTTAGTGATGGAAACAGCTCAAATACATGCGCACCGGCAGAGGTGTCTCATACCCCCCATGCGCACTTCAGAGGTTAAGGGGGGAGGAGGGGAGGGGGTAATGTAGAGGGGGGGGGGGGGGGGGGCAGAAAACGTATGATGTTGGACGAAGTTAATAGTTTTTACTGGTAACTAAGGTATACTGACATAGCTGTTTCATCTGTTTCCGTCTAATAGTGTCGATACATCCTGCTACCTGACAGACAGACACACATACAACAACGGTCACACAATCTCTGTAAACTCCGTTTGGTGGAAATAATCAGATCTTGATTCTTCAAAGGCTGACATGTTAACATATACATAAATAAGTTAATGCATGGGATAATTAAATAAATAATTAAACCAAATAATGAGATACATTAACTAGAGTGGCACTCGGTCGAGCGCATACCTCCGCCTACGCCATTAAGGGGAGGCAGACTGTTTTTCTGGACTCCCTTCTCCCTATTGTTTAGCCCCACTAGTTTTGAGATTATAAGATGTTCGGCCCATTAGTTTGACGTTTTTAAGACCTTTCGCCCCATTTCGTTGTCAATTTTAAGACCTTTTGTGCCATTTAGGTGTCGATTATTTCCTGGCGAGCGATAGCGAGCCTGCAATTTTAAGAGGAACCGGCCTTTGGCCGGGAAATTTTTCTACCGAAAAATGTACAAATTTATCTTGAAGGGGGTGTTTTTCTAAGCTTGATGGAGGTCTAGGGAGGAAACTAAAAAAATTAATGAATACATTAATTAATAGACCAAACAAACGGTCAGTCTCCCCTTAATATCATTTACCTAAATATTTGTTTAATCTTGGTTCCAGGATTATGATATCGGATCGCCTACTAAATTGAAGCACTTCTTCCTTTGGCGCATATCCTATCTGCCCACCAAATGTTGTGAAAATTGGTTAATAACTTGGTGAGATATCTTGTTTATTGAAACAGACAGACAACAAACTGAGGCGAAAACATAACCTCCGTCCGGAAGTAATATAATCAATGAATGAATAACGTAGCGGTAGTATAAACGCAGGTAATATAGACACTGCTATTGAACCATTTAGCTAAACACATTATATTGGACAGGTTTATAGCCAGCATATCAAGGCGTGCTCAGTAGAGTATATACCTCTGTCTCCACCATGTATATCAAGGTGTGCTCAGTAGAGTATATACCTGTGTCTCCACCATGTATATCAAGGCGTGCTCAGTAGAGTATATACCTGTTCTCCACCATGTATATCAAGGCGTGCTCAGTAGAGTATATACCTGTGTCTCCACCATGTATATCAAGGCGTGCTCAGTAGAGTATATACCTGTGTCTCCACCATGTATATCAAGGCGTGCTCAGTAGAGTATATACCTGTGTCTCCACCATGTATATCAAGGCGTGCTCAGTAGAGTATATACCTGTGTCTCCACCATGTATATCAAGGCGTGCTCAGTAGAGTATATACCTGTGTCTCCACCATGTATATCAAGGCGTGCTCAGTAGAGTATATACCTGTGTCTCCACCATGTATATCAAGGCGTGCTCAGTAGAGTATATACCTGTGTCTCCACCATGTATATCAAGGCGTGCTCAGTAGAGTATATACCTGTGTCTCCACCATGTATATCAAGGCGTGCTCAGTAGAGTATATACCTGTGTCTCCACCATGTATATCAAGGCGTGCTCAGTAGAGTATATACCTGTGTCTCCACCATGTATATCAAGGCGTGCTCAGTAGAGTATATACCTGTGTCTCCACCATGTATGCAAACCAGAGTATACAGTATGTCACGTAAATGTTGCCTTTCCGCGGATGTTTTTGTCCTTGGTCAATTATGTCCGCGACCTATTATAATTATATCTGTGGCCGATAAGGTGAGAGCCGAGCGGTTAATTAGGTTTAGATTTTTTTCCTGGCGAGCGTTAGCGAGCCTCTAATTTTAGAAGAAACCGGCCTTTGGCCGGGTCACTTTTCTACCGAAATATGGAAAAATTTATCTTGAGAGGGGGTCTAGGGGTTGTTTTTCTAAGCTTGATGGAGGTCTAGCGAGGAAACTCAAAAATATATTTATGAATAAATATATAGACCAAAAACTAAGCACTACCCCCTTAACACTATCTGGTGCAACGTCTCGGGGGTAATGATGTAATTTTGTTATATAATTATTACGTGTTTTAATTATTATTATTTATTTATTTATTTATTTTTGTTTACCATTTTCGAACAATGTATTCTTAGTTTACCTACTAAACTTAGACAAACGCCTCTCCAGAAATACTTAAGGAAAAAAAAAAAAAACGTCCCCCAAACCCCCTTCAAGTTAACTATGTACAATTGTCGGTAGAACAATTACCCGGCCGGTTTCTTCCAAATTACAGGCTCGCTATCGCTCGCCCAGGAAATATCGACACCTTATTTGGTTGAAGCGTCTTATAATCGCCAAACTAATGAGGTGAAACGTTTTAAAATCTCCAAACTATCTGTCTATCTATGTATTGCCAGACGCCATGATCCCCGAACGGGTGGCTACGAATGAATCGCTCCCATGAACCTCTGTCCCCTGTCAGCTGATGCCCATCCTCCCATCCAACACTTCTTCCACTCATATACTTCTTAACTCCATCCTTCCACCTCACTCTCGGTCTGCTCTCCCTCTCTTTCCCTCTACCTCACTCTCGTACACTCTCTTAGTCATTCTCTCGCTTCCTATACGTTCCACATGGCCGAACCATCTCAAGGTGTTCCTTTTCACACTTTCCAGCAAATTAACATCCACAGCACACCACTCTCGTACTTTCTTATTCGTCTGTCTATACCTACATATAACTCCACATGCACTTCTCAAATAACTCATTTCCACCCCTCTTACTCTTGATGTGTGCCTCTCCAACAACGTCCATGCTTCACTCTCGTACGTTAATGTCAGGGTTACCACACTATCAAGCAAGGACTTCTCTACTTACATGTTGATCATCCTATTCCTTGTTACTGTTTTCAGTGTTTCTACAACCCTCTGCCCCTGTTGCGCCCTCTCCAGCCCTTTATCCTCCATACTTCCATCTTTATTCATCACACTGCCCAGATACTTAACCCGTACAGCCCCAGCGACGCGCCTGACGCGTCGGCGATGTATGTAACGCACAGCCCCAGAGACGCGCCTGGCGCGTCACCCTAATTGCGCCGACCGTAACCTCAGGTGTAGCCACTCAAGAGGGCTCAGATTTGTATGGGAACTGTGTACGTATCCCATGCAACCGTGCCGATGGTTGAAAACTCTCAAAGTCCACGTGCGTGCGCGTGAGCGCGCAATAACCTGTTTTTTTGGGATAATTGCCTTCAATTTTTTACTCTTGTAAAATACGTTTTCGGGGGCTCTGTAGGACCATTTTTTAAGCTTTTTGAGCGGTTTTTCGTGGTTTTTCCTTCATTCCTAACCCATTCGCTATTGTTTCTGGAATAAAACCATATTTTGAAAACCGGCCGGGTTCTGGTGAACAAACATTACAAAACTAGCCGGGGCTGGACGGGTTAAGGGGGGTCACCTGCTTTTTCTCTCTTTCTCTCTTTTTCTCTTTCTCTGGCTTGTATCCATTCGGCTCCATTCAGCCAACTGTTACCCTTAATTAGCGGCTCACCACATAAGTCGAGTTAAATAAAGCTGGACTATGTGGCGGCGCTCGACATAGGTCGAGTGGCAATTTCAGCACGTAATGTTGCTGAGAGAGAGAGACAAGTGGTGGCAGGAGAGTAGCGAGCGTATGACTGCTCCAGACCACCGCGGCGAACATACTGACACGAATCCCAGCTCCCTCCTCCCTCTCTCACTCGCTATATAAGGAATTGTATCGGGAAAGTGGCTAATTACATGCTTTTTGCACTCGCGTTGCACGGTTATTGCAAGAAAACTAGCCATCATAAAAGGATCGTTATGGTGTCATTCGAAAGCTCTGTTTATGCCCTTTCAGGGATAGGTACTTGTTTTACGTTCTGGGTCTTATTTAGGCATGAAAATGATCACGTAAACAGCCCTATTTTGGCTAAAAACACCCCGCTGGGCGGTACATATAAATAAACCGCATAGGCCGCTCGTAAGGTGTTAAGACGTTTATCCCCATCCAGGTGTCGATTTCTTCCTGGCGAGCGATAGCGAGCCATCATTGTATGGAGAAATCCGGCTTCGCCAGACATTTTTTTATCAAAAAATTTACAAATTTAGCTTGCTGTAATATATATATATATACTGTATATATATATATATATATATATATATATATATATATATATATATATATATATATATATATATATATATATATATATATATATATATATATATATATTTATATATACAGTATATATATATTTATATACAGTATTCGAGAATGGATAATAAGTCGTAGGCGTGTGCATAAACCTTTAACCGTCCTGGTGGTGTAATGGTTAAGGTGGCAAAAATCTGTGTGTGATAACCCGGGTTCGAATCCCGGTGGATCACATATATACTTTAATTGATTTCATTGGGGGTGTTTGGTGTTGTGGTGAAATTAATAAAATATAGAATATATATGCTGGCTCGCTAACGCTCGCCAGGAAAACATTGATACCTGGATGGGGGTAAAATCTTAAAACAGTAGGCTGAATGGGGCCGAATGAATACAAGCCAAAGAGAGAGGGAGAGAGAGATAAACAAGCAAGGTGGGCTCCCTTAAATGAGCTGACACTGTCCATAACCTGACCATTCAACCTCGCCTTACACTCAGTGAATGTACAGTTGCGCTAATAAGTCATGTCTCCGCACCAAGTATGTTTTGATCAATAATTGGCATCAGCAATATCTAAGCTTTATTTCTTCATATCGAGTGAACTATACAAACATGTTCCTACACTTACCCACCCTATTCAACATCTGACAGACATTTATACAGCAGAGAGCAAGCCAAAATAATGACAGCTGGGCCATGACTTATTAGCGCAACTGTACTCCTTTCAAAGGCCATTCAACCCCGGAACCAAACATATTCTGACAAATTGTTTGAATCAGTTACATCACAATTAAATTACGTGGTACAACTTCACATTATGAGCAAGCCTTTCACTCTGCCACACCAGATTAAATCAGACATAATCTTGTGTGGCAGTTTGAATGGCTGACCCAATATGAGGTAATACTACAAGTTTTTCCATGTCGATTTTTTTTTTTTTTTTTTTAATATAACCAATCGAACATTTGCGTCTGAATATGTGTGATTGTGGGTTTGGAGTGAACACACCCTAACTTTTCCCCCAATTTACCTTCAGATTCCAATTCTCACTAATGGTTTCAAACATATTTACCAGAGCCTGTAAGTCCTACTCGGTATCACTCATCAGAACTGTATTGTCAGCAAACAGCAGTACAGGCACCTTCCACTCATTTCCTTCCCTCATCAGAGGTACACCGTACACCAACATCCACTGCTCTTCCTTGTATTTCTTCCATGACTCCATTCATATAAATATTGAACAACCAAACTGATGGAGTAAAACAGGGTGGTTCCACAAAGCCCCGGCCTGCACCAGCTAGGGTTAACAGATGTAACAGGTGCGAGGTACGGTAACAGGTGTGGTGGTGGGCCAGGCAGGTGTCGGGAGTCATGAGAGAGCCAATCATACCACACAATTATCATCCTCAAAAGAGGTGAATCAAAAGGTTATCAATTTAGGTAGTCGTGCCACTGGGGGAAAATCAAAATAATAAAAGTACTAAAAACATATATTATAGGTTTGACTCCTGTAAGGAGATTAGGAAAACCTAATATTTAGTAGTGGCCCCGTAATCATTGACGAACATGCCTATTACATAAGGCATCCTCTTCAAACACTAATCCGCCGTAGTTTGAATCTACCGCGCAGAGCATTTAAAAACTGAGGAGCCTTCATCATGAGCGCACGCGACCTCACTCATGGCTTCAGTCATTATGAATTGGGTTCTCACTACGAAAAAACTTCGTAAAAAATAAAAACAAAAAGAAAATAAGAATAACTATCCAATAAGCTTTCCATCATATCGTGGATGTACTTGTGTGGATTTCTGACCAGACGCTGATCAGGCGTCATTCCTCCTTCACTGACATATCAAGTAAACCAAAATCCTTAATACATCAACGAATGGGAAGGGGACGGTCGGGAGGGCCCCAGTCGTCAATGATTACGGGGCCACTACTAAATATTAGGTTTTCCTAATCTCCTTACAGGAGTCAAACCTATAATTTATTAGTGGCCCCTCCATCATTGACGAACATGCCTGATATCTAAGACTGGAGGGGGACATTCGTAATCATATCATAACTCTAGAAAAGCAGATAATAAAAACAACCACATAGTATTCTTACTTTTGAAAAATGTATTTAATACGGCGTACGCCGGAAATATACAAGAAAAAGGGGGTTCAGGCAGGTGCGTGCTTCAAAGAAGCCTGCCTGACAAAAATAGGTAACCCTGAAGATTCTGAACACAGATCTGTAGTTACAAAAGGCACCCCACTCAACGAGTGGTGACAAATAATAAGTTATAAGTTTATATGTGCACATCATAAACCCCAAAATACATGTGGAGATCAATTGCTAATGAACTCCATTGAACTAATGTTACATTGCTTTCGCAGCTAAAACTACTATAACAACACTGTTGTTTTGTACTAAACTTTGTACTAGCACAAATTCTCTCAGAGAAATTTTCATATCACATTTCCACCTTAAATTGTATCACAGTTCTCATACTCCGGCGGGGTCTAGGGTGTCCTATGTCAACTGACTGCACCCCCCCCCCCCCCTTTCCTTGAAAATAAACATAAGTGACTGCAGGGCCACCTAGACCCTCTGCCTTAAAGCTATACATGGTAAGGAAGGTTTGTCTAGAGCAACTGACAAGTATCTAGAGAGAAACGTATGATTAGACGCCCACAACTGTGTGGACGCAATATCTTCAACTGAAAAGTTTTTCAGGAAACGTAAAGAGGCCGCCCACTTGCGTAAATCGTGGGCCCTACCCACAACGCCGGGATTACTCTCTTTAATGACTTCTACCAGAAGAGAGGCTAATCGCCGTTTAAGTAAGCGTTTACCCGTACTCGCTACCCATAAAGCACCTTGGGGGTTATGAGGAGCTATTCTTAAATATTTGGTTAGAGCTTGCACTGGACATAAATTATGATGCACCTTTCCCCTTTTTAACGCCGGCACCGTGAATTCAGAAAACACGTGTGCACTATGCTCATTCTTGGCTACAAACGCCGGGGAGGGTGCAATGGAAATGGAATCATTAAGTCTACCAAACCTAAGACAATTAGGTGTGTTGCTCATCGCCGCCAGCTCAGACACTCTGTTTCCGGTGGCCAAAGCCAAAAGGAAAACTGCTTTCTTTAAGATTAAAGCAAAGTCTGCAGTATTTTGATACAGACGAGAATGAAGTAAAGACAAAGCTTTGTCCAGAGACCAAGTAGGCATGAGCTGACGGGGAGGTGGGCGGAGTTTAAAACACGCTCTCATAAATCCTGTTTCCTCCGCCACCGGTATGGATAGACCTGTAAGGTCGAAAAAGGGCACTCTAATCGCAGTTAAGTGATTCTTCAGAGTAACCACAGATAAACGTTTCTGCTCAAACAGATAGTTCAAGTAATTAAAAACCAATGCCACTGAGGGTACAGTTTGTTCCGTTCTAACAATCCAAGAAGTAAAAGCTTTCCAATGAGATTGATATTGTCGCTTAGTAGACTGAGTATATTGATTGAGCAATTTATTGGTCACATCCCTACCGTATGGTGCTAGCCACTTGGCCTCCTGAATGTCCATAATGCAAAAGTCAGCGAGGTCTCTAGGTTGCCAATCGTGTCTAAGTGGAAGTACCTGACCGGGAGCGATACCGGGTCCGGGCACCACATTATTAACTGCTGGCACCACACCTGCGCCGGCCACAGGGGCGCGATTAGCGAGACTAAGCCTCGATAAACTCGTAGTTTGTTCACTACGTGGCACATTAGTGACGCATCTGGCGGTGGAAACAGATAGATGGAGCTCCATCTGTTCCAGTCTGTCACTAGGGCGTCTGGCCCCCCTGCCGGCGTTATCGTCCGGCGGGTGAGGTATAGAGGGAGCTTGTGAGTCTCCTCGGACGCAAAAAGATCCACTTGTGGATGGGAGAGCTCCGCAATCATTAGGTCGAAAATGGGTTGCTTGAGCTCCCATTCTACTGTCGTGCTCTGTCTCCGGGACAGAGCGTCTGCCCAGACGTTCGCTACGCCTGGGAGATAAGATGCGTGAAGATAAATATCTAGACTGGTGGCTAGGACAAAAATCTCTTCCGACACGAGTAGCAACTTCCTTGACCTCGTTGACCCTTGTTTCTGAATACAGTGAACTGCATTCAGATTGTCCATTCTGAAGGCCACTGACTTGCCCCGTAACGCCGAGCCGTGAGCCTGAAGGAAATACAATGGGACTAGTAACTCTTTGACATTTATGTGAGCGATTTCTAAGTGGGACCAAAGTCCCTGACCCTGGTGCCCCTGATTTGACTGAAATCCCCACCCTATGGTGCCTGACGCATCCGTGTCTACCCATACCGTTGGAGGAGGAGAGGTCCATGACATGATTGAGTGCAATGTTTCCCTCTTCGCCCAGACCGCTAGTAAGGTGTGGATTAATTTTGGTATGGGCCATAATTTTCCCGCCGGTAAGAGTGGGAAATATTTGTTGCCCTCCAATATTAATCGTTTTACTTTCAACCGGCCCAACTTGACAGTTAGCTGAATCCAGTTGAGAGAGCCGACCAGAGACTCCCAGACTCTTCGTGTCGTAGTCAGACTGTGAAGAAACCTGAACAGTTTCCTGCGAAACCTGTTGCGATTGTCCACACTCTGACTCAGAGTGAGAGCGGCGGTGTCCCAGACCAGCCCTATCCACTGAATTACTCTTGAGGGAACAAGGTTTGACTTTACCAGATTTACCTTGAAGCCTAGAGTTTTGACATGATTTAAAATGATATTGACATGTTTTATGCATAATTGTTGTGTCTCTGCCACCACCAGCCAGTCGTCTAGATACCACAACACTCTGATTCCCTGTTTTAACAATGGCATCAGGGCTTGCCTGACTAATTTTGTGAATAATCGAGGTGCTAGGTTCAAACCGAACGGCATCCTTTGAAAAACAAAATTTTGGTGCCTGATCCTCAAGGCCAGAAACCTTTGAAATCTTTTGTTGACCGACACGTGCCAATAGGCGTCTGTCAGGTCTAGGGAACACATCCAGCCACCCGGCGGAAGTGTTAGCCTGATTTGATGAACTGTTAACATTCTGAAAGACTCGTTGTAAATGTGAAGATTCAGATACGACAGGTCTACGACCGGCCTCATCTGAACACTGTCCCGTTTGGGAACCAAAAACAGTTTTGACGTGAATACAGGGTAATCTGGGGGTACCGGGATTTTCTTGGCATTTTCCTGATGGTTTTTTGATGGTGGGTTTGGTGGTGTTGGCCGCTTCGCCGGCTGGCTGGTGTGGGCCGAAGACTGGCCCTGACCCGGCTTATACTGGCCGCGTCCCCTCTGTCCTGAAAACCCTCTCTGTCTATGCCTGAACTGACCCAGGGGGGATTGGGAGGACTTAGGCGGAAGAAACGGCTTAGAACCCCCTGGCTGAGCTTTAGTAGGAGGCTTAGGTTTGGGGAAGTTAAATGCGGGTTTCTTAGCCTGTGCGGGACTGTGCTTCACGGCCTGTGCCATGTTAAACACTGTTCGCCATACATCAGGGGACATTAAAGAAGGTGTAAGTACTGGGGACATAACCACCTGGTTAGCAATGCGATCAGGCAGCTTGCGAACTAATGACATTCTAAGATCCTGTCGTGCTCGCACCGCCTCAAGTAAGGCTGTGCGTATGTCACCTAAGGATTGAATTGACGACTGAAGAATCAGACGCCGGGATAATTCAACTGATCTTCGAGCATCCGCGTCTGCGATTGCCTGAGTAGACCTGAGTAAAGACTTAGCCACCTGTTGAGAAACTATGTACTGTGAAAACAGGCGGAAAGCTTTTCCCCTAAGCCTAAATTCTCTGTCTAGGTGAGAAGGGGTAGGGGTAATGAATGGTTCCTTTAGTTCACAAAGATTAATCTTAGGGGCAGCTAAAAAGGAAAATAAAGCTGACGGAACTCCGCCGGCAGAACCTACCGGCATTGAGAACCATGAATGTGTATCCTGAGGGATCTGGTGGGAAGATTTAGAAGTGAAAGTGGTTGCAAAGTTCTGAGCCTCTACCTCCCAATCCACCCAAGGTCCTGGTCCTAACTGTCCCACCTTCAACACTGGATTAGCTGTCTCGTCTGTGACGGTCTGTAAATCTAGTTCAGGAGTAATAGCCAACAGAGCCTTAATATCATTAAACCCATCCAGCTTAGACCAGTCTGAAAAAAGTTTTGAAGCTGAGGCAGGGGGTAAAGCAGGCTTAGATGCATAAACAAAATAATCCTGATAATAATAACTAGGTATAGCCTTGATATTTACATCCAAAACATTACCCAAGGCATCCAATGCCCTTAATTTCTTAGACTTATTTCCCTGGATAAACCACTCACGTGGTACCGGGAGTTCCCCTGACAAGGTAGGCTGGGCAAGCTCTGGCTTAGAGGGGTTCAAAGGGACCCATGACTCGTCTGGCCCATAAAGCAGGGGCATAGCTACCTTTCTAAGAGGCGCTTTGTCTAGAGGGGGTGGATTAACATCCGTAATGACCCTGACATTTGACGTAGTGAATGCCGCCGTAGCTGGCTTAGAGCTCCCTGCCGGTGACAAAGTAGGAGGGTTAGGAATCTTAGATAAATCGATTGACGTTATCAGAGGCCGTACCGCAGAACCTGTCAAGGGAGCCCCCAAGTCCATTGTGGGGTTTTCTCGTTGTTGATTAAAGAATTTTGATAGAGCATGAGTAAGTAACCCATCAATTTCTTGTGCTGTAACAAACTGGTTAGGTGCAGAACTTTCAGGTGAATTAGTATTATCATGGGCGGCGTCCAGGCCTGAGCCTGACCCTTGTCCTTCCCTATCTGAAATTAATGACACTTCATCTTGTCCCTCCCGATCCTCCTGAGAAGACCCCGCCGAGGCAGGGGCACCTTGTTTCCAAGATAAATCAGGGATAGAGGATGGGGTCGCCGCGTCCCTGTGGACATCGGCTACTGTGTGACTCGTATGAGTCGGACGTGGATGGACAGACCCTGGCTGAGCAAAACGCCAAACACCTAGGCTCTGGCCTACACTCTCTTGAGAGTCTGAAACATTCTCAATTATTGAATATCCTGAACTCTCCATTTCTAGGGTTAAAATATCAATAGGTAAATCTTGTTTAGGGACAGGCGCTTCACTATACTCTGAGGCTGTAACAGAAACATTGTCAGGTGTAGAGGTACGATGAGATGCACTAGACTTAGAAGAATGTCGAGAGGACTTCTTATGGGAATCCTTTTTGGAGGATTTATGGCTACGGTGTGACCGCGAACTGGACCTAGGTTTGGAAGAATCACCACCATGGTCCCTGGGGGAAGCTTCAGTCTTGCACTTCTTACTAGCCGGGGAAGAGGCCCGACTTGAAGACCGTTGTCTGAGGGGAGACCTTGACCTCGATCTCGCCTGCGACGAGGAGGTGGCTGCCGGGGGAGTAGGCTCTCTCGGGCGTTTAAACGTCTCCACAGACGATACAGAATCCTGGCTAGTCTCTGTCGGCTTAAAACCCCTTACTCTAGAGGTACGTTTAGGGGGAGGGTGCTCTGACAGCAACTTATCCCAAAGTGGGACGTTGTCACATTGAAGTGACTTATGTGCGACAATGGTAGTGTAGGCCGACATTTGTTGTCTGACCTCTCTCAACGCTACCGCCGCGGTCTTGTCATTGTCACACAGGACTTTATTGGTTAATTGGGAGCAAAAAGAACAATTACTTGTAACCCAGAGACCCCTTGAACGGTCTAGACATCTAACACACCTTATGCAAAGGGTATGTGCAAAAATGGGGATACCCGCGCAAGTAGGGGTAATGCACAGGGCAAAAACTGGGGTGACATTAGCCATGACAGAGACTGGTGAGAGGAACTACCGCCGGGTCTGTATTGGTCCGCCGGAGCTCAGCTCTGGAAAAATAAAGAAAATTTCCAGGAATTAATGCTCATAAGGTTAACCCAAGTGTTCGCATACAAGTGTTAATAACCCGCCGGGTAACGGGATGCAAAGACACAGCTAACACATCTCGCCACGCGGCTGGGTATAAAGAGGCTAAACAAGTCTTCTTAGCTAAGAACATGAAGAATACCCTCTGATATAATGGTCCAGTATGGCACTTATAGTCTGTAGGAGGTGGTGACTGTCTCAAGATTCAATTTTGTAACAAAGCCCCCCCTCATAAAGACGCCGGCCCTTGAAATATTTTAGTAGAATAGCCCAGGGCAGGAAATACGAGATCTGATTTTTTAACAAATTGTCCCAAACGATCGTCGTAAAAATAGAAGGCGGCGATACTGAAAGTATCACCCAATTAAGGTTAATCGAAATTGAATTTGTTTATAAATTCCTTAGTTCCTAACCTTAGGGACACCCGCCGGGTGTGGAAATCGATTTGGTTAAACCTCACTGATCCTTCAAATGCCGTAAGAGTAAAGGCGGCGATACACAGAGTATCACTCACATGGATTGGTTAACTATAAGAGACCTAAGTCGTTTTATCCCACCCTGCTAAGGTGCACCCGCCGGGTGAGAAGTCTAAAAGTTAACCCCACAAGTTCCTGACCCCACTACTTTGTAAAAGATCGCCGGGGAGGAACGCCTAAACAACAGCTAGGTTTTCCCCGTGGTTTGTCGTAAACCAGGTAGAAAAACCTATAAAAAACAAGTGTTCTCACGAACATCGTTTCTTTATATATAACTAAATATATATGTAAGGATGGGTACAGCCATCCCGCCGGGAAATAAAGGAGGCCTGAAACCAGGCACCCACAGATACGCAGTCCTGGAGAGCCACAGACACCTCCCCCGCCGGGGAACCAGCCAGTGTTAACAACCACGTGTGGCCTAACACTGCTCATCGGTCAGGTTTTTTCACGGTGAAACCGAGAAAAACCCGCCGGAAGGCAAACCCCACCCTGAACAGACACCATCTGAACAATACGACACGAGGAGAGACACGCACGACTAACCAAGGTCACAACATAATCCGTGGAATTAGCCAAAACACAACTAAACCAGGAAACAAATATAGTCCGAGGAATTAGCCAATACACAACTAAAACCCGGATACACATGACACAGTAGGGCATATTTATAAAATAAATAATAACACTAGACATGTGGCAAAGCTACGAGCGGCTGGCTAGGCCTAGGTAGACGGCAAGAAATAGTTGAAATATAAACACACACTGGAATATCACAACAGGAACCACCGCCAACACACCACCGAAGCGATAACTTCCCAACCCCGGGAAGCCTGACACGGACCCAGAAAAAACTTCACTAAGTGAAGAAAAATACGCTGGGAACGTCAGCAAACATACAGCTTACCTCATCAGAAGGATAAAAGGCAGCAATAATTAACGCGTAATGAAAGCCGCCTGCATCACCAACTAAACCAAACTGTGAAAAGTTCACGTGTCCACAACAGGACCACGAGGGTACATCCGAAATAGATGCCCCATACATACGACCCAAAATACATTGCACTGCGGGCAACCAGCCCAGGACACTCCTGCTACGCCTATCCTAACCTTACTCGATACATCCCAGAGTAAACAAATGAGAAAAAACTCACTAGGGACGCCACGAATGCGGAACCAGCGGAGCCTGAAAGGAACGTCCGGGCAGGCTGAGCGCAGAGCAAAGAAGGAGGAATGACGCCTGATCAGCGTCTGGTCAGAAATCCACACAAGTACATCCACGATATGATGGAAAGCTTATTGGATAGTTATTCTTATTTTCTTTTTGTTTTTATTTTTTACGAAGTTTTTTCGTAGTGAGAACCCAATTCATAATGACTGAAGCCATGAGTGAGGTCGCGTGCGCTCATGATGAAGGCTCCTCAGTTTTTAAATGCTCTGCGCGGTAGATTCAAACTACGGCGGATTAGTGTTTGAAGAGGATGCCTTATGTAATAGGCATGTTCGTCAATGATGGAGGGGCCACTAATAAATATATATATATATATATATATATATATCAAGAGGAAGAATAGGGATAGAACTGCGTCCTATGCCATGTTTATTGAACGAATTCTCGGCATCAACAAGGTGCCATCTTCAGGTTATACACTGATCCTAAAAATATACATGTTATGCCCTGTTTTTCTACAGGTTTAACTTGGGTAATGTGAGTTCTAATTGACTGGGTATATAAGGCTGCATGCACAATACAAGATATGAGGAATAGAGAACACAAAGAAACACATGGTAGCAAGTTACACGATCACGTTTATTGATATACCACTGCAGAATACCTTGTGTAAGACAATATAATAGAATCGAACAACACTAGCATAAGTGGATCTGGATGGAGCCTAGTCTCCCACTTCCAACGTTCAGGTATTAATCTTCTGATCACTGGCTTTAATTTAACAGGTTTATATACCGAAGACCATCAATGTTACTTATAGAATCATATTCACTGTTAGATTTCTTACTGGTAGCTCTGGTGCACAAGTCGTAGTTCACAGACTAGATTAGACACGCGTATTTTAGAGCACGGGAATTCTAGTAACCTCAGGGGGTACTGATCTAAGTTTTATATTCTTGTCTCAGAAATACATAGAACGCAAATCAGTGGGCGAACATTCAGATATCACTAGGGTTTCCTTCTAGGTAATAATATCTGGATATATGGTTGATTACGAGAGTTAGTATCGCCTGTTAATTATTGAACACTGATACGCTTAGAACTTCCTAATTGAATGGTTATATGAATTATACTGGGGCAAAGAGATAGCCACTTCGTAGAAATATTAATTAGTGAATCTCTAAACAGCACAGTAATATGTAGTACTGCTAAAGGGAATCTTGGGTAGTATCTGATGGGTCTGGTCCTGGTTATCTTGTGTCCATGATGTTGGGGGCTAACGACTGGTTCCGCGGCCGTCCAGGGGGCCCATATGTGTGAAGTTCTCAAATACGTGGGCAGGTCCTTCTATCCAAATCTGCCACGGAGTCTGCCGGCTCTGGAATCTCACTCCGGAACAACACAAGGGCAGAGCTAGAAGTTAACTGCAGGGTAGTGACCCCTGGTTGGTGTCTAGCATTCAACTGATTTGACTGGGGGCGGGAGCTAGATTTATAGGCTCGGTTCTGGACCCTGTAGACAGTAGGGATCTCGAGTCTTATGGACTTATTTGAGCTCTCAATAGATATGGGGACTAGGTAAGATGGTATTTACTGTTGTGGCCATGGCTATAGGAAGCCTTTATATTTTCATATAACTGAGCCTTAGTAAGAGGTACTATTTTGGCTATACTGGAAGTATTTAGGGAGAGAGACTGGATCTACTTTGCGAGGAGGATGGGGACAGCTGTGATAGGAGCGTCTCTCTTAGATTGTTCAATCTTCATTCTATGGTATAGCTGAGGTGCTAATTTAGTGATCAGAGCATGCAAGAAAGGTAAATGGTTTATTGTGAGTTAATAGAGGTTAGTAAAGGTGTTAGTCATGCATGGTTAGTTCATTGATAGGAAGAATTCCTGTGCTACCTGGCAATGACTCGGAAGTCAAAACAGGGGCCAGGTATACCTCCGCGGGGTGGGGGTCTCCCTCCTCGGGTGGGCAAAAAGGGGGAGCTGGGTGCCCTCTCTCTGTGATAGTCGTCCGGCGGCTGTGGCTAGGGGCTTGCCATATCACCAGGGTTCGTAATAACCCTCTGTGTATGAGACAGATGTGGGTGTCCTTAATACCAAAACCGAGGTGCCTCAGCTAGCTGGTTTTACTCGGCTGGTTGTTAATTGTAGGGTTTGCTGGATGTGGTGGAGACTGGGTTGCTAACTCTGCCACATTTATCTGGAAGTATGGCAATAGAAGTTAGTTACTGGCGAGGCGGCTAGCCTCGCACCGATGACCATTGGGTGCAGGGTTGTGAATGGGTTGTAAGAGAATAGATGGCATGCAAGGGGCTAGTAAAGTTCTAATGTTGTTCTGGCCTACTAAGTGAAGGTAGGCTGGATAGGAGTATATATATAAAAGGTTGGAGAGCATTAGCAATGGACAATTCAAGGATCTTCAAGAGAGGCTAGGTCGGACAAGAGTAGAGAAGTGCGGGGTCTTATAATGAGAAGGGGGGAGTGCAGGGGGGCTATAGGGGAATTTGACCCTAAGGTCTCTGGGCGTGGGGGTGGCATTAGGCTGCAGTTGATATGGAAGTTTGAAAAGGCAGAATACGTTAGCCAAATGCTACCGGGGAATGCAACTATGGGGTGGTATATGAGTCTGGAAAAAATAGAGTTATGTGATCAGTCCGAGGGGTTATGGATACTATTAGTTGGCCCTGGGAACTGCGTTTTCTATTAAATATAAATATACCAACAACAGCGGCAGTTCGTAGGGGTACTTAGTTATTGTTTCGGGGTACTTATGACAGATACTGGTAACCAGGTTATCTTATACAATCTCTGGTTGGGGTAAGAGGTGTATGACACGAAGTAAATTGGCGTAGTGTGGACTGTGGATACGAAGGAGGCAAGGGGAAGACGTATGACAATGGTGGAAAAGTAAATGGAAAAAGGTGAACACAATGGCGGATAAAAATACTTAACCTAAGGATTGAATACATAGATTTATGGGGCGATGGGTCTTCAGAAGCTTAGTCTGGCAAGACAAGATGTTAGGGAATGTTAATATTAATACTTAAACTAAGGATTGCATACATCGATGAACGATGACATTATAGTCGTCGTCCTAATAAGGTGATGAAACCTGGTTGATCTGTACTTGGCACAATACGACACAAGGACAGTGCCGCTATGTCGTATCAATGCTGGTGGCAGTTAATATTATAGACTTAGTTACTAGAGGAATAATGCAAGGGGCGACTGAGCACGGTTTACATATATCTATACTCGTCATGGGAAATGATATACGAGGTCTAGGGACAAGCGTGGGTGTTTTAACTTCTAAGATATATAACATCTACTTCTCGGATGTAAGAACATACATAGATATAATTATGGCTGTCTGATGTGTTGGCATTGGCTCAACGTCGGGACAGGGCATGGGTGTTTTTAATATGAATGTATATTCCTGTTCATCATCTTTGTAGTTAGGAGTGTAGGACACGAGGGGGTAGTGTACATGAGGTGGAAAAATGGTCAGTTTAGAAGGGGTATCTGGGTGCGGCCTGGAGCTGCTTAGCCCTGCGGGCTTGGGCCTGTCTGAATTGGCTGGCTCGGTCAGCTGGTCCTTTCGTTCTGTGGACCTTTCCTTTGGGTGTTTCTGTGTGGTGTTCGTTCGTGGCTTCTGTGGTGGGCTTCTCGTTCTGGGGCATTTTAATACAAATTAAGAATTATACTACAAGTAAGAAAACGGATCTAATTGGATAAATTCTATCACTTAACATTAGCTAAAAATATCTGGTGAAATAGCTCCCAAATACGTACAAAATAACAATAACCCACTGGCCTCAACCCCATCGTGTAAACAATAATAATAACCCACTGGCCTCAACCCCATCGTGTAAACAATAACAATAACCCACTGGCCTCAACCCCATCGTGTAAACAATAACAATAACCCACTGGCCTCAACCCCATCGTGTAAACAATGAACACACAAAGGTTAAGGGAGCCCACCTTTCTTTTTTTCTATTTCTCTCCCTCTCTCTTTGGCTTGTATCCATTTGGCCCCATTCAGCCTACTGTTTTAAGACTTTTACCCCATCCTGGTGTCAATATTTTCCTGGCAAGCGGTAGCGAGCCAGCATATATATTTTTTTTTTATTTTACAACAAGCTAAATTTGTACATTTTTCAATAGAAATATTTCTCCAGCAAAGCCGGATTTCTCCATACATTGCTGGCTTGCTGGCTCGCCAGGAAAAAAATCAACACTTGGATGGGGATAAACATCTTAAAACAGTTGGCTGAATGGGGCAGAATGGATACAAGCCAGAGAAAGAGAGAAAAGGATATAAAGATAAAAAAAAAACGGTGACCCCCCTTAAAATTCTTTAATAATTGATTTGACCACACAATCGAAAACATTATAAAAGACACCCATATCATTTTGTCGACTGTGTGCTAAAATCAATTATCAATTAACCCGGGAACTGCGGGAAGACTCTTAAGAGTTCCCCCGGCGGACTGCGGGAAGACTCTTAAGAGTCAGAGAAAAAAAAAATCAACTTTAACCCGTACAGCCCCAGCGACGCGTCTGACGCGTCGGCGATGTATGTAACGCACAGCCCCAGAGACGCGCCTGACGCGTCACCCTAATTGCGCCGACCGTAACCTCAGGTGTAGCCACTCAAGAGGGCTCAGATTTGTATGGGAACTGTGTACGTATCCCACGCAACCGTGCCGATGGTTGAACTCTCAAAGTCCACGTGCGTGCGCGCGAGCGCGCAATAACCTGTTTTTTTGGGATAATTGCCTTCAATTTTTTACTCTTGTAAAATCCGTTTTCGGGGGCTCTGTAGGACCATTTTTTAAGCTTTTTGAGCGGTTTTTCGCGGTTTTTCCTTTATTCCTAACCCCTTCGCTATTGTTTCTGGAATAAAACCATTTTTTGAAAACCGGCCGGGTTCTGGTGCGCAAACATTACAAAACTAGCCGGGGCTCCACGGGTTAAACATCGAGAAAAAAAAAAAAAAAAATGCTCCTGGGCCATGCAAAATATCACTCCTCTACCTCCCCTCCTTCCCCACTTTCCTCCCCTCCTTCAGTTATCACCTATTTTCCCTGTTATTCCCTTATTCTGAGGTATATTTTCGTGCTAACATTAGCGAGTTGCAAGCAGGGCATTGTCATCACTGTTAGCAAGCGAGTGCAAGAGCGAGAGAGAGAGAGAGTATCGATCGACTGTGTCTCAGTGGCCTTGGGGGAAATTGGCGGGAAAGCAGGTTGCCTCACCCATACATTATGCAACTCGCGGCCTGTATCTCCGATTTTGACCATCCAAACGCTGTTTTCACTCGTTTTATTGTTGTAACAGGTTAATACCTTTATAATCAACCCATAATAGGCGCGTATGGATAAGTATTAATGCTACTTATGGTAAAATGAATATTTTAGTGATGGAAACAGCTCAAATACATCAGCACAGGCAGAGGTGTCTAATTACCCCCATGTGCACTTCTTAGGTTAAGGGCAAGCTGTCTCCAACCAAGTGGATTTGCGAACCCTACTCATATACCAATATTTATTTAAGGTGTTTGCCTTTCACACCTGTCAATGTGTTATTTTAGCCAATAGAATAGCGCGCAAAATATATTATTAACCCGTTCAGTACTGGTGACATTCTTCTCATTATATTTTGGTAACTATTAGGCGATTTTATTCCTTTTAACCCACTGGCTGCGGGAGACGTTCCGGAACGCTCATGGCAATTTACAGGCTTTTAAAGCCTGCGGAGACTAGTTCGAGTGAGTGGGAGCGCGGCAGGCCCCCGTCCACTCCCCAGCCAGGTGGCCGTGACACTGAGGAGGTATGAGGTATATTCCGCTAAACTCTGCAGTGCTGCCAAAGGCAAATGTAGCGCGACATTAGCAATATTCGCTCAAATTAGCGAATGTCTATGTTAGTGCTGCTGATTAACCCTGAGTGCTATGAACCTCAATCTGGTGTCATTTTGAAGCTATTTTCTTCTAGTTTCTGGCTGAATACATTTCATTTCATGCAGACACTAGCTCAATCATTCAGGAGTGCCTGAATGAGCCCTAATATAGCAGAAATATGCCCGCAGTGTAAGTGTTAAGAAGGGCATCCAGCAATTAACAGGCTTCAAACTATTTTAATTAATCCTTGGTACTACCTTCTTAAGCAGCACAAAATCGTCTAGACATAACTACAATTAAATACAAAAGATGTCGCCGGTACAGAAGGGGTTAAGCCAATTATGACATCATCTGTGGATAAATAATAAGTTTAGTAGAATCCCTCTCATGACAAACCTCAAATTTTGTGATTTTTTTTTACCTTCTTGCACTTGATGTTCCGAGTTCTCTTCAAGGGGAAATGGGTAATTTTTCTGGTCCCCCTTCTTCCTCATGTTTAGCCCCATTAGTTTTCAGACTATATGACTTTCGGTCCATTAGTTTGTCAATATTAGGACTTTCCGTGCCATTTAGGTGTCGATTATTTCCTGGCAAGCGATAGCGAGCCTGTAATTTAAGAGGAAACGGCCTTCGGCTGGGACATTTTCTATTGAAAATGTACAAATTTATCTTGAAGGAGGGTCTTGGGCGGATGTTTTTTTTAAGCTTGATGGAGGTCTAGGGAGGAAATTAAAAAAAATAAAAATAATAAAAAATATATATAATTGAGCAGATAAATACGCACATCTCCCCTTAATAAAACTATTACACTTAACAAAATATAGATTCAATTAGTTAATAGCATGTGCAGTAGATGTATATTATAATAAGTTAATAGCATGTGCAGTAGATGTATATTATAATAAGTTAATAGCATGTGCAGTAGATGTATATTATAATAAGTTAATAGCATGTGCAGTAGATGTATATTATAATAATTAATAGCATGTGCAGTAGTATATTATAATAAGTTAATAGCATGTGCAGTAGATGTATATTATAATAAGTTAATAGCATGTGCAGTAGATGTATATTATAATTTGCCAGTTAACTCCGATTGGTCCTTTCTAAACTAAATGAAATGGTTTGGCGGTATCTTGAATCAAATTAACCCCTTCAGTACCGAAGACGTCTTGTTTGTTTGATTTCAGGTACATTTAGACGATCTTAAGAAGCTTAGGAAGGAAATATGTTAGCTAAAGGGATTAATCGAGATAGTCTGTAGCCTTTTAGTTAGTAAACATACTTCTTAAGGGGAGGCAGACCGTTTTTCTGGACCACTTTCTCCCTGATGTTTAGCCCCACTAGTTTTGAGATTATAAGACGTTCGGCTCATTAGTTTGGCGATTTTAACACCTTTCACCCTATTTCGTTGTCAATTTTAAGACCTTTCGTGCCATTTAGGTGTCGATTTTTTCCTGGCGAGCGAAAGCGAGCCTGCAATTTTAAGTGGAAACGGCCTTCAGCCGTGTTATGCCCTGTTTTTCTACAGGATTAACTTGGGTAATGTGAGTTCTAACTGACTGGGTATAGAAGGCTGCATGCACAATACAAGGTATGAGAAATAGAGAACACAAAATAAACACACGGTAACAAGTCACACGATCACGTTTATTGAAGATGATTAATAGGAAGCATAAGAAGGTATGAATACTCGTACAAGACAAATGATAGAAATGAACAACTAGCATTAGTGGATCTGGATGGAGCCTAGTCTCCCACTTCCAACGTTCAGGTATACTCTTCTGATCACTGGCTTGGTTCGCAAGTTTATATACTGGAAGACATCAATGTTACTTATAGATTCAATTTCACTAATTAGATTTATTACTGGCAGTTCTGGTGCACAAGTAGTAGTTCACAGACTAGAATTAGACACGCGTATTTTTAGAGCACGGGAATTCTAGTAACCTCAGGGGAGTACTGATCTAAGTTTTATATTCTTATAGCAGAAATATGTAGAACACAAATCAGTGGGCGAACGCTGGATATCACTAGGGTTTTACTTCTATGTAATAATATCTGAATAGGGGTAATTACGAGACTTAATGTCGCCTGTTAATTAATGAACACTGATACGCTTAGCACTTCCCAATAGAATGGTTATATGTGAATTATACTGGGGCAAAGATATAGCCACTTCATAGAAAGATTAATAAGTGAGTCTCTAATTAGTACTGTAACACGGTAGTACTAATAAAGTGAATCTTGGGTAGTATTTGGTTGGTCTGGTCCTGGTTATCTTGCGTCCGTGATGTTGGGGGCTAACGACTGGTTCCGCGGCCGTCCAGGGGGTCCATATGTAGGAAGTTCTCAAGACGGATCTCTTGGCGATCGTTGCTGGCTACACGCTTATATACCCACTGGTGTGTGAAGGTTATAAGGTGCACGTCGATTTCTTGTACGTGGACAGATGCTTCTATCTCAAATCTACCACGGAGTCTGCCGGCTCTGGAACTCAAATCTCAGGAACAACACAAGGGCAGAGCTAGAGGTCAACTTAAGGGGGCCAGCCACTGGTTGGTGTCTATCTTTCAACTGATTTTACTGGGGGCTGGAGCTGGGTTTATAGGCTCGGTTTTGGACCCTGTAGGCCATAGGGATCTCGAGTCTTATGGAATTATTTGAGCTCTCAATAGATACAGGGACTAGGTAAGGTGGTGATTACTGTTGTGGCACATGGCTATAGGGAGCCTTCATAATGTGATATAACTGAGCCTTAGTAAGAGGTACTATTTTGGCTATACTGGAAGTATTGAGGGGAGGAAGACTGGATCTACTTTGCGAGGAGGACTGGGACAGCTGTGATAGGAGCGTCTCTCTTATATTGCTCAGTCTTCATTCTATGGTATAGCTGAGGTGCTAATTTGATTATCCGAGTATGCAAGAAAGGTGAATGGGTTATTGTGGGTTAATAGAGGTTAGTAAAGGGGTTAGTCATGCATGGTTAGTTCATTGATAGGAAGAATTCCTGTGCTACCTGGCAATGACCCGGAAGTCAAAACAGGGGTCAGGTATACCTCCTCGGGTGGGTAAAAAGGGGTAGACGCGCGCCCTCTCTCTGTGATGGTCGTCCGGCGGCTGTGGCTAGGGGCTTGCCATATCACAAGTGTTTGTAATAACCCTCTGTTTATGAGACAGATGTGGGTGTTCGTAATACCAAAACCGAAGGTGCCTTGACTAGCTGGTTTACTCGGTTGGGTTGTTAATTGCATGGTTTGCTGGATGTGGTGGAGACTGGGTTGCTAACTCTGCCACATTTATCTGGAAGTATGACAATAGAAGTTAGTCACTGGCGAGGCGGCTAGCCTCGCACTGACGATCATTGGGTACAGGGTTGTGAATGGGTTGTGAGGGAATAGATGGCATGCAAAGGGTTAGTAAAGTTCTAATGTTGTTCCGTCCTACTAAAGGAAGGTAGGCTGGATAGGAGTATATATATAAAAGGTTTAAGAACGTTAGCAACGGAAAAATCAAGGATCTTCAGGAGGTATGATGGAGAGGCTAGGTCGGAAAGGAGTCGAGGAGCATGGGGGGTTAATGAGAGGGAGAGGGTTCAGGGGGCTACGTGGAAGTTTGACCCTAAGTTCTCCGGGCGTAGGGGTGGCATTAGACTACAGTTGATATTGGAGTTTGGGGGTTAATGACAGGGAAAGTATGTTAGCCAAATGCTACCGGGGGATGAGCAATACGGGGTGGTATATGAGTCTGGAAAGGATAGAATCATGTGGACTGTGGGGCTGTGGGGAAGAGGAGGTTAACTGTAGGTGTGTGCTTGACTGTGGATAAAAGTAGGGAAAAACATGGTGTATTATTACTCGTCAATACGATGGTTATGGATACTGTTAATCTGACACTATTTCTTGCTGATCTAGTTGTTCCTGGGAACTGCGTTTTCTAGGATATATACACCAAAGAAAACGACAGTTCGTAGGGTTAACTCGGTATTGTTTCGTGGTGAAAATGCGTCGAGACAATGGTAACAGAGGGTTGTATATACAATCTCTAGTTGGGGTAAGAATTAAAGTTACTGCATGGTGGCTAACATCTTCAGTCATTGCTGGCTAGGTCTTACAGAACAATGGTTCTATATACACTGGTGTACCCGTGGGTATTATAGTTTCTTATCAATTAGGACATGGGGTTTTAACATACTACTTTTCGGATGGAAGAACATACATAGATTTATGGGGGCGGTTGGTCTTCAGAAACTTAGTCTGGCAAGACAAGGTATTTTAAGGGGGTGATCATATTACTTCTCGGATGGAAGAACATACATAGATTTATGGCTGTCTGAACTGGTTGGCATTGGCTCAACCTAGGGACAGGGCATGTGTGTATTAAATGAATGTGTATTCATGTTCATCATCATGTAGGTAGAGTCTGGCGGGTAAGAGGTGCAGGACACGAAGCAAAATAGAGTAGTGTGGACTGTGGATACGAAGGAGGTGATTGGAAGATGTATAACAATTGTGGAAAAGTAAATGGAAGAGATGAACACAATGGCGGATAAAGATAACTAACCTAAGGATTGAATACATAGATTTATGGCTGTCTGAACTGGTTGGCATTGGCTCAACCTAGGGACAGGGCATGGGTGTTTTAACCTGGGAGGAACATACATAGATTTATGGGGCGATTGGTCTTCAGAAACTTAGTCTGGCAAGACAAGGTATTTTAGGGTATGTTGATATGGACATCCTAACTTAGGGACAGGGCATGGGTGTATTAACTTTAAGGTGTATTTATGTTCATCATCATGTAGGTAGAGGTGTAGGACACGAGGGGTAGCGTATACGCGAGGTGTGGGAAAGGTCAGTGTTTAGAAGGGGTAGGCAGGTGTGGTTTGGAGCTGCTTAGCCCTGCGGGCTTCGGCCTGTCTGAACTGGTTGGCTCGGTAACCTGGTCCTTTCGTTCTGTGGGCCTTTCTTTCGGGTGTTTCTGTGTGGTGTTCGCTCGTGGCTTCTGTGGTGGGCTTCTCGTTCTGGGGCATTTTACTTCCCTCTCCTTCATTGTAGGCTCGTCCTCGAGCCTCAAGGGTGAAGTAAAAAGAAGCATAGTCATGGTGGGTCATTTTGAGTGTATTGAGAAGGTCCCACCAAGCAAGAGAGCGAGGGTCAGGTTTCTTTTGCAGGTCAATGTAGACCTGTAGGAATGTGTCCTCTGTGTTGTGGAGGGTGGTTGCCCGGGCTTGATGTGGGCGTTGTAGACGGGCTAAGCGTCCTGTGGACGTTTTTACTTTAACCTTTCATATGAATGGTTTGTAGTTTTCCCCCGTGGGGGTAGGGACGGGGGCGACGAAGGGTGTGGATTGGTTCATGGTGGAGGTCATGTATCGAGTGAGGTGTGTGGGACTGACAGGAGGCCTCTTCAGTGTGGTGAATGGGTTACTAACTGAAGGGGAGGGATTAACGCGTGAAAACGGAGCTGGGGGTGAAGGGGGGATATGAGTCTGGGGTTTTGGGGGTTTTCTTGGGTGGTGTTGTAGGCTGGGAAAATATATTGAGGCAATGTGCAATATCGGTTTAGGTAAGGTGCGTGAGGGAGGTGTGTGAGAAAGAGGGGGTGTTGTGTGGCTTGGGTCTTTAGTGTAAGAACGGGGTGTTGTTTTTGTATAACTGTCTTTAAATCTGATGGGTCTGTTGATTATTCTACCTTTGGAGGTCCTGGTGGGAAGGTAGATGTTTGTCGTGGGACTTGAGTCGCTCGACGATGTTTTATATTGAGGGGAAGAACGCTTTACAGGTGGAGGGTATTTAGTGGGGGTGAGGTCAGGGGTTATTTGAGAGGTAGATGCGTGTGGAGGTTTTTGTCGAGTGAGGGTGGTAGGCGGAATGGAAGAGGATTTGGTGGGGGTATGTATGGGGGTTCTCTCAGGGGCGACTTTGTGGGGGGATTCAAGTGGGGGTGTGGAGGTCGGGCCTGTCAATTTGGAGGGGCTTTGGTGAGGAGTTAGTTGCGTGTTAGACGTGGTGTGAGACGAGGGGTTGGTCGTTGGCATAGTGTATATTTTAGGGGTTGGTTGGTTGGGGGTTCGATGAGATGAGGAGGTTGGTTGATGTGTGGGTGGGGTCGCAGGGATAGTGGAGGGGAAAGGGGTGGATGTGGGGGGGGGGGGGATAGGTGGGTGGGTAGGGAGTGGAGATTTAATTTGGAGGGTTGGGGGTAGGAACGTGTGTGGGGTGTGTTCTTTGGTGGGGTCGGTGATTTGCTGGTGGTGGAAGTAGGCGGTTTTATGGGAGTTTGGTGGGGGGTAGATCTAGCAGGTCATCGGGGGTGAGGAGGTGGGGGTTGAGAGGGGATGAGGATGAAGAGGAAGGTATGTGTTTTCGTGGGGGGGTGGGGGTTGTTATTTTTGGAATATAGTTAGAGGGTTTATGGTGTTTACTTGTGATTATTCATCTTCTTTCCCTTTGTGGAGGGGAATTCGACGAAGAAGAAGAGGAGGAGGATAGTGGTCTGGCAGCCCTACGGAACTGGGTTAGCAGGGTGTGTTTTCTGGAGGTTTTAAAAGATTTTAGTCGTGGGCGTAAGTTGTAGCGTGAGGTTACTGAGGTAGATTGTGTGGTGCGGTTGGGTGTGTACTTGGTTTTGGGTGGGGGTGGTGGTTTTCTCACTGTGGTGCCTGGTGGAGGTATGTCAGGGCTAGACGGGAGGGTTTCCGTTGTGGTCGGGGTTGTGGGTGGAGGTTTTCGTACTTGGATAAGTTGGGGAGGTACTTGACTATCAGAAGTGAAGGAAGGGGTCATGGTGGAGGAAGGTGTGATAGTGGGGGCTTGGGGTTTGTGGAGGTTAGTTTGGGGGGTATGTTGAGGAATGATTGGTCAGTTCGGTGCTGGAGGGCTTAGGCCCTTAGGGGTTTGTATGGGAATATTCATAGCCTGAGTGGAAGGGTTAGTAGGGGTGTTTAATTCAGGGTCGGACGTGTGGGGTGGGGTAATGTCTTGTGGTTTTAGAGGTTTAAACGCTCGGAAGAATCTAGTTCGGAACGTGCGAGTCACGCCGTGATAATCGATGGTGACTTGATAGGCATTTGGGACTTGTATGATGGTGTAGGGCCCGACATAGCGAGGGCCTAATTTGTTGGTGACAGGGAGGTTGGCTACCATTACGGTGTCATGGATGGCGAAAGGGTTTTTATCATCGGGGCTATCAGTTTTGGTGTCTTGACAGGTTTGGGCAGTATGGAGGGTGTTTTGCAGATGTTGCAATGGGTCAATTGTGGAGGTGTTGGAGGGGAGGTGAGCATGATGGTGGAACGGCAGTAACAGGGGGGGTACGCCGTAAACACGTTCATGAGGGGAAATACCGTCTTCTCGGGGACATGTGTTCATGCCCCATTGTATCATCTTTAGTTGTGATGGCCAGTCTGAGGTGTTAAGAGCAATCATTTTTGTACGTAACTGGTTGTTGATGGTGTGATGGCTGCGTTCGCATATAGCATTTCCTTGAGGCCAGTACGGGGATGAGTGTTTGATCTTAATACCGCATTGTTGGGTGAACTGGTGCCAAACGTGTCCACTAAACTCGGGGGCATTGTCGGATAGAAGAGCAAGGGGAAGGCAGAATATAGGGAACACTTCTTTGGCAAGCAGTGTAGCGACTGTGGTGGCTGTGTGGTCTTTAACTGGGCAGGCTATTAACAAATTTTAATATACGTCAACAAATGTGACGATATAGCGGTTGCCAGCGTAAGAAGGAAACGGGCCCATGATGTCGAGGGATAGCACTTGGAACGGTTTGTTGGCAGAAATGGTACCCGCTGGGCCTGGGGTGCGTGATCTATCCTTCCCCAATAAACAAGGTTTGCAGGATTCTGTCACTCGTTGTGCAATTTTGGAGGGGTTGGGGGTCCAGTATTGATCTGCGAAGATTTTTAACATCTTCTTTTGTCCAAGGTGTATGCCGTTTCCCTCGTGGATGGCAATCATGTAGTCGTGGGCAATGGTGGGGTCTAAGACTATGTGACCGGAGTCTGTGGCAAGTTGATCTCCCCAGCGAGTCAGTTTCCGGAAGACATTTAACGGTATCCAGGGTGGTCTGATTCTTGTTTCCCAAGATTGAATTAGTGAGGGGGCTGAGGGGGAATTATGTTGGTGGATGGGGGTAGATAAAAGCTCAGTGTTTTGTAAGGCGGCTAGGTTGGTGGGGGGGGATCTTTTGGTACTGGCAAACGTGACAGGGCGTCTGCATTGGTGTGAAGTTTGCCTGGACGATACTGTATTGTAAAATCGTAGTCCTCTAGTGTCTCCCTCCAACGTACCAAAATGGCTGAGTTGGTTTCGCACTTACGCAACCATTGCAAAGATTGATGGTCGGTTATTATATCGAGTTTTGCGCCCAACACAAATGACCGGAAGTTGCTGAGTGCCCAAATGATCCCTAAGCACTCTCTCTTGGTGGCTGCATAATTCTGTTGTGCTTGGTTGAGGGTGGAGCTGGCATACGCTATCACATGTTCCTCTCCGTCTCTTACTTGAGCTAAAACTGCACCAATGGCGTACAGAGATACGTCGGTATAAAGACGGAAAGGTTTATGGTAATCAGGGAAAGCGACAATAGGGGCTTGGATTAGCTTTTGTTTCAAAGTGTTAAAAGCGAGGTCTCTTTCAGGTGTCCAGGTGAATGGGGTGTCTTTGTGGGTGAGTTGGTGGAGGGGTCTGGCTATGGTGGCAAAGTGGGAGACGAAACGTCTGTAGTATGTGGCTAAACCTAGAAAAGAACGTACTCCTTTAACGGTGGTGGGTGGGGGTTGGTTTTGTATGGCTTGAAGTTTCTTTGGGTCTGGTGCAATACCATGTTCAGATATTACGTGGCTGAGGAAATCTACCTTATTTCGGGCAATCTCGCACTTTGAGGGTTTTAATTTCAACCCGGCGGCTCGGATTCTTTGAAGAACTTGTCTCAACCTGAGGAGGTGTTCTTCCCAGGTTGGTGAGTACACAATAATATCGTCTAGATAGGCTAGGCAGGTTTCCCAGGTTAGGCCATGTAGTACCGCTTCCATCAAACGGGAGAAAGTGGCGGGTCCGTTACAGAGGCCAAAAGGTAGGACGTTAAATTCGTAGTGGTGGCCACCACTAGTGGAAAATGCTGTTTTTTCTTGGTCCTCTGCCTTGATAGGCACTTGCCAATACCCTGCTTGCAAGTCGAGGGCAGTGAACCATCTGGATCCGTATAGGGAGTCAAGGGAATCGCCTATCCTGGGTAATGGCGTAGCGTCCTTAATGGTTACGTCATTCAATCTCCTGTAATCGACGCAAAAACGGGTTGACCCATCTTTCTTTTTTACTAGGACAACAGGGGAAGACCAGGGACTAATGGACGGGGTGGCAATACCGGCCTCTAACATCTCTTGGACTTGGCATTCCTCTTCCTGGCGTTGTATGGGATTTTTTCTACGGGATGGTTGTCTTATGGGGGGCCCTGTGGTGTTAATGATGTGTTGTTCTACATCGGTCTGTCCGATTTCAGTGGGTTGTTGGGCAAACACGTCACTGAACTCTAGCAATAGGTCGTACATGCTGTGTTTTTGGTGGTCGGATAATGTGTCCGGGAGAGGGGGCAATTGGAGGCTGGTAGGGGTGTCATTAAAATCTATGGGGAGGTCATCAAAAGTTTCGAGGTCTCCTATAATGAGACCTTTTGGTAATGTCAGGGATTCCTCAGAGATATTTGCCACGAGAATGTGGTTGATGCGAGCGGAAATGATGGCGGGTTGTAAGAGGCAACGATTGGGGTTGGTGGACGTGGTAGTGGGGGAAAATATCATGTGAGTTTGGGGTATGGGTCGAAGGTTCACCCATTTTTGATGGCGGGGGGGAATTTGGCATTTATCTTGAACTACAGCTGGGCTAATGATGGTGGGGGATCGACTGGCGAGCAGGTGCTCGGTACGCATAAGGGGGGAAAGGTCACTTTGGTGGGGGTCACGTGTGAGGGGGGATTAACGGCGCGTGTGGAAGGATCAGCGGGGCGAGGTGTGAGGGAGTTAGAAAACGGAATTTGTTGGAGGGACTGTGGACGGTTGGTGGGGGAAGAGTGAGGTATAGAAGATGGGTTATTGGTGGAGGACTGATGTACTGATTGGTGGTTGTTAGAAGGACGAATTTGGGGAGTTTTGTCGGTGGCAGTGACGGTTTGTTTGGAGTTTATATGGGATTGGTGGGTTTGTCTGTCATGAGAGGGCGAGTCAAGTGTGGGGTTTTGAAGTTTTCTAGGGGTGTGAATTGTGTGGGGGTGGAAGGGAGCTACTGACGGAAAACTGTCACAAGGGGGATTTGGTTGGTTGTGGAATAGCTGGACATTTCTGGGGGCATGGGGGGAACATGGTTGGGTCCCTCAGTCGTCACGTGTGAGGGGAGGATTAACGGCGCGTGTGGGAGGGTCAGGGTGGTGAGAGGTGAGCGAGTTAGAAAACGGGATTTGTTGGTGGGACTGCGGAGGGTTGGTGGGGGAAGAGTTAGGTGTAGAACATGGGTTATTGGTGGAGGACTGATGTATTGATTTGGGGTTGTTAACAGGACAAATTTGGGAAATTTTCTTGGTGGCAGTCACGGTCTGGTTAGAGGTTATCTGGGACTGGTGAGTTTGTTTGTCATGAGAGGGCGAGTCAAGTGTGGGGTTGTGAAGTTTTCTAGGGGTGTGAATTGTGTGGGGGTGGAAGGGAGCTACTGACGGAAAACTGTCACAAGGGGAATTTTGTTGGTTGTGGAATAGCTGAACATTTCTGGGGGCATGGGGGAAACATTATTGGGCACATAGGTTGGCATTTTCCCTGGAAACACGTGTACATAAAAATTTGATAGAATTGTGGTTACATACATCAGAGTCTGTCCTGGAAACATGGGAGGATTTATCCTGGACAGAGTTACGAGAATTGAGGGGATTACCGAGAGGGAGTTGCTTGGACTTGTCTTCTTTCGTTTGTTGAGGCATTTTTTCAACGAATTGAGTGATATTTTGAGAGAACTCGGGGCAAGGGGAGGGGTTAGGAGTTACCTTAGTGCTAGCTGCAACTTGGTAACCCTGACTCAGAGTTTGTTGAGGGGGAAGGTGTTTTTTCTTTTTGTGAATAGGTTTCTGCGTGATTGGTTTGTCAGAGGCTTTGGGTTGGATTTTTTTTTTTAATGAGATCAGCCTCTGGCCGCAGTCAAGCTGGGCCTGGAGTTTTTGAAGGAGGTCAAGTCCAAGGAAACCATCGTAATGTTTACAGTGGGAGGAAAATACTGTGAACGTGTGATAACAACGAGCATGGGGGGCAGGAGTAGTTACTGATAGGGGCAAAGTGTCTCCTAGGAGATTTAAGTAGGTATCAGCAGCTGAGATTAGTTCTGGTTTGGTGGTTAACAAGGGGCCAAATAGTCGGTGGTGTTGATCATAATAAGACTTGAAAAAATATGACTTGGCCGCTCCCGTGTCGATTAACAAGCGGACAGGAATGTCCTTGATTTTGGCCATGTAATAAATGGGGGCAGTGCGGTCAGTTATGGCGTCCCCCGCCGAGGCCATCTTGGGCGGGGGGTACATTAAAAATCCTGGGAGTCGGTATCTACCTCCTCCAGGGTTTCCTCGGTATCATCTGAGGTCATGATAGGGGCTATTTCTCCGGTGTGCATTTCCTCCATTTCTTCCTCTTGTCCCAACTCCTCTTCATTTACAGAAATGCGGGGAGTAAAGGGGCGAGGTTTGGCAGAGTCACGAATTTGATGGAGGGCACACTGAGCACTACAGGCAGGGAAATCATAGGGGTTGATAATTACTAATGTAGGGTTCTTACTTTGGTAGGTGTTGTAGGTTTTGTTCCGGTTGAAGATTCTGCGTGGCTGGGTAGGTTGGAACCGGGGCCTACTGGGTTGGGGCTGGCCGGAAAGGTAGGTGGGTCTGTTGTGGAAGGATGAGGATGGGTAGGCATTCTTGGAGTTTTGGTGGTCGGGGTGCTGCGGGTGCGTGGGAAACCTCTTTATTACAGCGATTTGGGTGGGTGCTTCTGTGCGCACGGCCAAAATACGTCGGATCGTGATGAGATCTTTTTTATATCCGACGAAATCGTGCACACGGAAATTATCTTTTACTGCTGAGGGCAATATTGATACAAGGTTGACCAGAATCTGCTGCTCTTGTTGGATTCTGGTCAATGTGGGGAAAGAAACTTTTATATGTTGGGCGATCTTATCACTGTGGCATCTAGATCGCCTTCGAATTTAGTGTCTAGGATACGGGTGTGGGCCACGAAAACGCCCAACGAAGGCTTAATGGCTTCTATCACTATTGGGCGAAACTCGTCCCATGTGAGAGCAGGGTGCACTTGGTAGGCAACCAGGGAAACGGCTTTTCCCAGGTGCGTTAATGTCACGGCTATTTTTTCTGCGTCCGTGGTATAAACTAGGTCAAGTACGGGTTTCACTATGTCCATGAACGTTTCGATCTCGTAAGTTTCTCCATCATAATGTGGGATGGGAATGTGAGAACGGTGCGCCATGATGTTATCGTGTTCTGGCTGTTCCAAACTTGCAATGTAATGCAACCTTTTATCCGAATCAAGAACCACCGCTGCCGCCAATGTTATGCCCTGTTTTTCTACAGGATTAACTTGGGTAATGTGAGTTCTAACTGACTGGGTATATAAGGCTGCATGCACAATACAAGGTATGAGGAATAGAGAACACAAAATAAACACACGGTAACAAGTCACACGATCACGTTTATTGAAGATGATTAATAGGAAGCATAAGAAGGTATGAATACTCGTACAAGACAAATGATAGAAATGAACAACTAGCATTAGTGGATCTGGATGGAGCCTAGTCTCCCACTTCCAATGTTCAGGTATACTCTTCTGATCACTGGCTTGGTTCGCAAGTTTATATACTGGAAGACATCAATGTTACTTATAGATTCAATTTCACTAATTAGATTTATTACTGGCAGTTCTGGTGCACAAGTAGTAGTTCACAGACTAGAATTAGACACGCGTATTTTTAGAGCACAGGAATTCTAGTAACCTCAGGGGGGAACTGATCTAAGTTTTATATTCTTATAGCAGAAATACGTAGAACACAAATCAGTGGGCGAACGTTAGATATCACTAGGGTTTTACTTCTATGTAATAATATCTGAATAGGGGTAATTACGAGAGTTAATGTCGCCTGTTAATTAATGAACACTGATACGCTTAGCACTTCCCAATAGAATGGTTATATGTGAATTATACTGGGGCAAAGATATAGCCACTTCATAGAAAGATTAATAAGTGAGTCTCTAATTAGTACTGTAACACGGTAGTACTAATAAAGTGAATCTTGGGTAGTATTTGGTTGGTCTGGTCCTGGTTATCTTGCGTCCGTGATGTTGGGGGCTAAAGACTGGTTCCGCGGCCGTCCAGGGGGTCCATATGTAGGAAGTTCTCAAGACGGATCTCTTGGTGATCGTTGCTGGCTACACGCTTATATACCCACTGGTGTGTGAAGGTTATAAGGTGCACGTCGATTTCTTGTACGTGGACAGATGCTTCTATCTCAAATCTGCCACGGAGTCTGCCGGCTCTGGAACTCAAATCTCAGGAACAACACAAGGGCAGAGCTAGAGGTCAACTTAAGGGGGCCAGCCACTGGTTGGTGTCTATCTTTCAACTGATTTTACTGGGGGCTGGAGCTGGATTTATAGGCTCGGTTTTGGACCCTGTAGGCCATAGGGATCTCGAGTCTTATGGAATTATTTGAGCTCTCAATAGATACGGGGACTAGGTAAGGTGGTGATTACTGTTGTGGCACATGGCTATAGGGAGCCTTCATAATGTGATATAACTGAGCCTTAGTAAGAGGTACTATTTTGGCTATACTGGAAGTATTGAGGGGAGGAAGACTGGATCTACTTTGCGAGGAGGACTGGGACAGCTGTGATAGGAGCGTCTCTCTTATATTGCTCAGTCTTCATTCTATGGTATAGCTGAGGTGCTAATTTGATTATCCGAGTATGCAAGAAAGGTGAATGGGTTATTGTGGGTTAACCCTTTACGAGCGGCCTATGCGGTTTATTTATATGTACCGCCCAGCGGGGTGTTTTTAGCCAAAATAGTGCTGTTTACGTGATCAATTTTCATGCCTAAATAAGACCCAGAACGTAAAACAAGTATCTATCCCTGAAAGGGCATAAACAGAGCTTTCGAATGACACCATAACGATCCTTTTATGATGGCTAGCTTTCTTGCAATAACCGTGCAACGCGAGTGCAAAAAGCAGGTAATTAGCCACTTTCCCGATACAATTCCGTATATAGCGAGTGAGAGAGGTAGGAGGGAGGTGAGATTCGTGTCAGTAGGTTCGCCGCGGTGGTCTGGAGCAGTCATACGCTTGCTACTCTCCTGCCACCACTTGTCTCTCTCTCTCAGCAACATTACGTGCTGAAATTGCCACTCGAGTTATGTCGAGCGCCGCCACATAGTCCAGCTTTATTTAACTCGACTTATGTGGTGAGCCGCTTTTTAAGGGTTAATAGAGGTTAGTAAAGGGGTTAGTCATGCATGGTTAGTTCATTGATAGGAAGAATTCCTGTGCTACCTGGCAATGACCCGGAAGTCAAAACAGGGGTCAGGTATAGCTCCGCAGGGGTGGGGGTCTCCCTCCTCGGGTGGGTAAAAAGGGGTAGACGCGCGCCCTCTCTCTGTGATGGTTGTCCGGCGGCTGTGGCTAGGGGCTTGCCATATCACAAGTGTTTGTAATAACCCTCTGTTTATGAGACAGATGTGGGTGTTCGTAATACCAAAACCGAAGGTGCCTTGACTAGCTGGTTTAATCGGTTGGGTTGTTATTTGCATGGTTTGCTGGATGTGGTGGAGACTGGGTTGCTAACTCTGCCACATTTATCTGGAAGTATGGCAATAGAAGTTAGTCACTGCCGAGGCGGCTAGCCTCGCACTGACGATCATTGGGTACAGGGTTGTGAATGGGTTGTGAGGGAATAGATGGCATGCAAAGGGTTAGTAAAGTTCTAATGTTGTTCCGTCCTACTAAAGGAAGGTAGGCTGGATAGGAGTATATATATAAAAGGTTTGAGAACGTTAGCAACGGAAAAATCAAGGATCTTCTGGAGGTATGATGGAGAGGCTAGGTCGGAAAGGAGTCGAGGAGCATGGGGGGTTAATGAGAGGGAGAGGGTTCAGGGGGCTACGTGGAAGTTTGACCCTAAGTTCTCCGGGAGTAGGGGTGGCATTAGACTACAGTTGATATTGGAGTTTGGGGGTTAATGACAGGGAAAGTATGTTAGCCAAATGCTACCGGGGGATGAGCAATACGGGGTGGTATATGAGTCTGGAAAGGATAGAATCATGTGGACTGTGGGGCTGTGGGGAAGAGGAGGTTAACTGTAGGTGTGTGCTTGACTGTGGATAAAAGTAGGGAAAAACATGGTGTATTATTACTCGTCAATACGATGGTTATGGATACTGTTAATCTGACACTATTTCTTGCTGATCTAGTTGTTCCTGGGAACTGCGTTTTCTAGGATATGTACACCAAAGAAAACGACAGTTCGTAGGGTTTACTTCGGTATTGTTTCGTGGTGAAAATGCGTCGAGACAATGGTAACAGAGGGTTGTATATACAATCTCTGGTTGGGGTAAGAATTAAAGTTACTGCATGGTGGCTAACATCTTCAGTCATTGCTGTCTAGGTCTTACAGGAACAATGGTTCTATATACACTGGTGTACCCGTGGGTATCATAGTTTCTTATCAATTAGGACATGGGGTTTTAACATACTACTTTTCGGATGGAAGAACATACATAGATTTATGGGGGCGGTTGGTCTTCAGAAACTTAGTCTGGCAAGACAAGGTATTTTAAGGGGGTGAACATATTACTTCTCGGATGTAACAACATATATAGATTGATGGCTGTCTGAACTGGTTGGCATTGGCTCAACCTAGGGACAGGGCATGGGTGTATTAAATGAATGTGTATTCATGTTCATCATCATGTAGGTAGAGTCTGGCGGGTAAGAGGTGTAGGACACGAAGCAAAATAGAGTAGTGTGGACTGTGGATACGAAGGAGGTGATTGGAAGACGTATAACAATTGTGGAAAAGTAAATGGAAGAGATGAACACAATGGCGGATAAAGATAACTAACCTAAGGATTGAATACATAGATTTATGGCTGTCTGAACTGGTTGGCATTGGCTCAACCTAGGGACAGGGCATGGGTGTTTTAACCTGGGAGGAACATACATAGATTTATGGGGCGATTGGTCTTCAGAAACTTAGTCTGGCAAGACAAGGTATTTTAGGGTATGTTGATATGGACATCCTAACTTAGGGACAGGGCATGGGTGTATTAACTTTAAGGTGTATTTATGTTCATCATCATGTAGGTAGAGGTGTAGGACACGAGGGGTAGTGTATACGCGAGGTGTGGGAAAGGTCAGTGTTTAGAAGGGGTAGGCAGGTGTGGTTTGGAGCTGCTTAGCCCTGCGGGCTTCGGCCTGTCTGAACTGGTTGGCTCGGTCACCTGGTCCTTTTGTTCTGTGGGCCTTTCTTTCGGGTGTTTCTGTGTGGTGTTCGCTCGTGGCTTCTGTGGTGGGCTTCTCGTTCTGGGGCATTTTAGGCCGGGACATTTTTCTACCGAAAAATGTACAAATTTATCTTGAAAGTTTTTTTTTTTTCTAAGCTTGATGGAGGTCTAGGGAGGAAACTAAAAAAATATATGAATACATGAATTAATAGACCAAACAAACGGCCAGTCTCCCCTTAAGCTGAATAAAATCATCTAATAGTTGCCAGACTATAATGACAGGTACGTGACTGGTACTGAAGGGGTTAATATGTCGTTAGTGTCAGTGGAGTCATGTCCAGTGTTCACCATTATCACTCGCTGAACCTCATCCAAAATTGAACTATATATTTGGGTTTCAATAGAATAAGATAAAAATGCAGTCGATGATTTTAACTCCTGTACCGGCGACGTCTTTTTAATTGTATTTCTGCTACTATGAGACGATTTTATTCAGTTTAAAAAGGGCCTCCAGCAACTAATGGGGTTCGAACTCGCTCACTTAACCCATTTTACTACCGTAGATACTTCTTAAACTGCACAAAATTGTCTAAATATATCTAGAATAAATGTTAGAAAACTTAGCCGTTTACTTGCCAGTTGTATGGTATATAAGCTCACTAGATCACAATAATTCTCATTCACTTCCAAACTACTGATGAAGTACCATGAAGATACGAAAACGCGTTCTAGTTAAGTACTATGCATATATAATCCTATAGTACTACCCAAAATTACTGTTGGAGATAATCAGACAACTTCCTACGGAAGTAAAAAATGCCCTTAGAAAAAGAGAAAAGATAGACAAGAACCTCTTTAACAACCAACTTACCATAACCTTCCATGAAACATGCCTGAGAGAACATCTGTTCATACATACAAAGAAAAATATATATATATTATATATATATATATACATATATACGGTATATATATATATATATATATATATGTTTCTAGTCTCTCAGTGGGGATCGAACCATCGACCATCAGGATGATAGCCGACGCTTTAATCAATTACACCACGGCAGTCTTAAGACTGCCGTGGTGTAATTCACTAATTGATTAAAGCGTCGGCTATCATCCTGATGGTCGATGGTTCGATCCCCACTGAGAGACTAGAAACATTTAGTGGCTCACGTGTATTTGTGATATATTCTCAATATATATATATATATATATATATACTGTATATACACACACACACACACGGGAAAAGAAGAAAATCACTGAGGTCCAAGTGCTTTCGTGTTGTTACATCTTCGTGTAGCAACACAAAAGCACTTGGGATTCGGTGTTTTCCTTCCTTTCCTGTGGATATTCTGTATCTTTTGGTTCACATGTTGCTGTGACTTTCTTGCAGAGATAGATAGATAGATAAAATCTGAATGGGCTATTGGATTATATAATCATATTAGTGCATGCACAGTAGCTATATTGTGTCCAAAGAGTTTTGTCACTTGATAAGTGTTTCTTCACACAATTATTTTCCCCAACAGGCATTGATCTTGGCTACAGTAGGTGTGGCAGCTGTGGTGGCTTGGCCCATCTCTCCTATTGGGGAGTACCAGAGAGGTAAGTACAACTAGTACAGTACTTCTCCATCATGCCTGATACATTACCTAACCTAGACTCACTCTCACCATAATCTTGAGAGCTGTTTCTGCGCTTGTGAGACAGACCCATCCTTCCAGGGCGGGCGAATCTGAGGTTATAATTTTAGGTTGTTACTCTATGCGTCCCTGTAGACGTGAAAGAGCAAGGTATTGTTTCTACCTGTGTGTCTATAACAACATTATAACCCGAAAATCTGCACAAGGCTAACTGGCCCAAACACCCAACCCATATAATTCATGTGACTATCCAGTTTACGCTTTAAATTTTCTACCGTTCCTGAGGTGATCACTGTACTGGGCATTCTATTCCACATATCTACAACTCTTATATAACTTAGCTAATTTGAAGCCATTGAAACGGGCTATCTCGCAGTTAATCAGCTTTAATACCTTATTAATATCCCTCTAATTGGTACATGTCATCCACTTGGACAGATGATTGCCACTGCCATAGATGATGTCACAAATGGTGCCGAAAATAATACCCTGTACCTAATCCACACAGGTACAAAATATGTGAAACACACTCGGTCCAAGGAACTGCTGGAGAAGAGTCGGAGGATGATCCAACAGTTCAAGAATAAATCGAGCCATATCATTGTTTCAGATGTCCTCCCCAGAAAATCAGCTGAGCAGAAATTCTTTGATAAGGCCTTCAGCCTAAATGTTCACTTCCATAATCTTTGTTCTGAGGAAAAAGTAGAGTTCATCAACATGTGGGATAACTTTTTCCGGCAACACCATCTGTTTGATGGAGACAGTCTCCATTTGAACCAAGTGGGATAAGCAAGACTTGGATGATTTCTCAATGATGCAGTTCACTCTTTCCAATCATAAAAACATAATTGGTCAGGATCAATCGAGGGATTTAACATAATGTGCTCTGATAATCAAGTAAATTCATCAACCAGCTGCAGCAACTCTCTCCAGGATATTAAGTTATATTTATGCAAATGTTCGAAGTATTCGTAACAAATGTTCAGATCTTGAAGAAATCGTTTTTGCAGATAAATTTGATGTAATAGATATCACTGAAGCATGGCTAAGCATTAAACAAAGAGACTAGAGTACAATATTCCTAGATATACAAAGTTTAAATGTACTCGGATAAACAAAATTAGGGGAAACGTTTTACTGTACCTCAAGTAAGATCTTCACGGGAGTGCTATATAGTAACGAAACCATCTATAGACAACATGACATGATTTATGTTCAGTTGAGAAATAAGCTTCAAGAAAATATAACTCTTGGACAAATACAACACCCCCTGGACAATCACTAAGCATTGATAGAAAGATATATGACCAATTTGCAGAAATGAGCATTATCAAAGATGTTGACTTCAATTTGCCAGTAGCTCAGTGAGGCAAATCCCTGACATCTGACACAGGATCGGACCTACTAGAAAGTTCATTATTTCAATTTGTTCAATATTTAACATAGGGCAACAATGTTTTTTATCTAATCTTAGCAACAAAAGACGACTTGGTAAACCAAGTAAGAGTAGGAGAGGAGCTTAATACGAGGGATCATAGTTTGATTATATTCAACAATAAATTATACGAGTCATGAAAAGGTGCCAAATTTCAAGAAAGTCAATTTACATAAATTGAGAACTATTTTTGACAAAACAAACTGATACCACACAAGTGATACTAATGAGATCTGAAATGCTTTCTCAGAAATATATAATATCACTATAAGTTCTTGCATCCCTATGACAAATCGACACTCTAACCGAAACAATATGCTTAAATGGTGGATCACAAAAATAAGAAATTGTCTCCAAGCCAAAAAAACAAAACAAAAAAACAAAAACAAAATCCCACGAAACTTTCAGTAGAACAAAGAATAAATCAGGCAGGTTAAGCTATCTTACTCTCCGACGAAAACCCAAAACATGATTAAACTTAGTAAGAAAAATTTGGAATCACGCATTGCAAGCTTAAGCAAGTCAAACCCAAAGGAATTTTATGGATTCATTAGAAGTAAAAAGGTGATAACTTCTCAAATCGGACCACTAAATAATGAAAATAGAGATCTCGTTGATGACGACGTCCAGATTAATAATAGTCTCAATTAATTTTTTGCATCAATCTTTACAGAGGAATATTTGATTTTTTTGCATCAATGTTTACAGAGGAATATTTGAATTCGATTCCACCTGCCACACCGGGGTTTTCTGGACCACTTTCCCCCTCATGTTTAGCCCCATTAGTTTTCAGATGTTGAGATGTTTGCCACACTAGTTAGTCGATTTTAAGACCTTTCGCCCCATTTCTTCTTCAATATTTAGACCTTTCGTGCTATTTAGGTGTCGATTTTTTCCCTGGCGAACGATAGTGAGCCTGTAATGTTGGAAGGTCCGGCCTTGGTCCAGGACATTTTTCTACCGAAAAATTTACAAATTAATCTAGAAGGAGGATCTAATGGATTTTTTTTTTTAATTTGATAGAGGTCTAGGGAGGAAACTAGAAAAATAATGAATACACGCAAAAATCACCCAAAAAGTGAACCATCCCCCCTTAATAAACAATAATGGCATCTTAAGGGATATCAATATTACGGAAATAGATGTAACAAATAGCATTAACAAACTAAAATCTAATAAAACCTCTGGACCTGATACAATTTCTCCAAGAGTTCTGAAAGAATTAAGAGACGAGATATACAAACCATTAACACTACCTTTTAACAATCCAATACAGAGCAGCACTGTACTTAATGAATGGACAATAGCTAATGTAATTCCTATTAATAAAAAGGGCAACATATCATTACCTTGTAAATATCGTCCAACCAGTTTGACTTCAATCATATATAAGTTGCTCAAAAAAATCATCAGAGACAAACTTGTAAAAGAAAATAATAAAAGAATCACAGCATGGCTTTCGAAACAACACGCTTTCATGCCTGACAAATCTCCTTGACTTTTTTCACATCTTTAATATGTGTAACGAAAGGAAAGCCGTTTACATTATCTATCTTGATTTCCAGAGAACCTATGAAAAAATCCCCCACAAGCATCTCTTGATAAAATTAACCACGGGAATTATTATTATTATATGAGATGCCGAAGTCTCCAACCAGGGTGCAGAAACACCATCAAGATCAATCCACACAAAACACCCGGAGGCACTGGAGAGAGACTATGGCAACTTAGGAAAAAATAAAAACATACACTGTATACTGTACTGTACATATACACATATTAAACACAGATAACATATTATGCAGTGGAGGATATCAAGCTTAAATATAATACATTAAAATAGAATAAAATAAGTTTAAAAATTAGAATTAATGCTGCAAAAAAGCATTAACTCTAGACTTAAAAATGGAGATATTAGCTGAATTGACTAGCTCATTTGGCAACTTATTCCACAAGTCAACCATGGCCGGCACAAAACACCTTGAAAACTGTGTAGTAGAAAAATTAACACGGCTCATGGCAAGATAATTAAGATTGCTTGTGAATCTAGTTGCACGAGCCCGGACATAGGGCCCAGGCAGAACCCCATGTAAGGGATGGTGAGGGTTGTTAAAAACTTTAAATAAAAGACTAAGGGCACCAACTTTACGTCGATGACACAGATCAAGAGACAAATTAGGTAGAATAAAACTGATGGAATTTAGCGACCTGTCAAGCAACTTGAGATGGCAGTCAGCTGCTGACAACCAGACAGGTGAGCAGTACTCGAAATGTGGAAAAATAAAAGCATAAAAAGACTTGATAACTGTGGCGTCACAAGCAAATGTTTTATAAACCTTGCGAAGCAGACCAATTTTTTGGGAAATGGAAGAGGAGAAAGAACGAATATGCTTTTCAAAAGTAAGTTTGGGATCAAGAGTAACTCCTAACAAACGCAGAGTATCCACATTCTCAATTTGCTCGCCAGAAACTTGTAGATAAGGATGGGGAGGATCCAAGGTACGAGATCTGCTGATGATAATGGAGTGTGTTTTACTAGCATTAAGTTTCATGCCCCAAAGTTCACACCATGATGTAATTTTGGCTAAATCCCTATTCAGAGCAGTAGCAATTACGTGTCGATCTATTGGTGATGCAATTGACGCATATAAAGTTGTATCATCAGCATAGGAGATTAGTTTATTTTCAAGCTCGGAACACAGGTCAGCAGTAAAAATAATAAAAAGCAAAGGCCCAAGGACACTGCCTTGTGGAACACCAGAAACAACAGTAACAGAAGGGGAATGACACCCATCAATGACCACAGACTGAGATCTTTTCGTCAAAAAATCTTCAAAGATCCTTAAAATATTGCGTTAATGATGTTTTTGAAAGGTCAATTTGAACAAAATTTGTTATTTTTACCATATAAAGCAATATTACTGCTCCATATGTGCATATTTTACTTGTATAATAAACATCCGAACATTGAAGAACCAGAAAATAGGTGTAAAGTGAAAAAAACATATTATTGTGACGAGAGGGTGACGAGTGCATAAGAGGGAGAGTGATATTGGTCTGCTCTCTCTGAAGGCTTGAGCCACACTGACGGCTCTAGCTGTGGTCTCGCGCATGTAGGAAGGAGGAAGGAGGCAGGGGAAGTGTACAGTATATGAGGGTGACTGAACATATTTGAGGTGGGAGAAAGGATTTATAGGGAGTGGGAGAGGGAAAAATTAGAATAAAGGAGGAGGGGTGAAGTTGAGTGAGAAAGACAGAGGCGAGGAGAGGGAGGGAGGGGGGGGGGGGCACATGTAAGGGGATTGACAGGTGGTGGTAAGGAGACATGCCAATTAATCACATATTGCTTCCACTTCACTGGCACTGGGGCTTTTTTTTTTTTTTTTTCAAGTGCCATCTTCCGGAAGGAACATCACATTCGCCCAGTAAAACATTCCAAGAGGAACGTCGCAGCTTAGAGATTAAAAACTCATGGCATAGAAGGGTTCATACTTCGATGGAATGAGAATTGGCTAGACGGACATAAGCAGCAAGTAGTAATAAATGGTAACACCTCGGACTGGATAACCGTCACAAGTGGTGTGCCTCAGGGCTCAATGCTCGGGACTGTTCTTTTCTTGATTTATATCAATGACATCGATGATGATCTATTATGTACAATTTCAAAATTTGCAGACTATACCAAAATAGCGAACATAGTAGTATCTCGCTTGCATGTTTAACAGATCCAAAATTATTTAGATTAATTAGCAAATTGGGCCCACACCTGGCAAATGAGTGTTAATACCGATATATGTAAAGTACTATACAGGTAGCCTATATAGGTTACAAAAATGAAAAATCAGACTTCTCTATGAATGTTAGTCAACTAAAAAGCACTGATGAAGAAGCTGACCTAGGAGTTACAATATCAAGCAATCTAATACCCAGTCAAAAATGTACCGAGGTAGGTAAAGAAAGCAAACAAAATTATTGGCTACATTGGAAGATCGTTTGAATACAAATCTGAAAAACAAATTCTCGCTTTATACAATTCATCAGTTCGCCCCCATCTGGAATACTGTGTAGGCTACAATTTTGGTGTCAATAGTATCAAAAGGACATAGATATACTAGAGAGAATACAGCGGAGAGTACCAAAATGGTTCCTAGACTAAGAAAATATTCATACAAAGAACGTCTAAAAGAGTGAAATCTGTTTAGTTAAACAAAGCGCAGGCTAAGAGGGGACCTAATCCTAGTTTTTTTAAATTACTAAAGGTTATTGACAAAATGGATGTCAACAAATACTTCACAATTGATCATTCAAATTACAACAGAGGAAATGAAGAGATTGTAGACACCAAGCAGGGCAATACCCAGAGGAGGCCTCATAAGGAGTTACTGAAATTCCTGTTTCATTTGCCTGGCTTCCCTCACTGTTTCTGTATGTGTTTCATCTACACAGAGAGTAATCCAGCTAGCTCACACAAACACCTCTTCCTCCTATCCATTTCACTACACTAAACAAGCACACCACTCTTCTTTCCAATATTGTAACCCCCCCCAAAAAAAAAAATAAAAAATAAAAATAAAAAAATAAAAAATAAAAAAAAATATATATTTTTTTTTAATTCGTTTCTTTCACTCTCAACTTTGGGGGGAAACACTTGTTACTGGCAACTTTACCTTTTGTCTTCTTCATGGATATAGAAAAAAAATATAATTGGAAAGCCTTTTAGCTCACATGAGCAAAGCATTTCTTATTCAATCGAGCAGTAGGCTAAACCTACGGAATGGACTAGGCCTACAGAGTAATATCATTGAGTGTAGTACTGTCCAAACTTCCAAAATACGACAAGATAATTATGTTTTCTCTTAACCCCCGATTAACTGCATTTACAAACGAATAGCACCACTCTTTACTGTGCTACTGCTATCTTTGTTCACATAAGTTAGGTAGTTTCAGTTACAAGCAGCCTCGTAAGGATCAGTAGCTCTATTGTTGATTGTTTTCCTTTGCACTTCTTTGAACTCCTGTATACATACTGGTAATCTGAAAGTAGATTATGGGAAGACAAATGCTTAAGCCATTTTGAATTAAGAATAGATTAATTTGAAAAATTGGGAGATGCAAGAAATGAGAGAAATTAGATACTAGTTGAAGGGTTGAGAGCGGTCACCATTCTTTGGGACAGGTTGAATAAGAAAAAACTTAAAGCAAGAAGGGAGGATGTTAGAGGAAAGACACAAACGGAAGAGTTTGCTTGGGCAGGGATTCGGCATCGAAGAACAGTTTTTTAGTATAACAGGAGGAACACCATCTGGTCCGTATGCCTTCTTAGTATTAAGCCCAGAGATGGCAGAAAGTACATCCTTAGAAGAGATTAGAATAATAAGCATAAGTAAAAGAGAGGGGGGGAAGAGGGAGGAATAACACCGGAATCATCCAAGGTGGACTTTTTAGCAAAAGTTTGAAGAAAGAGTTCAACTTGGTCTGAGGAAAAAGTGACTGTGGTGCCATCGGAGTGGAAAAGATGAGGGAAAGATGAAGTAAAATGGTTGGAGAGGTTTTTGGCAAGAAGGTTGGAAGAGCTATAGTTAGAAAGCTCATTACATTTGTTATTGATGAATAAGTTTTTGGCGAGTCAAAGAACAGATTTGGCACAAGTCCAGGCAGAAAAATTAAAAGTTTGAGATTCATCGGTACCATCTGTATGCTTCCTACTCATTATGGACAGCAGTAGAAGAAGCATGAGTAAACCAAGATTTGTTTGCATTATATTGAGAGTAAGAAAACAGAATGTATGCCTCCATACCCGAGATGATCACCTCAGTGATGTGTTCGGCACAGTCTAAGGGTTCCCAGCCATGGAAGCAAACATAATTCCATGGGAAATAAATGAGACTCCCAGTCAGGCGTGTCAAAATGCTACAAGCACTGCCGGCTGCACTGGAGAGGTAGGACAGGTAACAGAGATAAGGTTATGGTTGGAGCAGCCAAACGGAGAACAAAAATTACAGTGTAAGCAGAAGGACTAGAGGTTAAAAATAAGTCAAGGATGTTGGGCCGATCTCCAAGGCGGTCAGGGATATGAGTAGGGTGCTGAACTAACTGCTCTAAGTCAATTAGGATAGAAAATGTGTAAACTTGTTCAACAGATTGGTCAACAAATGAGAGGAGAACCATTGGCGGGGGTGAACATTGAAATCACCTAAAATTGAGATTTCCAAAAAAGGAAAGGTTGATAGGATGTGCTCCACTTTAAAATGTTGATAGTCAAAGAATTTAGGAAAGTCAGTAGAGTTAGGAGATAGATAGACAGCAAAAATATTTTGTTTGCGAGTGACAGGAAAGTTAAGTCAGGAACACGAGAGCAAATGCGTTTGTTGTGCACATACACACAACATCCACCTTTGGTTTGGAAATTAGGATAGAGAAATTAGGAAGAGACATATAAGGGACTGTTGGCAGTTGCTACAGATACCCCGAGTCTCAGTGAGGAAAAGAAAATCAGGTTTGTTGGAGGAGAGGTGGTTCAGCAGAAGGAACGTTTGAGTAAAGGCCGCAAATGTTGCAAAAGTTAATTGTAAGAGTGACAGGCCATGGTCTTGAAAATGTTTATGGTCATTTGGGGAAGGACCGGTGATTTTTTGGGCATCTATGCTCCCATAGTCTGTGTTGGTGTAGGGTCTGTGTCTGTTTGCAAAATATCTCGAGAACGATTAAATAGATTTCGATCAGGCTTCGTCATTCCCGAAATTGGGTACCCGAGAGGATCCCATATATTTTTGGTTAACATTGGAATATTTGGATGATGCCCCTGTCCCCCCCGCCCCTTACCCCCTCCCCTCCACACACAAATATGACCACGAGAAGTTTTTTGGTCGACACTGCCTTCTGCAGATTCACGCAGTGTCTGCAGATTCACATATCTTTATGTTACTTTCTTATGGTCTTATAAAAAATAACACTTATCAAGATGAAGATATTTCATTAAATTAGGCTATACACACAAAAGTACATAGGAAATGGTCGTAGATAGAATACGGAGGAGAAATTCCATTTTTATTCTCCGAATTTTTGGAATTATTTTACTATTAATATGTAATTTTATTTCCCTTTGGGTAGTGACGACAAAGTATCACCCTCATACAGAATTTACCCTCACTCTATTCAACAAAAACTATTGCTTACAAAATTTAATGAAGATGTAAAGGAGCCTTCTTCTCTGTTCAAGACTATGCACCAATATATTCTTCTCTGTTCAAGACTATGCACCAATATATTCTTCTCTCTCCTACCCTCAGAGATTAATCTGCCGGTGACGGTGAAGTGTGGGGATACGGTGGATAGGGACCTGGAGTATTATGAGAACTTGGTGGTGACCTATAGCAGCCAGCAGGAGACAGACCATGATGGACCCTGTGTCATCCATGTCAGGAGTGAAGTCAAGGTAAGTTTCTCAGGGCTCTTTTACACGAGGTGTCTCTGTGGCCCAATTTGGCCCAAAGGGACCACATTCCCCAAAGCAGCCCCTAGGCCTAAAATGGACGTTCAGCCCAATTCGACCACGGACCTAAATGATCATGCAATATCAAACAGCTCCACTTGAAAATAAATTGCCATGCAAAGTGATTCAAAGTAGCCACCCAGACAGAAATGGTTCGCGACTCAAATGGCTATATGGTCCAATATGACTGCTCAATCCAAAATGAACACGTAGAGTGGCCCACGACAGTCGCGTTCCCAACCCCGAAATTGCCCCGCAGCCCCACACAGCCTCTCAGCTCAAACCTGTTCTGCGAAATAAAAGGCATTGCAACCCTAAACGGCCTCTCACACTAAATTAGTTCAGTTACCAAGTGCTGTAGCCTTTACCGTCGTATTTATCCCCTTGGTGATGGTGCTGTTGGTGTAGATTAGGGGACAAAGATGTTTTGGACAGAGGTCGAGTAGGCAGGAGGGAGGCGGTTAAAACTGTTCACTAACCATCCCAAATACTCCACATCACCGCATCCTCCCTTATATGACCGCTTGGTAAAAATTGACAACTTGACAATACTTGGCCACTTGACAAGATTAAATTTAGATAATAAATAAAATTAAATCGTTGGTAAGATTTGGCTAGTTAAATCGTTGGTAAGATTTGGCCGGTTTATAAGATTAATTTATCTAATTCGCCTGTTTGCCGAGATTCATTGACAAGACTTACAAGATAAGCTGACAAAGACTTGCCCTAGTTGACAATATTCGCTCATATTATATGCAACAATTAACAAGTTATACCTCACAACAACCTCACTCAATTTCGCTTATTATCACTCTACTCTACCTCAACAAATTTCGTTCAAATCATGGAACAGATGAAGAGAGATGATTAAAAATATTTAAGTTTATCATGTGTCGATTGTTTTGAAAGATGATTATCTGGGATAACTATAATAAAAATGGCTGACAATGATTTCACCCAACCTTTTTTTAATTTCCTTTATACCAGGAGTATAATGAATCAAATTGACACAAAGCTTACGCAAAACATAACATAACATTAATACATTTCTAGCACCAGGCAACAAAGGCCATATGGCACTAAAGCAGGAAACGGATAGTGTTAGAAGGAAAGGAAGTTAAATATCGTTAAGGAGTCTGAGAGAGGAAAGGAAAGCCATTACGTGGTCAACGGAAAAGAAAGGGGACTCTGAGAGGAGATCGGCAAGACAAGGACGACGACCAAGGGAAAATAGAAAGGGAAAAGAACGGCGACGGGCCGAAAAAAAGAGAGGACAGTCAAGGAAAATGTGAGAAATAGAAACCTGAACACCACACCGGGAGCAAAGAGGTGGAGGCGAGCGGGACATGAGGAAGGAGTGGGTAAGTCTGGTATGGCCTAGCCGAAGCCGGGCCAATGCAGTCTCCCAACGGCGAACACGGTGAGAGGGGTCAGCCCAGGCAGAAACGGAGGCCTTAACAGTGCGGAGCTTATTAGAGGAAAGAGAAGACCACATTGTTTGCCAGCGAGACAGGAGGAAGGCAGAGATAGCTGGATAATAGTCAGAGGCGGGAATAGAGAGAAGGTGATCGGACCGCCGCAGCGTCGCGAGCGAGAACATCAACCTGCTCATTTCCACGGACACCAACATGGCTAGGCACCCAACAAAATTGGACAACCTTTTTCCGAGCAGAGAGACTGACAAGCCAATCGTGGATGGCAAGAACCAACGGATGGACAGCAGGGAAAGACTGCAAGAGAAGAAGGGCACTGTAAGAGTCAGAAAAAAGAGTAAAGGAGGAAGAAGGAAAAAAGCACAGGAGACGGACGGCAAAGAAGATAGCGTAAAGTTCGGCAGTCAGAACACCAGCTGGAGAAGGGAGAGAATACTGATAAGAACGAGAAGGAAAAAGGATGGCAAACCCGACGCCAGAAGACGAACGGGAGCCATCAGTGTAAACCGGGGTAGAAGAAGAATGCTGTGTAAGGTGTACAAGGAAACGAGAACAAAGAACTGAGGGCGGGGTAGAGGACTTAAAACAAGGAAAAATAGAGGGACACAAGGAAATACGAGGAAGGAGCCAAGGAGGACACTTACTGAGCCGGAGCGGAAGAACATGGAAGGGGGAAAACGAAGAATGAGAAAGTAAGGAATCCATACGAGAAAGGAAAGGGGGCCGAAGGCGAGAATGAGACGGAACAGGAACAGTAGGAAGAAGAGAGGTCTGCAAGGAAGGAAACTGCAGCGACCGGGCGTAGTACCGGAGAGAGAGAAGGGCCCGACGTCGGTACAAAGAAGGGACGCCGGATTCAGCATAGAGGCTTTCAACAGGGGAAGAGCGAAAAGCACCCAAGGCAAGACGTAAACCGAAATGGTGAACAGAGTCAAGTTTATGGAGGACTGCGTCGGAGGCTGATGAGTAAACCTGACAACCATAATCGAGTTTAGAAAGAACAAGGGCAACGTGAAGGCGAAGAAGGAGAGCACGGTCCGCACCCCAAGTGAGGTGGGACAGGGTCTGGAGGAGACGAAGACGGTGCAAAGCAGCAACCTTAACAGAGGAAACATGAGCTGCCCAGTTAAGACGGGAATCAAAGACAAGACCCAAGAAGGTAGTCGAAGAGCGATAAGGTAAAACGGAACCATACAGTTCAAGAGGACGCGGGATAATGTGGCGACGAGTGAAAGACATAGCACAAGATTTCTATCTATCTATCTATCTATCTATATGCTCAGGCCCAATCCCCATTTTGGGGGTAGCCGACTCAAGACAGAGCAAGAACTGGGAAAACACAAAAACAACATAAAACAAAAAATAAACACTGATAAAAAACACAAACTCACACACATCCAGGTCACCCAGGAGAAGACCCAGAGACCAGGGTTACCAAGGTCGCTCCAGCACTCCCCCGGCCCCTGACCACCCAGAGAGGTTCCGATCTCGGCAGGCAGACATGCAGCGGAGCCAAAGCCACAAGCCCTCCCACCACACTTCCAGGCACACCCTTCATATTAATCGTCTCCCCGGGCCAGGCGCCTGATGGACTATTATCTAGTCGAACTTGCGCCCGACCCCTTACTCCAAATGACCACGTGTTCACTCAACCATTCACAAGCATTCTCCATTCACTCCTGTCCACCACCACTTCCCCTGCCTGATCTATAGTCATTCCTCTATCATCCAAAGCCTTTCTTACACAGTCTCTCCATCTCAATGGGGGTCTTCCTGCCCTTCTATCTCCCCTTGTACCTGACTCACATATTATCTTTGTAAGCCTTTCATCTCCCATTCGTTCAACATGACCATACCAGCTCAGCACCCTTCTGTCCACTCTGGCTGACAAATGTTCCTGCTGCCCCACTCTCCTACGTATCTCTTCATTCCTCAATCTGTCTCTACAAGTAACTCTACACATACTCCTCAAGCAGCTCATCTCCATCACATCCAGCCCTCTTTTCTCCTTTTTCTTCAGAGCCCATGTCTCAGCCCCATACATCACTGTTGGCACAACAATTCCTTGATACAGTGCACTTTTTACTTTCACTCCGAGATTTCTCGTCTTCCACATACTTCCCATTGCTCCGAAAACCTTCCTTCCTTCACACACTCTCTGTTTTACCTCCACTTCCATACCTCCACTCCTGCTTATCATTCCTCCTAGATATTTAAAACACTCTACTTGTTCCAATATTTCCCCATCCAGCCTCACATCTAGATTTAGTCGTAGAAAAATGAAACCCGTGAGCAGTGGCCCATGATGAGGCAGCCACAATCGCTGATTGGATAAGGGAGCGTAACGCAACAATATCCGAACCAGCCACATAGATCGCAAAGTCGTCGACATATAAGGAGGACCAGACCGTAGCCGGAAGGGAAGAGATAATGCCATTAATGGCTATGAGAAAGAGGATAGTACTTAAAACGGAACCCTGAGGGACACCTTCTATCTGAGGGAATAACCGAGAAAACGAGGAATTCACCCGGACACGAAAAGAACGAGAAGAAAGGAAATTACGGATAAAGACGCCCATATTACCACGGACATGAAAAGAACGGAGTTGGCATAAAATATAATGTTGCCACGCGGAGTCGTACGCCTTCTCGAGATCGAAGAAAACAGCAAGAACTGACTCATGGCGAGCAAAAGCAGACCGAACGTAGGTCTCCAAACTAAGTAAAGGGTCGATAGCGGACCGAGCACGCCGAAAACCAAACTGGGTCGAAGACAAAAGCTGACGTGACTCGAGAAGCCACATCAGGCGGACATTAACCATCCGTTCAAACAGCTTGCATAAACAACTCGTCAAGACAATAGGGCGATAGTCTTGGGGCGAGAAACCCGACTTTCCAGGCTTAAGAAAAGGAATAGTAAGAGCAGAACTCCATGCAGGAGGGAAAACACCAGACGACCAAACCTTATTAAAAATAGCCAATAAAAATACCAAAGCCTCAGTGGAAAGATGCTTAAGCATTAAATTATGGACGCCATCAAGACCCTCAGAAGTAGCCTTACAGGCACGAAGAGCGGAGAGCAACTCACGGGAAGAAAACGGGGCGTTGTACGACTCTGCCGAAGACAGAGTGAAAACAACTGGAGAAGTCTCTGCGACGGCTTTAAGTGAATGAAATTCCGGGGGGAGATGAGATGAGAGCCACTACTGACCGAGCTAAAGTAAAGACCCAAACGATCGGCGACTGCCTCCGAGTCCGCAACAGACTCCCCATCAACATGAAGCACAGGAGAATGAGGAGGTAAACGCTTGCCCGAAATCTTGCGAATGCGCTTCCAGACGGACTGAACAGGATTAAAGGACGTAATGGAGGAAACATAGTACACCCAACTCTGACGTTTAGCAGACCTGACTGTGCGACGGAGGAAGGCAGACGCCTGACGAAAAAGTATAAAAGAACGATCATGAGCGGGAGTAAAACGTTTACGACGAAAGCTCTTCCAAGAAGCCCGTTTGACGCGGAGAGCCTTGGAGCAGTTCGGGGACCACCAAGGAACACATTTAGACGTAAAAGGACGGGAAGTCCGAGGAATAGAGACTAAGGCAGTACTCAAAACTGTGACTAGAAAAAAGGCTAGTAAATCATGTACAGATGAAAAATCAGACGGAGGTAAGGAAGGGATAGATAGTGAAGCAAAAGTAGACCAGTCCGCACGCTGGAAGCACCAACGAGGAGGACCAGGGACAGGAGAATAGGAGGTAGGAGAGAGCAGAACATGGAAATGGTCGCTATAGAGAGAATCCTCCAAAACAGACCAATGAAAAAGAAGACAGGGTAGGGGAACACAAAGAAAGATCAAGACAAGAAAAAGAACGTGTTCTAGCATCAAAATGAGTCAGGGAACCAGTATTAAGGAGAAAGAGGTTATTATTAGTAATGAAAGACTCTAATGCACGACCACGTGAGGTAATGACAGAATCACCCCACAGGGTGTGCCTACAATTATAATCACCAAGCAATAAAAACGGAGGAGGCAGCCGAGCTAAAAACATGGTAAAAGAGCCAAAATCGACGGAAACAGAAGGAGAGAAATAAAGAGAAACAACCGTAATCCATCGACCAAGAAAAACCCTAACAAAGGTGCAAGGGAGGGAAGTAGGGCAGGAAAACTATTCATAAGGAACAGAGTGGTGAAGGAGAATACAAGTGTCGGAAAGAGAATGAGGAGAACTGATAAAACGGTAGCCAGGAACAGGAATCGGAGGAGAAAGAAGACGAGTTTCCTGGAGACAGACAACCTTAGGGGAATGGAAAGAGTAAAAAACGCAAATCGTCTCTCTGAAGAGAAAAACTGCGAAGGTTCCATTGCAAAATGGACATACTAAAAACACTAAAAAGAAAGTACGAGAAAATAAGCTGTAAAAGAGAGAATAAAAACGATATATACAAACACATACCAGAGAGGCGGAACAAAAACACGCCAAACTAAAGAGGAACAAGGGAGGAAAAAGAAAAAAACAAAAAACATAAAGAGAAGAAAGGAACGGAAAAATCGAAGAAAACAAAGAAAGGACAAAAAAGAGAAAACATCAACAAAAGTAACACACAAGTAGGAAGAAAACAGATACACTATAGACAACATAGACACACAAAATACAGCAAACAGCGGGAAAGATGCACACATACAAGAGGAAAGAAAGAGGGACAAAGACCAAGAAAAATAAGAACACACAGACTTATGGACAACGAAGAAAAGACTGATGAGGTTAACGGTGAGTAATAATGGAAGGAATGGGGGACGAGGAAGAACAAGGAGGGAAAGAAGATTGATAACCAGGTGGCATAGGGAGGCTTAATAGGGAAGGAGAAGAAGAGATAGGAGGGCTAGAGGGAGAGGGAGGAAGGGGAGAGGAGGGAGGAAGGGGAGAGGAGGGAGGGGGAAGGACGGGAGGATGAGGGTCGGGAGGATGAGGAACGGGAAGGAGAGGCCCGGGAGGGGGAAGGCCAGAGGAGGGAGGGAGAGTGGTAGGGGAAGGCGGGAGAGGGCTAGGGGGGAGCGTCGAAGGGATGGGATGAACGCCGGCAGAAACGGAAATAGGCGGCGGATGAGAAGAAAGAATATACTCCTCAATCTTGGGCAAAGATTCAAAGGATAAGTCTAAGGAATCGGGGGGTTGGACACAGGACGAAGAAAGAGGAGAAGGGGGGGGGGGGGGAAGGAGGGAGCTTTTTCTTCTTCCCACTGGGACTCGGGCTCCGCACACTGTGGAGGCGGTCCCTGCGTTTAGAAGAGGAAGAAAGGGAGGAACGGGGCAAATGTTTCGAAACTAGTTTGGTAGAGGAGGCAGGAAGCCGGGAGGGAATCTTGGAACTACGAGACGAGGACGGAGGAAGAGAACGAAGAGGAGGCGTCGGACGAGAACGCTGGCGGATGGGGCGTTGAGACAAACCGGAAGAAGTGGAGCGAGGAAGAGTAGTGGAAGGAGGGGGAGCTGAAGTAGGAGTAGAAGAGTTAAGAACAGAAAAAGAGTTAGATAAAGGGAGAGAACACGATGAGACAGCCAAGGGGACGGGGGAGACAAAAGAAACTGAAGGAGGAGAGGAAGAAGGATGAGAAGAAGGGACAGACGACGGAACCGGAGAAGTAGAGGGAGAGGAGGACGAGGATGATGGAGGCGCAACAGGGGGGGGGGGGGGGGGGGGGGGGGGGGAGAAGGGGGGGGGTGAGATAGAACAGTTGAAAACGGATGAGGGGAGAAGCCCAGGCGGCGAGCTGCCTGACGAGCCGTAGAATGAGTAAGGCCGTGCAATGTCTTAAGGATTGTAACTTCAGACTCGAATTTGAAAACGGGACAATCTCGGGAATCAGCAGAATGGGAGCCCTGACAGTTTAGGCAGCATCGTATCGGAGACCGGCAGTCACCGACGAGATGGCCAGATTGTGCACAGCGTGGGCACCTAGGGCAGTCGGGAGCGGAAGAGCGACAGTACTTAACAGGATGCCCAAAGCGCCAGCAACCGCGACACTGCTGAGGACGAGGTAGGGACTCAGTGACGGGCAGGTGAGTACCGCCGACAATAACGTGAGAAGGGAGAGACCGACCATCGAACGTGATTTTGGCGATATTGGCGGGATGGCGGCGATTGGTGCGAGGTGGGATGGTGTAGCAGACAAGACTAACCACAACATGGTCTTGAGCAACAACAATAGACTTAATAAGGTCGGCAGAGTCTGCGAACTGCCGACCACCGAGACGGATGGAAGGAGGGATCAGGACGGTACCCGTACAAGAATTCAGTCTTTGGTCTTTAAGGGCTGGGATGGAAGTTCCGGAGAAGTCGACAATGGTTGACATAGCAGCAGCCTGACGTTCGTTCTGGACCGTAACGAGACGGGAGTCATCATGGCGGGAGTGGAAGGTGACATCCCTGCCCACCTGCTGAAGGAGACGCAGATGGAACAGGAGGTCATCTCCGGCGAGAGGAGCCGAGGCGGGGACTGAGAAGAACTTAATAAAGTCAGCAGGGGCAAAGAGTGAGGATAAAGGGAGAACAGAAGAACGAGGGCGAGGAGCGGAAGGAACGGGAGGAGAAGGAAAAGAAGAAGAATGTGGAACGGGTGGGAGATACGGTTCGAAAGTGACTACACGAGAGGAAGGGGAAGAAACCGAGGAAGTGGAGGAGGACGAGGGAAGAAGAGTGGAAGAGGAAGCAGAGGAGAGAGCGAACGGACGAATGGAAGAGGGCTGATCGGGTAGAACGGAGTGGGACACGGAAGAGGACAAAGGGGCAGGAACTGAGTGAGCGGCTAGGGAGGAAGCGAACGTAGAGGAGGTAGACGTGCCAAGAGAACTCGACACGACTAGGCTCGGAACTGTATGAGGAGCAGAGGTCGAATGGACGGTCACAGACAGTGCATGGGTCGGTAAAGGACCCGGTATAGTGGTAGGCAAAGATCTACCACCAACCGAGGAGAGGACGGGCAAGGAAGGAGAGACAAACACATCAGCCATATCATCGCCAGCGCCGGTGATCGAAGATCCAGAAGAAGGCTCCATAAGACGAAGGTAACATGGTTCATCCGGGAGAAGCTCCACACCCACCACGGAGCCACAAATTAGAGGACAAGGTACATGCCCCAGGATCAAACCCGGATATACACCCCGACCCCCTGTGCCTAATGGGCGGTCAACTCGTCAGTATCGGGTCCAGCACAGAGGGCGAGATTTGACGATAAAAGATTCCCCTCGTGCGGGCACGTCAGGTACTACAGTTCTACGGGTGGAAGGGAACGCCGTCCACATCCACCCTCCACCAAAGCATAAAGAATAGTTCAGCCGGCAACGATAGAAGGTGAAGGAAAGAAAAGGAAAAAGGGAGAGGGGGGAAAAAAGACAGAAAAGAGGTACCTCGCAGGCTTCTGGAAACCAACGAGGAGGGAGGTCTTAGCCCACAAGGCCGGCGGGACCCCAATCCTAAGAAGGGCTGTGGCCCCCCCGAGGAACAGAGGCCACCGGCCACGCTTCAAGCCCCGCCACCACGACAAGGTGGCTCCCTAACGGCGGGGAGCTTACGCAAAAGGTAGACTGAATTAACATTCACCTCGGGAGTTCAACCAATGTGCAAGTTCAGTTCAGTTGAAGATTATGACGCATTTTGACAGTATACTCTGGCTATCAATAGACAATTTGATACAATATACTAGGAGTATATGGAATATAATTGACACAAAACTTAAACAAAAGGTAAACTGAGGTACCTGGCGCTGTCCAGGGGAAAATCGAAGTATGTCAAAGTAAAATAATTATTGTTTTCTACATTTTGAGTTGCAGTTGGGTTGTGTGTACATGCTTAGATTGATATGCAGGATTCGAAGTTTCATAATAAATCGTAGGCAGTGTCCACCATTCTTTAACTGTCTTCGTGGCACAATGCATAAGGTGTTGATTTACGGTGTGAGCGTCCTGGGTTCGAATCCACGGACTGCCACATGTGTTTGTAATATTTCATTAATCGATTTTAGGAGTAGAGTTGGTTGTTGGATAGAACATAATAATTTATACAGATAAATTCAACTTCTACATTTTGTTTACATACAAATGCGGCAATGCCGACAAGAGCAATGAACTGCAATTTTTTTATATTTCTTTACATAGTAGCATTAATCAAAGTTTGTCAGTGTTATCGTGGGCGTGCAACGATCAATGGTTATTTTAGTACTTCTGCATATAATTTTTTAGAATAGTAAATGCTTAACTACATCAAAATTAGTTTGTGAAGTGCTCTATATCGGATATCGATCGCATGAGCACAATTGCAGCTTTGTAATCTCTATTTTATGAGTATTCTTAATATATATGTATAGATTACAATGATGGATTCATACTATATAATGTTATCATTTCTTAAAATTGACATGCTTGTGGAGTTTTAAATGCAAAATATTAAAGCCGATTTAGCCTGCTCTTGTTCAATTGTCTTTGGTGGGTTGTTAGAATAAGGCAGATTAAAGAACTTGAGGCATTTGTATTTTTTGATAAAACTCATATTTATTTGTTCTGCTCATTGGGCGTGGGAAAGCCTCTATTATGTATATCTACTCAAACATTAATCATAATCTTTAGGAAATGGCTACCGTTTAGTATTATTTGACCTCTTTGTGTACCCTTCGGGAAAGTCAGATAGAGAAGTAATGAGAGTCGCTGGTTATGTTTTGTTATCTCTAAAATTTGTCCAGAAATTTGCAAATGACTACAACGGAAACCAAGCTATTATTAGACTATTCAATACACCTTAGTAAGCACCTCTCGCAATCAATGGGGGTCAAGTCATCATCATCAAATCTGACGCCTTGCTTCCAGAGGAAGCGCCCCAAAAGGGATGGCCATGGCAGAAACTGCCTCCAGGCTCCCAGACATGCCCCGACTGACCCACTCCACAGTGCTATTTCCACTACGTGGATTATAACCATGAACACTGAAGGAGCAGACCCAGAGCGGTCCCTCACCCGGATGGCAGTTCCACCACAGTTTTGCTATTTTATTTACCCCAGTGGGGCCCTGGCTGGAAGCATACCAAGCACAGGAATTTTCTGGAAATAGGAACATGGTCCACTGCTCCAGAGGCTGATTGCACCACCAAAGTGGCGGGCGGTGGGGTCGCCGCATCCCTACGGGGTCAAGTCTATCCGAAATATTCCTTTGACACTAATAGGCGTTTCTAATTTTAATAACATCGTCTAATAACATTCAGAATAGTCAGACTGTATTGTTTACTCCTCAGGATAGCCAATTAGAAAAGTATGGTCTGCGAGTGGTGGGTGACTTGAACCTCCAGGACCCAGCGTCTGGGTCGACCTGTTCCTCATCCTACCTTCTGGTCTCTGATAAGGACGACGAGGAGGACAAGAACGGTTTCTCCACCAGGTATAGTCAGACTTAGGGTTGGTGTGATATTGTGGTGGCATGAGATATGCATTGTGGTGGAGAGAGTGCATGTTGGTGTGAGAGCCGTGGAAAATGTGGTGGTGTAATAGTAGTATTGAGTGGTATGCTAGTGGCTGATAGAGAAGTATGGTCTGCTGATGGAGAGTGAGCTAAACTTTCAGGACTCAGCCTACAGAGCCACCTGTACCTCCTCACACCTTCTGGTCTCCAATAAGGACAAGTAGGACAAGAACGGCCTTTCCACCAGAAGGTGGATTGCCAGATTGTGGTACTGTGAGTGTGTGTTGTTGCTAAATTGCATTTTTTTTGTCTATGTGTATGAAGGAGACAAAATGCAATGCTGCCAGTAATGAGTGTCCCTCCCAATATGAAAGAGTGGCAGAGAGCCAAATTCAAGGTACGTTGGAATCAAAATGTCTGGACACACGAAACTTAAAGTAGTTTTAGGGGAAAGATAGAAGATGTTGAGTAGAAGAAAGACTGGGAAAAATTGGTGTACTCTTGAGTTAGAGAGTTGGACAGAAAAGGGTGGAAATATGTTGAAAGGTGTGAGCCACCTACTGTCCGTGAGGAGGTATGCACTGAGAACATTCTGAAGAACCCTTATTATTGTAATGGCGGTAGAAGAGAGATAGAGAGAGAGATGCAACATTGCGGCGTGTAGAGAGAGATTGTAGAGAATTAGTAAGAGGAGGTGAATTGATGGAATAAAATGCTTTTAACTCTACTCTTTCAAGAAACGCGGTATGACTGGAACCTCTCCATACATGTGAACAGTACTCCATACATGGGCATACAGTACCCCTATACAGAGCAAGAAGCTGTACGGAGGTAAAGAACCCAAGTAGACGGTTAAGCACACCTATCTTTTGGAAAGCTGCTTTAGCAAGAGTGATAATATGGTCTTTCTAAGAAAGGTCAGAGGAAAAAGATACACCAATAATATTCAGAGAGGACGAAGGGTTAATTTAAGTATTGTTGAATAGTAACGAATAATCGTGTGGAAGATTGTGACAGGTAAATAAATTAAATAGGGCTTTGGAAGCATTAAAAGCAACAAGGTTATCTCTGCCCTAATTGGAAATAGTTGATAAATCAGAAGATAGGTGTGTTATGGCCTCAACTTCTGAGTTTTGAAGTAACTGCATGGAGGGTCGCTGTGAAAAGCTAATTGAATAGTGTAAGGTAGAATTATTGGCATAGGAGTGGATAGGACTAGAGGTACATTTGAGAACATTGATGAATATTTGAAATAGAACTGGATATCGGACAGAACCCTGAGGAATGCCAGAGTTGATATAATTAGGAAATAAGTGATGGTCGTCCACAACAGTCTGTAGCTATGGAACGGTCAGAAAGGAAATTGGAGATAAAGGCACAGATAGATGGATAAAAACCAAAGGATGGTAGTTTAGTAACGAGGGGTTTGTGCCAGACTCTATCAAAGGCTTTATATATGTCTTGTACAATAGAATTACTCTCGCCAAAGTCCCAAAAGGAGGATGAACAAGTGTTAGTAGATACAAAAAAAAAAATAGCAGTAGAGCGGCCCTTAGGGAAACCATATTGGTGGCCTTAAAAAAGATTGTGGGAAGACAAATGCTTCAGAAATTTTGAAGATTAAATAACAAGAGATGCAAGATATGAGAGCAATTGGACAATAGTTGGAGGGTTGAGAGCGGTCACTCTTTTTCGGGACAGATTGAATGAAAGTAAATTTCCTGCAAGGAGTCAAGATATTAGTGGAAAGACAGACAGAAAAGATTGCTTAAGCAAGGAGTCAGCAGGGAAGAACAGTTTAGAATACAACAGGAGGAACACCATCTGATCTGTACGTCGTCGTAGTCTTAACCCGGGAAGCGCTACAGCTATGTTTTTTTTTAAGTGCAACCAGTGCGACGTCTTTAAAAGTCAATTAGGAAAAACAAAAATTATTATATAAAGCAATATTACTGCTCCATATGCACATATTTTACTTGTATAATGAACATGTGAATTTTGAAGAACCAGAATATAACTGTAAAGAGGAAAAATCAGTGATAAACTGTATTATCGTGACGTTAGGTGAGCCTGGAGGTTCACCGGAAGGAGCGTCGCATTCGCCCAGAAAAACGTTTTGGAAGGTGTGTCGCAGCTTTTAGGATAAGCCCAGAGAGAGCAGAAAGCGCATCCTTAGAAGAGATGGAGATATTAGGCATAAGTAAGAGAGAGGAAGGTGGAGAGGGAGGAATACCACCAGAATCAACCAAGGTAGAGTTTTTAGCAAAGGTTTGAGTGACGAGCTTAGTTTTGTTAGAGGAAGAAGTGACTGTTACACCATCTAAGTGGAAATTGGAGGGAAAGATGAGGAAGTAATATTATTGGAGACCACCACACTCTCACACCACCACCACACTTTCACACCATCACCACCACTACCACCACGCTCTCACACCACCACCACTCTCATACCACCACCACACTCTCACACCACCACCACCACCACGCTCTCACACCACCACCACACTCTCCCACCACCACACTCTCACACCACCACCACCACCACGCTCTCACACCACCACCACCACACTCACACCACCACAACTGGACGGTGAAATTTTGCATGGCCTATATATGATACGGGTCATTACCATTACGAGGACTGGAGTATATTATATATATATATATATACTGTATACAGTATATATATATACAGTATATATATATATATATATATATATATATATATATATATATATATATATATATATTGTTACGTATCTGGATTCAAAAGTGGTTAACTTAGTAAATCTAGACTGTACAGAGAATATGAAAAGGTGTCAAGACAGCTGAAGGCCAATAAAACTTAAATTATCAAAGTTCATGATGTTACTTTCTTTCCTTTAAGCTGTTTGGACTATTTATCCAGTATAAATCAATCATGAAAGTATTTCAAGTCATAAAGGATTATTTTAATGTTTAATATTATGTAGGCTATTAACTACGAATATAAAAAGCTTGGTATGTAAGCAAGGGTTTTTAAAGGCCGCGTCATACAGAGGTCGACCGCGACCCGACAGTAACCCGAAGGCAATGACTTGCACTTTTCACCCGAATTCACCCGAAGTCCCCGAATGAGACTCGTACCCCGACTATGACTAGAAAGCAATTCGAATGCTACCCGAGGGACTCGAATGCGTCTCGAATACGAGTCGATGTTATCCCGTATATTACTCGAAAATAACCAGAAGTTGAACGGAATTGAATCGACCATGAGTCGAAAGCTAATCGACGGTGACCCGAGTAGCCGATACCAACTCGAGTTAAAACCGAATCACACCCGAAGTAACCCGACTTAAAATCGAATGAAAACCGAACCCCACCCGAAGTCAGGAACTCAACCGGAATGAAACCACTCCAACTGCACACAGGACTGCTTCACGTGGTTCCGCCCATCGGCTCGCGTTCGGGTTTGATTCGACTTGGCTTCGACTAGCCTTCGACTTACATTCTAGTCATTCGGATCACGATCGAGTAATCATCGAGTCTAATTAGAAATGTCGGACATGCATCAAGTCATTTTCTAGTAGTATTCGGGTATCCATCCAGTCATCATCCTGAAATTCGGGTCAGCATCGAGTAACAGTTGACTTTCGAACAAGTTTATGTAGGAATTTTCCACTGAGCATCGAGTCTAATTCGGGTTACGGTCTACATCATCGGGTCTAAGTCCACTTAGGTTCGATCAATTCTGGTATGAATCGGGTTACATTTTTTTACTCGAAAGTGACCCGAATAGGTCGAATGCGATCAGAATATGGTAGAATGTAAGCCGAATACGACTCAAATGTAAATCGAAGGTGACTCGAGGATTTTGTAACGGTTTTTTTACCCGAACGCACTCGAGGATTTCCCAAAAGTTAACGCATACACTAACTTTTGGCCGACTCACCCGAACATTCGGGTGATGACCAGAGCATGACTAGAACGACTCGAACATACCAGAATCATACCCGATGTCGCCCGATTATCGGGCCGAATACACTCGAACCGCAAAAATTTGAATTTGTTTTGCAAGTCATTGCCTTCGGGTTACTGTCGGGTCGCGGTCGACCTCTGTATGACGCGGCCTTAAGTCATTATAGAATAGAGCAATTAATCTTGATTATCATTTAAGTATAAAGATTAAGATCTTTTTATATAATCAATTTAAGTTCGTTAACTCTTTAAAGATTACGTTTTACTCTTTCTCTCTTTATTCTCTCATTTTATTATTATTCTCTCTTTAATATTTTATCTTATTTATTCTTTTTACTGGAAGACATTGACTTAATAAATGTAATAGATGGTAAGGGAATATTACAAAAGCTGCGTTTTCTGTTACCCCAAAGTCTGATAACCCACTCTCATTATAGTGGGGTGGCACAAAATGTACAAATTTTACGAGCCTGCCTTCAAAATGTATAGGCCTATATAATATATACAACTATTGTTGAACATGAATGTAAATATGTATTACAAAATGACCACTACAAAGTAAAACAAAGAATATAATACAGATGAAACATCGTAATATAATAAATATTATGAGGTATTTCAGGAACTGCAATGATCGACATATAAAGATATCGGCAATAACTTAGAATATATGCAATTGAAGATTGTTTGAGACATCATATATGAGGTGGAATTATACAAAAAAATTCTCTTTGTAACATAATAAATAGTTGCTTAGGTTAACATTTCAATAATTCTGAGTATGGGTGGCGGAATATTGTAGGCGACGAACATTACCATGCAGCCGGTACAAGGGCTATCCCGAAACTCAGTCCACCTCCCAGCTATACTGGCGTGCTTGGCATATATTTACCCCTATGGTAAAGCAGCCGCTATGCCCGATCTACATTCGTGCCTAATCACGATTCTATGTCAATGTATTTAACTTGGCTTTATTGTATTGACTAAACTAACCAATAATAAGTAACCTAATCCAATAAAATCAAGTAAAATACATCAAAATATAATCATGATTACCGATTGTAAACACGAATGTAGCGGCATCACGGCTGCGGCTATGTTCCGACATTTCTAAACAATATAATTTTACATGTTAAGATTATTATTTGAGTCCTTATTTTGGGATTATTTTGATCTACTTGAATTTGTACAACATTGTGATGGGTATGCATATAATATAATTGCTTAATTTTGAGTATATGTATACAAAGTCTAATATAGGTTATCACCCTTTCATACGATTATGACGCTTCTTTCGGATATTCTGAGGATATAGCTAGGTACATTTATAATTATTACATCCAAATCGATTATTTGTATATGGATACATACACAAAGTCTTAAAACTGTTATCAAGCTCCGAAAGTCTGAATCGGGTTGAGTTTCGACCCTGTGTAGGAGCAGGGTTGAGTTGGCTTGATATTGGACACCCTTTTATGGCATTTGGGTGTGAAATACGACTCCATTTCCAGTCTATCGGAGATAGTGATGGTAAAGGAAAATGCGGCTTATGTCACATATAAAATGGAATTATATTTATAAACATAAATAAAGTATTTTACAATTAACCCTTATTTAGCGGGCTAGGTGGTCTATTTGACCGTAGCGCCCAGCGGGTTTTTTTTACCCTAAATAGGGTTGTTTACATGATCATTTTCATGCCTAAATAAGACCCAGAGCGTAAAACAAGTATCTATCCCTGAAAGGGCGTAAACAGAGCTTTCCAATGACACCCGAACCATCCTTGTACGACCACTGGTTCTCTTGCAACGATCGTGCAACACGAGTGCAAAAACCCTGTAATTAGGTAATTTCCCTACATAATTCCCTGTGTAGCGAGTGAGGAGAGGGGGAGGAAGTTAGAATACAGTTCAGTTGGTCCACCGCGGTGGTGGGGGACGGTCATACAGTTGCTAGGCTCCTCACACCGCTCAGCTCTCTCTCTCAGTAACATTACGTGCTGAAAATGGCGCACGACATAAGTTGTGAACTGCCACATAGTCCAAATTTATTTCACACGACATAAGTTGCGCGCCGACAGTTAAGGGTTAATCAAAATAATAAGCAATGAAAGAAATTAATATTATAGATTTCAGGATCGCTTTGCATTCGTTCCGATTTCACTAAAGAATAAAATAAAGTGATAGCTTAGTAGGCTTAACCCGTACAGCCCCGGCCGGTTTTATTATTTTTGCGCACCAGAACCTGGGCAATTTTCAATTTTTTTTTTTTTTTATAAATATATCAGAATGTGTTAGAAAATAATGATAGACATGAAGAAATTTGAAAAAAGTACTTACCTAGGCCATTTGGGGGTCCTGGGAGGTAGTGGGGGTCCCCAGCCTCAGAGGAGCCTTAGCGCCATTTCAAATCTCCCGCGCCAGCAGCCAGTTGCCAGCCGCCAGGCAGCATGACTTATTTTGCACCTCTCGGACATAAAGTGCGCTTCAGAGTTCATAGAATGTCTTTGTATATCACATAATGTAAATATAACTGAAGTTGTAGTGTGATAAGTGTCTTCATTCAAGTATTACAAGTGCGCACGAGTGTTAGCGTCCCCGTTGCCATGGTGATGGCGGCCATCTTGGGCGGCCATCTTTGCTCAGGACAATAACAAAACGCACGTACGAACACACGGCCAGACAGCGGACCGAGTGACCCACATTCCACAGCACCCTTCCCTCTTTCTTTCTCTGTCTGGCTGTCACTTTCACTCAAGGTCACTCTGTCTCTCCTTTTCATTGAATTATTTGTACTTGTTCATTGTTTTACCTAAGATTATGAGGTGTATATACATTGTTTTACGCACTTATTGTCTCGTATTCTTATAATTATTTGCACACAGTTTTATAAGTTTAGAATTTACTTAGTGTTTTATATTGTTCGGTACTTTGCACTTGTAAATTATATATATACACACTGTTTTATATTCACTTTTTGCGTCTTTTATATACACTGTTAGTATTACATTATAGCGTCTTTTATCGCAGTCTTTGAACACTTTGAACACTTAGAAGTGCTCGAGGGTGTGATAATCCCTGAAGCAGGTGGGAAAACACAGTCCCACATCACATTCTTCACACATCGTCCGGGTGTCTGTCCGTTTTGGTGTGCGTCTGCCTGTGTTGCGACACACATGACACAGTCTGCGTGGGTTGGGTTTTACTTCGTTGGGCGGGACAAAATCGCAAATTTGGTGTTGTGTCAGTCTGGCGGGGCCTTCTGGTGCTTGAAAACGAGCTGCGGGACGTTGCTGGCAGCGTGGACCCTCCCTGAAGAAGAACAGAAGCTCCCGTGCAAGTTCGATGCAGTACGACTCCATCGTCTCAACTTCACCTGTTATTTCATGATATTGGATGTGGCAGTTGTAGAGGGTGAGGTCGAGTAGGTGGAAAAATAGTTTTTTATACCACCTCATCGTCTTCCTGGCACACTCGACCGACGATATGACAGAGTCTGACTTGTCAACCAGCCGCATGTTGATGTTGTAGTCAATGATTGCAACTGGTTTTTTGACCGCCTCACCTGTGGCTCTATCACGGCGTTTGGTGTCCTCTAAGCGGGGCAGGTGGATACTGGTGAGGATATTGACGTCACGATTGTCCATCCACGAGAGCATCAAGATATTATTTGCCTGGAGGTGGATGATGGAGCCCTTCTCCCGCCTTTCGGGTAGCTCTGGCATGTAGACACGATTCCTCCTGACGGTGCCACAGACGCCAGTGTTTCTGCTGTACAGGAATTTGGCAAGGGAAGGGCTGGTGTACCAGTTGTCGAGGTACAAGATGTGGCCCCTGTCCAAATATCCCTCCAACATGGTGATGACAACGGCCCCAGATATCCCATATGTCCTCTCCTCCACCAGTTCAGTGACCTTGCCCATGTAAAGGATGATGTCCTGGATGTAGCCGGTTTTGCAGTCGCACATCACGAACAGTTTCAGGCCATAACGGTGACGCTTGCTGGGGATGTACTGTCGGATGCTAATATTCCCCCTCCATAGCACCAGACTCTCATCAATGATTAGTTTTTGGTAAGGTTTGAAGGAGGCTGCAAACTTAGTTTTCAGGTATTCAAATATAGGTCTTATCCTCTCCATCGGGTCTTTGGTATTCCTGGGGCGTTCCTGGTTCCTGGTGTGGCATGCCAGGCTATCAATAAAGTGCAGGTTTCCCATGATTGCCGTGAATCTATTCCTGCTCATGACTTTCCCAAAGAAGGGGGTTGCGATGAGGGGATCACATGACCAGTACTTCCTGAGAGACATCTTCTTGGTGACCCCCATCAGGATGGCCAGTGCCAGGAATGCGTAGAACTCATCGGAAGACAAATCCACCCATGAGAGACGTGCCGAGTTCCTCTTCTGCTCCTTCCCTGCCATAAAATAATAGTTGTACCAGTTCGTCTGGTCAACAATCAAGCCGACAAGGTTGGCAGTGAAGAACAGCAGAAAAACACCCAGTCTTGTGGTGTCAGGTCCACGATTGGGCATGGTAGGGCCGGCCTCAGCTGCCCCCAAAAAGTGGTATTGTCCTGGTAGATAGTTCTCCCCATCCACCCAATCCCACCTATCAGCGCCTTCGTCGTCGCTAGATGGGGCATCGGGCTCATCAGGGTCATCGCCAGGGGCACCGGGGCGGGTTGGGCGGGTGCGGGTGGAGCGTGGGCGGCGTGGGCGAGAGGTGGACCTGGGTCTGGAGCTAGACCTCGAACTTGATCGAGAGCTAGATCTAGAGCTCGAGTCGTTGCTGGGGCGTCTTATTTGTTTCACCTTCTGCATTCGGCCGCGGGTGGCACGCCCGCGAGATATGACACGCCCACGTCGTTTGCTTGCAGGGCGTTGGGGCAGATCGGGGCGTTGTGGAGAGGCTGGTGATAATGCAGTGGCGCGGGAGGGGCCTGGTTCAGGTGAGGGAGACATTCGTGGGGGGGTGTACGGGATGGAGCCTGAAGGTGATAGTGGGGGGGAAGAATGGCGAGGCGGAGAGTCTGGTAGTAGTGGTGGTGGTGGTGGTGACTCATCCCCCCCCTCGTGCTCTGGGTCAGGAGGGAAGAGGGAGCGTTTTGGGTCACGTGACCGCCTTTGTCTCGCACCACGTTGTGCCATTTCTCCATCACCAGGTTGTTGTTCGTCACTAGGTTTGTGACGACCATAGAACCTCCCCGGGGTATTTTTCTTGAGTGGGGAGATTATGCAAAGTGGGGGAGAAGGCAGGCGGGGTTGTGGGGGTACCTCCTCTTCACTCCCAGACTCGCCCCTTCTTCTCTTCAATCCCTTTCGTTCTTCCCCAGGTACACGCACGTAATTTTGAGGGTCAGCAGGTTCATCTGCAACAACAACTTCTTCCCCACTTTCTGAGGATTCAGTGGGGTCTTGGGGAAGTGGGCGGCGGGGAGGTGCACTTGCCCCTTGCTGTCTTTGTGACGGCCTACGCCGCCTGACAGGAATCTGAGCAAGCTCTTCCTCTAGCTCTCTTATTTCGGCTTGGGAGGGGGCATACTCGTCTTCAGACTCGTCCAATGCCGAGTCAGTGTCACTATCAGGGCTGTCAGTGTCGTACAGTATATCCATGACCTCCTCTGTACTGCAGGGGCGGGTAAGGCGGGCACTATAACGTCGAGACATGGTGTTTCACTCGAGAGGGTGCGCGGTAAACTAACCATGAGGTGTGGGAAGGCGGGTGCCCTCTCCCGTCCCCGCGCGCGCACGCGTATGGACAAAACGTTTTGGAAGTAGTCCGCCGGATCCCAAAGTAGTTCCCATATAAATCTAGAGCCATTCTGAGACTTACGACTGGAGCTATAAGGGTGACGCGTTAGGCGCGTCTCTGGGGCTGTGCGTTACATACATAGCCGACGCGTCAGACGCGTCGCTGGGGCTCCACGGGTTAAGTAGACAATCTAGTCAAAATACAAATTATAAGACTTCTTACAACAATGATTAATCAGTAATAACACAATAGAAGTTCATCAAATAGTTTAAGTAACATTTAGTACAATATCAAGCCATACAAATGAGTTACTATATCTAATACTATATCTGAGTTACTATATCTGCGACGAGCATCGTGAAAGCGATGGAGCGCGGCCGAGAATCATCACTACATCATCACTAATAACAACATTTATCTAATCATAAATTTTAACTCCAATCCAAAATATGTCTCTCCAATCACAAAATCTTAAATCAATAATGAGGCTATGTTTCCGACATACCGCTGGTTAATTAACAGTCACGAGTTCACTCACGAACTAACGAGTAGTGGTTCGGGCACGCACTAAAATAAAATAAAAACCTATACAAGCCTGTTCCTCCATGCAGCTCTTTACTCCCCACAGCTCAGAATGTAACTGATTTGAATCCTCAAATATCAGGCTATTTATATCCTTCTCTGTCCACGCTAGTACAATCAGAGCCAGGAAACACGTTCCTAATCCAACCCGATTGCAGGCAGGTTGTGTGGGCCAATTACAGGTGGTCGGAGTAGGTAGGAGTAGGGGGTTGCTCACCACGTCACAGCTGCCCCACCCCTCTCACGTGGGAAACAGCTCTCTCTCTCTCTCGAGGAATGCTTGGAATGTCACGCCCGCACTCAGCCGGGCAGCTCTCTCTGTCTCTCTCTAGTCACGTCCGCTCGCAGGTTGAGAGAAAGAAAGAATCTTGCCAAGAGGTTGCTGCACAGTCACATTCAACAGTTTGGTCTCTCCAGCTGTTGCAATATATATATACTGTATACTATAGTTTGTTTATTATGACGAGTTTAGTTATTCGACTCCCCACTTTCAATATCTCAAGAGGAATTGAGCCGATATATCTGGCATTTGGGAGGAGCCAAATAGGTTTGGGAATGTACAACCCATTTGTTTGAACTCTCCTTGAGTTACAAGAGGCAGTTTCTAGACTCGTCATAATGAATAGACTATATTCATGCTCAACTATTAGTGTTTCTCCTCGTGCTGTGCTGTATCCATTTTGTTAGCTCTTTGTATTATAATGTCTTCAGAACCTTTGATGCTATTTAACACTGTATTCTAGTTATAATTATACAATAGTGTTATACAATGGCCACCTACAGTATATATCAAACCGATACAGTGTAATTTTTTTTGTTTTTGTAATTGGCATAGTCTGCTGAGCTGTAGCTCCCTAGCAAAGCTTATCCCTCAATACCTTCACCTGACCTGACCAGACACTTGAATTGCTACAATATTTAATCCCCCCAGACAGAAATAGTTAACTTTCTGACGAGGAGGCGGACGACACGGTACTATCCCCACAACTTTCAAAATCTCACTGAGGGACCGTTAGAAGTCGGAGGAACTTGGGGTTGCCACCATTCGACAGATTTTGATCTAACTTACCTAACTTACTGAGCTCAATATGACGCTAGAGCGTCATATAACTTATTAGAGAGACATTAAGATAAGTTCATATGACGCTCTAGCGTCATATGAGTATTTTGACAAAACCGCCATATGACGATCTAGCGTCATATGAGACGGAGAGTGTTAATAAACAACACACATATATTATGATCCTTGAGTAAAACATTTCAAGTATACCGGTATTATACATAATTTTATGTTTGTATTATAAAGCTAAATACCTGCCACATATTTATTTATCAGTTTAGAAATTAAGGAGATTGATATTTTTGTTTCAACAATCTATGAGTTTCATACCTTAGGTCCCTGTCATAGAATAATATTATTAAAGAGCATGATTAAACCTCCAATGTCCAGGTACTGCAGTGAGGAGAGGGTTAGTTTCACAACAAGCGAGGCCATTGTACCTGCATCTGGTTTATCCTGACGCCAATTGAGCCCGCTTTTTAGATAAAATATTGACGTTCCTGGACTAAATGTTTTCTATGATAAAACTCCTCGTTTCCATGTAACCTACTGTGGGGATATCGGGTCAACTTCACGATGACCGAAGCCAAGGTCATTATACATTAGAAATGCACCTGGTGAACCCCGGCACCAACGTGGCTAGTATTTTCTTTAAACAAAATTATTATGTTTTTTTTACTACAAAATGTTTTCTAGGATCAAACTTTTCTTTTTCAGGTACTGTGGTGAGGAAAGGGTTAATTTCACAACTAGCAAGGAAGTCGTGCATGCATCTGGTGAATCCTGACGCCAATAGAAACCTCTTGTTAGACTAATTATTGACACTCCTCGAATTAATGTTTTGTATAATCAAACCTCTCATTCCCAGGTACTGTGGTGAGGAGAAGGTCAACTTCACAACAACCGAGGACATAGTCAATATAGAACTGCACCTTGTGAACCCCGGCGCCAACAGTGCCAGCTTTTCTCTGAAGGTGAAGCCGCACTATCTCTGCGGTGGCATCATAGATGAGGAAAGAGACATCTCCACACCGGACTTCCCCAACCCCTATCAAAAGGACCTCGTCTGTCTCTGGGAAATTGAGGTACCATTAACAGTTATAATGCGATGACTCCTTTCTTTGTGTTATTAGAGATACCAATAGCCGATTCTATTCAGTATCGGAAGTACAGTACCTACCATATATACCTAACTAATTATTGTAGTTAGGCGTCTTCACCTTGATCGACTTCGAAACTGCGGCAATTTATATAAATTACCCTAGATATCACCGCAGACGAAAAGCCCGAACCCTTATTTTCCTTCCTGTGTGTGTGTGTGTGTGTGTGTGTGTGTGTGTGTGTGTGTGTGTGTGTGTGTGTGTGTGTGTGTGTGTGTGTGTGTGTGTGTGTGTGTGTGTGTGTGTGTGTGTGTGTGTGACTGTGTGTGTGTGTGTGTGTGTGTGTGTGTGTGTGTGTGGTGTTTCTGTGCATGTGTGTGTGTGTGTGTGTGTGTGTGTGTGTGTGTGTGTGGTGTGTGTGTGCGTGTGGTGTGTGTGGTGTGTGCGTGTGGTGTGTGTGTGTGTGTGCGTGTGGTGTGTGTGTGTGTGTGGTGTGTGTGTGTGTGGTGTGTGTGCGTGTGGTGTGTGTGTGTGTGTGTGTGTGTGTGTGTGTGTGTGTGTGTGTGTGTGTGTGTGTGTGTGTGTGTGTGTGTGTGTGTGTGTGTGTGTGTGTGTGTGTGTGTGTGTGTGTGTGTGTGTGTGTGTGTGTTCGCAAATTATATCAATAGATGATCGAATGGATTTCAGCAAGATTTTTTCAGTGTCATCAGTTGGTGCCCCAAAGAATCCCATTAACTTTTGGTTAACATTGGGGGAAGATGCCCCCGCCCCACTTACCCCTCTTTGGACTCTACCAGATATGACAATGTGAAGTTTTTGTTCGATATTCACGATATTTGTGAATGTCGCTGATTGCATTCAATAATTTTGGAGATGATTGGATGAGGCCCTTGGCTCCCATATTTTAAAATGGCTCTATCTCTTAATATTATAGCATGGAATAACATGATTATTTATGGTTATATTCAGTGGGTCATTAAATATACCCCATTAACTTTCGTCTGCATGTATGTGTGTCTGTCTGTCAATGTCTACAATATCAAGAGAATGAATGAATAGACTTCAACAAGACTGTGTCAGTCTCATCACTTGGTATCAAATAGGATCCCATTAACTGTTGGTTAACCCGTCCAATCCCAGCGACGGCTACCAGCCGTCAGTAGATAAGTCACTCCCCAGTAATGTACTTTCCTAGTAACTGCCTGTATCAGGCTGTACCTGGTACCACGACCGTTTGAGCACTGCTCTCGATATGGCAACACTTCTCAGCTTATATAAAACCCACTGAAGGCTGGGAGAGCCAGTCTTCCTTCATCTCTTGAGGTGGAAGGTTGTTCTATCTTGCCATTTTGGCCACATTGCTTGGGAATGGGGGGGGGGACTTTTATTACTGTATCCTCCGGTACAGTAGGGGTTAACATTGGATGACGCCCCCCCCCCCCCTCCCCACTCATTCCCCCCCATAAATTATATATATATATACTGTATAAATATACAGTAGGGTCTCACATAAAACGAGTTTATGGTCGATAAACGAGGGCGTTTTATGTGAATTCGTTTTATGTGAACACAGCATTTTGGTGGCGCAATATCGTCAATGTTCACTGTAAGCGAAAATTTTCGTACAAAGCGAACGATATTTCGTACGTTTTGTACGATATTTCGGCGTTTTATATGAAAGCGTACGATATTTTGTACGTTTTGTACGATATTTCGGCGCTCTATATGAAAACTCCTTGTATTTGCCCCACTTTGGCGGCGGACTCGTTTTATGTGATCACATTCGTTCTGATCGAAAATTAAATATTAATATTTTAGGTCGGTCGTTTTAATCGAGACTCGTTTTATGCGAACACGTTTTATGCGGGACCCTACTGTATATATATACCGGTATATACTGTATATATATTTTTTTCTATTTATTTTTAATAGTAATAATAACAATAATAATGAATGTAGTAACAATGGTATAGACCCATCAGTGGTGAGGATTTAATAGTAATAATAACAATAATAATGAATGTAGTAACAATGGTATAGACCCATCAGTGGTGAGGATTTAATAGTAATAATAACAATAATAATGAATGTTGTAACAATGGTATAGACCCATCAGTGGTGAGGATTTAATAGTAATAATAACAATAATAATGAATGTAGTAACAATGGTATAGACCCATCAGTGGTGAGGATTTAATAGTAATAATAACAATAATAATGAATGTTGTAACAATGGTATAGACCCATCAGTGGTGAGGATTTCAGACTGACAAAGAGAAGAAATTTGCTGGAGTCAGATACGATGTTGCAAGATGAAAGGATATGAACCCACCAGCTAATCGCCACGCTCCAATTACCATGAGGGGAACCAAGAGAGATAATACGACTGAAGCTGATCTCATACTGCCTACGAGTGCGCTGATTGGTCGGTCATGAATCCTTCATCCTACACAACTCCCAACCACATATATCCAAACGAAAATGGTTGGTTTGTCTACCCTCAAGATACCTGTCACCAAAACCATCAAGAAAATAATAATAAACTACTGCCCGGATATTATTTTGATGAGGTGAAAACAGAGATATATATATAGAGAGAGATCAAAGAAGCCGCGTGGAAGCAGAAAGTACCTGCCGCCAGTCTCAGCCAATAAGCACGCTCCTTGATATGAAATCCAGGTACATAAGGAGCGGGAGGGGAAGGAGAGCCTCAGTTGGACAAACGGCATTTGCCGGGTCAGAGCCTAGCCAAAGGCATCTGCAACATTGCACCCCTGGACGCATCCTTTTACAAGGAATATATGACAGCCACAGAATAAATAGATTGGCGGATAGAGAGCTACAGCCAGTCACCAATTGCCCAGATACACCTAAAGTACCCAGGAGTCTGTTAACACATCACCTGCCTGCATCAAGTATCCCAGAAGCTGCAGGGGTTGACTGGAAAAAGGAGAGCTGAGGAAACGTGACCAGCTAAGGAGAACAAAAGGAAGTAGCTGCTGTTGTCTATTGTGGGAAACATCCAAACTGGAGCAACATTTTATTTATGGGACCTCTTGGTCCCGCAGGTGTCTTTTTAAGAAAAGAACAATAACCCAGACAAAGTGAAAATAGATGTTACCTATATTCGGTAAACGGAGACAAAAAGAAAAGACTATAATTGATGCAATAAAAAAACAAAGAGTTGAGATATTAGTTGTCATTTGTTAGTAAAGCGATAAGCTATTAGCTAGATAGGAGCTAGACATCTCATTGGGTATAATTATCAATTGTAGTGACTTAATGAAATCAGTTGTTGTTGTTGTTGTTGTTGTTGTTCCCCAAGCTGCCTGGCCAAACAGCCCCAAGGCCCCAAGCAAGGCCAAGGCCATAACCGAGCGCCCCCACAGAACCCTCCCTGCCGACCACAATAAAGCCTGGGTGACCGAAGCCACTCCATGGCGGGGAGCTGAGGAGGGTGCGGAAACGCACGGGAAACCAAAGACCCACCCAGGGCCCAGTTGAGTAGTTCCCTTAGACTCATATGCCAAGAAAAGGTATTTACCTGCCGTATGAGGGTATGCAGTATACGTGATTCTTTTGAGGTCATGGACATCTAGCCAATAAACCAATCACTTGTAATAAAGAAATAAATGAGAGTAATTGGAGGTCTCTGAAATTTATCAAAGATCAGCTATGTGAAAGATCGGAAACCTAAGAGTTGCTGTTAGATTGATGAGTTAAGGGGACATGGGCCGGTTTTCTGGACCACTTTCTATCTCTTGTTTAGCCCCATTAGTTTTCAGATGTTAAGAGGTTTTCCCCATTAGTTAGTCGATTTTAAGACCTTTCGCCCCATGTCTTCGTCAATATTTAGACCTTTCGTGCTATTTAGGTGTCGATTTTTTCCCAGGCAAACGATAGCAAGCCTGTATTGTTGGAAGAACCGGCCTTTAGCCGGAACATTTTTCTACCGAAAAATGTACAAATTAATCTAGAAGGGGGATCTAATGGATGTTTTTTTAAATTTGATGGAGGTCTAGGGATGAAACTAGAAAAATAATGAATACATGCAAAAATCGCCAAAAAAGTGAACCATCCCTCCTTAACCCTTGGGATCCGGGAGGCCTCATATGAGGCAAAACGTATTTTGGTTAGGAGTCCGGGAGGCTTCATATGAGGCAAAATCAAAGAATTTAAATCACGCGGGCGGATTTTTTTTTATGCGTGGGCTACCGCAGTGCCACCAAGCACAAACTAACATGCAGCATCAGTTCTCGTCACACATCCAACATGGATGGAGCTCATCCAAAAAAAATCGCTGTGTCCGAATCGATGCCCGCCGCTGCGTACCGTACGCCTAACAAAAGCAAGGCTAAAACGACCAAGAAAACAGTGCTTAGTCCCGATGGTGTTGCACACACTCTGGAAGAACTAAGCGAATATCGAGAACTGAGTGAATATAGTGAACTGAGTGAACTTGGGAGTGACTTTGACGAAGAACAAGTGGTTAGTGAAGATGAGGGTGAAGTGGCAGATGGATTAGAGTTTCTGGGCTTTATTAGTACCGATGAGGACGATAATGACGATGATAATGACGATTGTGAATGCGGTGCTCGGGAATATAGTGAACCGAGTGAACTTGGGACCGACTTTGACGATGAAGAAGTGGTTAGTGAAGATGCGGTACCGTACGCTCGCCTAGCCTAGCCTAGTAAGTGAAAGTGACACACAAATGTATAACAAGTAATAACAACTCAATAATAACAGTGAGTGACAATAATTCATAACAAGAAGAGTAATAAGAGTGAAAGTGACACAATAATATCCAATAACAGTGAAAGTGCCGAAAATATGTTATAAAAAGTTTCACATAACTCAATAATGGTTTTAAAAGAAATAAAGGACACAATAACTATGACATTATAACCATAGAAACATAATATCGTCTACCTGTACCAAAGCCACCGAAGCAACGAGTGACTTAGTGCGTGCTAGCCAGGGCCTCGGCGAAGCGTTCGGACACAGGCAAAAATACGCGGGAAATTACCTCCATTCCCATCATCATATCTCGGCAACCACTTGTCGTAGCAGTCAACTCAACGCCAGTCTACAGACGAAGGTTGGTTCTACACTATGCAAGTTAGTTGACTGCTCTAGGTGGTCTCAATCAGTAGATATCAAATTATGAAGATAGCAATTTTTCAGGAATACCCCCGGACACGACGATCGCCTCATATGAAGGCCCCCGGATCCGGAGGGTTAAATAGGTATGGCAAACATTGCCGAGAAACTGAATTACTATTTTTTCTATAAGGAAATCTACTTATTCTGGAAATATATATTTAAACAAAACATCTAACTAGAGTCACTAAGAAGAAATTAGTCTAATATAGTTTATTTGCATTTTGTTATTTGTGTATCCCTAAGTTCAACGCTATAATAAGTCAAATAGTGATGAGCATTCATATTGGTAAATTGTCATGGGAATTCATAATTCCAAGGGATAAAGTTACACACTGTGACCAAAATATTCAAATCCTGTCCGTTTATTAGAATTGATCTCAGTTAGAAGTGGGGGAAAGTGATTAATACGGAGAGAAAGGGTTTATTAAGGAGGGATGGTTCACATTTTGGGTAATTTTTGCATGTATTTATTATTTTTCTAGTTTCCTCCCTAAACCTCCATCAAATTAAAGAAAAACATACATTAGATCCCCCTTCTAGATTAATTTGTACATTTTTCGGTAGAAAAATGTCCCGGCCGAAGGCCGATTCTTCCAACATTACAGGCTCACTATCGTTTGCCAGGGAAAAAATTGACACCTAAATAGCACGAAGGTCTAAATATTGACGAAGAAATTGGGCGAAAGGTCTTAAAATCGACTAAATAATGGGGCAAATATCTTAACATCTGAAAACTAATGGGGCTAAACATGAGGGAGAAGGTGGTCCAGAAAACCGGCCCATCCCCCCTTAACCCTTCCAGCCCGGGTGTCATTGTGCAAGGACACCGCAGCAGATGGGCAGGAAGCCGGGTGTCCTTACCTGGTCAGTAAGCTTGAAAGCCTATTCAGCTTGGTCTGAACGCCGTGCGTCTGACGCATGTAAACAAAGCCGATCGTTGCATCACCGCACCTCCGAAAACAATAAGGAGACGTCGGATCAATGTTATTGTTGTGACGTCAGACGAAATTAGTGTCTGAAAAGCTCCGATATTGTCAACATCGCGGAAAAATTAGCTCCACTGAAATCGTCATCACAACTGAACCAGTTGACTTAGAGAGCTCTACTCAATGCCAGTCTACAGATTGAAAACCGCCCTACGTTTATAGATGCGTGGGAAATTTCTAGCAGTTAAAATAAACTAAAATACGGTAGCCTAGGCCTAGAAGTTTTTCGGCCAGTTCGCCCGGATACGACCTCCGTCCTTTGGAGGACCAAACCGGGCCACGAGGGTTAAGTAAAGTCTAGGTTCATGATTAACTGTCGAATGATTCCGAACACCTACGTACTGTATATGATTTTTCAAATTTATACAATAATAATAATCATACCACCCTGAGGAACTTTTGTTCGATAATCGTGATATTCTAGGGTTTTGTATAGTCTCTGGCTTAACATTAATAATTATACTATCTCCTCATCAAGGTTTGCCAGGAGTTGCTGCCCGAGGCAGTTGTTTTTCTGTAACCGATCTAGGCCTTCTCAAAAACTATATCACGGAGCTCTCCACCCTCCCTTTCCTACAACAATCTTTATCATAGCGACATTTCTCTAGTCGAAACATATTGTTGCATATTGTTGTTCAATATTTCTTAAAGTCATCCATAATCCTAAATAGCGTATTATATGTAATAAAAACCAAAACATTGTTTTTTTGCCTTTTTGTTATGATCATTAATCAGCTTATAATTATAAGCTGATTTATTATCTGTATGTAGACATTGTTGTTTTTTTTTTGTTTTTTTTTTGTTTTTTCTATGTGATTGAGGGAGGCAAAAGGCATAACTGCCTATAGCGAGTGCCTCCCCCATAGTTGAAAGAGTGACAGGGCCAAAATCAAGGGACGTTCGAGCCAAAATGCCTGGACACACGGAGTTTGAAGCAATTTAAGTCATAGGAAGAGGGAAAGACTGATTCTGGGAGAGAGTTCCAGAGCTCAGATGTTGAGTAGAAGAAAGTTTGAGAGTAACGTTTCACTCTTGGGTTGGAGAGTTGCACAGAGTAGGGGTGGGATTGAGTTGCAAGACGGGTATCACGTGCCCTACGTAAAGGAGGTGGTATGCACTGGGATAGCTCTGAGGAACACTGATTATTATAGTAGCGATAGAATAGCGAGAGAGATGCAACATTGCAGCGGAGAGAGAGAGATTGCAGAGAGTTGGTGAGTGGACGGGAGTTAATGATACGAAAGGCATTCCTTTCAACTTTGTCTAGGAGAGCGGTGTGAGAGGAACCTCCCCACACATGTGAACAATACTCAATACAAGGGCGCACTATGCCCCTGTACAGAGCAAGAAGCTGTGCAGGGGAAAAGAACCCCCTAAGGTGGTTGAGCACACCCAGCTTCTGGGAGGCTGCCTTAGCAAGACTGGTAATATGGTCCTTCCAAATGAGAGCAGAAGAAAAAGAGACACCAAGAATATTGAGAGAAGATGAAGGGTTAATTTTTGTATTGTTGAAGAATAAGGGATAGTCCACTGGGAGATCCTGACGGGTAGATAGATGGAGAAATTGGGTTTTGGAAGCATTAAAGTTAACAAGGTTTTCTCTGCCCCAATTGGAAATAGTATTTAGATCAGAATTTAAGAGTTCTATGGCTTCATTACGTTTGTCGTTGAGGGATTGCTGGCTGGGGCGTTCTGAAAAACTAATGGAGTAGTGTAAGGTTGAGTCGTCTGCGTATGAATGGATGGGAATTAAGGTACAGTTAAGGAGATCATTTATAAAAATTAGAAAGAGAATAGGAGATAGGACAGAGCCCTGAGGAACACCGGAGTTTATAGGGTGAGGAAGTGAACAATGGCCATCCACAACCGCAGCTATGGAACGGCCGGAAAGGAAATTAGAGACAAAGGCACAGATGGAGGGATAGAAACCGAAGGAGGGTAGTTTAGAAATTAAAGATTTATGCCAGACTCTATCGAAGGCTTTCGATATGTCTAGTGCAATAGAAAAAGTCTCACCGAAGTCCCGAAAGGAGGATGACCAAGAGTTAGTAAGATATGAAAGAAGATCACCAGTAGAGCGACCCTTAAGGAAGCCATACTGGCGATCTGAGAGCAGATTATGAGAAGAGAAATGCTTAAGAAATTTGGAAGCAAGAATAGTTTCAAAAACTTTAGAAAGACAAGAGATAAGAGCAATTGGACGATAGTTGGAGGGTTGAGAGCGGTCACCCTTCTTTGGGACAGGTTGAATGTGAGCAAGAAAGTCACCTGACCACCTCCCAAACCACCACACCGCCCATCACGCCTCCTCCCTTTATAAGCCCTACAGGCATTGGGGCAGTGCAACTATCCTCCACCTGGCACCCCCTGGATTCACCCCCACACCTTCCCGAGGTGCAGTACAGTAGACCCGAACATCATGGGCAACATACCCTGTGCAACCACCCAGCACCTTCATCTCCATCCCACCAACATTGATGTCTTATACATAGAATCACCCACGCTAGCCACCAAGCCTCATAACCAGCTACCCAGCGAGCCTAGGCTAACCTGGACCTACGTACCTAGCTAGTGATCCAACCGGCCTACGTCTTCGGAAATCCAGACAGGTGATTGGCCAAGGTCAGTCATAGAATGTCAATTTGCAGGTGATTGGCAAGAGAAACCACCTAGGCGGAAGATCAAGAACCTTGTCAGTAACTGTTCGGCGCCCAAGTCAACAGCACCTTTTCTCCTCTAATCTCTCTCCCTTGCCACAGGCCTTGAAACCCCCGCAAACCTCCCTCCATGACATGCTGTCACCGAGCCCCCAGCCCTCCTCTGCCCTCGCAATTGAGCCAGAGGAAGAAATCGTCTTTCGAGTGGTACAGACCTTCACCCGCACCACCGACCCCTACCTATTCGAAGATCTGAAAGAGTTAAGATGGCCGATTGACCCTTATCCTGAATGATACCTTCTGGAGCTCGAGGAAGAATGGACAGAGAACCCAGAGAATACCCTACGGGAGTGGCGGGAGAAGTAAAAACGACCCTGAATAGAAGAAGAAAGCAGTAGTATGTGAGGAGGCTCTGTCCCTACCGATCACAACACGTGGAGAAAGCGAAGTCGACACGAATAAGTTGAACCCTCTACGAGAGAGGGCACAATCTGGAGACCAGCAGACATGCCCTGAGAAGACGACAGTACCCTGTTGTGTAACTATGGTAAGCTGAAGTTGGCACAGAAGTGTGGCCGGCCCACGAGCATATGATGCCGCATAGAGAAATCCCAGAAGAGGAGCAACGAGGCCCCTCGCCCTGGACCAGTGAGAACACTACCCCAGAACCTCCCAGGATTGCAATGAAGCATCGCCATGCGAGTACCAAAACCAGAATCGGTCACCTTATTCGTAAAGCTCTCCCCTGGTGACAGTCTTAAGAATATCGAAGTGTATGTGCGTTGAACTAAAATAATATAAGAACTAAGGGTAAGGGTTGTGTTAGCGGGTGTACGTCGCTTTGTTTCCACAAGTTGTATGCTCGCAGTTAGATTCGCGTCTAATTCAACTGGCTTTTCTTTTACAAAATTTCCCACAGCTAGCTGTTATTTGCCCTCTGCTGGTAATATATATGATGATGACAATAAGTCACGGGGGGTGAGGGGGGCAAAGCCCCCCTCAACCTATTATTGTATCCCATGGCCGGTAACAGTCAGTCAGTCAGTAGCCAGCCCTTACTCCCACAAGGGGGGAGAATCAGCAAGACACAAGGGAAAGGAAAAAAGAGTTGACAGGAGAAGAACACATATTAAGTAACACCCAATTCTTAACATTAATCATCAATTACAAACACCACTGCACTTCAATAAACTAATGAAAGCATATGTTTCTCCCGGGATTCGAACTCGGGACACCACACCCGGCCAGAACATAAGCATCTAAACCATTACACCACCAACACAGTTCACCCACAAAAAGCAAGCACACAAGCATTCAGAAGCACCAATCACTCATCAGCCCCCGAAATCAATGGCTTCACCTCAGATGTTATACTTCCGGACAGGTCTCTTCACATTAACATCTGGGATAAAGACCTTCCAGGTTTGTCATATAAAAGGGTCCAGAGACCTTCATATGTACTCTCTCTAACAAACTTCCTCCATTCATTCCTGTCATTTGCTAATTATTTTGTTTCAACCATTCCCGTTTCACGATTTGACACACATTCTGACACCATATCATACCCAGGGATGTAAAGGTAACGAAGTACACTTACTCCAAGTACAGTACTTGAGTGTATTTTCTCAGTATCTACCTTTCAAAAAGTAGATTTTTTGTCCAGTATTTTTACTCTAACTTAAGTGTTACTTAGAAGAATTACATGTACTTTTACTCCACTATATTTAATTCAATTCTTTTAATTTTGTAGAGTAAAACTTCAGCAAATTTCCGAAATATTCTTCTCAATATATTTGAAATTCCAGGTAGCATTTCGCCTGGACATTCCCTGAGAGTAGGTGTAATGGGAGGTTTGACGTACCTCCCAACCTACCAAATAGGAAAACCTACTATTTGGTAGTAGTCTTGGAAAATCCAACGTCAAGGCTATTAACCTAATTGCAATGACGACTTGTCTATTTTGACTGCTATGTCGTCATTCCAACCGCGGTTAAAAAGAAAACGTCTAGAGTCTACTCCTTATATACAACGTCTCCTCTAGGAGACGTTGTACATTAACCAAAACTACCACCGAAGGTGAAAAAAGCATAGAAGAGAAGAAAAAGGGGTTTACCTTAGTTACCGCTTAAGGCCCATCCCGTGTTCCGTCATGTGCAGATCCCTGTCGAACGTGCGCATGAGCGACCCTCTCTTGTCATCACATCTCACGTCAGCAGAAGAACGCAGATGGGCAGGGGTCCGGCGTGAGGGAGGGTATTATGTACGTTGGATTTTCCAAGAGTACTACCAAATAGTAGGTTTTCCTATTTGGTAGGTTGGGAGGTACGTCAAACCTCCCAATTTGTTAGTAGTCTTGGCAAATCCAACGTCAAGGCTGCATAACAAATAGGAGGAGGACATCCAAGCCCAACCTACCAAAAAAAACAATGCATAAAACAAAATTACGAATGACAAAGACACAATTTAAACAAGAGAGTTTAATAAAAGAGTGAAAAACTGAGGAGTAGCTAAAAAGAACAGTTTTAACACATGCCCGTCATTCATAGTAATGCAAAAACATAGACTTGTCTGAAACCAAAAAGGTACTGTACCCAAAATCCCTTTTCTTCAAAAACCAACAAAAACACTGAACACAAGAACAAAACACAATTTTCAATGTGGCAAAAACACTTATGTACTGGAACAATACATAATCCCAAACTTGCAATCCAGTGTTGCAAACCCATACACCCCCCCCCCCCCCCTTTGTCAAAAAAACAAAGGAAAAGAACGAGGGACAAGGGGGGAAGACCAGGGATCTTCGCCAGAGCACCAGGAAACACGACCCCCGAGAGCAATCACCGGCCGAGGGGGTCGAACACTGGACACGGAGAGGTAGGAGGAGATGAAGGAATTGATAGAAGACCACAAAACCGCTGAGGCGAAGGCAGGGAAGGATCGACGTGGCAGGAACCGGAAGGAGGCAGCAAAGGATCTGACATCGCGCGCAGAACCCCTACAAACAGGGTGACGGGCACGAACGGTCCGACAAACGTGGCGGCCCTTGTATACGTGGGGGAAGCCAGAAGGACCAGAGCCCGCCCCAGATCCCACAGCGGAGGGACCTGGTGCGGAGGCGGTCGATCCCGGAAGGCAGCCGTCAGGAAGGAATCCAGCACCTGTGGCGGAACGACCAGCCCAGCGACGGACCCAAAGAACCCCCCGGACGGCAGACAAGTGGGTACGTATAGCGTCGACTGGAAAGCGACGTGTACGGAAGAGGTGAAACAAGGAGCGTAGGACGAGGGAAGGAGTGCCAACTGGCAGGCGAGTGGCCTGTAGCCAACTAGTAAAAAACCTCCAGCGGGACCCGTAAGTCCCCCAAGGAGAAGACGGCCAGGAACGCTGCAGGAAGTCAGTCAGGGCCCGGCCGGGGACCGGGAGCCACCGTGCCTCATGAACAAGCACGATGCGAAGGCCAAAGAGGTCCGCAGGACCCCAACCTAGCCCAAGTGGAAGCCGGAGACAGGTAGAGGGACCGGACTCGGGCACCACCGCGGCAACCGGGCGGACCAAGTCCGTGCCGGCCACAGAGGCGCGAGGAGCCAGACGCAGCCGTGGTACAGCCGCAGCTTCGCGAGGACTGGGCACATCAACAGCGCGTCGAGTGGCGGAAAGATGGATATCGACCGCCACCTGTACCAGGCGATCATGAAAGCGTCCGGACCCCCCCCCGGAGCGCGAGGCCGGAGGGAGAGGTCCAGAGGCAACTGGCGCGGCACCCCCGATGCGAACAAGGCGACCTCCGGAACACCTCAGGAAGCCGCGAGGTCGGCGAACACAGTCCGTTTCAACGCCCATTCTACAAGAACGCCCTGCCCTCTCGACAGGGCGGCCGCCCAAAGGGTGGTAGGCCCGGGCAGGGAGGAGGCATGCAAGGAGAAGGGGTGTCGGTCCGCGAGGAAGAACAACTCCACCGAGACCCCCAATAGAGTCAACGACCTGGAGGACCCCCGCATAAGGAAACAGGGGACAGCTTGTCTGAGAGTCCAACCCGAAGGCCACCGACTTACCCCGAAGGGCCAGCGCGTGGTCCCACAGGAAGAACAAAGGAACCAACAATCCGAGGGCATAGACGGGTAAGAGGAGGGAGACCCACCTATCTGCCGGGAAGTGGACGTCCCAGGGTCGATTGGGAACCTCACCCAACCTCGCTCGACGTATCTGTGGTTACCCAGACCGTCGGCGGGGGGGGGCGGTCCAGGGCACAGCCGCAGAGAGCGAGTCCCGAGCAACCCAGCGACCAAAGCGTCGGCGAACGGTACGCGGGAGCGGCAGGAGCCGATCCATAGGGGCAACGGAAACACCGCGGTGCCCATGAGGAGGAGGCGGCGTAGCCAGAGGCTCCCTAAGGGAAGGGGCAGAGCGGCCCAATGCAGCGAACCCACGAACGAGTCCCAGAGCCACCCCGGGAGGGAGACCGAATGCAACACGGCGAGGACCGTCCACCGAAGGTGCACCGCGGCCGGCAGACCCCGGGTCACCGTAGCGCCGGACAAAACCCATGCGAGACCGACCCATGGCACGACACGCGACGGGGTCAAGCGTGACTTGGGAACATCGAAGGGGAACCCTAACCGTGCGATGTTGCGAACGACTGTGAGGGCGTCACCAATGCACAGGCCTAGGGCGTCGGAAACTACCAACCAAACGGCCAAGGAAAACAGGAGCTGGAGCCCGCTCCTGAGGAAAGGACCCAGAGCCTGCCCCACCAGTGCGGAGAAGATCTGCGGCGCGATGTGGAGACCGAAGGGAAGGCCGTCGAACAGGAACACACGATCGGAAGTCCGAACGGCCAAGAATCGCTGGAAGCGAGGATGGAGAGGAACGAGCCAAGACACATCCTGGAGGGCCAGCGACACTACCCACGACAGAGGGCACAGGGCCAGGCGTACCAGGGGTACCGGCAGCATCCGAAACCGTGTGTGCACGATGTGCCCGTTGAGGGCCGACAGATCCACCACCGGTCGCATCGCGTCGCAGGTCGGCGACGGAACCAGAAAGACACGGGAGAGGAAAACCGGGTGACCGGCGGTCAACTCCCTCGACGCTACCCAGCTCGGGCATGGAAGTGAACACGTGGGCCACCTCTGAAGAGATGGGCCGTTGTCGGTGACAAGAGCGGAGTGGGGGTCTGGACGTCCACCTCCAGGTGAGACCCCTACGCGCAACCCGCCGCCCCCAACGTCCCTCGCGGCTACCGAGGGGCGCAAGGGCGAAAACAACCCGAGGGAGCACCCGAGAGGAGGGGAGCGACCCGGTACGCCCAGGCGAGAAGGAGAACAAGGAGGCCGACCCAGAGAACTACACATTGTGTTGACGTGGAGGTACCCCCGGTACGGGTCGTGCGGGCATGAGCGCCACGTTGACCTCCACTACCCCCGCCCCCCCCAACCTCGTCGAAAAGGGCGGGCCACCCCAACCCCAGGCCGGCGCGGGGCTGACCCCATCGAAGGGCGGCCGGAAGTGGAAGGCCGGCCAGCCCCGACACAGAGGGGATGAAAGGGGCAAGAACAGAAGTGCGAGGCGGAACCGATGCACTGTCCAGCAACGTCCCAGTCCTGCGCCCGTGCAAGGCGGCAGCACTTGCAGCAGCACCCCGAAGAGGACCGGCAGAAGGACGGGACTGAGAAGACCCGGCGCGCGGCACAGCGCGTCGGTGCGAGACGTAAGCAGGGTCCGCAACGACACAGCGCGGCGTCGCGTGCCGGAAGCAGGGGCCGCCGACAGAGAAGCGGAGCATTCCCAAGCATCCTGCTTAAAAAAACCCGACGTATATAGCGCAGAGTACAACAGACCCTGACGAATAACCAAGGGGGCCGGCCGGCAGAACGAAGAACGTACCGTCGGGCGTTGCCGAGTTGCCGCGCACAAAACCGCCTTCAGCTCGGGAACCAAAGACACCGCGAGCCGAAGGTGGATCCGCTGAACGCGGTCCAAACCCTCGCGAAGATCGCCTGGCGCAGACGCCTCGAAAAGCCGTAGGTGGTGAACAGACGTCTGGAGGGAACCTAAAGACAAGACAATAAGTCCGTCACCCTCTGTCGCAAGGGAAAAACCTTGGCGACAGAGGGCTGATCCGGGTGAGAGAGGAACGGGGTAGCAATAGAACAAAGTTCAAGAACGGGCGCGCTCATCCAGGACCAGAATGCGCCGTCCCACCCGCCGACAGACACAAGAGGAGGCAAAATCAGGGACGACTCTGGGGGAGGGACGGAAGGAGAGCCGTCGACGGATCGGTGTGTGAAGTCGAAGGCCTCAGCAAACCAGGCCCCCAATGGGAGAGGGTGACCGAGCATGATGGCTAAGCCAGGCGTACCGGCGTCGCACAAACCTGTCCCATAGGAGGACAGACCCGTCAACACAGCCAGGGACTGAACACCCGGAAGGATGTCAGGGCGGCTGAAGTCTGACCAGAGCGTAGGCCTGCAGAAGGGAGGGGGACCGTAGCAGGGGTAGGTAGGGTGAGGCGCGGAGGGTGAGTCACCGCCAAGAAGGGCGAGAAGAAGGAGTCTTCCATCGACACCAAGCGCCCGTCGAAGCGTGACCCAACCCCGCCATGCATAGCCGACAATCGATCCGAGAGAGGCTACCCCCCCCCCCCAGATTGGGCGGCCCGCAGGGGCGAGCGTGAGCGGGAGCGAGACCCACGACACGAACCAGCAGCGTCGCGGCCCAAGGAAGGCGAGCGACGACGGTTGTGTCGCCGTTGAGGGACTCGTCCCCGATCACGAACGGCCGAGGGGGAAACAGCACCATTCCCCTCTTCCAGCGACACATCAGCTCCTGAGAAAGGGGACCCCGAAACCTCGCGAAACCCCACCGAGGCAAGAGGAGGGGTACCCCCCTGGCGAGACGGTAAGTGAAGGTCAGGAAGAGAAGAATGAGGAGGAGCAGGACGACGGGAGTGGGAAGGCTGGCCGGGTGAAAGGAGGCCAGGAGCCGCGGGGGGAAACAGAGCAAGGATCCCCGGGGCTGAGATAACAGGGCGGCCCGACACCGAGGCGGAGGAGGGAGGGACCACCACCGTGGGACGAGACCGTGAAGGAAGAATAGGCACTGAAGCAGGTGAAGTAGGAGAAGCAACGACATCCAGGCGGACCCTCCTGGACAGTGTAGGAGGAGGGAGCAGAGGGCCAGCTACAGCATGAACAACCGCGCGCGGAGAGGACAACGTAAGAGGAAGTCGTCTGGGCTGGGGAAGCGGGCGGAAGGGAGTAGAGCCCCTATCCGTAGAGGCCAGGGGAGGGCGCACAGGGGCAGAGCCGCTAACCCCGGCCTCAGGGCGAGAACCATGACGAGGGCGATGGGCGTCGTCAAGGCGATCAGGAGGACGACGAGGCGAGCGAGAGCGTGGACGGAGCCGGGGAACCCCCGACGATGGGACGACCGGCTGCGGGACCCAGGGGAGAGGGCCCGAGCAGGGAGAGGGCCAGGTGAACGGCCTTCAGTCGGGTCAGGGATACCCAGGGCGACGCGGATCCGGTCGGCAACAAAGGCCGGGGAACGGTGGCCCACAGTCCTAATGTGGCGGGAGACCATCGTCCACACCGACGGAAGGGAAGCAGAGGCCACAGCCGCCGCCGAGGAACCAGGGCCATGGAGCAGCACAACCACCAGGGCCAGACACGTGCCACACAGAGCAGGGAGGTAGGCCGTAGAGGACACACAGAGCGAGTGGCGCAAGCAGGACTTGTGCCTCTCCAAGCACGGGAAGGGACAACCAAGGCGAAAGCAAGGCAGCCTACCTGCACTAGAAGAACACATACCATAAGCAGCACGACGAAGGAGTAAGTGGAGAGAATGTCCAAGAAGAACCAGGGAAGGAGCATGGGGAAACAGGAACACACATGCAAACAGGTAACCGTACTCACCCCAAACTGGGAGCACAGAGTTAGGTGAGGAGGGCGGCCGAGGCGGAAGAGCACTAGCAGAACCTGCAAAGATGGAGAAAGTGTTAACCACCACTCAACATCTTACATGCAGGGCCTATAACACCAGTAAAGTGCATACACCAATATAGTATCAGGCAACAAGATGACATAAAAAAAGTCAATAGTGAAAGCCAACTATTACCGCAAATTTGCGGGCCAATGGAGGCATAACCGTACCGACAACACCCTCCCGCAATTTTGCGGGACCCCCCACCGATCTCCGTAAATTTGCGGGGAGCTGAAATGTCCCAGAGGACCGAATCGAGCACCCCGCAAATTTGCGGGACCGGCCGAGATGGTCCGGCGCCGAAAAAGCGAGAGGAGCGTCTAGGGAATACCAAAAGAGGCCCAGAAAAAAGCGTCATCTCCTTATGAACTCCAAGCGACGATGGCCATCAAGCTGAGCAGTGTCTTCCTTGATAATATCCTGACTCAACCGGTCAAGGGAGAGGCAAGGAAGACACACCAGGGGAGAGGAGGCACATCCCCCAGGAACCACCCAACCAAAAGAGATAGAGCAAAGCCCATGAGGAGAAGTGGCAGGAAGGGTGGTTTGGCACAAACAGGGGCCCCAGTAGGGTACCCCAGGATTGGGCAAATGGGTATGAAAGGATGGAGGAGAAAACAGTAAGGGAACACAAAAACCAGTAAATGAAACTGGCGAGAAAAAGGGTGGCCTAGCCGTGAGGAGAGAATGTGTCAGGGGCGAAAAACCCTGTGGTGTGAGGGAGGGGCCCCCGTGGGGTACCCCTGGATATCACGAACCACCAAGCGCCCAGGCCCTTGAGACACAGTGAAGGCTCGAAAGGGGGGACTCGGGAATAACGCTAATAATGCGGCCGACACAAACCCGACAAACAGCACCGCCACCACGAAATCTCAGATTGTGAACCAACTGTACACCTAGGCTATGAAAATATGAAAACTCATAGGGGCATAGCAATTCCTGAATGAGAAACAAGCTAGGCTAAAATAAGCTAAAAGCTAAACTATGCCCAGACTAACAGGAAAAAAGAATATGAAAAGAGAAAGGAATGAAAAACACACACGAGGAACGCCAGGCGCCCCCGTACCTTCGGTAGCTATTTCCACACGCGTCTCCATTAAACACACTGAGGAGCCCATTTACGTGTGCCCTAGATCACGTAACATCTGTCTAACAAATAAGAAGGCCAGATAAGCCGAAACGAACCTAAACAGGGTGAATTAAAGGAGCACAACAAAAGCGACTGCATTCAATGGAGCGCGTGAAAAAATGATGACAAGAGAGGGTCGCTCATGCGCACGTTCGACAGGGATCTGCACATGACGGAACACGGGATGGGCCTTAAGCGGTAACTAAGGTAAACCCCTTTTTCTTCTCTTCTATGCTTTTTTCACCTTCGGTGGTAGTTTTGGTTAACACCTTACGAGCGGCCTATGCGGTTTATTTATGTGTACCGCACAGCGGGGTGTTTTTAGCCAAAATAGGGCTGTTTACGTGATCATTTTCATGCCTAAATAAGACCCAGAACGTAAAACAAGTACCTATCCCTGAAAGGGCATAAACAGAGCTTTCGAATGACACCATAACGATCCTTGTATGATGGATAGTTTTCTTGCAATAACCATGCAACGCGAGTGCAAAAAGCAGGTAATTCGGTACTTTCAGTACATAATTGAGTATGTAGCGAGTGAGAGAGGGAGGAGGGAGCTGAGATTTGTGTCAGTAGGTTCGCCGCGGTGGTCTGGAGCAGTCATACGCTCGCTAGTCTCCTGCCACCACTTGTCTCTCTCTCTCAGCCACATTACGTGCTGAAATTGCCACTCGAGTTATGTCGAGCGCCGCCACATAGTCCAGCTTTATTTAACTCGACTTATGTTGCTCGCCGCTAAATAAGGGTTAATGTACAACGTCTCCTAGAGCAAGATAAGGAGTAGACTCTAGACGTTTTCTTTTTAACCGCGGTTGGAATGACGACATAGCAGTCAAAATAGACAAGTCGTCATTGCAATTAGGTTAATAGCCTTGACGTTGGATTTGCCAAGACTACTAACAAATCATTCCTTGGCTAGTTCAAAGGTCATCACTAATGTTATGGTACTGATCCCTCACCTGATCCCATAGTTTAACTTCACCCTTTATAAACCCGTGAATGTGCATGATCATTATACTAGACGCTAATCTATTTTGAATTGAACTGTAGTTATTTTCCCGGATATCAAGTAACAAAATTAACCGGAAATGTAAATCATCATCAATCTGACGCCCCGCTTCCAGAGGAAGCGCCCCAAAAGGGATGGCCATGGCAGAAACTTCCGCCAGGCTCCCAGACACGCCCCTACTGACCCACTCTATAGTGACATTTCCACTAAGTGGATTATGACCCTTAGCACTGAAGGAGCAGACCCGTCAGAGCAGTCCCTCACCCAGATGGCTGTTCCACCACTGTTTAGCTATTATATTTACCCCAGTGGTGTTTAGTAAGTGCAGGGTGTGCAGTGTTTGTGGTTTTATGTAAGACAGCAAGAGTGTGTGTATCTTAAGATCAAGCTAGAATGGCTATTTGTGTAAACTGAGGCACATGAAAAAAACAGCAAAGAAGACCAGGTGGTGAAACAGGATGTCTAGCAATCCTTATACTCCACCGAATGCTCTCCCTGAGAGTACTTCCCTGAATGACTGGTGCCTACAGCCTCCTCCCTAGGAAATGTAAAACTAGCATTAGCAATTAACTCATAAGCTGCGCAGCTATGGTATTTGAATGTGCCCGCCATGCGAAGGTGTTTTGGTTCATTCCTGACGAAATGGCATACATATTTACCATATATATCATAATTAGTTATTCATGTGCGCCTATTTTACTTTTAATATGATCATATGAACATTGAAAAGCAATAAAACAAGTGGTAACAGCAATTGACTGGTGAAAATCGTATATTTTAGCCCCGCGGTCGTAATCTGACCCAGACCTGCGAGAGAGAGACACCCTCCCTCTATCATGTCTCGCATGGTATCGAGACACAAGGGAAGGTCTGAGGCTGGCTTAGAGGGTCGGAGAAACACTCCCCCATCCTCCCCCCTCTCTCCTAGCCGTCCTCGCACGAAAATATTTGATAAATATCGGGAATAATAAGGAAAATCACGGATAATTGAGGAGGGGGGGAAAGGAGGGGGAGGGGGACACATGTGAAGGAGTGATAAGAGGCATGGAGGGGAATTATCTCACTTAATCACATATTGCTTTGCTTTGAGTGCCAGTGGGGTGTTTTGAAAGGCTTTTTTTAGGCCTTGACTCTTAACCCTTTCACGCACATATAACGCAGAGGTTGCCAGATTAGCAATAAGAAATAGAGTTCTCTCACTCTTATAATTATCTCTCCAAAATTAGTTTTCTGCCCACAGCTAACTCAAAGACAACTGCAGAGGTTGAAGTAACTAAACTAAAGGTTTCTAAATACCCCTGATGGTAACAAAGGCTTTAAAGTATCCCTAATTGGCTCAAAATCGCGTCATATGTCGGAGAGGGTTAAGAGTCTGGCCGTAGTTCCCGGGTTAAATAATATTCCTAAACACACACACACACACAAAGTCTTGTTCACTGTTGATACAATGCAGATTAAATAAACATAAGAACATAAAAACTAGGCTACTCACTTTATAAAACGATTGCAAAATACAACTTTGAAACAACTGCTCACATTCTGATGAAAAGGAGACTAGACATTTTATACTGTTTGAAATGGAATACTTTCTCCAAGTAGGATCTCTCCTTCCCCTTAATATAAATGTAAAACAAATTAACAATGTTTTATCATGCCGTGGTGTAGTTGATTAAAGAATAGATTCTCGTCCTGACTGTCCGTGGTTCAAGTCTCGGCTGAGAGTAAAAACAATTAGTTGCTCACTTGCATTTGTGAGATATACTGAATATTTATAACTTTTGCTTGGTTGGGTGATAATTAAATTAAAATAGATTCAATCTGAGTTGCGTCAGAATAGTTGTAAAAATTCCTGTATGGTACTCTAGATTATGGGTCCTACAACTTCCTGTATGGTACTCTAGATTATGGGTCCTACAACTTCCTGTATGGTACTCTAGATTATGGGTCCTACAACTTCCTGTATGGTACTCTAGATTATGGGTCCTACAACTTCCTGTATGGTACTCTAGATTATGGGTCCTACAACTTCCTGTATGGTACTCTAGATTATGGGTCCTACAACTTCCTGTATGGTACTCTAGATTATGGGTCCTACAACTTCCTGTATGGTACTCTAGATTATGGGTCCTACAACTTCCTGTATGGTACTCTAGATTATGGGTCCTACAACTTCCTGTATGGTACTCTAGATTATGGGTCCTACAACTTCCTGTATGGTACTCTAGATTATGGGTCCTACAACTTCCTGTATGGTACTCTAGATTATGGGTCCTACAACTTGTGTATGAAATGGAATACTTTCTCTAAGTAGGATTTCTAATCCTTAATACCTGTATATTATAAATAGGAAAATGTGAACTATTCTTTATCATGCCATGGTGTAGTTGATTAACCCTCAAACCGCGGTGCCCGTCAAATGATGGGCGAGAGAATAGTGGCCACCCCTGCGGTGCCCATCATATGATGGGTGCCATTTTGAAGACGTTATGAGCTCTAAGAGAGAGTCCGCGCGTTGGGAGGACGACAGCTGAGTTTCAACCGGTCAGCACCACTGTTGGGCCGTCACTGGTGCATATTAGGTCTCCCCACCATCGCCCGTCCTTGCAAGACAAGGAAAAAACTATGGAAATTACCTTATTTTAGGGTATTTTCACCTCCGGTTACGCGATCGCTACAAGATAACCCGTGGTCGTACAAGGATAATTCAGGTGTCATTGGAAAGCTCTATTATCGCCCTTTCACGGATATATAATTGTATTACGCTCTGGCTCTTGCTTATGCATGAAAAAGAGCATGGAATAAAGCTAGTTTTCGGTAAATATACCTGCCCAGCAGCTAGGTCATGTCAACAAACATGCCCACTCTTAGGGAGTTAAAGCATGGACTCTCGTCCTGACTATCCATGGTTTGAGTCACGGCTTAGAGTAAAAGCATTTAGGAACTCACATGTATTTGTGATATATATATACAGTACCGGGTATATATATATATATATAAATATATATATATATATATATATATATATATATATATATATATATATATACAGGTATATATTCAGGTATATATACAGGTATATATATATATACAGGTATATATTCTAATTTATCAATTTCACTCACAACACCAAACTCCTTCCAATGAAATTAATGAAAGCATGTGATTCTACCAGGATTCGAACCTGGGTCACCACATACAGATCTTATACACTATTATACAACCATTATACCATCAAAACAGTCATAAGTACAGCACATGACCACGATTAATATCCATTTTATATTATAGGGTGTTTCAAAAAGACCTTTCATAAATTTCAGAATGAATATACTAGAAATAATATATGTATACTTTATATATTTTACTACAGTATGTGACGGTTTGGGAAATATCTCATATTTACCGAGATATTACACATTTTAGTTTAATTATTATGTTCTCTTCACTAACCAACTTTACTCCTAAACTCGATTAATGAAATTAATTAATTAATTAAGAATTAATTAAGAAAGTCTAGGGGATGAAAACGATCAGTAGATTACCATCACCTCAATTACTAAGGTTTTTTACAATTATGCATACCTTTTTTGGAGTGTAGGGCCAATACACCATTATTATGATCTAATAGCCTGTCTGTATTACATATTTCACTTACCCTACACTGTAATGAATCTAGGGTATAATAAGCGTATGTAAGATCATTGGGTATATTGATAGTGATTTACCTCTCTTACTGATATATGATGGGATATTACCACCAATATACCTTTAACCCTCGGAATCCGGGAGGCCTCATATGAGGCAAAAAAAAAATATTGGCAGGAATCCGAGAGGCCTCATATGAGGCAAAATCGCCGCTAAAATCGTCGTTAACACGGCAACCACCCGCCGTATCGATATCATCTCAACGGCATTCTACAGACAAGTTCTACAATTTGCAAAAACATTGACTGCTCTAGGTTGTCTCGATCAGTAGTTACTGAATTATGAAGTTTGCCTGTACATAAAGGGCCCCGGACACAGCGATCGGGATCATATGAGGCCCTCCGGATTTCGTGGGTTAAGGGGGGTCACCGACTTTTCTTTATCTTTATCTCCTTTTCTCTCTTTCCCTGGCTTGTATCCATTCGGCCCCATTCAGCCAACTGTTTTAAGACGTTTATCCCCATCCAGGTGTCGATTTCTTCCTGGCGAGTGATAGTGAGCCAGCATTGTATGGAGAAATCCGGCTTTGCCGGAAAAAAAATTCTGTCGAAAAATTTACAAATTTAGCTTGCTGTCAAAACAAAAATATATATATACTGGCTCGCTACCGCTCGCCAGGAAAATATTGACACCTGGATGGGGGTAATCATCTTAAAACAGTAGGTTGAATGGGGCCAAATGGATACAAGCCAAACAGAGAGGGAGAGAAAGAGAAAAAAAAGCGAGGTGGGCTCCCTTAAATGAGTAAATCATTATGGACACTATATACCCTTTTCATACCCATACTATGTTTAGAGTGTAGAACGAATATACCTTACCTGATTTTAAAGCACCTCTGTACCCCATCTATACCTACAGGGTCAAATGGGCACCAACATCCATCTCCAGTTCTCCGCCTTCAACCTGGGCCCACGGAGGAAGACGGTCTGCTTTGACTCTCTCACAATTGGCAACGATCGTTACTGTGGCACGGAACTGCAGAATATACCGGTCAAGTGAGTAATAGATAGAGGAATTAGGGGTAGATACTGTATATATGGATAGAGAGATAATATAGATACTGTAGGTAGGTGGATTGATAGGTAAATACAAGGTGTCGAGGAAACAATTCAACTCAGATGCAACTTCATATGTTTATTAACAATAACACTAGATAACAATAAATACAGGATTTCATTACAAATTTGACGGCAAACCAAAATCATCAACAACCGCCACCCTGGTAGTTGTAACAACTCTTAGAGAAAGTGTTCAAAATGAGCACCATTTCGCCAAACTCCCCAGATGGATTTCTTTGTATGGGGCTACATTAAGGATCGGGCATACGTGGACAAGCCCCTGACCCTGGATGATCTTAAGGCATCCATCATCCGTGAGGCAGACAACCTCACCGTACAGCAGTGTAATGCCCCCATCGTCAACCTGCGAGAGGTCTTTGAAAGGGGTACAGTCACAGAGTGTGAGGTGAGGTTGAACGGGCAGGTTATAATAATAATAATAATAATAATAATAATAATAATAATAATAATAATAATAATAATAATAATTCTTAAAGCTAGCGCATGCTAAGCTAGCTAAGGATAGCTCAATAAGGCCAATTAGGCGTATTTCCATTGGGGTCCTGTACTACTACCCCATCCCTTTGCTCATGAGGGATGGTAACGACTCAGTGCTTGTGAAAAATCTTTAATGCGCCGAGCGTGGGCGCGAATCCGGGCCTTCTGGGTGGAAGTCCGAGACGCTAGTCACTACACCAAGCGAGCCGCTTATGGAGAATATCAGCTCATTTAAGTATTTGGGCAGCGTGATGAGTAAAGATTGGAGTATGGATGAAGAAGGGCGAAACAGGATGCTTCAGGGGAAGAGGGTTGTAGGAATGCTGAAAGCAGTAACAAGAAATAGGGTAGTCAGTATGAAAGTAAAGAAATTCTTGCATGATAGTATGGTGATCCCGACATTGATGTACGGGAGTGAAGCATGGACGTTGTTGGAGAGACACGAATGAGAAGGGTGGAAATGAGTTATTTGAGAAGTGCGTGTGGAGTTAGGGATAGACAGATGAATGAGGAAGTACGAGAGCAGTGTGGTGTGGATGTGTTGGAGAGTGTGAAAAGGGACACCTAGAGATGGTTCGAACATGTGGAATGTTTGGGAGGCGAGAGAATGACTAAGAGTGTCCTATCTCCTATTCTCTTTCTAATTTTTATAAATGATCTCCTTAACTGTACCTTAATTCCCATCCATTCATACGCAGACGACTCAACCTTACACTACTCCATTAGTTTTTCAGAACGCCCCAGCCAGCAATCCCTCAACGACAAACGTAATGAAGCCATAGAACTCTTAAATTCTGATCTAAATACTATTTCCAATTGGGGCAGAGAAAACCTTGTTAACTTTAATGCTTCCAAAACCCAATTTCTCCATCTATCTACCCGTCAGGATCTCCCAGCGGACTATCCCTTATTCTTCAACAATACAAAAATCAACCCTTCATCTTCTCTCAATATTCTTGGTGTCTCTTTTTCTTCTGCTCTCATATGGAAGGACCATATTACCAGTCTTGCTAAGGCAGCCTCCCAGAAGCTGGGTGTGCTCAACTGCCTTAGGGGGTTCTTTTCCCCTGCACAGCTTCTTGCTCTCTGTACAGGGGCATAGTGTGCCCTTGTATTGAGTATTGTTCACATGTATGGGGAGGTTCCTCTCACACCGCTCTCCTAGACAAAGTTGAAAGGAAGGCCTTTCGTATCATTAACTCCCGTCCACTCACCAACTCTCTGCAATCTCTCTCTCTCCGCCGCAATGTTGCATCTCTCTCGCTATTCTATCGCTACTATAATAATCAGTGTTCCTCAGAGCTATCCCAGTGCATTCCACCTCCTTTACGTAGGGCACGTGGTACCCGTCTTGCAACTCAATCCTACCCCTACTCTGTGCAACTCTCCAACCCAAGAGTGAAACATTACTCTCAAACTTTCTTCTACTCAACAGCTGAGCTCTGGAACTCTCTCCCAGAATCAGTCTTTCCCTCTTCCTATGACTTAAATTGCTTCAAACTCCGAGTGTCAGGCATTTTGGCTCGAACATCCCTTGATTTTGGCCCTGTCACTCTTTCAACTATGGGGGAGGCACTCGCTATAGGCAGTTATGCCTTTTGCCTCCCTCAATCACATAGAAAAAAAAAAAAATATGAGTGTGAGGTGGGAGGATGGAGTTGAAAGGTACAGTACTATCTCCCATATCCGACCTGTCATTATCCGAACCTCGCCAATATTCGAACAGGCCATGGGTGATCTAAATAAATAAAGTGAAGTTGTTGTTCATGACTTTCAAAAAAAAAAAAAAAAAAAATGACCGAAATCACCGATATACAATAATTTACTGATCATTACTTATTATATCATATAAACATAATAGTAGGTAGCCAACTTACCATAATAAATTATATTTCATAATAAACATATAAACCGAGTAATCTTGGCCAAACCGATACACATACGGTTTTGTTTACCACCGGTTTACTAAAGCGCCACCATTATCGAATTTCTTCGAGCCGACTCGAGCGGGAGGGTTACCAACTGAAGTTAAATCCGCTAGCATATATTGTTAGATGTAAGACATGATAAATACCACTAGAAATATGAATAGGCAAAATCTATATAATATCGCTTCAAAATTGTTCTGAAATTTCAAAACAAAAGTTTAAATACAAACCGCTAGTGTAAATCAATGCTGCTAGATAGAAGTAAAGGTCTCTAGATCTAGCGGAAGTCGCTATACGTATTGGCAGTACTGCACACTGCTGACGGCGACACGTTGTTGATGTTATAGAGGGATGAACAGAATATTTTTCTTGTCCAATAATAGCTATTTCACAGTCTAACATGACTTATTTGGATATATTTATGACCCCTGGTATGAAAGTATGTTGCCAATATAATAATAGAGACAAATAAATAGTTAAAGGACTAATAACCTAATAATAATGACAAATAAATAATTAACTCTGTGTATCCGGATACTTCCTGTGACCGAACTGGCCATGGCCCATATAGTTTGGTTATGGGAGTGATCACTGTATATGCGTGAAAGCGGTGTTGGATGGGAAGAGGGGCGACGACTGACAGGGTGCAGAGGTGCATGAGAGCGATTCACTCGTGGCCACCCCTTCGGGGATCATGGCATCTGGCAATAAATATATATATATATATATATATATATATATATATATATATATATATATATATATATATATATACAGTACAGTAAAAGTCCTTTAATCCGACGACCGATGATTCGAATCTCCCAATAGTCCGAATTTTTCAATTTGAGGCCAAATCCGAATTCACCCGATGGTCCGAATTTCAAGAAGTCCCAAAGTCCCCTTTTTGAGGCATTAGTCCACTCAAATGACACATAATGGAGCACACACATATCATATGTTCATGAATTCACTTTAAAAGTTTACCATTGTCATTGTAGCCTATTACCTACTTCAAAACATTCAGATTAATGGTCAAAGGAAGCTACTGATATAAACGTAAACACCACATCGTCTGCTAGAGAGTTTGTTTTGCTCTTGAACACATCCTTGGGACGCTCCGATGCGCTACTGGCTTGCACCGCATTTTCTGCAAGCGCATTCAGTCTTGAGCTTGAAAACGCACCTTTGGACGTTCCGATACGCTACTATTTATAGTTCAGTGATCGGAGCGTCCCAAGGGTGCTTTCAAGACAACAAGACAAGGGTGCTTTCAATACAATATAATATAACAGAGCATGTCACAAATGGAAAATCACAAAAGGAAAATTACAAAAACCTCTCAGGGAAGTGCCGTTGTTAAGGCATTACTTCCCAAACCACATCTGATCTGATCTTCAAGAGCAAGACAAACTCGCTAGTAGACGATGCGGACATATGGTGTTTAGAAGAAGACGTTTATATCAGCAGATTCCTTTGACCATTAATCTGAATGTTTTGAAGTAGGTAATAGGCTACAATGACAATGGTAAACTTTTGAAGTGATTTCATGAACATATGATATGTGTGTGTGTCATTTGGGTGGCCTAATGCCTCAATGTTTTCGTCAGGCCATTAATACACAGGTTCATAGGGGTAAAGTCCGATAATCCGAAAAATCCACTAATCCGAACGAGGGCCGGTCCGCTGCCCTTCGGATTAACGGAAGTTTACTGTAGTATAATAGTCCACTTTCAAACGCCCGCGGGTAGCCAGTTTGAATCGACCGCCGCGGGGAGAACGAGTCCTACGTCATAAGCGCAACGCTAATTCTCTTATGGAATCGTCTTATGATTGGGTACTCCCTACGAAAAAACTTTCGAAAAAATAAAAAGGAAAAATAAACTTAAAATATGTTATATATAATGCTTTCCATCTCGGTGGATTTCTTGCGGATTCTATTCCCGACGATGCTCCCTGAGCCGCCATACTTCCTTCAATGACATTTAAGACTAACTCAAGACATCAAACGAATGGGAAGGGGATGGAAGGGAGGGCCCTACATCGTCAATGATTTCGGGGCCACTACTAAATATTAGATTTTCCTTCTTCCCTCCGGGACTCAAACCTATAATTTATTAGTGGCCCCTCCATCATTGACGATATGCCTGATATCTAAGACTGGAGGGGGTCATTCGTGACAATATCACCACTAACAAATACCATAGGTAGAGACAAAGAATCATATAACATTTTTAACCACCGAGGAATATGTCTTCTAAGCGTAGTAGGGAAGGTATACAGTAGGGTACTGATTGAGAGAGTGAGAACATGTGTTGTGCCCGGTGTCAGCCTTGCACTCCTCTGTTGCGTCTGTGGCGCCGCCTTCGGGTACTGCTGTGTGGGTGTCTCCTCAGACAGGTGGGAGGCTCTCGAAGGTGCAGATAGGACGCCACATTTGTCGGACCATTCGTGCCAGTAACCCTGTTTGTAGGGGTTCTGCGCACGATGTGCGATCCTTTGCTGCCTCCTTCCGGTTCCTGCAAAGTCGATCCTTACCTGACATCACCTCAGCGGTTTTGTGGTCTTCTATCAATTCCTTCATCTCCTCCTACCTCTCCATGTCCAGTGTTCGACCCCCTCGGCCGGTGATAGCTCTCGGGAGTCGTGTTTCCTAGAGCTCTGGCGAAGATACCTGGTCTTCCCCCCTTGTCCCTCTTTCTTTTCCTTTGTTTTATTTGAAAAAGGGGGGGGGGGGAGTACGGGTTTGCAACACTTGATTGCAAGTTTGGGATTATGTATACAGTACATAAGTGTTTTTACCAAATTGAAAATTGTGTTTTGTTATTGTGTTCAATGTTTTGTTGGTTTTGGAAGAAAAGGGATTTTGGGTACAGTACTTTTTTGGTTTAAGACAAGTCTATGTTTTTGCATTACTATGAATGACGGGCACGTGTTAAAACTTTTCTTTTTAGCTACTCCTCAGTTTTTCACTCTTTTATTAAACTCTCTTGTTTAAATTGTGTTTCTTTGTCATTCATAATTTTGTTTTATGCATTGTTTTTTTTGGTATGTTGGGCTTGGATGTCCTCCTCCTATTTGTTACGCAGCCTTGACGTTGGATTTGCCAAGACTACTAACAAATTGGGAGGTTTGACGTACCTCCCAACCTACCAAATAGGAAAACCTACTATTTGGTAGTAGTCTTGGAAAATCCAACGTACATAATACCCTCCCTCACGCCGGACCCCTGCCCATCCGCGTTCTTCTGCTGACGTGAGATGTGATAACAAGAGAGGGTCGCTCATGCGCACGTTCGACAGGGATCTGCACATGACGGAACACGGGATGGGCCTTAAGCGGTAACCAAGGTAAACCCCTTTTTCTTCTCTTCTATGCTTTTTTCACCTTCGGTGGTAGTTTTGGTTAATGTACAACGTCTCCTAGAGCAAGATAAGGAGTAGACTCTAGACGTTTTCTTTTTTAACCGCGGTTGGAATGACGACATAGCAGTCAAATTAGACAAGTCGTCATTGCAATTAGGTTAATAGCCTTGACGTTGGATTTTCCAAGACTACTACCAAATAGTAGGTTTTCCTATTTGGTAGGATGGGAGGTACGTCAAACCTCCCATTCAGACACGAGAGGTCTACTACTGGTCGCATCTGCACACTGTCCCTCTTTGGCACTAGAAAAAGTTTGGATGTGAAACATGGCAAGTTGGATCTACCGGGACAATGATATGCTTGGTGATAATTTCCTGGACTAGTGATGCCACCTCTAAAGAAATATGATTGAATTCTCAAGTTTGACGTAAACGAAGTCGCCAGAACCACCGCCAGGTGATGCCCTTACTTACCACTGTCCGCGCCCAAGTTCGCCAGGGCCAGGCCCAGCGACATGCTTGGAATGACCCAGTCATTTGACTGGGCTTGTCCGGCAGTACTGTTCTCAAACCCAACTCGCCTACGGTAGGCCCTGGGAGAGAGAGAGTGTGACCGACTAGTTTTTTTGGTGGTGTTGGGGAAGAGGTAGACGGCTGACTAGGTTTGGCAGAGGTCGTTCCCTGATGAGGCTTGTGTTGTGACTTACTTTTGTTATCCCACTTGCCTGATGGTTTACCCTGTTTGTGCTTGTACTGAGTACCTCCCTGCTGTTGGGGAGACTCGGGGTCACGAAATGACTGTTTAGCACCGGTAGATTGAAACTTAACCCGGGAACGGCAGCAAAGCTCTTAAGAAGTTTTACTGGGCAACGGCGGCAAAGCTCTTAAGAGGGAAGGCCTAAAAAAAAATAAAAAATAAAAATAAAAGGCCCCAGTAGCACTATTTTTTTTGTTTTTCCCTATACTACCTCATATCACTCCACATCCCCTCCTTCCCCCTCCCCCTTCAATTATCACCTATTTTCCTTGTTATTCCCTAATTCGTTTGTATATTTTTGTGCTAACATTAGCAAAATGTGTGGAGGATGTGCTTATGTGCCTAGCGAGTGTGTTGCACAAGGGAGAGTGTGAATGAGTGAGGCAGTTAGGCTTGAGGCCTCGTGAAGGGAGCGGTTGCCTCAATTTGCTCCATAATTCATGAATGGGCTGCTCCATGTTTATTTACGATTTTGACCAGAAAAATTATATTTCCACTTGTTTTATTTTTGTTACAGGTTACTATCTTCATAGTGAAGTAATAACGATATTTATCGTAAAATGACGATTATAAGCATGAATGGAGCCTAATATGCTCGCCCAGAACAGTGGTGTTCAATACACCCAGCTCGCCGTTTATAGGTTAATTCCACCTTTTGGTTTGGAGTATGGCTTCTTGAAATACTCCTTCTTCGGCTGGGAGGTACTCATCTTCAAGCTATCTACCATATTAAAAACTGCCCTCCATGTGTCTGTGTTTAGTAATGATGCAGTTAATACAGGGGAAAGAGTTACCCGACGACCAATGTCTTCCGGTAGCTTCTTGACCAAATACACCCTTAAGTCCTGGCGTGCACGAACAACCTCCATTAGGGCTATTCTGATATCACCTGGGGACTGTATGGAATTTTGTAATAGCAGCCGCCGGGACAAGTCCATGGCCTTTCGTACATTCTGATCAGAGATGGCTGAGATAGTCCTCGTGAGGGACTGGGCAATTTGGCGACTTAAGATGAATTGTGAAAAAAGTCTATATGCTTTATTATGCAATTTGAAATCTCTGTCTAGGTGGGCTGGAGGTGGGGTAGAAAAGGGATCCTGTAGTTCATAAAGAGACAGTTTGGGAGCCGAAAGGAATTCAAACAGCGCAGGAGACACCCCACCTGCCTTATTAATGGGATATGAAAACCATGAGTGGGGTTCTTGAGGAATTTGGTGGGAGGATATAGAGGTAATAGTAGCTGCAAATTGTTGCGCTTCAGCTTCCCAGTCCACCCACGGGCCCACACCTACCTGCCCCACCTGCAGGACTGGATTGTGACTCTGATCGAGCACCAGAATTGTATCCAATTCCGGCGTTAGTGAATTGAGTGATTTAACATCATTCACCCCGTCAGACCGTGTCCAATCTGCAAAGAGTCGTGCAGTTGAGGCGGGAGGTAATGCCGGAGTAGAAGAGTAAACAAAAAAGTCAGAGGAGTACACATTAGGTATAGCCTTAATTGTAACATCTAATAATTGCCCTTGCACATCTTTAGCTCTAAGCTTCTTACTCTTACTCACTTCTATAGTCCAGTCACTAGGGACCGGAAGCTCCCCCGATACAGTCGTTTGTGCCAAATGTGGGTTTTTTGCGATAGCCGGTACCCATGAACAATCTGGCCCGTACAAGAGGGGCATAGGGCCTCTCCTGTGCGGGAGTCTATCGAGCGGGGGAGGAGTAACGTCCGTGATAACCCGGACGTTCGTGGAAGTCAAAGAGGCGGGCACTGTTGTGCCACTTGCCGTGATATTCGCCGGATTGACGTTAATAGGGGGGAAAGAGCTATTGGGAGGCCTAACCCCAGTTGGTTCTAATGGCCGCACAGTTGACTCTACCGGGGAAGTTACCGGCGTAGTAGTAGAAGGTACCTGAGACGAAGGGATATACTGATGCATAACTGTAGGTAATAAATCATTGAGATCGTCTGTTGTGACACACTTACTATGAGAGTCTCTCGAAGACCCAGAACCTTCCGACCCTTCTTCATGAGGGTTCGGTTGTGCCGAGGACAGATTAGCCTCCTCTGTCTCATCTGGATGATCTGGTAGTTCTAAAAATTTCCGGCGTTTGTTGCCTTGGTTCTGATTGTTCGTTTAAAGGCCACACTAATTCTGGGACCGACGAAGGGATTGTTTCTACATTATCACGTCCCTCCGCCGTATCCAGATTCTGAACTATTGGTTGTACCTGTGAGGGCTCTGAATGTCTCCAGACCCCCCGTCCCTGATTAACGAGTGGTTGGGAGTCCGGTAATACCTCACTCACCTGAGAATTAACATAGCTATGATGTGTACTAGTTGATCAACCTTGGTACTGATCCGCTAATACTCTCTGAGACACTATCGGGGGGCCCTGTCTTGGTACGTTAAAGTTTAGTTTTGGTATAGCAAACGTAAAGTCTTGTGATTCACTTATAGATTCCCTGGGTACATCCCTGGGAGTCGACTCAGTCCCCTCCGTCCCTACCTCCGCGCTGCCAGATTGCACGTTAGGCCCTGAGGAGGTGGAGGCGGAGGAAAGTGGCCGCGGCTGGCGCCGCGACACCGTCTCATCCGTGCGGGCACTAGAATGTCCAGTCACAGATTTGGTTGTTGAAGTTACCGAGTCTTCTTTCCGTCGTTTCAGCGACCTAGTTGTCTCGACGGAAGACTGACGGGACCGTCTATGCGGAGACCTAGACCTGGACCTAGAGTGGGTCCCGGGTGAAGGTGAACGTCTCCGTTTTGGGCAGCCGGGGGGGGTTGCCGCATTGCTGTCGTCTCTACTCTCACTACTACTTACAATCTCTTTAGATACTACTTTAGATTTAGCTTTCGGTTAAGGAGTAGACTTACCCGGGGTTAATTTTAAATTAGGAATTTGATTACCAGACAATCCCAAAGCTCTTCGTCATCACATTGTAAGGCCTTATGGGCAATGTCTTTTGCGTAAACATTATACAAGTTCTTAATCTCCTTTAATGCCACTAGGCATGAATGATCTCTCTTCTCGAATAGCGCCGTACGTATTTCTGAGCACACGGCACATTTCTTAGACACCCAGATGCCCCGTGATCTGTCAAGGCATTTTACATACCTTACCCATAGTTTGAGTGCTATTACTGGTAAAAGAGAGCAGGTAAAAGAGAGCAGGTAGGAGTAGCGCATAGAGTGAGTAGCATGATGGATAAGGTCAAACCCCCCCCGCCGTGATCGGCTCCTCACCTGCCGCCTGTGCTGCTACTATGTGTCGCGATCTGGAAATAGAAAATTTCCAGGAATCAATGCTCATAAGGATAATCCGAGAGGTTTCACACATCCTACCACAAGTCCGCCGGAAAATTAGCTATAGCCACTGCTACTCTAACCTTCCGCTGGGCCTGACAGTGAAAAACTTTGGTTTTTAATTTGTTTGAACTGCTTACCTGTGACAATGTGTCACTGGCCCATTAAAACTTTAGCCTTGAACTATCTTATTTACTATTTGGACTAGATAGATAGTATTGTCACACTTAACTGTTGCGCTGTGCGTAGAAGTCATGCCGGGTGAGGCTATCGGTCGGGTGAGTTCACTCGGCGGGCCGAGATACTTCCCTTAGGAATTAGCATTTCCACCGGGAGGTAAGTGGTACAGCACACCACTCCGGGGATCATTGGTTCGTTCTCCTCGTCTGCGAGGCGAGAAAAAGGCGACTACAACAAATAGTCCGCCGGAAAGAACAACCAAAACTATCAAGGGTGTTGCCTTATCTGTGAAAGACAAACACCCCCAAAAAACCCACACCAACAGGATGCCTCCTGGGTCCTTGTTAACATGTAAAATAATCACTACATGCAACACAAGGGATACATCTTAGGGCTACAATAGTAACATATTCTTTTATTAATAAAATAATACCCCTAGCCCACTAAGGAGACCCCTACTGAGGCTGGCCACGAGGCTCGTAGTAATCATCATCTTTGGCTGGTTACCTTACCTCCTGAAGACACAGCAGCTGCACAAGGCGAAGGTCCCTCCTGAAGACACAGCAGAAGCCCATGGCGAAGGTCCCACGAGAGAGGGAAAACGCAGACTCGGACACTAGAAGGTTCCACACCAAATGTGGCAACCCTTGAACTAGAGCGTCTGCTAAAAATAACAATAATGCAACTACCTCATAGAGACAGTCTGAAGCATAATCTTTCGGATATAGTAGCCCCCTAACTAATAGATAAGAGCAAGAACTAAGACACATAGAAACAAAAAACATTAACACATGAGACGCTGATCCTGGGGGACATGGTGGCGTCTGTACAATAGTACAGTACCCTATTTTAACACTTCCTGCGGGCGTACCAATGGGGTAGCCTGTGCTAGCTAATCTAAAACCTGTTCAATACAACTCAGATATATACAAATGAGTAAGGACTCACTAGAAGAGAGCGAACGAAGAATAAAGCGGGAGCACAGGCTGCGCACCACCACTCGGTACGACCGCGGGGAGTGGAAGGAAGTATAGCGGCTTAGGGAGCAGCGTCGGGAATAGAATCCGCAAGAAATCCACGGAGATGGAAAGCATTATATATAACATATTTTAAGTTAATTTTTCCTTTTTATTTTTTCGAAAGTTTTTTCGTAGGGAGTACGCATGCAATCATAAGACAATTCCATAAGAGAATTAGCGTTGCACTTTTGACGTAGGACTCTTTCTCCCCGCGGCAGTCGATTCAAACTGGCTACCCGCGGGCGCTTGAAAGTGGACTATTATACTAATAGGCATATCATCAATGATAGAGGGGCCACTAATAAATATTATGGTTTCAATTTGTTGAGGTGGTCTAGAGTCCCATTTGGCTGCTTTGCATTGCTGGTGGTGGTAACAAGAATGAATGAATTGATAAAATGTAGGCACAAAGGCCAAGCACTGGGACCTGTAGAGATCATTCAGTGCTACATCTAAAAATTAAAATATCATCACAGGAATATAAAAATTTAAAAAACATTAAGATATCAACATTAAACATTAAATATCAATAGAGGAATACAAACGTAAAAACACAGGCGAATTAAAGATAATAAAAAATACCGCAATCCAATAAATAAGATCGGAGCTTAAAAACATCTGCATCTTGGCCAAGAATGTCAAGACAGGGAAAAGAAAGTAAAACCTACAGAGCATCTGGTAAATGAGTAACTAAAACAAGAGGTTATGGAATGTGGCTTACAGACCGTACCTCGTCACACACAGCACACAACGGAGGGTGATCATTATGCAATATGTATTAGTGCGCCATATATGTGTGACCAATGCGCAACCTTGTGAGGGCTACTTCCGTGTGTCTACCTAAGTGAACGGGCAAGAAGTACCAAAGCTTCACAGAAGGGTGAATAGCTTTAAGTTTTTGGTTAGTGCTAGTGAGGGAAGACCACCTCAACTGCCACCTCCCCCAAATCAGCGACCGGATACTGCATTTCAAATCCTCCGAGGGGATAGAGAACCGGCCCTCACACTCTAGTACAGCCTCCATTGCAACTGTGTCAGCCTCCTCATTGCCCTGGATCCCCACATGAGCTGGTACCCAACAGAAATTAATAATTTTGTGTCAAGATGCTAAGTGATAATGCCATGCCTGGATGTCCTGAACTAATGGGTCAACAGGGGAGCAAATTTTAATGGCAGAAAGAACACTCTGTGAATCCGTGTAAATAGTGAAATCCGTTCCAGTGGAATCGCATGCCACTTTCAAAGCTTGGATAATAGCATACGCCTCTGCAGTAAAGACAGAGGCAACCCCAGGTAATCGAGCAAGGTGAGTGGTGTCCTTAAAAACAACCGCACAACCCACACCTGATGCCATTTTCGACCCATCAGTGTACAATGCCGAAGTAGATTTATGGACTTGGGAGTGATCCAGAAACATGGCCTTTGCCACAGCTGGAGATAATCTTGCCTTGTAACTGGGAAGAATGCATACTGAAGGAGAGGGTAGAACCCACAGGGTAAACGAGGGGAACTTTACCTCCCTTATAAAAACAGAGTTCAAATGAGTGTCACTCAACACTTCCATCATGCGAATCTAGAGAGGCTTGGGGAAGCTTTTACGTGCCTCATACCGTGGAAGGAAATGGCTATCGGTCAACTACGGAGATCTAGAGGTAATTCCCCTGCCACAACATACATGCTTTCTGTAGGCGATGTACGGAAAGCACCTGTGCATATCCGCATGGCTGAATTGTGTACCGGGTCCAACAACTTTAAGATAGACTTGCTTGCTGAAGAATATATCTGACAGCTATACTCCAATTTAGATCGGCACAGAGCATCATAAATTCTAAGTAGGGATGAACAGTCCGCACCACAGGCCATATTACAAGAACGTTGCAATGATTTTGAACTGCAGCAGCCAGCGGGTAGCAGATTCGGGGCAGCTTCATGGGAAGCTGCAGCAGCGGACTCCTCCAAAAAGGAGATGTAGCATCTGTTGACAGACCCACAATCATCTACAAAACAAATTTTGATATGAGTTACTACACCAAAGGACTTAAACATTTTATGCAGGGAGTCATAGGATAATTCAGGGGGAACATTTTGAAGGAAGATAGTGTCCCCTTTGCCTCTTGTAGAACAATTTTGCTCAATAGGCACTGCATAAGGTGACATTGTAACTACTGTAGAACTTTGAGAGGGAAGGCCATCAGAAGAAGCCGGGGGATCGCCAGAGTTGGTTACCGATGAGGCCAAAATAATTGCTGTGTCAGTATGGTCAGTATCGTCTGCCATGAGCGCATGCGAAATAACAGAGAGATAACCATAAGACATTAAGCAAGAACGGCATGAGAAGAAGATACTGCGGTTGCTAGGTGCCGCCTGGCAATAAAAGGTCGAAACCTCCGCAGGGCCAGGGAAACCAGAATATGGCCATTTGCATGAGATAGGCCCCAGCTTTTAGCTGGGAACATTGTCAACCGGACATACAGTACGTGAGTATACGTATATTTGTCCTCAATCTGTTTTGTCCCATAAAGGATGGAGCCGGCATCGTTACCTGTCACATACACTGAAGAAAGAAAGGAGTCAGCAACCCCGAGGCAACCCCACCGCGCCCAGCCCCCAACAACAAGCTTTTCAGGCCCTCGCCGCCGGCACCTGTCACCAAGTGGAACTCCGCCAACTCAGCTGAGGTCATAAACGCCGCAGCGAAACTCCGGGGAATACTAGAACCTCCTGAAGCAGGAAACGGTAAAGGGAGGAACGCAAAACGGCAAGCAAGCAGAGGAGACAGGAGGGTTGAGTCTCCTAAAGTTGCAGGGGAGGAAATCAACCCTCTATTTGTCTTCCCCAGAGGATAGCAGAAGAAGTGAGAAATTATAAAAGTACAGTAAGAGAAGGAAAGGGCCTAGCAAAATTAGTTGGAGTTGGCAGGGGGAGTGGTCGAATAATCCTGACCGCCCCAACTGCCAACTCGTAAGCCCCCACACCGCGTCAAGGAGCTAGGCAAAGTGGGGGTGGTGGTAACAAGATGTCTCTGTGGAATTAGTAATGGGGCTTCCCCGAAGACTCGTTCATGTGGCGTAATGCCGTCTTCTCTTGGGCAGGTGTTCTATCCCCTGGTGTATTATCTATATTTGAGCTGGCCAATCGTTGGTGTTTAGGGCAACTAGTCTGGCGTGTAGCTCGTTAGCTAAGCTACGGTGACTGTGTTCACAGACCGAGTTACCTTTTGGCTATAGTCAAAGTCACGGAAGAAAATAAATTCCCGTTTGGCAACTGTCTTACAACTTGTTTGAGTTGGTGCATTCTTGTGGTGAATAGCTAAATTATATACAATGATGCTAAAGACAACAGACTTCAGTGTAAAACAGTAAAATAAATTGTATCTACCTTTTTTCTAAACACAAACCTAAATGAAACACAAGTACTGTATTAGCAGTCAGCTGATGAACTACATGGTTGTAGCCGAGCGTATGGAACGAAACAGTAGCTGAGGAAGGGTAGGAAAGAGGAGGATGTTCGATAATATACCATATATCTCCCATATAAAGCAATGTTATTATGTCACATATGTGGGTTTGTAGTACAAGGCACATGTTAACAATGAGCTCCCGTGGTGATGGGCTGGTCTATCAGATTGAGAACTGAGCGATCTCTGCCATACCCATAGCTTACTCTGACTGTTCCTTTTACTTATATATTTTCTAGATCTCAAGTGACGGCGTCTCTTCCGTGGATTGACCTCCCAATCTACCAAGATTGGAAGCCAAAGCGTCACATTTTTTCCTTTGCCCCTCAGCTTTCTCTTCATAATTGCTGAGGGGCACAGGGCCCTGGGTGGGGCTTTGGTTTCCCGGGCGTTTCTGTCGCCCTCCTCAGCTCCCCGCCATGGAGTGGCTTCGGTCACCCATGCTTTATTGTGGTCGGCTGGGAGGGTTCTGTGGGGGCGCTCGGTTATGGCCTTGGTCTTGCTCGGGGCCTTGGGGCTGTTCGGCCAGGCAGCTTGGGGAACAACAACAACAACAAAACAACAACAATGAGCACCCTGAACATAGGTATAAAGGAACATTATTGTAGAGAGTATACGAAAATAATGTAAACGGAGGGAAAGGGGAGGAGATATCCCGTGTGTGGCGCGGTCTTTAAACAAGTTTGAATTCCTTGGCCACCCTCAACATTATTTTTGTATTTTCTTTACAATGATCTTCTTTACACCTACGTTCAGGGTGCTCATTGTTCACATATGCCTAGTACTGCAAACCCATACACATGCGACATAATAATATTGCTTTATATGGGAGATATATGGTATATTATCTAACACCCTCCTCCTTCCTCCACAACGGTTTCGTTCCTTCACGGGATACTCCCTCCCCTTTCCCTCCCTTTACATTATTTTTGTATATTCTCTACAATAATGTTCCTTTATACCTATGTTCAGGGTGCTTATTGTTCACATGTGTCTTGTACTACAAACCCATACACATGTGACATACCCCCAGGGGGTAAGGGGGCCTTCACCTATGGTGGAGGAAAAAAAGAATATGCCTCACGCATCCTACTGCATGTCGTACAAGGCGACTAATAGGGGGGATGGTGTTAGACTTGCGGACCAAGTAGCCATCACTATACAATGAAGCCTTGTTATTGGCGCTGGCATTGTCTCCATATGACAGTGCTGTGACAGGGCTTCATTGTACTTGCTCCAAGTTGCCTAATGGCGGCACACTGGCGGTGGGTGTCTCTCCCTCTGGAGACGAACATACCTATTACATAAGGCATCCTCTTCAAACACTAATCCGCCGTAGTTTGAATCTACCGCGCAGAGCATTTAAAATCTGAGGAGCCTTCATCATGAGTGCACGCGACCTCACTCATGGCTTCAGTCATTGTGAATTGGGTTCTCACTACGAAAAAAACTTCGTAAAAAATAAAAAAACAAAAAGAAAATAAGAATAACTATCCAATAAGCTTTCCATCATATCGTAGATATACTTGTGTGGATCTTTGACCAGACGCTGATTCAGGCGTCATTCTTCCTTCACTGACATATCAAGTAAACCAAAATCCTTAATACATCAACGAATGGGAAGGGGATGGTCGGGAGGGCCCCAGTCGTCAATGATTATGGGGCCACTACTAAATATTAGGTTTTCTTTATCTCCTTACAGGAGTCAAACCTATAATTTATTAGTGGCCCCTCCATCATTGACGAACATGCCTGATTTCTAAGACTGGAGGGGGACATTCGTAATCATATCATAACTCTAGAAAAGCAGATAATCAAACAACCACATAGTATTCTTACTTTTGTAAAAAAGAGATATTCGGGTGCATAAACTTTATACAGCCTAAATCTTCAAAAAGGGGTACAAGCAGGAGCGTGCTTCAAAGAAGCCTGCTTGAAAAAGAGTTAACTCTGAGACTCTGTGCACAGATCTGCTAGTTAAGAAGGCACCCCACTTAAAGTAAGTGGTGAAAACTAAAAACTTATAAGTTTACATATGCACATATAAACCCCATTAACTAGTGGATATATTCCTAAAAATATAACCAAACATAAATTAATGCTTGTACATTCGTAGAAGTACTGAACTCGTGTACTTATGCAGAAGTAATTACTGCAAAAGTAAAAGTCGTAGTTGCCACTACCGAGATTTCTCAAAAATCTATTGCTTCACAGCCAAAGCTACTTACAACAAGAATTGTCGTAACACTACTATTGGCTTTTAGCACAATTTCCTGCAATGAATACTACAGAGAAATTTTATAATACAATGCCTACAACCAGTATCACAGCTCGTATGTTCCGAACACATACTCCGGAGGGGTCTAGGGTGTCCTATGTCACACTGACTGCACCCTCCCCCCCCCCCCCCCCTTTGTCTTGAAATTAAACAAAACGTGACTAAAAGGGCCACCTAGACCCTCTGCCGTAAAGCTATACATGGCAAGGAAGGGTTGTCCAGAGCTACTGAAAGGTATCGAGGCAAAAACTCCTGATTAGAGGCCCACAACTGTGTGGACGTAATAACTTTCACCGAAAGATTATTAAGGAAACGGAAAGAGACTGTCCCCTTGCGTAAATCGTGGGTCTTACCCACAACGCCGGGATGCTTCTCTTTAAAGTCCTCGACCAAGAGAGAAGCTAGTGTACGCTCCATCAATCGTTCACCCGGACTTGCGACCCATAAAGCACTCTGGTGATTTAGAGGTGCCACTCTTAAATATTTGGTTAGAGCTTGCACTGGGCAAAAAAGATGGTGCACCTTTCCCCTGTTTAACGCCGGCACCGTGAACTCTGAAAACACGTGTTCACTGTGCTCAATCTCGGCTATAAATCCTGGGGAAGGTGCAATGTGAATACACTCATGAAGCCTATCAAACCTGAGGCAATTAGGTGCGTTGCTCATCGCCGCCAGCTCAGATACTCTGTTCCCGGTAGCCAAAGCCATAAGGAATACTGCCCTTTTGTAAAATCTGCAGTCTTTGGTACATACGGGAACGAGAATAACGACGATGCTTTGTCCAGAGACCATGTAGGCCTGAGCTGACGGGGAGGTGGGCGAAGTTAAAAACCTGCCCACATAAATCACTTTCAGATAAATGTTTCTGCATGAACAGATAAATTAAATAATAAACAACCAACGCCACCGAGGGCACAGTTTGTTTTGTTCTAAGAATCCGAGACGTAAAAGCTTTCCAATGCGATTGAAACTGTCGCTTTGTAGACTGGGTATATTGATTCGTGAATATCTTGGTCACGTCGCTACCATAAGGTGCTAGCCACTTGGCCTCCTGAATGTCCAAAATGAACAAGTCCGCGAGGTTTCTAGGTTGCCAATTGTGTTCTAAGTGGAACAACCCGACCAGGAGGGACACTGGGTGCGGGCACCACGTGTTCAAATGCCGGTACCACACTGTGCCGGTCACAGGGGCGCGATTAGCGAGACTACGCCTCGCTAATCCTGTAGTTTGTTGACTACGTGGCACATTAGAGACGCGTCTGGCGGCGGAAAAGAGATAAATGGAACTCAACCTGTTCTCGTCCGTCATCAGAGCGTCAGGTCCGCCCGCCGGCGTTATCGTCCGGCGGGTGAGGTACGACTGTGAGTATCGCCATACACCTTGGTTGTGGCTGTCCCTCGCTTGCGAGCTCGGTATACTCCCTGAACGGGGAGCCCTCGTCCGAGTCCCGTAAAGGTTTATGATAATTAAAAGCTCCCATAGCTCATTAACACATTGAAAGCAGAGCTGGTGAGCAAAATCATAAAGTATACTAATTAATTTAATTTATATTTAATTGTATTAAGATAAATTACTATAAATAAACACAATATTATCATAATATAATCATAGAAAATATATATGTTTATTATGATTCAGCTATTAAATTATTTCATTAACAAATAAAAATAAGATAGGGCTACCTGAGCTTAACGGCGTTGAACATATAGCCATGAGAGGTTCAAGTGCCGACACGACAGAGACTGGGGGAAAACTACCCCGCCCCCGGGAACTACCTGGTCACCTGGTGCAACACCGGTAATCCGCCCTGGAAAGAGAATTTTCCGGGGATTAAAGCTCATAGGGTTACACCCAAAAAACGGTACAAAATATGCGCCTCAAAACCGCCGGTCAACGAACTGTAGCACTCCACCACTACTTTTCGTTGTCCTTTAGTATCATATTAAAGATTTCAGCATATCTTTACCTGTCCAGAAGATTTAAGCATATCTTCTGAATCCTCATAACGATGAAGCATATCTTTATTAAAGATGAAGTCTTTCAAGTATCCCGTTACACTTGAAACACTAGTAAGATTCCGGCATCTGTTTATCCCATAAAAAGTCTAAGCCTATCTTAATCTCTAATCCGGCGTCACCCAGAAGCCCTCATAGATCGCCGTCTTGAAGGCCGTGATACCCTATTGTATCAATCAATTGTTTGGCAAATTATCGCGAATTGCAAATCAGTTAATATAACCACCCAAAGGTACAACCGCCGGGTTTTATATGCAATGTCAAACCAATTGTACCTGCCCCAGACCTCTTTGTAAAAAGGTCGCCGGGAGGGAAAGACTAAACAAACAAACGGCATTGTTTCAATGGCTTATTAAAGATTTCAACATATCTTTTATCTGCCCCAAAAAATTAAGCATAACTTCTTAATCCTCATAAAGATGAAGCATATCTTTATTAAAGATGAAGTCTTTCAAGTAACCCTTTACACTTGAAACACTAGTAAGATTCAGGCATCTTTTTATCCCATAAAAAGTCTAAGCCTATCTTAATCTCTAATCCGGCTTCTCCCAGAAGCCCTCATAGATCGCCGTCTTGAAGGCCGTGATACCCTATTGTATCAATCAATTGTTTGGCAAATTATCTCGAATCGCAAATCCGTTAATATAACCACCCGAAGGTACAACCGCCGGGTTTTATATACAAGGACCCCAATGGAAATACGCCTAACGCCTAACGGCCTTATTGGGCTATCCTTAGTTGGAATTATGCAAGGCTGGTACATGTCATATTTATAACATACTATGTGGTACCAACTCTGTAAATTGCTAACTGAATAAATATTATTATTATTATTATTAATATTATTATTATTAATGTCAAACCAATTATACCTGCCCCAGACCTCTTTGGAACAAGGTCGCCGGGAGGTAAAGACCAAACAAACAGACAGCATTGTTTCAATGGCTTTGAAAAACAGAGAAAACCAAGTCCAACAGGTGTCAGCCTGATCACCTAGAAAACTGAGTGGAGCCCCCCTCGACGGGAATAACTCAGGAAGCCTGATCCCAGGCTCGACCATAGAAAACGCAGTTTCTGATGAGCCCTCAAGCGACCAAACTCGTCGGGGTAACTTACCTATTTTAGCCATCCTGACTAAAACTCGGTAAACAAAAACGGTGTTCTCGGAGCAACGAGAAAAACGCCGGAAAGGTAACCCACACTAAACTATACATTACAGGAGGGCGTAATGCATAAAGCAATGAATAACACAGGAAGCCTGCTCCCAGGCTTGACCACAGAAAACGCAGTTTCTTATGAGCCCTCAAGCGACCAAACTCGTCGGGGTAACTTACCTATTTTGAGCCATCCTGACTAAAACTCGGTAAACAAAAACGGTGTTCTCGGAGCAACGAGAAAAAACGCCGGAAAGGTAACCTACACCAAACGAGACATTTTAACACATTTCATACAAAGGGTGTGCGCAAAAATAGGGATACCTGAACAGGAGGGCGTAATGCATAAAGCAAAAACCGGGGCAAAGGTAGCCATGACAGAGACTGGTGGGATAATTACTCCAGGTTCTGCAGGTTCTGCATAGACCCGCCGGGACCCAGCTCTGGAAAAAAAGAAAATTTCCAGGAATTAATGCTCAGAAGGTTAACCCAAACATGTTCGCACACAACACCTCCGCACCCACGCTCCCGAAAATCAGCTGATCTAGCAAGCTGTTTACAGCGCTTGTCAAATAAACTCACCTAAACTTGAGTACAGTAGGGTCCCGCATAAAACGTGTTCGCATAAAACGAGTCTCGATTAAAACGACCGACCTAAAATATTAATATTTAATTTTCGATCAGAACGAATGTGATCACATAAAACGAGTCCGTCACCAAAGTGGGGCAAATCCGAGGAGTTTTCATATAGAGCGCCGAAATATCGTACAAAACGTACGAAATATCGTTCGCTTTGTACGAAAATTTTCGCTTCCAGTGAACATTGACGATATTGCACCACCAAAATGCTGTGTTCACATAAAACGAAATCGCATAAAACGCCCTCGTTTATCGACCATAAACTCGATTTATGTGAGACCCTACTGTATAAGGATATTTTGTGTTGTCCTGTATTATAATGCAGTATTAAAATAATTTGAGATTAAAATCAAGTGAGGATATTTCGAGTGATAAAAAAATAATTCAAGTGATTGTGAATGCGAGTGGATGTAAACAAATATGGCTGACTTTGATGGATTTGAAGTCGGTGAGACCGAGGGCATTCTAGGGAAAATTATACGTGAGCTGAATGACATTAAAAGGTGGAAGGAGGATATGCAGGAGTGGAAGGTGAGTGTTAGTTCACAGATTGAGGCTATATGTTCAATATGTGGTGCTCAGGCTGGGGACATCGAGCCTGGACAAGATTTGAGTCGGGCTAGCCTAAAAGAAATTCAAACTCATATGGGGCAACTCCAGGACGAAAATGAAGCTTTAAGATTGCAACTTGAAGAATACAAAGGGCAAACCAAGGAAATGAAAACACATGTGGAGGAGATTAAGGAGAAACACAATAAATGGGTTAATGACGAAGGAGGAAAAGTGAAGGAAGTGGCAATGAAGGAAATCATGGAGGAACAAAAGAAACAATCAGAAAGGGAAAATAAAGATTTAGAATCAGTGGTAGTAAAAGCTATGAGGAGAAATGAACAGGTCCTGCGTGAAACAATAGATAGAAATAAGTGTATTATTGTATTTGGGGATATAGAGGAGCACATTATTGAGAGGAAAGCTAGGGATAAGGAAGAAATTAATAAGGTAAAAACATTGATCAAGCATGTCGATGAAGAAGGAAACAACTGGAGAGATGATATTGAAGAAGTTAGGAGAATGGGTAAATATAGTAAGGGAAACACAAGGCCAATGAGAGTGCAGTTTAGGTCTAGGGTAACAGTGGATGCAATAATGAACGTAACATGGAGACTTAACTTGACCAGCAAGTTTAAGAAAATTACAATTAGAAAAGACATGAGTATTGAGGATCGAAACATAAGAAAGGAATTGCAAACCGAGGCAAATGTAAAGAATGGAGAAAGGACGAAAGAAGACGAAAAGAAGTTTTTCTGGAGAGTGTGGGAGGGAAAACTCAAGAAATGGTATATAAAGCGAAGGGACGAAGTAGGGAGGGAAAGGGAGATGGTGCGGGTGACGGGGGAGAAGGCAGAGAGAGGGGAGGTGGAGATAGAGAGAGAAACAGTCCAAGTGGAGGCAGAGGGAGGGGAGGTGGAAACGGAGCGAGAAACAGTCCAGGTGGAGACAAGAGGAGAGGAGACAAGCTAGGAAATAAATTGGGAGGGGTACGTACAAAAAAGAAAGGAACGGGCAGGGACGAGAAAAATAGGGAAAATACTGGAAACGCTAAGTTCATGTATACAAATATTGATGGGTTAATTTCCAAAAAGATTGAGTTTGACGAATATGTTAAGAGAGAGAGGCCCGGGGTAGTATGTTTGACTGAAACTAATCTTAACCAGGAGGTAGACACGAATATAATTAGTTGTGCAGGATACAGTACATGGAGAAGAGACAGGTTAGGAAAGCTAGGAGGAGGAGTGTTGATCATGGTAGATAATAAAATTACTGCTAAAGAATTAAAACTTGGTGATAGCATTGCTGAAGTGGTAGCAGTTGAAATTGAGGATAATGATAGGTCAAAATTGGACATTGTATCAATGTATTTACCTCCTAAGACTAAATCTTGGAGCAACGATGAATATAATTAATTAATTTTGGAAACCTTGCGTATGTTAGAAATTATTTGTAAAAGGAAAAATAGGCTTATTCTTGCAGGGGACTTTAATTGCGGGGAGGTGGATTGGGAATGTTTGGATGCGGGTTCAAATGAAAATACTTGGGGTAGCAAATTTCTTGAACTAACAATGGGGTATCTATTAACACAACACGTTACGGAAAATACAAGATTTAGAGGAGGTGATGAACCATCAAGACTTGACTTATTATTCACCAAAGACCCCCAAGAAATAAAGAACCTAACATATTTGAGTCCCATGGGAAAAAGCGATCATGCTGTGATTGAATTTGAATTGACAGTGGAATTTCTGGAAGGCAGAGAGGAGGAACATAGGGAATATAGACTAAATTATAGTAAGGCGGATTATGAATCATTACGAGGATACTTTGCAAATATAGATTGGTCATTTATTGAGCAAGAACAGAATATTCAGGTAAAATACACCATGTTACTAGACATTTACAGGGAGGGGGTAGATAAATATGTACCAACATTTAAGGATAGAAAGCTGGCTAAGGAGAAAGAGTGGTTTAACATGCGATGTCACATTGCCCAGAACAAAAAGGACTCTGCATGGAATAAAGTGAGAAGGAGACACACTGAGGAAAAATGGGATGAGTATAAGAATGCTAGAAACAACTATGTCAAGACTATAAGAGAGGAGAAAAAGAACTTTGAAAAAGATATAGTAAACAAATGTAATAAAGAACCCAAACTGTTCTATAGTTATATCAACGGAAAAACTAAAATAAAGGACAAAATAACAAAGCTTAGGGTAGAGGGTCAATTATATGAAGACACAGTGGGTATGTGTGAAATTATGAATGATACATTAACATCCGTGTTTGTGGAGGAGGATGACTATGTAGAACCTGTGGTGGAATTGAACGAGATACAGGGACTAGAGTCGATAGAAGTCAACAAGGATGAACTAAATTCATTGTTGGAAGAATTGGACGTGAGAAAATCTATGGGCCCAGATAACATTGCTGGATGGGTATTAAGAGAATGTTCTGAACAACTAGTGAGACCTATTTTTAATATTGTTCAACACTCATTAAACAAGGGGGAACTTCCCTTAGAATGGAAACAAGCAAATATAACTCCAATATATAAAAGTGGAAATAAAGAAGACCCGCTAAATTATCGACCGGTATCCTTAACGAGTGTTATATGCAAGCTTTGTGAAAAGATTATTAGAAAAAGATGGGTGGGTATGTTGGAGGAGAGGGAAATAATTTCAAGCAAGCAGTTCGAGTTCAGAAAAGGTCATTCGTGTACCACAAATTTGTTGAGTTACTATGATAGGGTAATTGACATTGTACAAGGGAGGGAGGGTGGGTAGATTGTATTTACTTAGATTTCAAGAAGGCATTTGATAAGGTGCCTCATAAGAGATTGTTGTGGAAGCTCAGGACTGTGGGGCGGGTTGAGGGAGTATTATTAAAGTGGATGGAAAACTATTTAATTGGGAGGGAAATGCGAACAGTAATAAAAGGAAAGTTCTCCTCGTGGAAAAGGGTAAAAAGCGGAGTGCCTCAAGGATCGGTGTTGGCCCCAATCATGTTTTTGGTTTTCATCAACGACCTTCAAATGGGAATAGGCTCATATATATGTTTGCTGATGATGCAAAATTAATGAAGCATATTACAAGTAGGAGTAGTTGTGAAGAATTACAGAGAGACCTAGATAAGTTATATGAGTGGAGTCAAACTTGGAAAATGGAATTCAACACGAGTAAGTGTCAGGTTCTTGAGATGGGAAAAAGTAAATATAGACCTTCTTGGGGATATAAAATAGGAGATGAAATAATTAGTAAAGCTGTGAAAGCAAAAGACCTAGGGGTAGTTGTGGCAGACAGCTTGTCACCTGAACAGCATATAAATAAATAACTGGTGAAACCTATGCAGTGTTGACTAACATGAGAATAGCTCTGAATTATTTAGATGAAGAGATGTTAGCAAAAATAATAGGGACAATAATACGACCAAGACTGGAGTATGCAGCAGTGGTGTGGTCTCCACACCTTATAAAACATAATAAAAAACTGGAAAGAGTTCAGAGAGTTGCCACTAAGATGATAGCTAGCCTTAGAGACCTGCCTTACGAGGAGAGATTGGAGAGGCTAAAGCTGCCAACGCTGAAGGAGAGGAGAGAGAGAGGTGACATGATCATGATGTTTAAGTGTGTGAAAGGTTTTGAGAAGATCGACAAGGGAGATTTTGTGGTGAGGGACGAGGGAAGAACCAGGGGTCATGATTGTAAGTTGAGGAAAGTTATATGTAAGTCTGATGTAAGAAAGTTCAGCTTCCCGTATAGAAGCATTGAGTGTTGGAATAAGTTGGATGGGGAGGTGGTGGGAGCAAGAAATATCCAAACTTTTAAAGCAAAATTGGATAAATGTAGAGAGAGAGACAGGACAACACGAGCTTAGGCTCAAATCCTGTATACTACAATTAGGTGAGTACAATTAGGTGAGTACAAGTGTTAAATAACCCGCCGGGTAACGAGACGTAATACTCAACGACGACAGCTCGCTACGCGGTGGGGTTTCCTAAGTAAAAGATTTCAGAATATCTTAATTTGTCCAAAAGATTTATGAATACCCTCTGACATAATATATAAAGACCAGCATGGCGTTTATAACTGATGAAGTCTTTCCGGTGGTGTTTTTTTTTCAAGATTCAATTTTGGAAAAAACTCGCCTAAAAAAGACGCCGGTCCCCGAATTATCTCGTAGATAAAAAACTGGGAAGCCTGACAAATATACGAGATCTAACTTCTCCCGAAGTATCTTTTTAGATCGCCGTATGTTGAAGGCGGCGATACAAAACTTATCCCTCAATTGTCTGGTTAACTAACTGAATCGTAAATTCGTTATTCCCATCCCTCCAAGGAGCACCCGCCGGGTGTGAATATTAGTTTTTTTTAAAACGTTAACCCCAATTGTGCCCTAAAGCGCCGTATGTTGAAGGAGGCGATACACAATGCATCCCTCAATTGTCTGGTCAACTAAACTGAATTTTGCAAAGTTGCACCCGCCGGGTGATTTAAAGTTTAAAAGTTAACCCCAAATGTTCCTAACCCCACTTCGTTGTAAAAGATCGCCGGGGAGGAAATACAAAGATCGCGGATTGCAAATCAGTCAATAGAACCACCCAAAGGTACAACCGCCGGGTTTTATATGCAATGGCAAACCAATTGTACCTGCCCTAGACCTCTTTGTAAAAAGGTCGCCGGGAGGGAAAGACTAAACAAACAAACGGCATTGTTTCAATGGCTTATTAAAGATTTCAGCATATCTTTCACCTGTCCAAAAGAATTAAGAATAACTTCTTAATCCTCATAAAGATGAAGCATATATTTATTAAAGATGAAGTCTTTCAAGTATCCCTTTACACTTGAGACACTAGTAAGATTCAGGCATCTTTTTATCCCATAAAAAGTCTAAGCCTATCTTAATCTCTAATCCGGCTTCTCCCAGAAGCCCTCATAGATCGCCGTCTTGAAGGCCGTGATACCCTATTGTATCAATCAATTGTTTGGCAAATTAACTCGAATCGCAAATCCGTTAATATAACCACCCGAAGGTACAACCGCCGGGTTTTATATGCAATGTCAAACCAATTATACCTGCCCCAGACCACTCTGTAAAAAGGTCGCCGGGAGGTAAAGACCAAACAAACAGACAGCATTGTTTCAATGGCTTTGAAAAGCAGAGAAAACCAAGTCCAACAGGTGTCAGCCTGATCACCTAGAAAACTGTGTGGAGCCCCCCTCGACGGGAATAAACCAGGAAGCCTGATCCCAGGCTCGACCCTAGAAAACGCAGTTTCTGATGAGCCCTCAAGCGACCAAACTCGTCGGGGTAACTTACCTATTTTAGTCATCCTGACTAAAACTCGGTAAACAAAAACGGTGTTCTCGGAGCAACGAGAAAAACGCCGGAAAGGTAACCCACACTAAACTATACATTACAGGAGGGCGTAATGCATAAAGCAATGAATAACACAGGAAGCCTGATCCCAGGCTCGACCACAGAAAAGGCAGTTTCTTATGAGCCCTCAAGCGACCAAACTCGTCGGGGTAACTTACCTATTTTGAGCCATCCTGACTAAAACTCGGTAAACAAAAACGGTGTTCTCGGAGCAACGAGAAAAAACGCCGGAAAGGTAACCTACACCAAACGAGACAGTTTAACACATTTTATACAAAGGGTGTGCGCAAAAATAGGGATACCTGAACAGGAGGGCGTAATGCATAAAGCAAAAACCAGGGCAAAGGTAGCCATGACAGAGACTGGTGGGATACTTACTCCAGGTTCTGCATAGACCCGCCGGGACCCAGCTCTGGAAAAAAAGAAAATTTCCTACATAAGTGTTAAATAACCCGCCGGGTAACGAGACGTAATACTCAACGATTACAGCTCGATACGCGGTGGGGTTTCCTAAGTAAAAAGATTTCGAATATCTTAATTTGTCCAAAAGATTTATGAACACCCTCTGACATAATATATAAAGACCAGCCTGGCGTTTATAACTGATTAAGTCTTTCCGGTGGTGTTTGTTTCAAGATTCAATTTTGGAGAAAAAAAAAACTAAAAAAGACGCCGGCCCCCGAATTATCTCGTAGAGCAAAAACTGGGAAGCCTGACAAATATACGAGATCTAACTTCTCCCGAAGTATCTTTTTAGAACGCCGTATGTTGAAGGCGGCGATACAAAACGTATCCCTCAATTGTCTGGTTAACTAACTGAATTGTAAATTCGTTATTCCCACCCTTCCAGGGAGCACCCGCCGGGTGTGAATATTAGTTTAAAAAACGTTAACCCCAATTGTGCCTTAAATTGCCGTATGTTGAAGGAGGCGATACACACTGCATCCCTCAATTGTCTGGTCAACTAAACTGAATTTTGCAAATTCGGTCATCCCACCCTATCAGGTTGCACCCGCCGGGTGGTTTAAAGTTTAAAAGTTAACCCCAATTGTTCCGAACCCCACATCTTTGTAAAAGATCGCCGGGGAGGAAATACAACAACAGCATAGTTTTATATTGGCTTTGCAAAACCGAAAAAACTACAAACAACACGTGTCCGCATGAACACTGTTAGATGGGTACAGTCAACCCGCCGGGAATCAGAAGGAGCTTGAAACAGGCACCCCAGAGACGCCGTCCTGGGGAGCCACAGACACCCACTCGCCGGGGAAACAAGCCTGTTTTTAAACCACGCGTGGCCAAAACTCGGCAACCAGCCGGGTATTTTCATGGTGTAACCGAGAAAAACCCGCCGGAAATAACCCACCCCGTCCAGATACCATCTGAACGCAACACAGGACCGAGGCGTAGCCAAAACACAACTAACGCCGGGCCCAACATAGTCCGTGGAATTAGCCAATACACAACTAACCCAGGACACATAAATAGTCCGTGGAATTACCCAATACACAACTAAACCAGGACACACATCACACAGTAGTACATATTTAGAAAATAAATCAATAACACTTGTATATGTGGTAAAGCTACGAGAGGCTGGCTAGGCCTAGGCAGACGGATAACAATAACATGTCGGAATATAAACAAAAAGCACTGAATTATATCACAACAGGAACCACCGCCAACACACCACTGTAGCAAATACTTCCGGCAAAGGGAAGAACTGACTCGGGACCCAGAAAAAACTTCACTAAGCGAAGAAAAATACGCTGGGAACGTCAGCAAAAATACGCTACCTCATCAGAAAGATAAAAGGAAGCAATAACGCGTAATGAAAGCCGCCTGCATCACAAAGCTAGCTAACTGTGAAAAAGTTCACCTGTCCACAACCGGACCACGAGGGTACATCCGAAATAGATGCCCCAAACACACGACCCAAAATACACTGCACTGCGGGCAACCAGCCCAGGACACTCCTGCTACGCATATCCTAACCTTACTCGATACATTCCGGAGTAAACAAATGAGAAAAAACTCACTAGGGACGCAGCAAATGCGGAACCAGCGGAGCGTGGAGAAACACGTCCGGGCCGGCTGACCGCAGAGCAGAGAAGGAAGAATGACGCCTGAATCAGCGTCTGGTCAAAGATCCACACAAGTACATCTACGATATGATGGAAAGCTTATTGGATAGTTATTCTTATTTTCTTTTTCTTTTTTATTTTTTACGAAGTTTTTTTCGTAGTGAGAACCCAATTCATAATGACTGAAGCCATGAGTGAGGTCGCGTGCGCTCATGATGAAGGCTCCTCAGATTTTAAATGCTCTGCGCGGTAGATTCAAACTACGGCGGATTAGTGTTTGAAGAGGATGCCTTATGTAATAGGCATGTTCGTCAATGATGGAGGGGCCACTAATAAATATAGAGTTTGAATGGGATAAGGAACAGCTTAGTATCAAAAAACCAATATCTGGGCCCCCTCCTTTGATAGCACCGGCTGTAGTGAGCGACGCAATCAATAAAATGAAGGACGGTAAAGCTCCAGGTTGCTCAGACATTGTCGCTGAGATGATAAAAGCCTCAGGGGAGACTGGTGTAAACTTAAGTCACTGAGTTGATAAACACCATTATTAAAGATGAGAAAATCCCAGAGGATTGGCTCAAAAGTGTACTGTAATAGTAAATATATACAAAGGAAAAGGGAATGCGCTAGATAGAGGAAATTATAGGGGCCTGAAAATGCTTGACCAAATCATGAAGGTCTGTGAGAGAGTCCTTGACGGTTTGATCAGGCAAAGCATCTCTATTGATGATTTGCAGTTTGGTTTTATGCCAGGACGGGGTACAACCGATGCTATCTTCATAGTCGGGCAGATACAGGAAAGATACTTACTAAAAGGCAGGGATCTTTACTTTGTTTGTAGACCTGGAGAAGGCCTTTGATAGGGTGCCTAGAGATGTTGTGCAGTGGGCTATGAGGAAACTTGGTGTGGAAGAGTGGCTGGTGCGTGTGATAATGAAGATGTATGAGGATTCGCGAAGTGCGGTGAGGGTGAAGGGTGTACTGAGTGATGAGTTCGCAGTCCGTGTTGGAGTCCATCAGGGTTCAATGTTAAGCCCCCTCCTCTTTATTATGGTCTTGGAGGCACTGTCTAGAGTTTTTAGAGGCGGACTCCCGTTGGAACTGTTTTATGCAGACGATTTAGTCCTAATAGCTGACAGTATGCAAGATGCTGAGGCCAAATTCAGAGAGTGGAGAGAGGGCATGGTGAGCAAGGGTTTAAGAGTCAATATTAACAAAACCAAAGTTATGCATTGTAGATTGAGACGAGGCAATTTGGAAAAGAGCAGTGCATACCCATGTGCAGTGTGTGGAAAGGGAGTGGGCATTAACTCAAAATTCATGTAGCATCTGTCGATGTTGGGTACACCATGGGAGTAAGCGCTGTAGTAGAATAAAGGGACCCCTGCCGAAGGATAAGTCAGAAATAGAGAAATTTGAGTGCATAGTGTGCAAAGGCGAGCTTGTGTTAAGTGATGATCCTGTGGCTGTGAATTTTGGAAATGAGTCTTTGGAGCTGGTGAACAAGTTTTGTTACCTAGGAGATACCATCTCTGCCGGTGGTGGGGCCGAGGCTGCCACTGTTGCTAGAATTAGGTGTGGCTGGGGGAAGTTCAGAGAACTGATGCCAATTCTGACCAAAAGAATGCCTCTCCCCCTGAAGGGAAAGGTGTATGCCTCATGTGTTAGAAGTGCAATGACGTATGCCTCAGAAACATGGGCCGTTAAAGTAGAGGATGTCAACAGAATGGAGCGTAATGAGATGAGAATGGTGAGATGGATGTGTGGGGCCAGGCTACAGGATAGAATAACAAATGTTGAGCTGAGGAGACGTTTAGGTATAAAGAGTATTAGCGAGGTGATGCGTACAAGTAGACTGGGATGGTATGGACATGTGGAGAGAATGGATCAACAAAATTGGGTGAAAAAATGCAGGTCTGTGATTGTGGAGGGAGCTGCATCAAGGGGTGGACCGAGGAAGACCTGGGATCGGACTATACGCGCCGATCTCAAATCCAAGAACTTGATAAGTGAAGCAGCCCTTAACAGGGTTGCCTGGAATGCCGCCATTAGGACAAGAGACTGAAACTGCACTTATGTGTTGAACACTCAGTCTTAAAATTGTATGTACTGTATGTATGTATGTATGTAATAACATTGCTTTATATGGGAAATATATGGTATATTATCTAACATCCTCCTCTTTCCTCCCCTTCCTCCGCTACTGTTTCGTTCCATACGCTCGGCTACAACCATGTATTTCATCAGCCGACTGCTAATACACTCGAACCTCGATTTAACGGACTAAATGGGACCGTTACTAGTCCGTTGCATGAAAATATCTGTTGCTGGGTATTGTATTCATGTAAGGGGGCCGGAAATCTATAAATAGGCCTAGGCCTAGGCTATTAGGCCTAGGCCTAGGCTATAGATACTCACAAAACCTCAAATGAGCTGCTTGGATAGCGAGAATATCCCAGGTAGGCTATATATAATAAACTTATATTAACCAAGTAGGCCTAATCTTGACCAAATCGATTCATATCTCTTGTGTAATGCTTTGTTTACACTTTACTGGTCTGATGAACGAGACACACACACACACACACAGTGACTACGGGTCCAAAACTACTTTTAATATTAGCTAGCCTGACCAAGAAATGGTCTAACCTAGCTTAGATAATATATCAGGAGGCAAAAATCACTTTTACCTTGTGAATGGTGAAGACTAGAATGTTCTACCTGTAGGCTATATCAAGTGTTTTTCGATTGAGCAAAATAAATAAAAGTACCGGTAGTTCACAAGGTAAAAGTTATTTTTGCCTCCTGATATATTATCTAAGCTAGGTTAGACCATTTCTTGGTCTGGCTAGCTAATAATAAAAGTACAGTAGTTTTGGACCCTAGTCACTGTGTGTACTTACACTAGTTGTACTTACACTAGTTGTATTTGCGGGAGTGAGCATGCTCGTTAATTCCCGCCTCCTAAGATATGTTTGTCATACCGTGCTTTGAAACTATGCACTGATGGTGCAGACACTACTTCGGCTGGCAATTTGTTCCACCCACTAATCGAGTTGGTAGGAAATCTTTTACTTTTCAGATCAGATTTACTATTTAGCACTTTTAGTTTGTAGCTGTGACCTCTTGTCCTCTCACCTCCATCCCTCTCTATGAAGTTTTCATTACATTGAGCGTATTTATCAATACCAAATCAATATCAATATCAATATCAAAGATCCCAAGGTTAAGGCCTTTGATATTGATATTGATATTGATTTGGTATTGATAAATACGCTCAATGTAATGAAAATTGTCAATACCTCTAACACATTTATATATCTGAATTTGCTGTCCTCGTTTCCTTCTCTGTTCCAGTGTAGGTAGATTCAATCTCTCGAGCCTCTCTTGGTACTCCAAATTTTCCAAACCTGGGATCATCCTCGTAGCTGCTCTCTGTACCCTCTCAATTTTGTGGATATGTTTCTTCAAGTGAGGGGACCACACTACAGATGCATATTCCATCCTGGGTCTTATTATTGCCGTTATTATTTGTTTCATGGTGTTTTCATTAAGATAATTGAAAGACATCCTAATATTTGCCAATAATGCCAGTGATTCTCTCACTATCTTATTTACGTGGCTTTCTGGAGACATGTTATCCCTAAATTCTATCCCCAAGTCTTTTTCTTTTTCTGCTTTGGGAATCACTTCGTTTCCTAGTTTATAATCTTTTCTAGGTCTGTACTTGCTTTTACCCATTTCTAGAGTCTTACATTTCCCTGCATTGAACTCCATATTCCATTTGATGCTCCATTCATGGATTTTTTGCAAATCTGCTTGGAGCTCAAGGCAATCCTCCTGGGTTCTGATCGTTTTAAGCAGCTTAGCATCGTCCGCAAACATACTCATGTAGCTTGTTAGTCCCTCAGGCAAGTCATTTACAAATATTAGAAACATGATTGGGGCTAGAACAGATCCTTGTGGTACCCCACTCGTAATTTGAGTCCAGTTTGACGATTTCCCCCTTACTGTTGTTCTCATCTGTCTTCCGCTAAGGTAGCTCTCCATCCATTTCAGCAGTTTGTCTCCTACTTTTCCCTCATGTTTTAATTTCCATAGCAATCTCTTGTGTGGAACTTTGTCAAATGCCTTTTTAAAGTCTAGGTAGGCACAGTCTACCCATCCTTCCCTCTTGTCCACTGTGTCTATTACTCTAGAGTAAAAACTCAACAAGTTGCTTATACATGATCTGCCACCTCTGAATCCAAATTGTCGGTCAGTAATTAATCTTTTGGATTCCAGGTATTTCACCCATTTGTTCCTTATTAATCCTTCCAGAATCTTCATGAGGATGCTCAATAGTGATACAGGTCTATAGTTCAGTGGTTTATCTCTGCTTCCTCCCTTAAATATAGGAATAATGTTTGCTCTTTTCCATTCTGTAGGTATGTGTGTATGTGTGTGTGGCGGATCGTTCGTCAGACCAGTAAAGTGTAAACAAAGCATTACACAAGAGATATGAATCGGTTTGGTCAAGATTACTTGGTTAATATACGTTTATTAAATATACCTGGGATATTCTCGTTATCCAAGCAGCTCAGTTGAGGTTTTGTGAGTATCTATAGCCTAGGCCTAGGCCTAAGAGTCACTCGCCCTGCCACTTAGTGGACAAATTATCCAGCACCGGACATTTGGTCCGGTCCAGATGGATTGTCCGCCTACAGACTGAGTCCGTTAAATCCGAAATCCGTTGTATCGAGGTCCGTTAAACCGAGGGTCGAGTGTACTTGTGTTTCATTTAGGTTTGTGTTAAGAAAAAAGGTAAATACAATTTATTTTACTGTTTTACACTGAAGTCTGTTGTCTTTAGCATCATTGTATATCATTTAGCTATTTACCACAAGAATGCACCAACTCAAACAAGTTGGAAGACGGTTGCCAAACGGGAATTTCTTTTCTCCCGTGACTTTGATTATAGTATGGGGATGAATGGTAGATTTTGTATCCAAATAGTTTGGATAGTTGTTCCCATACCTGTCCGGAGAATTCTGGTGTGTTGTCGGAACGTATGGCCTGCGGTAGGCCAAAATATGGAAAGACAACATTTAACAGTGCCTCTGCCACTGCCAAGGCATTGTGTTCTTTGGCCAGACACGTTATTTTAAATTTAGAAGAAGTGTCAACGAAGGTGATTATGTATTTATTGTCAGATTTAAATGGAATAGGAACCATTACGTACACAGTTAGAATTGGCCATGGTTTCGAGGCCAAAAGTTATCCTGAGGAGCCTGGACCCAGATTCACTAACGGTCGTACGATCCGAAAACTCCCTTACCGTTCCCTTACGTCTCAACGCTGGTATTCACGAAGCGTCGTAGCGGCCATCTTTGATCGTAGGAAGCCCCTAAAATCCCATTTCGCAAAGGGTGGTCCAGACCACCCTTACATGAATTTGACCCGGATATAGGTACACAAATATCGATAACACAACCCGCGACCATAACAAATTCGTCTGCAGTATAGCTCTTTATGACACACTAAGTCATTATTGAGGCAATAATAGCGCAATATGATTGTTAACTTGTAACACCATTAAGGCATTTAATACAAAGTATGAATATATTTGTTTCCTTAACCCTTGTCTAGCGGGGGGTCTGTGGCCGTTTTGGGCCTTTTCAGGCCATTCTGACTGCTATATCAACCATCAGCATGAAAGGAACTGTATTGTGCTGAAAACTAGGCGGAAATCGCTACACAATGACACCACATACAGCTACGTAGCACTCGTGGAGCACTGACAGTGTTACCTCAAAGATGGAAGTTTAGCAGATTTTGCTACTTTGTTCACTTTTAGCGAACTATTGGTCACACTGTCATCCTCCCGTGCGGTGGGGGAACTGGAGTTAGTGTGGGCCGGGAGGCCACAGATGTCGGACGTATGGTTCATTACTGTTCCACCCATTTTCACTCGATTTTCACCCGTTTTTTGCCAGTTTCTTTAACTCGACTTATGTTGCGCGCCGCTCTTTAAGGGTTAATGTCTTATGACAGGCCGAATTAAGCTATGAATAGCCTACATATGCCAGCCTAGACCCAGTCAAGGTTAATTGATGCACAAATTCATGTGCTGCGACAACACGTAGCCTACCATTAGTAGATTTTAACCCTCATTTATTGCGGAAATGTTTTATTCCAACTCCCCACCACCTCTGAGTTAGATTAGGGTAGCCTATTCCTCAACAAATTTGAAAGTATCACAGGAACAAAATGATGAAAAGAATTACCCTAGGCCTAGCCTAAAAAATGAATAAATAATAAATGCTGTGTGAATAATTTTTTTTAGCCTAGCCTAGGCTATAACCTAGGTTTATTTTGAAAAAGTTAGGGCTATTTAGGCTAGACAAGTTAGGCCTATGTATGGTATTTTGGTTAGGCTAGCAATGCCTAGCTGGGTTAGATTAGGGTAGCCTATTTCCTCAACAAATTTGAAAGTATCACAGGAAAAAAATTATGAAAAGAATTACCCTAGGCATAGTCTAAACAAAAAATAATAGGCTAGCCTATATGGTGTTGTGAATATTTTTGTTTAGCCTAGCCTAGGATATAACCTAGGTTTATTTTGAAAAAGTTAGGGCTATTTAGGCTACAAAAGTTAGGCCTACGTATGGTATTTTGGTTAGGCTAGCAATGCCTAGCTTGGTGTAGCCTAAGCATGGTAAAGTAGAAGCCTAGCAGGTTAAGATGGTGTTTTCAGGCATACCGTCCTCATTGTTAACTAGCTGTTATTAGTCCCATGCTGGTAATATATTTGATGATGGCAATAAGTCATGGGAGGTGAGGGGGACAAAGCCCCCCTCAACCTATCATTATTTCCCATGGCCAACTGTTGGATAATAGATTGAGGAGGCCTATGCTAGGCCTATTTTGAAAAGGTAGATAGGCCTTGAGGTGTTGTGAATACAAAAAAATTACCCTAGGCCTATTTTGAAAAATTAGGCCTAGGCTAAGTCTGGCATTTTGGCTTGGCTAGAACTGCCTGTGTAGGCATAGACATAGTAAAGTCTGGCATTTTGGTTTGGCTCGCCCTGTCTAGGTGTAGACATGGTAAAGTAGAACAATATACTGTGGTTAAGGTATAAATAATACACTCCCAACTAGCCTAACATATGATTATCAATGATCAATCCGTCGAAAATCCTTTAACTTGGGCCACTAACAGGCTTCCCTGTAGCCTAGCTAGGCTAATTTCTTATCATCAATTCACAAGATACTCTATTCTTCTTCCTGCTGGCTGTGGTGGATCGAATTAGCCATGCTAAACAATGACAAGCTCATAAATTAAAGTATATTAGGTTCTTCTTGGCACTTCAGTCATGTGGGTGACATATTGTTTATTTACAAAGGCCAAGCGCCTGATTGGTCATGAGAAGCCTCGGTGAAAATAACCGAAAGGGAGCCGTAAGGGAGCTCAACGATGCGGTCGTGAATACACCTTCCGCACTCCCTTAGGAACGATCGTAGATTGCTGTACGACATCGCACGCTACGACCGTTAGTGAATCTGGGTCCTGGGGCGCTAGTGGTATCCTTGACCAGGGTGCAGGCCCTGCATGCTTCTACAACTTTCTGGGCTGCAAGTAGTGGTCGCTCATTTGTCAATCTAAAATGGCTTACTTAAGAAAGGGAAAGGGATGGGACTTTCTATTATTTATTTTTCTCTATACTTTTATTGTATTTTTTGTTTTTTGTTTTTTGTTTTAGGTACAAAAAAATTGAAGTTCCTTGATATGGGCTGCTTCAGCTACAGATTGGACATGTCAACTTTGCCTCCCACCTCCATTGACTGTCTTGCAGCAAATCATTATTGCCATTGGTATTGCAACATGGGGGAATTGGAATGTAGTGCGCTTCCTACTTTTCTGCCCCTGCTTACACTCATACCGACTGTATCTCCACGAATATTTGTCGGCCTTGGGCATCCCACGTCTGCCACTCCACACCCTTCTCAGGGGATTCGGCGCTTCTATCCTCAATATACTGTATTTACTGTAGAGTGTTGGGGGCTGTAGCAGCATAAATCGCCACCACCAGTCACCAGATGCTAGTATCCACCACTGGTATCTTCCAGGACAGCAAGTTTTATAGAGCTCAGAAGCCCTCACAGCCTTCCATTCCAAGAAAAAAGGAGAGAAAGAATAATGGGGACTCGAATCCCCAAATAGGCTTCTCACCTCATTTGATTTCAGAATATACTGGATTTTCTGCTTTGGTATCCCAGAAAATAAAACAAGTTCGCTTAACCCGGGAACTGCGGGGAGACTCTTAAGAGTTCCCCCGGCGGACTGCGGGAAGACTCTTAAGAGTCAGAGAAAAAAAAATCAACTTAACCCTTCAAACTCGGATGGTACACGTGTGTACCATTAAGTTTTTCCCCGAGGAACCCGGGTGGTACAACATTGTACCATTGCTTGAAAGCCTGTGAGCTTCGTGTGCGAGGCGTCGGTCCGACGCATGTAAACAACAGCCGGCTGGACCGACGCCCCGCATCTCCGGCCACAAGAAGGAGAGCGTCCCTTGTTCGTGTGTGCCTGTATGTTGTTGTTAAGTATCGAAAAGTAGTGTAAAGTGGCTGTTTTGGCCATAAAGTTATCTCCAATGAAATCATCATCACAAATCAAGCACTTGACTTAGAGAGCTCTACTTAACGCCATTCTACAGGTAAATAACACAGCTACGCTTGGGGATGCGCGGGAATGCGGGAAGCAGTCAGCATAACAATGATATGGTAGCCTAGCCTAGACGTTTTTCGGCCAAAACACCCGGATTTCGGGGAATATTAATGTAATGCGTAGCCGGGGCGGGAGGGTTAAAACATCGAAAAAAGAAAAAAAAACATATTTTTATTTTTTTATTTTTTTTTGGCCCCTGGGCCATGCAAAATCTCAGTCCTCTACCTCCCCTCCTTCCCCACTTTCCTCCCCTCCCTCAGTTATCACCTATTTTCCCTGTTATTCCCTTATTCTGAGGTATATTTTCGTGCTAACATTAGCGAGTTGCAAGCAGGGCGTTGTCATCACTGATAGAAAGCGAGTGCAAGAGAGAAAGAGAGAGTATCGATCGACTGTGTCTCAGTGGCCTTGGGGGAAATTGGCGGGAAAGCAGGTTGCCTCACCCATACATTCTATAACTCGCGGCCTATATCTCCGATTTTGACCATCCAAACGCTGTTTTCACTCGTTTTATTGTTGTTCCAGGTTAATACCTTTATAATCAACCCATAATAGGCGCGTATGGATAAGTATTAATGCTATTTATGGTAAAATGAATATTTTAGTGATGGAAACACCTCAAATACGTCAGCACAGGGGGACGTTTCTAATTACCCCCATGCGCACTTCTTAGGTTATCCCTTCCTACCCGGGCTGTCTCAGCCAATGACGGTCGCCCCTACCCGGGCTGTCTCAGCCAATGACGGTCGCCCCTACCCGGGCGATATGGCCGAAAAACGTCTAGGCCTAGGCTACCGTATTTATGTTTATTTTCACTGCTAGAACTTTCCCACTCATCTATAATCGTAGTGCGGTTTTCAATCTATATTTTGGCATTGAGTAGAGCTCTGTAAGTCAACTGGTTCAGTTGTGATGACGATTTCAGTGGAGCCAATATTGCAGAGATGTTGCCAATATGGGGGCTTTTCAGACACTAATTTCGTCATGACGTCATAACAATAACATTGAGGAGTCTTCTCCTTCTTGTTTTCGGAGGTGCGGTGACGAACGCTTGGGTTTGTTGACATACGTCGTACGCACGGCGTTCGGACCAAGCTTAATTAGGCTATTAAGCTCATGCCTTAGATAAGGCATACCGGGTATTGGCCCTTCTTTCGTGCTGTCATTACCTAAGGCAGCCCGGGTAGGAAGGGTTAAGGCCTGGTCACACAGTCATTTTCAGTTTCCATATCCCAGGGAGCTCGGGGAATACTTGCCGGAAAATTTCTGCCGAGAGTCAAAGTGTTCACATGGGATAGTCGAATCAAAAGTGGTGTCTGTGGTGTACAATCACCAAGCAGAAAGCACATGCATCTATTTACATAGTGATATTAGTGCATCTTTGGGCCACTCACAAGATTGAATGCGTTGTACTAATTGGCAGACATAGTTAAGAATAGCCGAAGATAAACCTAATGAGTCTGCTGGTGCTTAGGATATAGTGGTATGCAAGACTTGGTCAATGTTAGGTCAGGGAGAAAACCTTTACAAAGGGCCCTCCTATTTGTTTTGTTATTATTACGTGAATGAGTTGACATAATTCTTTTCAGATTTCTTGAATTATTCTTTTTGCCTCTGCTTTCTTCTTATCTTCTCCGAATAGTGTCGTTTTTAGTATATCTTCTTCGTATATGGCCTGTTTAATTAATATATCGTTTTTGTTTCTTGACTTGGTATGTGGGGACATTGGGATGAATGTAAACAAACAAACGCATTACTGAACGTCTTGTTTTTCGTTTCGTGGGAGGCGACAAAGCCTTTAGATCGGGAGAATATCCCGAGAACTGGGAGAGGAGAAACTCAAGAAACCAATTTTTCAGAGCAATATGACGAAATAATCCTCGGCGAAATTTGGATTTCCAATACTCTGACCTCATCGGAAGTCTTGTGAGCTTGCCCTATCTTAGGGGAATATTGAACTGATCTTTATAACGGCACTAGCTCAGAATAGCTAGAAGGCCAGATCTAGGATATGGGAAATTCTCAAAAAAAAAAAAAAAAATGTGAAAGGGTGAACAATATCAATCTCATACCTATCATTAAATAAATCAATAAATAAATGTGTAAGTAAATAAATTAAAAAATACATCTGACTAAGTCTCTACCCTCCAGATCCGACAAGAGCCGCCTGATACTGATGTTCCAGGCGAGAAAGAATAACAAAGGTGTGAATCCCCACACTGGCTTCAAGGCCCGCCTCACATTCAAGACCACCACCAAGAGGGACTCGCTCATGGCCAAGTTCTTCACGTAGGCTTCAGGGGGTTTCATTTAAGCTTACAAGAGACATAGCACTGGTTTCAGGGGATTCCTTTTAGACTTCAGGGGGGCATTATTTAGGCATCAGTGGACTTTATGTAGGCTTCAGGAGGGCTTCATATGGGCTTTGGAGACTTTGTGAGCTTCAGGGATTTCATGTAGGCTTCATGGTCTTCAGGTAGCTTCAAGTAAGCTTCAGATACTTTATGTAGGTTTCAGGGAACTTCATGTAGGCTTCAGAGGACTTTAAACAGACTTCACAGACTTCATGTAGGCTTCAAGTAGTTTCATGAAGGCTTCAGATGACTTTATGTAGGCTTCAGGAGACTTTACTAAGTAGGGACAAACAAAAGAAAAATATTAAAGCCTAATTGTACGTAACTTATAGCTCACGTAGACTCCAAGTTCTTCCAACACTCGTTATGGAGCTGCAACGAAAGCAAAGTAGTGAAAACTATTTAAGTATAGGATCAATTTACGAAGGTTTCAGTCCTATCGAACACCCTGCAAAACCCTACAAACTAAAGGGAGTATCACACAAGAGCTTTTATCGTCAGTTTTTTATGATCAACATATATCCAGTAATAGTTCTGGGATCTTTGGCATTGGTGTCGGAAACTAGACTGAAAGAAGATTATTAATTTTAGATAACAAAATTATGTTAATAAGTTGAACATATATGCTGCTAAACCAGTGTTGACGATAAAAGTTGAGTGAAAAAGGCACTTGTGTGATACCAGCTTATGTTTTTATTGGTCATATTTCATTATACAGTATGTACGTTGCCCACATAATTTCTGTTCCTAGCCGTGATCCTTTGTATGAAAGTAAAATTAGTATGAATTATTTGCGAGTGTTGTTTCTTTAAATTAACAGTTGAATAGTCTCATGAATCAACGACTATAAAAGAAACTACACTCGTAATTCAGTCATGCTCATTATATTTCCTTTTATAAGATCACAATGAGGAAAAGAACTTATGTGGGCAACTGAACAATTCACATAGGCTTCACAATCTTCCTGCGAGCTTCACAGGGCTTAACTGACTAAATAAACTACAAAATATAAATGATTAATAATGTTCTATGTGTATAATTTACTACCACTCCATACCTGACCCTATTGCTAACCCTCGATGACATATTAATTCCTTTTATATCGGCTGTTATTAGGTGATCGATTATACTTAGCTTTGGAAGGCCCTCTAGGTATCAAAGGGGTGAAGTATATTTCAATCAATCTTTTGAAATTTTTTAAGAGATAATAAATAGAGAAAACAAAAAAACATCCATGTGCCTAAAGGCACCCTCCTGGACTGCCACAAGTATTTGTTGATTTCATTAATTGAGTTTAGGAGTAAAGTCGGTTGGTGGAGGTAAGATAATGGGAGGTTTGACGTACCTCCCAACCTACCAAATAGGAAAACCTACTATTTGGTAGTAGTCTTGGAAAATCCAACGTCAAGGCTATTAACCTAATTGCAATGACGACTTGTCTATTTTGACTGCTATGTCGTCATTCCAACCGCGGTTAAAAAGAAAACGTCTAGAGTCTACTCCTTATCTTGCTCTAGGAGACGTTGTACATTAACCAAAACTACCACCGAAGGTGAAAAAAGCATAGAAGAGAAGAAAAAGGGGTTTACCTTAGTTACCGCTTAAGGCCCATCCCGTGTTCCGTCATGTGCAGATCCCTGTCGAACGTGCGCATGAGCGACCCTCTCTTGTCATCACATCTCACGTCAGCAGAAGAACGCGGATGGGCAGGGGTCCGGCGTGAGGGAGGGTATTATGTACGTTGGATTTTCCAAGACTACTACCAAATAGTAGGTTTTCCTATTTGGTAGGTTGGGAGGTACGTCAAACCTCCCAATTTGTTAGTAGTCTTGGCAAATCCAACGTCAAGGCTGCATGACAAATAGGAGGAGGACATCCAAGCCCAACCTACCAAAAAAACCAATGCATAAAACAAAATTACGAATGACAAAGACACAATTTAAACAAGAGAGTTTAATAAAAGAGTGAAAAACTGAGGAGTAGCTAAAAAGAACAGTTTTAACACATGCCCGTCATTCATAGTAATGCAAAAACATAGACTTGTCTGAAACCAAAAAGGTACTGTACCCAAAATCCCTTTTCTTCAAAAACCAACAAAAACACTGAACACAAGAACAAAACACAATTTTCAATGTGGCAAAAACACTTATGTACTGGAACAATACATAATCCCAAACTTGCAATCCAGTGTTGCAAACCCATATACCCCCCCCCCCCCTTTGTCAAAAAAACAAAGGAAAAGAACGAGGGACAAGGGGGGAAGACCAGGGATCTTCGCCAGAGCACCAGGAAACACGACCCCCGAGAGCAATCACCGGCCGAGGGGGTCGAACACTGGACACGGAGAGGTAGGAGGAGATGAAGGAATTGATAGAAGACCACAAAACCGCTGAGGCGAAGGCAGGGAAGGATGGATGTGGCAGGAACCGGAAGGAGGCAGCAAAGGATCTGACATCGCGCGCAGAACCCCTACAAACAGGGTGACGGGCACTAACGGTCCGACAAACGTGGCGGCCCAGCTGCACCTGCTAGAGCCTCCCACCTGTCCGAGGAGACACCCACACAGCAGTACCCGAAGGCGGCGCCACAGACGCAACAGAGGAGTGCAAGGCTGACACCGGGCACAACACATGGCGAGGATGCCCACGCCGTAAAGGCTGGACGGCGAAAGGCTGGAAAACGGGGGCCTCCCTCCCATGCGTGGTAACAAAAGGTGGGGAGGAGGCGAACGAGACGCCATGCAAGGACGGGGAGAATCGCACGCAGTCCCGGGGCCGTGACAATGCCGCTAGTGCAGACACCCGATCCCCAGTGGCCAGAGCGACAAGGAAGAGTGGACGCCCGAGCAACGGAACCGGCGTAGCGGCCCTTGTATACGTGGGGGAAGCCAGAAGGACCAGAGCCCGCCCCAGATCCCACAGCGGAGGGACCTGGCTCGGAGGCGGTCGATCCCGGAAGGCAGCCGTCAGGAAGGAATCCAGCACCTGTGGCGGAACGACCAGCCCAGCGACGGACCCAAAGAACCCCCCGGACGGCAGACAAGTGGGTACGTATAGCGTCGACTGGAAAGCGACGTGTACGGAAGAGGTGAAACAAAGAGCGTAGGACGAGGGAAGGAGAGCCAACTGGCAGGCGAGTGGCCTGTAGCCACCTAGTAAAAGACCTCCAGCGGGACCCGTAAGTCCCCCAAGGAGAAGACGGCCAGGAACGCTGCAGGAAGTCAGTCAGGGCCCGGCCGGGGACCGGGAGCCACCGTGCCTCAAGAACAAGCACGATGCGAAGGCCAAAGAGGTCCGCAGGACCCCAACCTAGCCCAAGTGGAAGCCGGAGACAGGTAGAGGGACCGGACTCGGGCACCACCGCGGCAACCGGGCGGACCAAGTCCGTGCCGGCCACAGAGGCGCGAGGAGCCAGACGCAGCAGTGGTACAGCCGCAGCTTCGCGAGGACTGGGCACATCAACAGCGCGTCTGGTGGCGGAAAGATGGATATCGACCGCCACCTGTACCAGGCGACCATGAAAGCGTCCGGACCCCCCCCGGAGCACGAGGCCGGAGGGAGAGGTCCAGAGGCAACTGGCGCGGCACCCCCGATGCGAACAAGGCGCCCTCCGGAACACCTCAGGAAGCCGCGAGGTCGGCGAACACAGTCCGTTTCATCGCCCATTCTACAAGAACGCCCTGCCCTCTCGACAGGGCGGCCGCCCAAAGGGTGGCAGGCCCGGGCAGGGAGGAGGCATGCAAGGAGAAGGGGTGTCGGTCCGCGAGGAAGAACAACTCCACCGAGACCCCCAATAGAGTCAACGACCTGGAGGACCCCCGCATAAGGAAACAGGGGACAGCTTGTCTGAGTGTCCAACCCGAAGGCCACCGACTTACCCCGAAGGGCCAGCGCGTGGTCCCGCAGGAAGAACAAAGGAACCAACAATCCGAGGGCATAGACGGGTAAGAGGAGGGAGACCCACCCATCTGCCGGGAAGTGGACGTCCCAGGTTCGATTGGGAACCTCACCCAACCTCGCTCGACGTATCTGTGGTTACCCAGACCGTCGGCGGGGGGGGGCGGTCCAGGGCACAGCCGCAGAGAGCGAGCCCCGAGCAACCCAGCGACCGAAGCGTCGGCGAACGGTACGCGGGAGCGGCAGGAGCCGATCCATAGGGGCAACGGAAACACCGCGGTGCCCATGAGGAGGAGGCGGCGGAGCCAGAGGCTCCCTAAGGGAAGGGGCAGAGCGGCCCAATGCAGCGAACCCACGAACGAGTCCCAGAGCCACCCCGGGAGGGAGACCGAGTGCAACACGGCGAGGACCGTCCACCGAAGGTGCACCGCGGCCGGCAGACCCCGGGTCACCGTAGCGCCGGACAAAACCCATGCGAGGCCGACCCATGGCACGACACGCGACGGGGTCAAGCGTGACTTGGGAACATCGAAGGGGAACCCGAACCGTGCGATGTTGCGAACGACTGTGAGGGCGTCGCCAATGCACAGGCCTAGGGCGTCGGAAACTACCAACCAAACGGCCAAGGAAAACAGGAGCTGGAGCCCGCTCCTGAGGAGAGGACCCAGAGCCTGCCCCACCAGTGCGGAGAAGATCTGCGGCGCGATGTGGAGACCGAAGGGAAGGCCGTCGAACAGGAACACACGATCGGAAGTCCGAACGGCCAAGAATCGCAGGAAGCGAGGATGGAGAGGAACGAGCCAAGACACATCCTGGAGGGCCAGCGACACTACCCATGACAGAGGGCACAGGGCCAGGCGTACCAGGGGTACCGGCAGCATCCGAAACCGTGTGTGCACGATGTGCCCGTTGAGGGCCGACAGATCCACCACCGGTCGCATCGCGTCGCAGGTCGGCGACGGAACCAGAAAGACACGGGAGAGGAAAACCGGGTGACCGGCGGTCAACTCCCTCGACACTACCCAGCTCGGGCATGGAAGTGAACACGTGGGCCACCGCTGAAGAGATGGGCCGTTGTCGGTGACAAGAGTGGAGTGGGGGTCTGGACGTCCACCTCCAGGTGAGACCCCTCCGCGCAACCCGCCGCCCCCAACGTCCCTCGCGGCTACCGAGGGGCGCAAGGGCGAAAACAACCCGAGGGAGCACCCGAGAGGAAGGGAGCGACCCGGTACGCCCAGGCGAGAAGGAGAACAAGGAGGCCGACCCAGAGAACTACACATTGTGTTGACGTGGAGGTACCCCCGCTACGGGCCGTGCGGGCATGAGCGCCACGTTGACCTCCTCTAGCCCCGCCCCCCCCAACCTCGTCGAAAATGGCGGGCCACCCCAACCCCAGGCCGGCGCGGGGCTGACCCCTTCGAAGGGCGGCCGGAAGTGGAAGGCCGGCCAGCCCCGACACAGAGGGGATGAAAGGGGCAAGAACAGAAGTGCGAGGCGGAACCGATGCACTGGCCAGCAACGTCCCAGTCCTGCGCCCGTGCAAGGCGGCAGCACTTGCAGCAGCACCCCGAAGAGGACCGGCAGAAGGACGGGACTGAGAAGACCCCGCGCGCGGCACAGCGCGTCGGTGCGTGACGTAAGCAGGGTCCGTAACGACACAGCGCGGCGTCGTGTGGCGGAAGCAGGGGCCGCCGACAGAGAAGCGTAGCATTCCCAAGCATCCTGCGTAAAAAAAAAAAAAAAAAAAAAACCCGACGTATATAGCGCAGAGTACAACAAACCCTGACGAATAACCAAGGGGAACGAAGCAGAACGAAGACCGTACCGTCGTGCGGTGCCGAGTCGCCGCGCACAAAACCGCCTTCAGCTCGGGAACCAAAGACACCGCGAGCCGAAGGTGGACCCGCTGAACGCGGTCCAAACCCTCGCGAAGAGCGCCTGGCGCAGACGCCTCGAAAAGCCGCAGGTGGTGAACAGACGTCTGGAGGGAACCTAAAGAAAAGACAATAAGTCCGTCACCCTCTGTCGCAAGGGAAAAACCTTGGCGACAGAGGGCTGATCCGGGGGAGAGAAGAACGGGGTAGCAATAGAACAAAGTTCAAGAACGGGCGCGCTCATCCAGGACCAGAACGCGCCGTCCAACCCGCCGACAGACACAAGAGGAGGCAAAATCAGGGACGACTCCGGGGGAGGGACGGAAGGAGAGCCGTCGACGGATCGGTGTGTGAAGTCGAAGGCCTCAGCAAACCAGGCCTCCAATGGGAGAGGGTGACCGAGCATGATGGCTAAGCCAGGCGTACCGGCGTCGCACAAACCTGTCCCATAGGAGGACAGACCTGTCAACACAGCCAGGGACTGAACAGCCGGAAGGATGTCAGGGCGGCTGAAGTCTGACCAGAGCGTAGGCCTGCAGAAGGGAGGGGGACCGTAGCAGGGGTAGGTAGGGTGAGGCGCGGAGGGTGAGTCACCGCCAAGAAGGGCGAGAAGAGGGAGTCTTCCATCGACTCCAAGCGCCCGTCGAAGCGTGACACAACCCCGCCATGCATAGCCGACAATCGATCCGAGAGAGGCTACCCCCCCCCCCAGATTGGGCGGCCCGCAGGGGCGAGCGTGAGCGGGAGCGAGACCCACGACACGAACCAGCAGCGTCGCGGCCCAAGGAAGGCGAGCGACGACGGTTGTGTCGCCGTTGAGGGACTCGTCCCCGATCACGAACGGCCGAGGGGGAAACAGCACCATTCCCCTCTTCCAGCGACACATCAGCTCCTGAGAAAGGGGACCCCAAAACCTCGCGAAACCCCACCGAGGCAAGAGGAGGGGTACCCCCCTGGCGAGACGGTAAGTGAAGGTCAGGAAGAGAAGAATGAGGAGGAGCAGGACGACGGGAGTGGGAAGGCTGGCCGGGTGAAAGGAGGCCAGGAGCCGCGGGGGGAAACAGAGCAAGGATCCCCGGGGCTGAGATAACAGGGCGGCCCGACACCGAGGCGGAGGAGGGAGGGACCACCACCGTGGGACGAGACCGTGAAGGAAGAATAGGCACTGAAGCAGGTGAAGTAGGAGAAGCAACGACATCCAGGCGGACCCTCCTGGACAGTGTAGGAGGAGGGAGCAGAGGGCCAGCTACAGCATGAACAACCGCGCGCGGAGAGGACAACGTAAGAGGAAGTCGTCTGGGCTGGGGAAGCGGGCGGAAGGGAGTAGAGCCCCTATCCGTAGAGGCCAGGGGAGGGCGCACAGGGGCAGAGCCGCTAACCCCGGCCTCAGGGCGAGAACCATGACGAGGGCGATGGGCGTCGTCAAGGCGATCAGGAGGACGACGAGGCGAGCGAGAGCGTGGACGGAGCCGGGGAACCCCCCGACGATGGGACGACCGGCTGCGGGACCCAGGGGAGAGGGCCCGAGCAGGGAGAGGGCCAGGTGAACGGCCTTCAGTCGGGTCAGGGATACCCAGGGCGACGCGGATCCGGTCGGCAACAAAGGCCGGGGAACGGTGGCCCACAGTCCTAATGAGGCGGGAGACCATCGTCCACACCGACGGAAGGGAAGCAGAGGCCACAGCCGCCGCCGAGGAACCAGGGCCATGGAGCAGCACAACCACCAGGGCCAGACACGTGCCACACAGAGCAGGGAGGTAGGCCGTAGAGGACACACAGAGCGAGTGGCGCAAGCAGGACTTGTGCCTCTCCAAGCACGGGGAGCGACAACCAAGGCGAAAGCAAGGCAGCCTACCTGCACTAGAAGAACACACACCATAATCAGCACGTCGAAGGAGTAAGTGGAGAGAATGTCCAAGAAGAACCAGGGAAGGAGCATGGGGAAACAGGAACACACATGCAAACAGGTATCCGTACTCACCCTAAACTGGGAGCACAGAGGTAGGTGAGGAGGGCGGCCGAGGCGGAAGAGCACTAGCAGAACCTGCAAAGATGGAGAAAGTGTTAACCACCACTCAACATCTTACATGCAGGGCCTATAACACCAGTAAAGTGCATACACCAATATAGTATCAGGCAACAAGATGACATAAAAAAAAAATCAATAGTGAAAGCCAACTATTACCTCAAATTTGCGGGCCAATGGAGGCATAACCGTACCAACACCACCCTCCCGCAATTTTGAGGGACCCCCCAACGATCTCCGCAAATTTGCGGGGAGCCGAAATGTCCCAGAGGACCGAATCAAGCCCCCGCAAATTTGCGGGACCGGCCGAGATGGTCCGGCGCCGAAAAAGCGAGAGGAGCGTCTAGGGAATACCAAAAGAGGCCCAGAAAAAAGCGTCATCTCCTCATGAACCCCAAGCGACAATGGCCATCAAGCTGAGCAGTGTCTTCCTTGATAATATCCTGACTCAACCGGTCAAGGGAGAGGCAAGGAAGACACACCAGGGGAGAGGAGGCACATCCCCCAGGAACCACCCAACCCACAGAGATAGAGCAAAGCCCATGAGGAGAAGTGGCAGGAAGGGTGGTTTGGCACAAACAGGGGCCCCCGTAGGGTACCCCAGGATTGGGCAAAAGGATATGAAAGGATGGAGGTGAAAACAGTAAGGGAACACAAAAACCAGTAAATGAAACTGGCGAGAAAAAGGGTGGCCTAGCCGTGAGGAGAGAATGTGTCAGGGGCGAAAAACCCTGTGGTGTGAGGGAGGGGCCCCCGTGGGGTACCCCTGGATATCACGAACCACCAAGCGCCCAGGCCCTTGAGACACAGTGAAGGCTCGAAAGGGGGGACTCGGGAATAACGCTAATAATGCGGCCGACACAAACCGTACAAACAGCACCGCCACCACGAAATCTCAGATTGTGAACCAACTGTACACCTAGGCTATGAAAATATGAAAACTCATAGGGGCATAGCAATTCCTGAATGAGAAACAAGCTAGGCTAAAATAAGCTAAAAGCTAAACTATGCCCAGACTAACAGGAAACAAGAATATGAAAAGAGAAAGGAATGAAAAACACACGAGGAACGCCAGGCGCCCCCGTACCTTCGGTAGCTATTTCCACACGCGTCTCCATTAAACACACTGAGGAGCCCATTTACGTGTGCCCTAGATCACGTAACATCTGTCTAACAAAAAAGAAGGCCAGATAAGCCGAAACGAACCTAAACAGGGTGAATTAAAGGAGCACAACAAAAGCGACTGCATTCAATGGAGCGCGTGAAAAAATTACGACAAGAGAGGGTCGCTCATGCGCACGTTCGACAGGGATCTGCACATGACGGAACACGGGATGGGCCTTAAGCGGTAACTAAGGTAAACCCCTTTTTCTTCTCTTCTATGCTTTTTTCACCTTCGGTGGTAGTTTTGGTTAATGTACAACGTCTCCTAGAGCAAGATAAGGAGTAGACTCTAGACGTTTTCTTTTTAACCGCGGTTGGAATGACGACATAGCAGTCAAAATAGACAAGTCGTCATTGCAATTAGGTTAATAGCCTTGACGTTGGATTTGCCAAGACTACTAACAAATTAATTAATTCAGGTTCAGGGGTAGTTTATAGAGAGGCCTTCCTTAGGGATAAGGCCCCATTAATTACTCCTTCCATTTATCTGTCCATAGCCTATGATAGCGCAGTTGGAAAGTGTGTACATGCTTAGATTGATAGGCAGGTTCGAAACTGCATAATAAATCGTAGGCTTGTCCACCATTCTTTAACTGTCTTCATAGCGCAATGGGTAAATGCACTGAATTTCGGTGTGAGCATCCTAGGTTCGAATCCCTGGACTGCCACATGTATTTGTTGATTTCATTAATTGAGTTCAGGAGTAAAGTCGGTAACATAATAATAAAATGTTTGTATCAATTGGACTTAAACTGTTGTGGGTTGTAAATTTGTAGAAAGCAACTCCAAGGAAGTGAATTCCAGAGAGTAGAAGTTCTGTGGATACATGAATTTTGATAAGCAGAAGTTCTACATTGTGGAGGAGAGAGAGGGAATTCATGGGTATTTTCAGCTGCCCTAGTTCTGCGGGGAAAGATGCGGAGAGGTGGTATTTATAATTGAAGCAAGTTCCTTAGAACATTTACCATGAAAATATCTGTAGAGAAATGAATGGGATGCAACATCTCATTGTATGAAGAATGGAGGAAAAATTGCATGATTATAGGGTTATTGATTAATCTAATTGCTATATTTTGGATTTTGTCCAACTAACTCAATGCAATCACTCCACATCCATTCCACAAGGGGGAACAGTATTCCATCTGAGAACGAACATGACTTACTGTATATACAGTATATATATAATGCCTATCTGCTTGTCAGTGAAAAATTCTTGAACTCTGTATAGAAGTCTCATTTTCTTAAAGGCAATTTTAGCAATGGCTCTAACATGAGGTATCCAGCTCAGGCTGGCATTCATTGTTACACCAAGGATATCAATACTAGAAGAGGTGGGACTATTTACATAATTAAAAATGATGTGAGAGTCAGAAAAATTATGTTAGAACATTATATGTACTTGGTTTTCTGTGCATTAAATGAAACTTTTTTTTTGTTGCCATTCATTAATTTTAGACAGGTCCTTGTTCAGAGAAATGACAGTGTTTAATTTGGTATTTATAATTATCAGGCTGTGTGAAAGAACTGCTAAATATAAAGGAACTGTGGAGTATTGAGTCATCTGCGTAGGAATGCATAGGGTTATGAGTGATAGATATAGATCATTGATATGAGTGAGGAAAGGAGATGGGGCCAAAACTGATCCCTGAGGAATACCAACATGTATGGAGTAAAATTGAGAATAAAGGCCATCTACCATTACACATATTTTTCTGTTATGAAGTGATATGAGGCCATCAAACATCACCAGCCAGACACCAGCACCCAACCAAGAAAAACATCATGCCAGAATAGCAATAATCAAACATAGATTCTCCGAGAAGAACAGTCTTCTTTCCATACCTGAGCCGTCCGGCTGGCTCAGTCGATAGCGTCACTGCTTCCCAATCTTGCAGTCTCGCGTTCAATCCCCGCTCAGATTGAAAAGTTTTTCTGAGACATAGTCAGCGGTTACTGTCTCCCCATGAGCAAGGGAGATGGGTAATGGTCTCTGGTTGTTGTTGTTGTTGTTGTTCCCTAAGCTGCCTGGCCGAACAGCCCCGAGTCCCTGAGAAAGGCCATGGCCACGATCGGGCTTTCCCACAGAGCTCTCATTGAGTGTAGATTGTGTTGTTGGCGTAAGTGGTTGTGTGAAATGCAGTCCTCTATGATGTGTTTAATGGTATGGGGTGCTGTGTTACATCCTGGGCAGGCGTCGACAACGGAGTCATCCAGTCTCTTCTGATAGCTCAGGAGAGCTGGATGGTGTCCGCATCTCAGCCTGGCCAGGTGGACTCTGTCCTCGCGAGGAAGGGAGGATTCGGAAGGATGGATTTCGGGAGGTCGTGCATGCAGCTGCGTGTTGTCTGTGAGTGAGTGGATGGATCGGTGAGAGATATGAGTATGGATGTGCTTTTGGAAGTTGGTTCGGGGTGGGCAGGGAGGGAGAGAGGACAATAATTGTGTGTGATACCGTATGCTGGGTGTTGTTTTGATATTTCTTGGTGTCTGTGGGTGCGTTGCCATGTAGTTTAGTGGGTGGTCTTGGTTCGTAGAGGCTGCTGCCAGGAATTGAGTGCCTCTCATGTCCAGATGGTCTTTGACTTTAAGGATTTTGGTTTCTTGATGTAGGTGATCTGTGGGTGAAGTAGCTGTGCAACCTGTAATGATCTTCAGGGCTCCGTTTTGAATAGTCTGTAAGGTCTTATGATGTGTTTCAGCTAGGTTAGAAGCCCAGGCTGGGCTTGCGTATTCCATCACTGATCTTATGTATTGTTTATATACTGTGGTGGTAGTTTCTTTGTTGTGTCCAAATTTTGTGTGAGCAAGTGACCTGAGGGCGTTAAGTCTGGGTGTCAGTTTCTTTTTAATGTTTGTGGTGTGCTGTTTGAATGTCATATGAGTATCATATGTTACTCCTAGGATTTTGGGTGTGTGTGTATGTGTTAGGGGTGTGTTGTTTATGGTGAGTTGAGGGATGTATTCGTGTTCTCCTGTCCAACTTGTGAGCAGGGTTGCGGTGGATTTGGCTGGGGCTAGATTAAGTCTGTTTGTAGTGCACCAGCCATGTAGTGTGTTGAGATAGGGTTGAAGGAGATCTGTTGCTCTTTTTGGGTCATGGTGTGTGCATGTGAGTGTTATGTCATCTGCATAGGAGGCTAAGTTTATTTGGGGCGTATTGGGTGTAGTTATATCGTGCATGTACAGATTGAAGAGTGCGGGCGATAGGACGGATCCTTGTGGGACTCCGTTTGGAAAGTTTCTGATTTTAGATGACTGACCGGCAAAAGATACGTGTGCACATCTGCCTGCTAGGAAGTTGGCCAGCCACCTTTTTGTGTTGTTGTGCATGTTTGTGTTGTAGATCCTGTTTGTTAGGTTGTGGCGGGGGATGGCATCAAAGGCTCCACTAATGTCGAGTGTGGCTAATAGTGATCTGTGTGGTGGTCTAGCTGAGTTGATGCCGTCGAAAGCTCTTTGTGTTAGGTCTGTGAGAAGAGTGTTTGTGGAGTGCAGTGGTCTAAAGCCATGTTGTGTTGGAGCTAGGGGTAGGTCAGGTGTAATTAGTTGTAATACTAGGCGTTCCATGACTTTGGAGGGGGAGCAAAGGAGTGTGATGGGGCGGTGCGAGGAGGGTAACGTGGGGTCTTTGTTGGGTTTGGGGAATGTGATGATGATACCATGCTTCCAAATGTCTGGTATTGTGTTGTGTGAATAGCTGTAGTTTGATATGTTAGTGAGTGCTTGTATGCCTTGTGGTCCCAGGTGTCTGAGGTGTATTTTGCTTATGTTGTCTAGGCCACAGGCGGGTGAGTGCTTGAGATTGTTGATGATATGCTTTGTCTGGTGATTGGTGAAGGGTGTATAGTCAGGGTCTGTGGGGAATTGTCTCTTACGTCGGATGACACGTCGGTCGTCTTTGTGAGGTTTTAGGTGGCTGACATGTGAAAAGTGATTGATGAGAGTGTTTGCTTGTTGTTTACATGAAGGAGTAGAGTCTGTTGTTGTGATTGCAGCATGTGATTGTGTTGTGTTGCTGTTGGAAAGTGTGATGCTGTTTAGTGTTTTGTAGAGTTTTTTGGGGTTTGTTTTGTGATCAAGTGTTTGTAGGAAGTTATTCCAATTTAGTTTTTGTTGTTCTTGTATTTTGTTGTTAGTTTGGGTGTTGAGTACTTGAATTTGTTGTGTGATGTCTTGTGTGTGGGGTGCTGGGGAGTGTTTCAGTATGTCGCGTTGTCTGATGAGGTTTTGAATTTCTGGTGTGAAGTTGGGGTTGTGTCTTTTTCTGTTACCTCTTGGAATGTGTTTCTTGTCAGCGTTTTGGATAGTTTTATTGAGTATGTGTACAGCATTGTTGATGTTAGTGATGGGTGTACTGTTTAGAGTTGTGAAGTGTTGCTCTGTCTCATTTGTGAATGCTTCCCAGTTAGCTCTTTTATAATTGGTGTATGTGTGTTTGTGGCTAGCTGGGGTGAGTCTGGTTTTGGTGGTGATAATGATCGGGAGGTGGTCAGAGCCTAAGGTTCTGACCACCCTCCAGGATGTTGTGGGGGCGAGTTCTGGGGAGCAAAAGGTGATGTCTGGAGATGATGGGTTATAGAGGGCTTGGTGAGGAATATGGGTATGTTGATGGATGTCGTTAATGATGATGAGGTTATCGGTTTGGTTTTGCAGTACCAGCCCTGTGTGTGTCGGGGTTGTCGACAAACCAGGCTGACGTCTTGGCGTTGAAGTCACCACCCAGGATGATGTGTGGGGTGTGTGGGGTGTTTGTGATGTGTTGTAGGTGTGGTCTGTATTCATTTGGTACTGTAGGGGATGTTTGGGGAGGAATGTATGTGTTTATGATGGTTATGTTGGAGTTGTTGCCAGTGCGTATTTTAATTGACTGTATTTCTGTTGTGTTATCATTTGGGGGGAGGAGGGATTTGGTTTGTACACTGGTTACTATGTATGATATTTCTTTGTGTACCAGGGTGATGAGTCCACCGCCCCCGCCGACAGCCCGGTCTTGTCTGATGGTGGTGAAATTATGAAATGTGGGTGTTTTTTGTGTTGTGCGGAGTTTTGTTTCTTGTAAGATGGCAATGTGTATGTTGTGTTGTTTGATGAAGTATGAGAGTTCGTGTTTCTTTGTGTTGATGCCATCTATGTTCAGTTGAAGAATGTTAATGTTATGTGCACGATGCATGCTGGGTGCTGCTGCACGAGGATGGGGTGGGGGTGGGGGTGATGGAGGGGCTGGGGGTTGGGATGGGTGAGGTGGGGGTGGGGATTGGGGAGCAGGAGATGGGGGCTGGAATGGATTAGGATGGGGTGTGGTGTGTTGAGTTGAGGATGTGGATGGTATGGGAAGGTTAGGTGGGTTAGGGAGGAGAGGTGGACGGGTTTTAGGGGGGGGAGTGGATGATATGGGAAGGTTAGGTGGGTTGGGGAGGAGAGGTGGACGGGTTTTAGGTGAGGGATTTGACTGGGAGAGGGAGGGGCATGAGGAACAGGTCCAGGTGTTTGTGTAGTGTTTCTTGGAGGCAAGTGTTGTGCAGGTGAAGTGGGTCCAGTTCCCGCATGAATTGCAGAGAACTGAACCCTTAGTACGGCGACTCGAAGTGATGGGTTTTGAGCAAGTTGGACATATGTATGTGTACGTGGGTCCTGGGTTGCTCTCAATGTCTCCGGCTAGAAGAAGTCTTCGAGAAATGACAGCCGGAGAGTCATTTCTCGGTGTAGGAAAACTGTGTGATGTGTGTGTGTGGTGTGAGAGGTGTGGAAATTCCCGGCGCGACCGAAGCCGCTCCAAGGACCCGTGCCCCCAGGGAGGGGGCAGGGGATGGTTGTGACGGTTTGGCTCCCGAAACTGCTCCCCGCGGCCGGCATCCGGTTTTCCTCCACTGGTCGTTGATTTTGTCTCCGGCCGTGGAGGGTCGGCAGCCATCCGCGGTTGGCAGCCTCGGGAGGTGGCCCCACGGCGTAGACGCCGCCACATCAGGACCTGGTCCTGGTTGATTAAAGAAGTGTCAAGCGCTTGAGAATCCTCGAAGGAGGAGATACGGGCGCTATATAAATAACCAGACGATTTATTACCTTCCCAAGCACCCTCGATGTACCGGGAGACCAAAGAAAACGAGGAAGGGCAAACTGCGACAGACCAGAATATAGGTTTGATTCCCGGAGGCAAGAAAGAAAACCTAATATTTAGTAGGGGCCCCGTAATCATTGACGATATGCCTATTAGTATAATAGCCTCCATTCAAGCGCCCGCGGTAGCCAGTTTGAATCTACCGCCGAGAAGAAGAACGGAGTACTCGTCATAAGAGTAACGCTTATTCTCTTATGGAATCGTCTCATGATTGGGTACCCGCTACGAAAAAACTTTCGTAAATAATAAAAAGGAAAACTTTACTTAATACTGTAATTGTTATACTACAGCTTTCCATCTCATGGATTTCTTATGAGGACTTCCTTGACGGTGCTCCCTGAGCCGCCATACTTCCTTCACTGACATATGAAGATTAACCTCAAGACATCAAGCGAATGGGAAGGGGATGGATGGGAGGGCTCTACATTGTCAATGATTACGGGGCCCCTACTAAATATTAGGTTTTCTTTCTTCCCTCCGGGAATCAAACCTATAATTTATTAGTGGCCCCTCCATCATTAAAGATATGCCTGATATCTTAAGACTGGAGGGGGACATTCGTGACAATATAAAAAAAAACACTAACAAACTACTTTAGGTAGAGACAAAGAATCCGTATAACAATTTCTTAAAGCTTTTCTTGCTTGCATACAATAATTATAAAAATAGAAAAGGAAAGCAGTGCGTTACTTCGAAGAAGATCTGCTTATAGTTGGCCGGGTCTACACTTTGAGATCCGTCCTATTGTTGTCTGGGGACATTTCTGTATTCCCATACCAAAGGCTTACCGAACTATAATTCTTTGGATTATATTCTGGCTTTAACAATATTTGTACATTCAGTAAAAATTTGTACCCTTTATTTATACTATATAGTTGTAACTATGATAGATATCTTCAAAATTAAAAGTCAAAACTTTTGAGCTGTAGAACCAGCTCGACTTATTGAGTATCACGGCTCGTGATCTTATCACAATATCCGGCGGAGGGGCTCTAGGGGTCTTTGGGCTTACCGAACCCCCCCCCCCCATTCTTCCTTGTAAGATTCAAATTTACTGTGTAGAAGCACATGGACTAACTAGACTTGCTGCCACAATGCCACATCGGGCAGTGTTTTGGCTTATTCAGAGCCATAGACAGGCCTCGTGTCAAGAAACAACGGTTGGGAGCTCACAGCTTAGTGCTAGCTATGCCATCAATGGAAGATTTTTTCCCAAAATCTGAGAGGAAGAAAACTCCGACTCGTGACTTTTGCCCAGTCCCCGAGTTGAGGTAAGTAGATGTATATTCCAACCTCTGGGGTACGTATCCAAAAGATAGGAATAATTAGGATTCCTGATTCCTTGCCGTTGGCTAAGGAACTTAAGATTATGCCAGATCATCGGAAGGTTATAACTTTGTCTCTAATGTACAATAGAGGACACATCATCTTCCTGGACTGTCCATTCAGTCCTGAAAAATAAGCAAAGACAAATTTGTTTTCGTTCTTGCTTTAATTTTCTCGTTTTGTGCTTGTGCCCATTGCTTGCCCACGTCCCACGTGTCCGGCGGGTTTGAAGGCTTTGGTCTTCCAGAACCCCCCCCCCCTCCTCTTTTATAACCCGTGAAAGTAACTTACAACTAAAGTACCATACCTTCAGACCCGCTGCCACTCCGGGTCACTGGGTCGACTTGGATTCGCTAGAGTGAGAGGGAAGATAAAATCGTGAAAGGGCCCGGCTGGCTAGGCCGGGAAAAAATCCCATCAACTTGCCTTGGATATTCACGACGGTTACTAGCTCGATCTTGTGAACCCGGGAACCTGAAACTTTAGGCAAACACACGGCTCGTTTGTGGCCGTGAAGGTAGAGAAAGATGCCCTAAGGCTGATCGTAATGTGAAGTGAAAACTGGACCCAAAAGGCTTATTACTTCATCTGCGGAAACGAGGATCCAAAAAGGGGGAGGAGCCTCAGATTGTTGCCGCGTGATTCTGTAAATTCATGAATGAATTAGTTTGAAGGGCAATAGTATCCAGAAAAGGGAATGTGAACGATCCTGAGGTTTCAGTTCGATCGGGTTCCTCTATTTCTATAACCACAAAAGACTAGCCTGACCGCTAAAAGGAGGTCTAGTCTACCAGGGTCTTAACCCTTTGGCGCACGATGACTCGTTCAGAGTCATTAGGTATTTTTTTCCTAGGTGCACGATGACTCGTTAAGAGTCATTAAACTTAAAAATATTCGCCAAAAATTAAGTTTTCGTCTGACGCGCGTCATATTTGGCATAGATATTAAGTATTACGTCTAGTTCAATGGGTACAATTGGCAACCCCCTCAGTTTAACTGTTTACTCACGGCTGGCTGGGAAGGGAGCAGAGTACAGCTCAGTCTGTGTTTCGATACTTTCACGTTTATTCGTGTATCTCAGTAACTATTTGGTTTATAGTAATTCTGAAGTTACCAGTGGAATCCTCATTAAATTCCGCTTCCATATATGTATGCAAATAAAAAATGTTGCGGGCAAAATTTTGAGCTAGCGCGAGTTGGAGATAAGGTATTTACTTTTTTTTTTACAATTCTTATTTCGGAGTGCCCCAATGTGGTTGTTTTGTATTTAATCTATGTTTTTATTCACTTATCTTCAAGTTCAATCTATAACGAAGCCGATGGTACCTCATTAATCCAAATACAAGGACTTTTTGGTGGATAAAAACGTCACAGAAACAAATTATCGCCGGGCACAAAACTGGCTCTGAGTGAGCTGAGATATACTTTGGGAGTGGGAAAAACTTTGATTGGAAACTATAGGTGCGCCAAAGGGTTAATTTGGACTTGGGTAATTCCGAGATTAATAAGCCACCGAAGAGCCGGCTACCAACTTATATCCAAACAGGGACCTGCCCAAGGCTCGGTCAACACCTGGATCTATTGACCGGTGTGTTACTGTGGGTGTGGGGAAAAACCGGGGTGGAACAGCCGGAGATACGTTCATTCCAACATTTAGGCGAAACGCCGGGATAACGTGCAAACAGGTCCAGTAACGCCGAGATCTAGTGACTCGGTGTGCCACTGTGGATGTAGGGTAAGGCCGGGATGGAAGGGACTAAGTTACGTTCATTCCGATGTGTAAGCCAACACCGGGAAAAGTGAAAATTGAGTTCACTGGCAGAGTTCTGTTCATACTAATGTTTTACGGGTGGATGCCGGGATATAGTGAAACCCGGCGGGCCCTCACCGTAGATTTGTACAAGATAGCCATGTCCCAATTCCCGTCGGGAGATACTGACAGGCGGCGAGCCAGCCCCGAGGGGTCGGCCAAAGCAGGTGTTAACTATCAACACCGAATTCCTTTAGGGTCATCGAAAAAGAATGTCTGAGCCCCCCATGAATGATAGGAATTGCTCAGACACTGAAAGTGCCCGGTAGACCAGATAGTCTGACAACTTTGCAAAAACTTTACCGACCAGCACCGCTAGACCTCGTTGACCCACGTATCTGATTGCATCTGATTGCAAGAAGCTGAATTCAGAGCTGTTCGTGCGATTGTGGCACCCGTAGCTTGGAGATCTATGGTTGGAAAATAGGAACTTAATTGCTTTGAAGTGAACCTCCGTGGAGTGGAACAAAATCTCAGAATCCGAGTCTAAATAACCCCCCTAAAACACCCGTTTCCGAAGCCATGGTATTAAACCTACCTAAGGCTGAGGATAAGAACGCGCCAGAGACAATCGTGGTGCCGGTTCAACCCTAGAGCATTTAAAAGAGTGGTATATTCATTTCAGACTCGTTACGAGTGTTCCGCTATAATTAGCGGTAACCGCTCATTTGTCTCCAAGAGTGGACTTCTGGAACTTCCACCTGTCCGGTTATCCCGGGCGGTGAATCCAGATCAATAATCTTATTGAGGTCTAGTATCTCTAGTTGTGCCCCCCTCATGAGCCAACCGGCGAGGGACTCCATTCATGTGATTTTGTGATCTTAATCAAAGAAGAAAACAAAACCTATAGGACTGAATAGTTAGGACTGCCTGGAGCCATGTTTAGGTTGAAGAGGACTTTTCTAAGAAAAAATACCTCGTACCGAAGCTCGCTTGTCCTAGCAACAATTTGTTGGAACTTGTCTCGTACTGAAATATGCCAAAAAGGCTTCTGTCAGGACGAAAAACGTCTTCCACTACGTGGCAGATACGTAAACCTGATCTGAATACTATATCGACTTGTACGTGTGTGTTGTGAACGGAGTGTACCCGGTGAGATTGGACTACGCCCGGGTTAAGTGGACCAGTAACCCACTACGGCACGAGGAGTCTTGTACTTGGTATGTCAGAGTCAACCCTGAAGGGACGTCACTACTTTTCCACTAATTGTGCTAAAGTCTGGTAACACGTCCGAGGGAGCACCGTTATAAAGCAGGATACGTAGGGCGGAACGAACATTTCGAAATTCATCCCATACCGGATCACAGATCGCAATAACGTTTTGGACGGTGAGCTTGAGTCTGGCTGAACCGGACAAATTATCAACGTAGGTGACTCTTACGACTAACTTTGAAGTTTTAGTGGAGGGCTTAGTAAGTTTATGACTTCTCCTGTACTGGGGAGACAGTCAGTGTTAAAATCTACTAGACCATAACCAGTCTACCCGGAATCCTGACCTAAAAGATTCGATGGTAAGATTGGGACAAACGAAACGACCTGTGATTGTTATTGTGTCGGAGATGCAGTCAGTATCCGATTCTACGGGGCTACACTTAGTCTACCCAAGGGTATAAATCCATATCCACCGGTAGGATAGAAAATTTGTATACTGCGCCGGCTCATCGCCTACCACTGGGGAATGAGCCCTATGTAGCGTGAAAATTAGTAGAGATTAAAGTAGTCACGACTGGCACTTGTACTATTTTGGCGCGTGAGCTGGAAACAGATAGTAGTCACCTCACCTGACCGTTCGTCAAGTGGGATTTTTTATGGCTTATGCCGTGCTATATCAATTCTGTTATATGAACCCGAAATTTAGCCTTAAAGCGAAAATTCCTCGGGTTATCCAACCCGGCGTTACGAGATATTATTCCGCAAAACGCGGCGTATGTACGTCAATTATGGGGAGACAGCTTGGTTAGGAAAGTCTGGTTAATGCCTCAGTTGATCGTCTGTACTACTCACTGAAAAGAGTTTTCATTCGAACCTGGGAATAGATGCAATGTAGATCGCCCATTTTTATGTGGTGTTTTGGCCGGGAGATAGTGAACCCCGGCGGGCCACCTCCCTAGAGTTTATTGTGGGTAAAAGGACCCACATTTTATCCAGTCTAAGCTTTCCCAACCATGTCTATGTAACCTTCCTTGTTCCATATCCATCCACAGGGGAAGGGAAGAAACTGCAGCTAGAGGACACTGAGTCGCTAAACCTGTGCCCGTGACCTGAGTCATAAGCCTGCCTCACTGAGTTTAGGATTTTACTTTTTAACCCCGCCAAACGGGAGCGAACGCCCCTGTCGGAACGTGACCTCTTAACCCGGGAACTGCAGGAAGACTCTTAACCCGGGAGCTGCGGGGAGACTCTTAAGAGTTCCCCCGGCGCACTGCGGGAAGACTCTTAAGAGTCAGAGAAAATAAAAATCAACTTTTGACATCGAAAAAAAAAAAAAAATTTATATTTTTTTTTTTTTTATTTGGCCCCTGGGCCATGCAAAATCTCAGTCCTCTACCTCCCCTCCTTCCCCACTTTCCTCCTCTCCTTCAGTTATCACCTATTTTCCCTGTTATTCCCTTATTCTGAGGTATATTTTCGTGCTAACATTAGAAATCCGATTGGAGGGTGTGGTCATCACTGATAGCAAGCGAGTGCAAGAGAGAGAGAGAGAGTATCGATCGACTGCGTCTCAGTGGCCTTGGGGGAAATTGGCGGGAAAGCAGATTGCCTCACCCATACATTATACAACTCGCGGGCTATATCTCCGATTTTGACCATCCAAACGCTGTTTTCACTCGTTTTATTGTTGTTTCAGGTTAATACCTTTATAATCAACCCATAATAGGCGCATATGGATAAATATTAATGCTATTAATGGCACAATGAATATTTTAGTGACGGAAACACCTCAAATACGTCAGCACAGGGGGACGTTTCCAATTACCCCCATGCGCACTTCAGAGGTTAAGAGTTCCCCGGCGGACTGCGGGAAGACTCTTAACCTAAGAATATACATTTCTGCTCTTAATGGCATATATATAGCAATGATGTATATGCTCTACCGGATCTAATAGGCATAAAAAGATATACGAGGTAACTGTTGGTGCTAAAAATCAGTAATACCAGATCTACTAATGTTCCATAGGTACTACTGTATTAGGAAAAATGTTATTTTAATACCACAAATTTTCAGTGTTTTTTATAAAAGAAATTGTTCATTTGCATCAACATATAATGTTTGTAATTAATTAGAAATCTCGGGAAAACCTATTTTCCCCATTAGGCCTATTGATCATGTTGAGACACGCCCCCGATAGTGATTTGAAAAGACATTAGCCTAACCTAACAACCTTACCTAACCTAACCTAGTATTATGGGTTGGGGCTGCCGCCCCCACACCCCTGCTGGTTGAGTACTAATCCCTTAGTAAATACAAAAAAAAAAAAAAAAAAAAAAAGATGTCGATTATACGAAGCTGAAAGAAAAGTAGATGAAGTCTACGGTGTTTACTCTGCAATCTTCAGCTTTGATTTTACATTGATAACGGGAAAGTACCGTATTGACAGCCTTGTTACGAAAATTAAATTTTAGTAGCATACTTTTATATTAGGTTTTTCCGAGGGTTTAACACATTTTCATATGATCGTTAGAGCAATCGATAACTGGGAGTACCGTATTGACAACCTTGTTACGAAAAAGACATTTTAGTACCATACCGGGTACTTTTTTATTAGGTTTTGCCGAGGGTTAAAACAATTTTTTTATGATCTTTAGAGCATATAGATTCAATATTTGGTAAATTTCTATAATTGCACCTATACGAGCTAAAAAATATATTATTGTATTTAACAGGAAGGTACGACGAGGTAAGTGATGTGGTATAGGTGGCAATACTGTATGCGGAAATGGATTATAAGGGCATTCCGCCCCCTCTGACAAAAGTCTATCAATCTAGATGTGACACAGATTTTACATAGTTTCATTGAGACATTAACCTAACCTAACCTAACCTAACCACCTTTAACCTTACCTAACCTAACCTTACCTTATCATACCTTCCTGTTAAATACAATAATAATTTGTTTAGCTCGTATAGGTGCAATTATAGACCTACAGTATACCCAATATTTATCTTCAAATATATAGAAACAAATTTGTGGTATTAAAATAACATTGAACCCTGTATTATTATCAAGGTTGTGGCAATTGGAGAAACACATCAATTGACATATGATATAAGCCTAGCTCATTTATCCATTTGGTCAACTTATGTTTGTTAGGTGATGATGATGAAATGATGAAGGTCCTGAAAGAACTTGCATTTTGCCTCTTGCATCCTACGATGGATGATGATTCATGTTCATTGCTTCCATATAGTAGGGCCTAGTTATATCAAAACAACAAACTTAAGAAAAAAAGGCAAAATGAATTTCCCTCTACCGTCATATAGCATACAATCAGCATAAATTTAGCTCTTTTCATTTCCCCTTTCCCTTTCACCCTCACTACTAGTATGTCCTGGTCTTCCCCTTCCCCCAAGTTCACTTCGTTAGGTTAGGTATTTAGTTAGGTTAAGTATGTATAGCCTAGATGATTTATGTTGTATGTCGGTAGTGGTACGCTCAATAACACAACTCGGTTCAATGTTATTTTAATACCACAAATTTTGTTGATATATTTGAAGATAAATATTGAATCTATATGCTCTAAAGATCATAAGAAAATTTGTTTTAACCCTCGGCAAAACCTAATAAAAAAGTATGGTACTAAAATGTCTTTTTCGTAACAAGGTTGTCAATACGGTACTTTCAGTCATCGATAGCTGTAAAGATCATATGAAAATGTGTTAAACCCTCGGAAAGACCTAATATAAAAGTATGGTACTAAAATTTAATTTTCGTAACAAGGTTCTCAATACGGTACTTTCCCGTTATCAATGTACAATCAAGCTGAAAATTGCAGAGTAAACACCATAGACTTCATCGACTTTTCTTTCACATTCGTATAATCAACAGCCAAATTTTTTTTATTTTTTTTATTAAGGGAGCACTCAACCAGCGGGGGTGTGGGGGCGGCAGCCCCCACCCATAATACTAGGTTAGGTTAGGTAAGGTTGTTAGGTTAGGCTAATGTCTTTTCAAATCACTATTGGGGGGGGGGGGGGGGGAGTCTCAACATTGATCGATAGGCCTAATGGGGAAAATAGGTTTTCCCGAGATTTCTAATTAATTACAAATACTATATATTGATGCAAATGACCTATTTTGTTTATAAAAAACACTCGGAAAATTTGTGGTATTAAAATAACATTTTTCCCACAACTCACACCGACGATTTATGCCATAGGCCTAGGCCTAGCCTACACCAATAAAATTCGGGAAAAAACAAAATCAGTCAAATAATTCAAATTAGCCTAGACGCGATGTAAACGTAGCCTAGATACACTGTACACATGATAATAGGCCTAGGCTAATCCTCTCTGAAAATTCCAATTTTGTTTGGCCTAATTAGCCTATAGGCCTAGTGAATATATTATAGGCCTAGCCTAAGCTAGTCATCTACCGGGTATGCTACTTAATTATTATTAATAGCCTAGGCCTAGCCTACAAATTTTTGTCCCTTTGTCAGAGCCCTCACCTTCATTCTTGTCAATACTGTACCGGTACTCAACTTCCTTTTATTAGATTTTGAATGCTCGTTTGTCACTTTTGAGCGGATTTTTCTCTTATCAACCCTTTGTTTCTTGCTACAGGAGCCCTTATCCTTACATTCTTCATCTGCCATACTCAGCTTCCTCTTTGTAGTGACAACCACCTTGTCAACATCACTTTCCGGCTTCATAATAGGCCTAGGCCTACCTTCCTCATTTAAATTATCATTTTCCTTCCACTTCAGAGCTATGGACGGCTTTTCGGGAGCGGCCTCCTCCTTCTTAAAGTAACTAGAAATTACAGAATAAACGTTGTCAATAAAATTTTGCTGCCTTTCCTGGTCAGCCATATGCTTGTCATTTATCTCCTCTGCAAGACCATGGCCATGGAGAGAGAAAAATATTTGCTTCATCCTTTTAAGCACTGAAATGCCAACTAATGCAATATTAAAGTGATCAGACACTGTCACATCTGTAACAAATTGTGTCGACCCTATAATTAATCGACAATTTGGAACATGGGTATTGAAGACTTTCTCTCCAATTATCGTATCATAGCTCAGAGGTTTCTTACGCGGTTGAATATTAAGCTTTAAACTTTCAGCTAAATCTTTAGGAATATGTACATGGCTTGAACCTGTATCTGGCATAAATGATATCCATTTACCACCTACGAAACATGAAGCACATGCGCAAGCTCGTGGAATCGGTGAGGCTCGAGTGTTTCTGACAATCAAGTAAGGCTTTTCCTCATCGGTATCTATGACACACTGATGACTGAGCAATACATCAGTGCCGAGTAAACCAAAATCACGCACATTCTTATGTACAGTCACATGTGGGCGAGAAATAAACACAGTTTTGCACTCAAGTGAGCAAGGCCCTACAGTCCCTATCAGGCTAGGGTACACTTCCTGCAACACTGGGATTAAAATCTTCTGGAATTTATCTTTTAGGTTTAATAGTTCCACAAACTGGACGGGAATTGATGTGAAAGGGGCGCCCGAGTCTACAAGTAATGGTATTTCAATGCCATTCAGTTTCACGTCCAAGAACAAGCAATTGCCATGCCCCCAACGAAGATATATTTTGACCATCGTCGTTTATAAAACCGATTCCAATTCAGTTAAGCTCGGCTTAGGCTAAGTAAAGTTAGAATATATAGTAGGCCTATTACTTAACCACTTAACAAAGCCTAGGACTCAATTGATTCAACACACTACACGTAATAGACGTGGTTTTCCTTCACCAAACTTCACTGATAGTTGACACTTGCAGATCGAGGCGTGTTCAATGTTGAACTGTTGATCGACGATTTAAGATTTAAGATATAACGGAGCCAAAAGCAGTGTTGCCAAATCAAAACTTTACATATAGGCGAACTAGATATTTAAAATATTCTATAGTTGGTAGATACTAATCAGTTAATACTGAAAAACACTAGAGTAACTCCACAAACGATAGAATATCGCTCAATATGGTAAAATCTTCAGAAAACCGCTAAAATTCATATAGTTGGTTTACAACTAGGAACCCCAAAAGGTTCACCAAACCCAAATATACGAAGCGTTTGTTGACGTTCTTAAAAAAAAAAAAAAACAGCTTGCGTTCGATTATACGATGCCAGGAGAGGAATATGCTTCTTTATTAAACCCTCTAAATAGTATATTATGTGAATATTTCTTAAACTCAGTTCAGTTCAGTTGGAATTCGGGAAGTTTAGCCTTAACGTCGGCACTTCCCTAAGAGGTTTTGTTATTTTTCTTTTTGTGACTTTTTGTGACGTGCTCATTTGTCTAAAAATAAATATATCTCATTTTTTATCCCTTTTTCTGAAATCTTCTTTCTTCTCTCTTCTTCCTTCATTCTTGTTTCTTCTCTCTTCAGTCTTCTTATTTCAGTTCTTTCAATTTTTTCTCTCGTACTCTCCACATTTGATAGATTGTCTGTTTCACTCTATCGCTTATTTCTTTGTTAAATAAAAGATGTCCGATTACTTGGTTTTCATTTTCAATATAAGGCTGTTGGAACCCTGGATCTTTTATTCTGCATGCTTTATAAAATGAACAGTGTAGTAGAAAATGTTTTAGGTCTTCTGTTCCTTCCTTACACAGATCGCATTGTGTCTCTCCTCCCACATGCCTATTTCTATCTTTTAGATTTAAGTTATTTGTCCTACATCTGTAAAATATTATAGATGCCTGTGTGTTGTCATAAATATCTTCCTCGCTCTTAATCTCCTTTTTATAACTCCTATACACTTCTAGGCTACTCTTCTCTGCCAACTCCTCTCGCCATCTTCCCGAATCCCAGTCCAGAACTCTTTTTCTAATGTCGTTCTTCTTAATATTTGCTAAATTTGTTTCTCCTAACTTCAAATTCCCTACATACTTTCGAATTTCTGCAGTCCAGGGATCTTTACTATTTCTAAGTTTTTCCTCTGTGATTCTTCTTAGCAAGTCATTACTCTCCTCTCCTACTAAATATTTAAGATATTTTATGTTACCTTCCATAATTCTTGCCTCCATTGATGAGGCTCCTATTTCACCCCTTAAGGTTACCTTTTGGGCATATCTGGGTGCCCCTAATATGTGTCTAAAAACCCTATTCTCTATATTTTGTAATTTAATTATTTATTTCTGTTTTTGAAAAACCTATAACATTCGAGCCATACAGGACTGCTGGTATCACAATACTTTTCCAATAAGTATCTTATTACAACTTTGTGATATTACCGGGTATGTAATTAGGTTAGCCATTCTATTTGTTTTATCCAAAGCTTCTATTTTCTGGGTTTTAAAACATTTTGTATTATCATTAATTTGTATTCCTAGATATTTAATTTGTTTTACCACTTCTATTTCTCGTATATTGTTTGGTTTGTTTTTCATATTAAATATTAGGATTTTACTTTTGTCTTTATTTATACTTAAGCCACACTCTCCCCCTATCTCTATTAATTTATCTATTACTCTTTCTGCTTCCTGGATTGTATGAGCCAAGAGTAGCCCGTCATCGGCATAAAACAATTAATTTATTTTGAAACACTCATCTACAAACCCTCTTTTATTTTCTAACTGCTTAATTATCTCATAAGTTATTAATTTAAATAATGTTGTGGACCCCGTACAGCCTTGTCTGATGCCGCTTGTTACCTTAATCTCCGTCTCATTTACTTGCCCCTTATTTATAATTGTACTATCTTCTTTATATATGTTACTTACTATGTCTATAACATTTGAATTTATATTGTAATCTTTTAATACTTTTATCAGTTTCTCCCTTCTGATGGAGTCATAGGCCTTTTTAAAGTCTATTGAGATTACTATGAGTGACTTATTTAGTTTAAATATTTTATCTATACAGTATTTCAATATAAAAAATATTATTTTCGATTCTACCCTTATTTGTAAACCCACTCTGTGTCTCCCTTACCTCTCCATTCTCCCTAATGTGTTCTTCTATTTTATTTTTAATTGCTGTCATGAAAAGTTTATATGATATGTCTGTTAGAGCGATTGGCCTCAATTCATTTACCTTTGGTTTATTTACTTTTGGTAACATAACAGTTTTTTACTTCTTCCACTCTTCTGGAATTACATTTGTGTCCATAATATTATTAAAGCACATTGCAAGTTTTTCTAAGCACTTATCACTTTGTGACAATGCTTTATATAACTCAGGTTTCATTGCATCAAGGCCTGCTGCTTTTCTATTCTTTAATTTCTTTATATTTTCCTTTAATTCTCCCACTGTAATGTTTGGTTTCTCCATGTAGTTTATGTTTTTATTAACTCTTAAAGCCATTTACATGTGTTCCCGTAACTCCTCTGTAACTGTGACTGATTGTATGTTATAATTGTGTTCATCATTTACATTCATCCCTATTTTAAATAATTTACCTTCTTGCCTGTCCTCCATTTCTTTCTCTTTTAATTCTCTATATTCCCTATTTATATCCTCATTCCAAACTTCCTCGATGTTATTGTCATGCATTTTATATATACCACTCCAAAACATATTTAATTGCTCTACAGCCCTTTTATCTGACAATACTTCTCCTTCATCATTATAAAGTTTTAAGTCTTTTATTTCGTTTTGACTTTTGTTTCTTAGTTTATTTATATATTTCCACATCTTTTTACTCGCATTTCCTCCCTCTATTATCTCTCTAGTCTTTTTCCTCTCATGTATATAAATGGCTTCCCTGATCTCTTTCTGTACTTTACTTTTTTGTTCCAAGAAAAGTATGTTACTTCTCTCCTCTTCCTCTCTATTTTTAGCATTTCTTCTTAATCTATTATAATATCTCCTCTTGTTTATACCTTTTCTAATACTGTCATTCATCCATGGTGCCTCTTGTTTTATTTTGTCTCTTCCTAATATCCTCCTATAGGTAGTTTTAAGTATATCATCAGCTGTCTCCTTCATTACTCTATTGAAGACTCTTATATCGTTACTCTCTTCTCTAGTTATTCTATTTTCTAGTTCCCTAATAAATTTGACTATGGTCTCCTCGTTTGTTTTATAGTATTCTTTTGTTTCCCATTTCTTCCCTTTAAAGGATTTACTATTTGAATTATTCCACTCAAAATATACCTCAATAAGGTTATGGTCTGACAGATCATAGACGTCTTGCTTTTCATCTATTTTCATACTTTTAAAATCTTCATACATTTTATCTGAAATTAAAACATAATCTATTACGCTAGATTGCTCGTTTCTTCGCCATGTTATCTCCCCATTACACTCCTGGTCATCATTTAACATATTTAATTTAAATTTATCCATCAAATCTAGTATAATGTGTCCATTATAATTTAGTTTTTGTTTACCTTTGAACCCTACATGGGCATTCATGTCACCTAATATTATAACTCTTTCATCTTCCATTTGGCCTAAATGTCTCTCTATCTCCTTCTTCATTTCATCATTCCTTACCTTATCATTTACAGAAAGGTATAACAAGAACAAGTGTACAAATTTCCCATGTATAGAGCCTTTTACATAAAGTAAATCTTTATTTTTACACTCTACCTTGCTTAAACTTACTTTATCTGTTGTTTCAAAGAGTAACATTAAACCACCACCCTTCCTATCATTAATATTCCTCATACTTTCAATTACTTCAAATACACCCACCAAAATGTTTCGTATTTTAAATTGTGTCTCAGTTAGACAAAGAAAAATATTGTTATTATTATTATTAAAATGCCCCAGAACGAGAAGCCCACCACAGAAGCCACGAACGAATACCACACAGAAACACCCAAAGGAAAGGTCCACAGAACGAAAGGACCAGCTGACCGAGCCAGCCATTTCAGACAGGCCCAAGCCCGCAGGGCTAAGCAGCTCCAGGCCGCACCCATTTACCTTTTCTAAACTGACCATTTTCCACACCTCACGTACACTACCCCCCTCGTGTCCTACACTCCTAACTACAAAGATGATGAACAGGAATATACATTCATATTAAAAACACCCATGCCCTGTCCCGACGTTGAGCCAATGCCAACACATCAGACAGCCATAATTATATCTATGTATGTTCTTACATCCGAGAAGTAGATGTTATATATCTTAGAAGTTAAAACACCCACGCTTGTCCCTAGACCTCTTATATCATTTCCCATGACGAGTATAGATATATGTAACCCGTGCTCAGTCGCCCCCTTGCATTGTTCCTCTAGTAACTAAGTGTCTCTAATATTAACTAAAATGCCCCAGAACGAGAAGCCCACCACAGAAGCCACAAACGAACACCACACAGAAACACCCAAAGGAAAGGTCCACAGAACGAAAGGACCAGCTGACCGAGCCAGCCAATTCAGACAGGCCCAAGCCCGCAGGGCTAAGCAGCTCCAGGCCACACCCAGATACCCCTTCTAAACTGACAATTTTTCCACCTCATGTACACTACCCCCTTGTGTCCTACACTCCTAACTACAAAGATGATGAACAGGAATATACATTCATATTAAAAACACCCATGCCCTGTCCCGACGTTGAGCCAATGCCAACACATCAGACAGCCATAATTATATCTATGTATGTTCTTACATCCGAGAAGTAGATGTTATATATCTTAGAAGTTAAAACACCCACGCCTGTCCCTAGACCTTGTATATCATTTCCCATGACTAGTATAGATATATGTAACCCGTGCTCAGTCGCCCCCTTGCATTGTTCCTCTAGTAACTAAGTGTCTCTAATATTAACTGCCACCAGTATTGATACGACATAGCGGCACTGTCCTAGTGTCGTATTGTGCCAAGTACAGATCGACCAGGTTTCATCACCTTATTAGGACGACGACTATAATGTCATCGTTCATTGATGTATGCAATCCTTAGTTTAAGTATTTTTATCCGCCATTGTGTTCACCTTTTTCCATTTACTTTTCCACAATTGTCATACGTCTTCCCCTTGCCTCCTTCGTATCCACAGTCCACACTACGCCAATTTACTTCGTGTCATGCACCTCTTACCCCAACCAGAGATTGTATAAGATAACCTGGTTACCAGTATCTGTCATAAGTACCCCGAAACAATAACTAAGTACCCCTCCGAACTGCCGCTGTTGTTGGTATATTTATATTTAATAGAAAACGCAGTTCCCAGGGCCAACTAATAGTATCCATAACCCCTCGGACTGATCACATACCTCTATCTTTTCCAGACTCATATACCACCCAATAGTTGCATTCCCCGGTAGCATTTGGCTAACGTATTCTACTGCCTTTTCAAACTCCAATATCAATTGTAGTCTAATGCCACCCCCACGCCCAGGGACCTTAGGGGCAAAATTTCCCTGTAGCCCTTGAACTCTCCCCCCCCCCTCTCATTAAGACCCCGCACTTCTCTACTCTTGTCCGACCTAGCCTCTCTCTCATACCTCTTGAAGATCCTTGAATTGTCCGTTGCTAATGCTCTCCAACCTTTTATATATACTCCTATCCAGCCTACCTTCACTTAGTAGGCCAGAACAACATTAGAACTTTACTAGCCCCTTGCATGCCATCTATTCTCTTACAACCCGTTCACAACCCTGCACTCAATGGTCGTCGGTGCGAGGCTAGCCGCCTCGCCAGTAACTAACTTCTATTGCCATACTTCCAGATAAATGTGGCAGAGTTAGCAACCCAGTCTCCACCACATCCAGCAAACCCTACAATTAACAACCAGCCGAGTAAAACCAGCTAGCCAAGGCACCTTCGGTTTTGGTATTAAGGACACCCACATCTGTCTCATACACAGAGGGTTATTACGAACACTGGTGATATGGCAAGCCCCTAGCCACAGCCGCCGGACGACTATCACAGAGAGAGGGCGCCCAGCTCCCCCTTTTTGCCCACCCGAGGAGGGAGACCCCCCACCCCCGCGGAGGTATACCTGGCCCCTGTTTTGACTTATGAGTCATTGCCAGGTAGCACAGGAATTCTTCCTATCAATGAACTAACCATGCATGATTAACACCTTTACTAACCTCTATTAACTCACAATAAACCATTTACCTTTCTTGCATACTCTGATCACTAAATTAGCACCTCAGCTATACCATAGAATGAAGATTGAACAATCTAAGAGAGACGCTCCTATCACAGCTGTCCCCATCCTCCTCGCAAAGTAGATCCAGTCTCTCTCCCCTAAATACTTCCAGTATAGCCAAAATAGTACCTCTTACTAAGGCTCAGTTATATGAAAATATAAAGGCTTTCCTATAGCCCTGTGCCACAACAGTAAATACCATCTTACCTAGTCTCCATATCTATTGAGAGCTCAAATAAGTCCATAAGACTCGAGATCCCTACTGTCTACAGGGTCCAGAACCGAGCCTATAAATCTAGCTCCCGCCCCCAGTCAAATCAGTTGAAAGCTAGACACCAACCAGGGGTCACTACCCTGCAGTTAACTTCTAGCTCTGCCCTTGTGTTGTTCCGGAGTGAGATCCCAGAGCCGGCAGACTCCGTGGCAGATTTGGATAGAAGGACCTGCCCACGTATTTAAGAACTTCACACATATGGGCCCCCTGGACGGCCGCGGAACCAGTCGTTAGCCTCCAACATCATGGACGCAAGATAACCAGGACCAGACCCATCAGATGCTACCCAAGATTCCCTTTAGCAGTACTACATATTACTGTGCTGTTTAGAGATTCACTAATTAATATTTCTACGAAGTGGCTATCTCTTTGCCCCAGTATGATTCATATAACCATTCAATTAGGAAGTGCTAAGCATATCAGTGTTCATTATTTAACAGGCGATACTAACTCTCGTAATCAACCATATGCCCAGATATTATTACCTAGAAGGAAACCCTAGTGATAAACGACAAATTTCAACCTACTTCAACTCCTTCTTCACTTCCATAGCAAACACACATGCACAGAACCTACCTCAACCTCTCAATAAATACACGACAACAACGGCCACATTTCGTAATTTCTACAGAGATAAAGACATACACCCGAACACATTTAGATTGCAAAATGTTACACCAAAATACACTTTTGACGAGCTGTCTAACCTAAATGTACATAAGAGCACAGGACCAGACAAAATTCCTGCCAAATTTCTACGAGATGGAGCCATTGGTATAGCAGGCCCCCTAACCCACATCATCAACTTGTCAATTAACACCAACACAGTACCTGCTGAACTGAAGGAAGCTATTGTAACCCCTCTATTCAAGAAAGGAAATAAACTAGAAGTTGGCAACTACAGACCAGTTAGCATATTATGTATTGTATCTAAAATCCTTGAAAGAGCGGTATACACCCAAATTGAACACTACCTCAAACAAAATGATCTATTCTATAAGTTTCAATCAGGTTTCAGATGCATGTACTCGACAGACTCCTGTCTCATCCACTTAACGGATCACATTCGTAAAGAAATGTCTATAGGTAACTACACCGGTATGGTTCTTCTTGATCTACAAAAAGCGTTTGACAAAGTAGACCATGATATCCTATGTAATAAACTACAAGCTATGGGCATAGGGTCTGTGAACTGGTTTAAATCTTATCTTAGTGATAGAACCCAAAGAGTCAAAATTGATGATAATATATCTGATCCTATGCCAATTAACTGTGGGGTCCCGCAGGGAAGCATCCTTGGTCCCTTACTCTTTCTGTTATGTGAACGACATGGAACTGAGCGTCTCATGTAAATTATTACTGTATGCAGACGACAGCGTGCTTCTGGTTTCAGGAAAAGACCCAATAAGTATTGCCGCTTCACTTTCCAAAGAACTAGCATCATGTAGTGAATGGCTAGTGGACAATAGACTATCTCTTCACCTGGGCAAGACGGAAGCCATCTTATGTGGAACAAAACGCAAACTGAAAGACATTGTGGGCTTCTCGGTCAACTGTAATGATATTCCTATAACAACAGTGTCACAAGTTAAATATCTCGGACTGAAACTGGACGCGAGTTTGTCAGGTGAAACAATTTTGGAATCTATCCTGAGTAAGTGTAGAGCACGTATAAAATACCTGTATAGACAGGTGGGATGCTTGCCCGCGGCGACCAAAAAGACCCTCTGCCAAGCGCTTGTTCAATGTCATTTTGACTATTCTGTGTCATCCTGGTACTCTGCATCATCTAAATCAGCACAGCACAAACTTCAGGTCACTCAAAATAAAATGGTTAGGTTCATGGTTCATGCTGAACCTAGGACCCAGATCACATGTTGGCCAGGAACAACTTCAGTCACTAGGTATGCTCAATGTTTCTGACAGGGCCAAACAAATCAGGATAACTAATGCCTTCAAAATTTTCTATGACAGAGCTCCAGATTATCTAAAGAATTATTTTGTTAAAGCAAATGAGAGGAGTGGACATAATACAAGAAACATGATGTTTAATTTTAAGGTCCCGAGAATCCAAGGACAGGGTAAGCAAACATTCTTCTTCACTGCCATCAAAGACTGGAACGACCTACCCCAGTCAGTCCGTGAAAAGAGAACACTGTATTCCTTCAGACGTAGCCTGAAGGAACACCTGAACCGGACAGCTGCGAGAAGGGAGCACCAAGCTTATGTCTACTACTAAATACGACATAAGAGATAGACAAACCAAACTGAAATGATTACTGATTACGGATTACTGATATTTACTATAGGATGTAAGGTATCTTAAAATAACCCCCTAGAAATACTTTTTCTAAAGTATCTATTTCTTTATCCTCCCCTTTTCCCCAGCTAACCTAATCCCACAAGGACCCCAATGGAAATACGCCTAACGGCCTTATTGGGCTATCCTTAGTTGGAATTATGCAAGGCTGGTACATGTCATATTTGTAACAAACTATGTGGTACCAACTCTGTAAATTGCTGACTGAATAAATATTATTATTATTATTATTTTTATTATATCTGAAGGTTCGCCCACTGATTTGCGTTCTATGTATTTCTGAGACAAGAATATAAAACTTAGATCAGTACCCCCTGAGGTTACTAGAATTCCTGTGCTCTAAAATACGCGTGTCTAATCTAGTCTGTGAACTACTACTTGTGCACCAGAGCTACCAGTAATAAATCTAACAGTGAATATGATTCTATAAGTAACATTGATGGTCTTCGGTATATAAACCTGTTAAATTAAAGCCAGTGATCAGAAGATTAATACCTGAACGTTGGAAGTGGGAGACTAGGCTCCATCCAGATCCACTTATGCTAGTGTTGTTCGATTCTATTATATTGTCTTACACAAGTATTCTGCAGTGGTATATCAATAAACGTGATCGTGTAACTTGCTACCATGTGTTTCTTTGTGTTCTCTATTCCTCATATCTTGTATTGTGCATGCACCCTTATATACCCAGTCAATTAGAACTCACATTACCCAAGTTAAACCTGTAGAAAAACAGGGCATAACATTGGCGGCAGCGGTGGTTTTTGATTCGGATAAAAGGTTGCATTACACTGCAAGTTTGGAACAGTAGAAGCATGGCAACATCGCGAAATTTTCAGCCACTCGCACACATTTCCAAGTATGATGTAAACACGTATGATATCACCAGTTACTTAGACATAATAAAGCCAGTGTACGATGTGGTACTTCATAATGACCGCGAAAAAATCGCCATTGCAATTACGCATATTATACAGTTGAGAGAAGCCGTTTCCCAACTTGTTGATAAGCCTACCTTTAAAGAATTTATTCGCCAAACTGTGACACAGAATACGCCAGAGTTTACCTGGAACCAGTTTTGATCCTTCGTGATCCGGACCTTAGATCCACTTTTGGGTTCCCCCGTCGCCCCCAAAATAATAAAAGTCGACGAGATCAAGTATGAAGGGGATATAAATGTGACCCTCATACAACTCTACAGATACGTGAGGACCACGCATAGCTATGAAGATTACGACCAACAAAATGAACTCTTATTCACCGCATTGTTAAACATCCTCCCACCCCACATCACCGCCCATCTCGACCCGTATGGCTTATTCGAATAACATATGCTCTCCATCAGAGAAGAATGACTACGCAGTTCGATGAATCCCCTATCCAACCCTTCAGCCCCTATCCAAGACTCTGTGCACCCTTCCAAAATGACTTCCGGTGAAAGTCCAACCCCAGTGCACTCTTCCTTGCCTCTATCCTCTCTGACCATCCCTAAATTTTCCCTTGCCTAGCCATCCACCAACGATCATCTTCCATCAATTGTGTTACCCCATAAACCCCATCCTTTTTCTATGCATGTCAAACAAACCCACCAACCCCAGATAACCGCTAACCAGACCGTGACTGCCACCAAGAAGATTCCCAAAATTCGTCCTGTTAACAACCCCAAATCAATACATCAGTCCTCTACCAATAACCCCTGTTCTACACCTAACTCTTCCCCCACCAACCCTCCGCAGCCCCCCCAACAAGCCCCGTATTCTAGCTATGCCTACCTATGTAGGCCTACCACAACATATTTTCCCCATGACCCCAGAAAACAAACCCACCAACCCCAGATAACCTCTAACCAGACCGTGACTGCCACCAAGAAGATTCCCAAAATTCGTCCTGTTAACAACCCCAAATCAATACATCAGTCCTCTACCAATAACCCCTGTTCTACACCTAACTCTTCCCCCACCAACCCTCCACAGCACCCCCAACAAGCCCCGTATTCTAGCTATGCCTACCTATGTAGGCCTACCACAACATATTTTCCCCATGACCCCAGAAATGTTCAGCTATTCCCCCACCAACAAAATTTCCCTTGTGACAGTTTTCCGTCGGTAGCTTGTGACAGTTTTCAGTCAGTAGCTCCCTTCCACCCCCACACAATTCACACCCCTAGAAAACTTCGAAACCCCACACTTGACTCGCCCTCTCATGTCAAACAAACTCACCAGTCCCAGATAACCTCTAACCAGACCGAGACTGCCACCAAGAAAATTCCCCAAACTCGTCCTGTTAACAACCCCAAATCAGTACATCACTCCTCCCTCAATAACCCATGTCCTATGCCTAACTCTGCCCCCACTAATCCTCCCCAGTCCCACATAACCTTTAACCAGACCGAGACTGACACCAAGAAAATTCCCCAAATTCGTCCTGCTAACAACCCCAAATCAATACATCAGTCCTCTACCAATAACCCCTGTTCTACACCTAACTCTTCCCCCACCAACCCGCCGCAGTCCCCCCAACAAATCCAGTTTCCTAACTCGCTCACCTCTCACCACCCTGACCCTCCCACACGCGCCGTTAATCCTCCCCTCACGCGTGACGACCTAGGGACCCAACTATGTTCCCCCCCTTCCCCCAGAAATGCTCAGCTATTTCCCCACCAACAAAATTTCCCTTGTGACAGTTTTCCGTCAGTAGCTCCCTTCCACCCCCCCACAATTCACACCCCTAATAAACTTCAAAACCCCACACTTGACTCACCCCCTCAAGACAGACAAACCCACCAATCCCATATAACCTCTAAACAAACCGTCACTGCCACCGACACACCCCACCACTCTGATCCTCCCACACGCGCCGTTAATCCTCCCCTCACGCGTGATGACCTAGGGACCCAACTATGTTCCCCCCCTTCCCCCAGAAATGCTCAGCTATTTCCCCACCAACAAAATTTCCCTTGTGACAGTTTTCCGTCAGTAGCTCCCTTCCACCCCCCCACAATTCACACCCCTAATAAACTTCAAAACCCCACACTTGACTCACCCCCTCATGACAGACAAACCCACCAACCCCGGATAACCTCTAAACAAACCGTCACTGCCACCGACACACCCCACCACTCTGATCCTCCCACACGCGCCGTTAAACCCCCCCTCACACGTGACCCCCACCAAAGTGGTTTCCCCCCCCTCATGCGTACCGAACACCTGCTCACCAGTCGGTCCCCCACCATCATGAGCCCAGCTAAACTTTCAACCTCCCCCTCTTCACCGTTACCCCACCCGCCCCAAATTCCACCCCCAAAGATCCCGTTCGACAAAATACCACTCCCATCCCAATCCAACCACAAAACTTTTTCCACCTTGGCTAAACCCCAAAATACTCTCTCTCTCGCCCCAAACAACATAATCAACCTCTCAACTTCAACCACTCCTCGAAATCCCATCCATGTCTCTCCCGAAAATAATATCAGTCCAAATTCAACCCCTCTCAAACCACAACCATGCCTGCCCAGACCCCCCCCACCATCTCCCTATCAAATCCCCACACCCCAAACCTCCAAACCACCCGATCATAGTAAACTCTCAACCTTCAGCCTTACTCACCCTTCCCCAAATCCCACTCACGACCACAACTCTCTACACAATTCAACCCCTCCCCAGCACCAACCTCTTCCGCAACAACAACCCCGACTCGACCTGCCCGTTTCATCTTTAAAACCCCCCTATCACTACCCCCGACCGAAACCACTTAGACCCCCCCTCCAAAACTGGCCCCGGGCCAGCTCGCCCCCAGACCCACATTCCTAACGACAAGAACTAACGGTAGATCCACCCCAATATTCACTTAAAATCAGGATTGGTAGAGGAGGTGGGTCATGCCGGCTCGTCCACAGTCCAGCCTCCCTACCACTCTTGACCTAGATTCCTAGCTTCACTTCCCATTAAAATGTATAATTTCACAGACAAAGTACAAGACAACAACCTTTTAACGTAACTTCTATAATAATAACAGTACAGCCTTCTTACAGGGTCTGCCACTGACAGACTTCCCCAGCAGTACCCCTTTTGACTCAATGCCACCCAAAATTACCTCCCCCTTTTATACCATTTTCGAATTACTACCACCCAAAATTAACTTGCTCCCCATCCCTTGCCCCCTTCTTGGCAAGCCATCCTGAATCTCATAAAAGTAACTTCTCCAACTAAATCAACTCAACCCCAGCTCAATTATTCAACTCACGCACGTTGGGTCAAGCCCCGACACCCTATTTCTCCCACTATTATCACTGTCTCTTCTACTTAACCAATAAAAACTTCCCTTCTTTCACCCTCACCCACCTTTTCTATATTCATTCATTCATTCATTCATGATGAGGATATTATTGTACTTGATTTTTTTTATTGTTTTCAATTCCTAAGCGATTGGGCATGATTCTATAAATTTACATGTTTTCCATATACTGTATATATTATTTGTTTCCCTTAGTCATACTACTTTTCTTGTTAACCTACACTTTTCTGACTATCTTTTAAATTTGCTTTATACATTGTTAAACACTTTACCTCTTCTTAATTTCCTGTGTTCTTAATTACCTGTTCTTTCTTAAATTTACATGTTTTCCATATACTATATATTATGTATTTTTTCCCTTAGTCATACTACTTTTCTTGTTAACCTACACTTTTCTGACTATGCTTCTTTTTACTTCACCCTTGAGGCTCGAGGACGAGCCTATAATGAAGGAGAGGGAAGTAAAATGCCCCAGAACGAGAAGCCCACCACAGAAGCCACGAACGAACACCACACAGAAACACCCAAAGGAAAGGTCCACAGAACGAAAGGACCAGCTGACCGAGCCAGCCAATTCAGACAGGCCCAAGCCCGCAGGGCTAAGCAGCTCCAGGCCACACCCAGATACCCCTTCTAAACTGACAATTTTTCCACCTCATGTACACTACCCCCTCGTGTCCTACACTCCTAACTACAAAGATGATGAACAGGAATATACATTCATATTAAAAACACCCATGCCCTGTCCCGACGTTGAGCCAATGCCAACACATCAGACAGCCATAATTATATCTATGTATGTTCTTACATCCGAGAAGTAGATGTTATATATCTTAGAAGTTAAAACACCCACGCCTGTCCCTAGACCTTGTATATCATTTCCCATGACTAGTATAGATATATGTAACCCGTGCTCAGTCGCCCCCTTGCATTGTTCCTCTAGTAACTAAGTGTCTCTAATATTAACTGCCACCAGTATTGATACGACATAGCGGCACTGTCCTAGTGTCGTATTGTGCCAAGTACAGATCGACCAGGTTTCATCACCTTATTAGGACGACGACTATAATGTCATCGTTCATTGATGTATGCAATCCTTAGTTTAAGTATTTTTATCCGCCATTGTGTTCACCTTTTTCCATTTACTTTTCCACAATTGTCATATGTCTTCCCCTTGCCTCCTTCGTATCCACAGTCCACACTACGCCAATTTACTTTGTGTCATGCACCTCTTACCCCAACCAGAGATTGTATAAGATAACCTGGTTACCAGTATCTGTCATAAGTACCCCGAAACAATAACTAAGTACCCCTCCGAACTGCCGCTGTTGTTGGTATATTTATATTTAATAGAAAACGCAGTTCCCAGGGCCAACTAATAGTATCCATAACCCCTCGGACTGATCACATAACTCTATCTTTTCCAGACTCATATACCACCCCATAGTTGCATTCCCCGGTAGCATTTGGCTAACGTATTCTACTGCCTTTTCAAACTCCAATATCAATTGTAGCCTAATGCCACCCCCACGCCCAGGGACCTTAGGGGCAAAATTTCCCTGTAGCCCTTGAACTCTCCCCCCCCCTCTCATTAAGACCCCGCACTTCTCTACTCTTGTCCGACCTAGCCTCTCTCTCATACCTCTTGAAGATCCTTGAATTGTCCGTTGCTAATGCTCTCCAACCTTTTATATATATACTCCTATCCAGCCTACCTTCACTTAGTAGGCCAGAACAACATTAGAACTTTACTAGCCCCTTGCATGCCATCTATTCTCTTACAACCCATTCACAACCCTGCACCCAATGGTCGTCGGTGCGAGGCTAGCCGCCTCGCCAGTAACTAACTTATATTGCCATACTTCCAGATAAATGTGGCAGAGTTAGCAACCGTCTCCACCACATCCAGCAAACCCTACAATTAACAACCAGCCGAGTCAAGCCAGCTAGCCAAGGCACCTTCGGTTTTGGTATTAAGGACACCCACATCTGTCTCATACACAGAGGGTTATTACGAACACTGGTGATATGGCAAGCCCCTAGCCACAGCCGCCGGACGACTAGCACAGAGAGAGGGCGCCCAGCTCCCCCTTTTTGCCCACCCGAGGAGGGAGACCCCCATCCCCGCGGAGGTATACCTGGCCCCTGTTTTGACTTATGAGTCATTGCCAGGTAGCACAGGAATTCTTCCTATCAATGAACTAACCATGCATGATTAACACCTTTACTAACCTCTATTAACTCACAATAAACCATTTACCTTTCTTGCATACTCTGATCACTAAATTAGCACCTCAGCTATACCATAGAATGAAGATTGAACAATCTAAGAGAGACGCTCCTATCACAGCTGTCCCCATCCTCCTCGCAAAGTAGATCCAGTCTTTCTCCCCTAAATACTTCCAGTATAGCCAAAATAGTACCTCTTACTAAGGCTCAGTTATATGAAAATATAAAGGCTTTCCTATAGCCCTGTGCCACAACAGTAAATACCATCTTACCTAGTCTCCATATCTATTGAGAGCTCAAATAAGTCCATAAGACTCGAGATCCCTACTGTCTACAGGGTCCAGAACCGAGCCTATAAATCTAGCTCCCGCCCCCAGTCAAATCAGTTGAAAGCTAGACACCAACCAGGGGTCACTACCCTGCAGTTAACTTCTAGCTCTGCCCTTGTGTTGTTCCGGAGTGAGATCCCAGAGCCGGCAGACTCCGTGGCAGATTTGGATAGAAGGACCTGCCCACGTATTTAAGAACTTCACACATATGGGCCCCCTGGACGGCCGCGGAACCAGTCGTTAGCCCCCAACATCATGGACGCAAGATAACCAGGACCAGACCCATCAGATGCTACCCAAGATTCCCTTTAGCAGTACTACATATTACTGTGCTGTTTAGAGATTCACTAATTAATATTTCTACGAAGTGGCTATCTCTTTGCCCCAGTATAATTCATATAACCATTCAATTAGGAAGTGCTAAGCGTATCAGTGTTCATTATTTAACAGGCGATACTAACTCTCGTAATCAACCATATGCCCAGATATTATTACCTAGAAGGAAACCCTAGTGATATCTGAAGGTTCGCCCACTGATTTGCGTTCTATGTATTTCTGAGACAAGAATATAAAACTTAGATCAGTACCCCCTGAGGTTACTAGAATTCCCATGCTCTAAAATACGCGTGTCTAATCTAGTCTGTGAACTACTACTTGTGCACCAGAGCTACCAGTAATAAATCTAACAGTGAATATGATTCTATAAGTAACATTGATGGTCTTCGGTATATAAACCTGTTAAATTAAAGCCAGTGATCAGAAGATTAATACCTGAACGTTGGAAGTGGGAGACTAGGCTCCATCCAGATCCACTTATGCTAGTGTTGTTCGATTCTATTATATTGTCTTACACAAGTATTCTGCAGTGGTATATCAATAAACGTGATCGTGTAACTTGCTACCATGTGTTTCTTTGTGTTCTCTATTCCTCATATCTTGTATTGTGCATGCAGCCTTATATACCCAGTCAATTAGAACTCACATTACCCAAGTTAAACCTGTAGAAAAACAGGGCATAACAAACATTATCACCTGCATGTCAATGATGTCGCACAACAGAAAAGGTATACGAGAACCCAATACAAATAGGCTAATATGGCCAATTAATGCAGGCCTACTCCCTTCGTACCCGTCACAACACAATCAACCCTAGTTTATGGTAGACAAGAACCCAAAATATATACAAACTAACCCTTTCCTATCATCTAGTACATTGGATACAAGATCGACTAACCCATACCTATACCACCTAGTACATTGGATACAAGACTAACAAAGCATATATAGTAGACTACAGGTAGGTTAATTAATGTAACTAATATACTGTACATATCATGCTATCCCAATTTGTGTTTATTCTATCAGTTTTCGCTGGAAAACCCTAAAAATTCGCCCCCAAACGTCTCCATCCAAACTCCTTATCGGACAACCGGCTCATGGTATCATCATGATGGTGCGACATATAATGCCTATTTTCGTGAGGCGGCCTGAGTGTGTGTGGGTCTCGTCCGGCGGACGATGCCCCGCCCCTTTCCGTTGGCCGGACAGGCCGAGCATGCAAGTGTATGGCCGGCTTTACAGACGGGAGGGTCTGTACGCAACCACATACCTTACCCCCGGCCCCGCCCAGTGCCCAAAATGTACAAATATTATATTAGATTAGATTAACCTATAACCTAACCTAACCTAACCCTAATATAATATAATATAATATAACACAAATAACAATATAAAAATATTAAAATACACTAAATTTCGAGTGGGATCGAACACTGGATTTCTGGGTGCCAGGCGAGAGTTCTACTGACCGAGCTACAGAGCGAGCTAGTAATGACGGTTTGAAGGGTAGCCTATATTTAAACGCGGGAAATGGAGGGCAGGGCCAAGGGAGGCTGATACATGCGTAGAGGGTAAGGTATGTGGCTGCGTACATCCCCTCCCTTACAGACTACATAAACAAACTGGGTGGTTGCCATGGTTACGTTTATACCAGCGTCTTTGACGCTCAAAACAACAACAATGCCCATTCTTTACATCTAAACAATTGCTAGGATATTTATCCTGTAATATCCATAAGTAATTAGGCCTAAAGCATGGTAGGCGTAACTGATAGCGCATCTGGCTCACAACCAGAAGGTCCTGGGTTCGAGACCCGGGCGGGGAAGAGACATTTGGGCAAGTCTCCTAACGGTGTAGCCTCTGTTCACCTAGCAGTATAAAGAGGAACCTGGTATAAGTGGACGAAGTTGTGACGTCCCATCTGGGGTTGGTGATCGGTTACAATTTAGGTGAGATGGGTATCGTACTGGTCAACCTAAGCCTTCGGTTGAGACTGGTACCGTAGTAAGAATGGTACCTTCGTTTCCAGATGTCGCCAATTGGTTAAAATACAGACTACACACACATCCACAGCCATTCCAATGATACATAAACACCTAACATGCATTTCACGCAATACATTCCCAGTTAAGGAGGCGCGATAATAATGAGCTTAGCTCGCATTGCGTGGATTCCCCTTGACGAACAAGCAAAGTGAATAGGCTCTTAAATTATAGCGGCTCATTGGCCTAAAATACATATATTAATATTTATTAGTAGGCCTAACCATATGTTGTTATTACATTCTACAATAAAGTATACAGTTTATGAAAGAAAGCAAATTCGTTCATAAAATTTGTCATATATTATTTTCGTCCGCCACTTCAATATATGCGGATCCTCTACGCCTCTGTTATGCCCTGATTTTATTCAGGATTAACGATCAGTAGGCCTACAGGTGAGTTCTTCGAGACTGGGATATTGGATTTCATGCAATTACATATACAGTAGGTAATCAACAGAGGGCATAATGTAATCTCGGAAGATATAGTTTGTAATACAGCTTTATTTACACAATACTCATGGAGGTTATGAAACGAAAGAATTCACACGAATAATATAGGCATCCTCGATCTGCAGATCCTCTCGGTTGTCCCTCATGATCACAACATCATCCGTATATAGCAAGATACTCAGACGTTCATTCCCAATTCGTATTCCCCTGCCAGCTTCTTTCATTCTCGCAGCTAGTTCCTCTGTGTACACCCCAAACAGGAGGGGAGATATAGCCTACAGCCCTGTCTCACTCCCCGCTTGTTTTCAATCCAGTCTGTCTCTATATATCACCCATACTGTATAATAATAATAATAATAATAGTTCTTAAAGCTAGCGCATGCTAAGCTAGCTAAGGATAGCTCAATAAGGCCGATTAGGCGTATTTCCATTGGGGTCCTGTTCTACTACCCCATCCCTTTGCTCATGAGGGATGGTAACGACTCAGTGCTTGTGAAAAATCTTTAATGCGCCGAGCGTGGGCGCGAACCCGGGCCTTCTGGGTGGAAGTCCGAGACGCTAGTCACTACACCAAGCGAGCCGCTGGAGCTGGTGTTCTCATACATACTTCTTATGATGTTTATTACCTTCTCACTCACACCTACTGTAGCCTACCTGTTCACTCTGTCATATGCCTTCTCTATGTCTAGAAAGGCGAAATATCCCTTCCGCCCTGACTTTTTCGTATTTTCTATCACTTCTCTCACCACAAACATGTTATCTTCTCCACTTCTGTCCATTCGGAAACCATTCTGTTCTTCACCCATCACTCTGTTCCTTTCAAAGATCCCTTTCAGCCTTTCATTCAGCACCCCACAGAACACCTTGGAAAGTGTGTCTGTTAGCGTTATTGGCCGGTAGTTTTTCAGCTCTTTCTTATTCTTGTACGTGACCCCCCTTGTGATAGGAGGGTCACCCGGCTCTCGTTCCACTTACTTGGTACTCTCTCTCCTGACCACACTTTCTTAAATAGCCCATACATGCCTTCAATTACTACATTCCCACTCTCTTTATAAAATTCATATGGGATCTCGTCGTTCCCTGCGGCTTTACCAGTCTCCAGTTTCTTAACACATTTCACTATCTCTTCCGGTCTTCCCTACTGATCTCGTAATCCATATTTTTATCTACTGGTATCTTTCTTCCTATTATCAGGTTGGGTTCACCCCTATCCTTCACTTCATTAGCACCACCTATGTTTTCCCAGAATTATTTTACTGCCCTAGCTTTCTCTGGTTTCCCTCTAATCTTTCTTCCGTTCACCATTATCACTTCCACATTCACCCTTTCACTCTCTTGCTCTCCTCTTAAAAAGTCATACCATTCTCTAGTGACCTCACCGTCCTTTACCTTCAGCTCATCTACGGCATCCTTATCAGCCTTTACTCTCGCTTTCCTTATCAAGCCTCCTGTTATACTTTTGTGCTTCTTGTATTCCTCCCATGCTTCCTCATATGCAACTCGTTCATTCTCACCATTGTCCTTGGCCCTTCTCAGTCTTCTAAACCTTCGATTGCTCTCTTTCCTTTTTTTCATTGCGGAATCGATGTCATGGTTCCACCATCTCCTCTGGGGTCTCTTATTATTTCCTTTCTTTTTCCTCCCAACTCTTCTTTCAGCTACTTCTTTCACTGTCTTGGTGAACTCGACTTCATTCATTCTGTCTACCCCTCCATCATCTATCTAGTTCACACGCTCTAGATCTTCTCCGAATTTTACCCAGTCAGCTTGCTTCAGTTTCCATGTCTTACCCTTTGGTTTCCTAGCTTCCTTTCTCTCCCTCCCACAGTCATATTGCATCCACAACATATTGTGGTCACTTGTCACATCCATCTCTCGATCTTCGTCTATCCTCATGTACTCCACTTTCTTCCTTGCATTCTCATTCACCAAGATATAATCAATTGCAGATTCACTATTTCTTCTAGCCCATGTCACTCGTCCCTCTGCAATGGTTTCATTTATGATTTCCAGTTCATACTCCTCAGTGAAATCCCTCAACATTTGTCCATTCGTGTTCACTTCTTCACCCAGGATTCCGATGTGTCCATTCATATCACCCATTACGATCACATGTTCTCGTCTATGGTCATTTACCAGTCTCCTCATTAGGTCATACTTCCTTTCATTATCACATCTGGCCTCCGGTCCCTGTACAGTCATGTAGCATACAATCAGCAAGATCCTTTCAGTCTTTCCTTTTGTCTTGTAGTTCAGGTAAGCTGCAATCATATCTTCACTCATCTCGCATTCACCAACTTTTATCTCTTCAACATCCACATCCATATTCTTTCTCACTATTATGCCTATACCTCCACCCCTTTTGTTCCATTTACTGCGCCCCTTCCCAATCATTCTGTAGTTCTCAGTGTACAGTTCCACTCTTTCATGTAGCTTTGTCTCTGTTATACCGATCACGTCCATACCCCCCTCATACAGTTCCTTACTCATGTCCTCCATGTTTCCCACTCCCCATCCGTTGACATTTAGGCACCCAAATCTAATGCAGTTCCTATCCTGCTGGTTCCCCAGTCACTTCTCCCGGGAGTCCCCACTCTTATGGCCGGAGTCAGAGGTCTCTCCGTTAATGAAAAACCTTTCAGGACAAACTAAAAAATAATAAATAGCCTAGACTTTAGAGTAACATTGTTGCTAAGCCTATTTTTAACATCAACATTCTAGGCTACGTCATTCTTATAAGTCACTGGGCTAATATTCTTGCAACTTATGTATTGCAACTTTGCAAGTTAGATTTATTCCCACAAGATAAGGGCTGTTCAGGATGTTTTTGAGCAGCACTGTGTTACAGTGTGTGGGGCTAAGGCCTTAGGTCAATATCGGTACGGTTGGTCAAGCTTCTCCAGGAGGAAGTCGTAGTTATGCTCAGATTCTGGTCCCTGAGACAGATCAACCCAATGAGTCACCCTCTCATTGCTAGCATGAGCCCGCTGTGTGAAGCCATCCAGAACCCTCACCATATACTCCGGAGTATAAACCATAGGACCCAGCCGACGCACAGGACCAGCCGTCGCAGTCTTCTTATCAACGACTGGCTGGGTTGGCCCGTTGGACACTTTTGGAGCAACTGTCACAAGCTTATTCACAACCACTGGCAGTGGCTGGAAAGCCGCTGGCTTTGTGTCCACAGCGGTCCCTACTTCAAGCAAAGCAAATGGCTTATACATCGTTGTCACCGGCTGGGTACGTCGACGTCCAGTGTTTGGGCCTGGAGGGTCAGCAAGCTTGATCACCTTACGGGGAGGTCCTTCATAACCTACATTTTGGCAAAGGGATGCGAAAGAAAGCTTCTTAGGTGCAGCACCCACCTCAGTGTTGCTGGACAACACTCTCTTGTTGTAGGTCATCCTGTTTTTGTTGATGTGAAGGGACAATTCCCTGATACAATTTTTGTTCCGAAAATGTCTAACAATACGGCTAGGCTAGCCTATTTAACAAATGACAGATTATCTCTGATAGCTAGCCTACTTAAATCAATTAACTTCTAGCTTAGGCTATTTGATACCCTTAACCCGAGAGCTGCAGGGAGACTCTTAAGAGTTCCCCCGGCGGACTGCGGGAAGACTCTTAAGAGCAGAGCTTTTGAACGCGTACCAAAACCGCGCGTTTATAGGCAGGCGGCTAAAAATTGGTGTGGGTATAGTACTATATGTCAACTCTCGACACCACCCCGCCACACGCTCGCCCCGCACTCGTGCAAGCACCACCGCGCCAGTAACCAAGCACTAGTCATGGAGCCCACACGTCCCTCACGCTCGCTCCCTGATGACACAACCAGCCCTCCTTCTGGTGGTGTCAGCCGCCGTGGAAGGCAGAGGGTGGCTGCTAAAGACCCTAGCTACCAGTACGACACGCCCTACAGCTCGGAGGACGAAAAACCAGCACCCAAAGCACGGAAAACATGTGCAAGCACGGCAAAGGTACAGAGGTCATTGGTGTTTCGGGACACTGCCACCACGACCCAGGCCACTGCAACAACCACTACCACCACCACTGCCACCCCTGCCACCCCTGCCAGCGACGCAGGAGGCCGCCCTAGGGCTGCAGAACCTGCGGGGGCAGGAAAAATCAAAGGCACGGGTGTAGGGAAGAGAACCCGTACGCCAGCCACAATGGCCCTACCACCACCACCACCACCACCAGCCGCCCCTGGCCCGGCTGCCCCTGCCGCCCCTGCTGCCCCTGCCGCCCCTGCTGCCCCTGCCGCCCCTGCTGCCCCTGCCCAAGGAAAAGGGAAGGGGAAGGGGAAGGGGAAAGGGAGAGGGAAAGCGACTGCTGGCCCTGCCGGCCCTGCCGGCCCTGCCGCCCCTGCCACCCCTGCCCAAGGAACAGGGAAAGAGAAAGGGGAAAGGGCGACAGGCACCACCATCATCTTGCCTGCCTCCAGGGCCACAAGACCACGCCCCACTGCCGCCCCTGCCGGCCCTTCTGTCCCTGTCCATAAGACTCCCGTACGTGCTAGAGTGACCCGAAAAACTCTGACACCATCCAAGTATGCCGCCCTGCTGTTTGATGGTGATTCGCAGGGCATTGGCAGCCCGGGTTTCGACGACGAAGCCCTAGCACGGGACCAAGGGTGGGGGGATTTGGGAGTGGACAGTGAGAGTGAGTCCGACGTCGGTGACGAGAATGAGGAAGGGCGTCTGTCAAGTGAAGAGGAGGGTGATGATGATGCTGTGTTGTATCGCGACCATGGAAGCGATATTTCAGATGAAGAAGCAGACGCAGACGACATTCCGATCCCTGGCTTGCCTTCGTTCGAGTGGTCTGACGGGGTCAATTTTGTACCTGACGTGCCCCAGTTCAATCCTGGGACGTCAGGTACAACTGACGACTGGCCCTGTGACGAGCACGCAAACGAAAGCGACTTCTTCCTCGCTTTTTTCGATTTTGAGGTAATGACTTACATCGTTACCCAAACAAACGCCTACTACAGGTGGGTGTTTGGCAGATTGGATGTAATTTCTCCAAAAGCGAGAATACGAGGCCGGGTGGATACGACTGTGGAAGAATTCATGACGTTCTTTGCCTTGTTGTTCCTCATGCCTCTGTGCAAGAAGCATGTGTTGCAACACTATTGGAAGCACGACCCTCTCATCGCCACCCCAACTTTCAATAAGTTCATGACTCGTGACAGATTTTTGTTGCTGCTAAGATTTATGCACTTTGCAGACAACGACAATCCTAACAGGATTGACAGGATATGGAAAGTTCGGGATGTGTTCACCATGTTGTTGGAGAGGTATAGGAAATACTTTTACCCCTTCCTCAATTTGGTGATTGATGAGTCGCTCGTGCTCTTCAAAGGACGTCTTGTTTTCAAGCAGTATATCCCCTTGAAAAGGCATAGGTTCGGAATCAAGCTCTTCGTGTTGTGCGACTGTGAAACTGGAATAGTGCTTGACATGATCGTGTATACAGGAACTGACATTGACGTACCGAAAGCCGCTCCCGGTGACCCCATGGGCATGTCAGGTGCCATCATCAGGAAAATGTTGGCACCTTACCTGGGCAAAGGCCACATCATCTACACTGACAACTGGTATACTTCTCCTGCTCTCTGCCAGTTTCTTCATGACAACCAAACGGGGTCATGCGGGACTGTCAGAAAGACAAGAAAGTTTATGCCAAAGTTCACAGGTGATGTCATTCCTCTGTCAGATGCCTCCTCCAGTGACACACCTTCTGAAGACGAACTGGCCAAGGAACACCGCGAGAGGCATGTCCGAAGAAGGCGACGAAAGGGGCAGAAGTACAAGCAACTTGAAAAGTCCGGGAAAGTGGTAGCCCTGAAGTGGAAGGACAAAAGAGACGTCCACCTGCTTTCCACAATCCACACAGGTGCCCAGATGGACTCTGGTAAAATCCACTACCGAACCAGGAAGACCATCTATAAGCCCGACATGGTAGTGGACTACACAAAGAACATGCGCCTGGTGGACAAGTCTGACTGTCAACTGTCAGGCGTTGAGTGTCTGAGGAAGACTGTGAAGTGGTATCACAAGCTCTTCCTCCACCTAGTTGACATCACGATGCTCAATGCCTACAACTTGTGGTTGGTGAAGAGAGAGATGGCCCCACACCAGAAGCTAAAATTCCGGGAGTTTGTGTACAACGTTGCATATCAATTCCTGGAGAAGTATGGCACAACCACTCACAGACGTACGGCATGGCGTGGGGATCACGTCCCTGACCGCATCCAGCTGGGGGTTGAAAGACACTACCCAACCAACACCGAGCTGGTTGGCACTCGTCACAGGCAGGTGCAGTGCCACGTCTGCAGCACCAGTGTAAGGAAACCCCACGTAACCAAAAGAGTCACCTCAATGTGCGCCGAGTGCAAAGTTGCACTCTGCTTGGGTGACTGCTTCAGGGACTACCACATGTATAAAAACTACTGAGTGCCGCCCCCTGCCCTGCCCTGCCCTTGACTCGTGCCCTACCTTACCTGACCTGACCAAATTGATCACGCTACCTCATAATGTCACATATATATTATATAATGTATAAGTTCCAAAGATGTCCCTGTGATATAGCTTTTTACATTATATAATTGTATCTTTCATTATTTAGTTTATAAGTTTCAAAGATTTCCATGTAATATGCCTTCTTTTTTAGTATATCAATATATATGTTTGTTATAGCCTAAGTAATGTGTATATATTTTCTTACCTCAAATGAATTGTACCAAAATAAATATGTTTCAATAAATCCTGTCAAACCTACTAAGATAATAAAAAAAAAAAAAAAAAAAAAAAAATACAAGGTCATGTCATTGTATTCTTACAATATGATATATTATATGAATATTTCATATTGTTTGAATACAATGGCATGATCTTGTAAAAAAAAATTGTTATCAAAATTTATCTAAACAGTATAAAACCTTCCCCATAACCCCCTCTTGGATTCGATCCCACTACCCTACCACACTTTGAGTTTTCCAGTCCGCAACCTTACCAAACATGCCACAGGAGCTCATACCAAATGTCACTCAAAACTTTGTGTCTACAATCGAAATGACAATATACAAAAAAAAATGAATTATCCCACCAATTTACGTTTGTAAATTGATGGGATTATCAATTATATCATGCAAAGGTTTATAAAAGTTTGTCTCTGTCAAGAATTAGTAATTATATAACTTTATTCTGTCAAATATTGCCCAAACACTCAGCAAAATTGCCCCTCTCAGTGTGACTCCAGTCATTATCACACGGTCAGTGGGTCAGTGGGTGACCCTTCCCTCCATCCATCCACAACACCTCTCTCTGTCTGAGTTTGGCTACCAACTAAATTCGTATAAATACAGCATGCATAAAATACTCTTCACAAATACATTTGTATTGTATAATATTGTAAATAATAATGAATAATAACTGTGTGGGTGTCGAAAATTGCTCAACCATCTTTCTTATATCTCGCCTACGCCCTTACGCGCGTATATTGGATTATACATAGTCATGACTGTCATACATATACTTGCAGTAGGTCTCGAATATACATTTAGATTGCATATTACTTGGAAATAAATAAATATAAGTTTCTGGTGGCAATCAACCCTTTCGCAAGTGTCAGGCGACACCAGTCTATATTTAGCTCTCTATCAAAAAAGGTTAACTGCTGATGTTTACTGACCACCCTCGTTCCTGGTCTATAATATAGTACTTTATTTACAGTCAATGGCCTACATATTTCTGTGGTACTTCACATGTGTCTAAAATGCAATGTCTGCTTGCATAAAAATGCAATTCTGAAAGCCATTTATACATACGACATACGCATGTCTCACTTTCTCTCTCTCTCTCCATTCCTGACTCATGTTATTGTAGACCTCTGGGTGGCAACGAACCCCAGACACCTGCTAGACATAAGGTTCAAAATCCCAAGACATCCATACGCCTGGGGCGCCTCCACAATTATCACACAGCTGCATATGTTTCTTGATAGCTGCGTATGTTTCTCCCTGCCTTCACTCTCTCCACGACTCACTCCCTGCCTCCCTCCCACCCACCCTTTTAGGCTTCCGTCTGCTAGAAACTCATTGATAATGTGCGTAAATATCGCATGAATTGGTCTATATGCGGTATATATATTGTTATATGGGACGTCTATATACGTACAAGTCTGTGTTATAGCATGACAGTGCTCTAAGTACGAGATATACGTGATATTTATGGCGCAACACACCCACTCCCCCTTCCATTCCCAGCACAACTCAATCACACCTTGGTTCACGCATAGAAACTCATTGATAATGTGCGTAAATATCGCATGAATTGGTCTATATGCGGTATATATATTGTTATATGGGACGTCTACAAACGTACAAGTCTGTATTATAGCATGACAGTGCTCTAAGTACGAGATATACGTGATATTATAGCGCAAACCACACTCTCATCTCATAAATTGCCGCCAAACCTCCAACCCGCCTTCATTCCCGCCTAAAAATTAATTAATAATTCCCTTATATATTGCAATTTTTGGTCACTATGAGGCATATTCATTGTTATATGGGTGGCCTACACACGTATACGTACTCTACATAGCCTAAAAGGGATCAAAAAAGGAGATATACGTGATATTATGCGGTAACCCACCCCCTCCTCCCTCAGGCTCTATCCCCTGGGCGCGTGAAAATTCGGCCGGGAAATCTCGCCGCTCGATGACAATCTAGCCGCGCGGTGCCATTCGCTCCACATTTTTCAACTACGGACCGTTCCCCCACCCCCGCCAGACCTTTTTGGGGGGGTCAAATATATATGGGCCGATGCACGCAAACATTCCCTACACGCTGATGTACTTTTTATCGAAATTGGCAATGGGTCCCAAAATCATCATACATGCGCACAGTATGTACCTGTAAAAAAAAAACTGTGCGCCGCGGAGAGGTTAAATAACGGAACTCCCGTGGAGTCTGGTGGCCGGAAAAAGGGAGTGATAGGTTCGTTGGTCATGCCGTCTGTTCACAAAAATGGTGCCAAAATGTCTGAGAAGCTAGACAAGAACTTAGTTACTCAACCTCGCCGTCAATTCCAAAGCATTCGATAAGGTACCACATAAGAGGTTGTTATCTAAGCTTGAGACGCTAGGATGTGTCAGGGGGAGTTTGCTGAAATGGATGGAGAGCTATTTAACAGATAGGGAAATGAGGACCAACATTAGAGGAACTTACTCATCGTGGCGGAAAGTTGAGAGTGGTGTGCCACAGGGATCTGTGTTGGCACCTCTCATGTTCCTTATGTACGTGAATGACCTGCCGATAGGCATAAACTCCTACATGTCAATGTTTGCAGATGACATAAAAATTATGAGACAAATAACAAATAAAAGTAGTTGTGAGGAGCTGCAAGGGGATTTAGATAAAATATACGAATGGAGCACCAAGTGGAAAATGAAATTTAATATAAGTAAATGCCATGTGTTAAATATGGGAAGAAGTGTGAATAGACCAAATTGGGAGTACAGGATGGGAGATAATATAATTAGCAAGGCCGAAAAAGAAAAGGATTTAGGGTTGATTATACAAGATAACTTGTCACCAGAGAAACATATTAACAAGCTCTTTAGCGGAATGTATGCAATGGCCGGGAATATGAAAGTTGCTCTGAACTACTTGGATGAGACCATGGTAGCGAAAATTATAAAAAGTATGATTAGACCAAGATTGGAGTATGCAGCAGTGGTGTGGTCCCCGCATCTAAAGAAGCATATTCACAAGTTAGAAAGAATCCAGAGAGCAGTTATTAGATTGGTTCCAAGTCTTAGAGAACTGCCATATGAAGGGAGGCTAGACAAATTAAATCTACCGAGTCTAAGAGAGAGGAGAGAGGGGAGACATGATAATGATGTACAAATGCACCCGAGGGCTGGAGAGGCTGGAGAGGCTGGATAGGGAGGATATATTAATTATGGATACAGGAATAACTAGAGGCCACAGCTACAAAGTAAAAAGACCTACCTGCAAGAACGATATCAGGAAGTTTAGCTTCCCCTATAGATGAATTGACAAATGGAATGGGCTGGAGGAGGTGGTAGGGGCAAGGAACATCCATATTTTCAAGAAAAAATTGGATAAAAGTAGACTGAGAGACGGGACAACACGAGCTTAGCTCAACTCCTGTAAACTACAATTAGGTAAATACAATTAGGTAAATACTAGTTGAAGATGGGTAGGAAAAAAAAACTAGTCTGCCGGTCATATCCCCCCACTACCGGCGAAGGATAGCGTCTATTACAACCGAAGAATTTGAATTCTGAGTGCTGTCACGGGTCTTAAGTGCCCGGTTGTCCGCCGAGAAGGGTCTATCAGGGATTATCCAATCCGAGTTATATCTAATGATAGTACTGTCACCCATGGGATTGCCTTAAACGTAGTGTCGGGGGCGTGCGAGGTAGTGAACACGAACCTTTACAGCTGGTAGAACTGGACCTGGAGACTTCCAGGTACCTGTGTAAAGAATATAATCATTAGATACAATGAAATTGGTTTCTAAGAACATCCTTGCTACCTGGCCAACATAATTAATGTACAATTTGAACCCTTGCTTTACGACTTATTTCCTTAACCTTCAACTGTACACATCCTACTTCGTACCATTTATCCTTAATATCGTATACAGTGGAGCCCCCATCCTAGCTGCTAATCGGTTCCGCAGAAATAGAGCTAGGATTGAAACAGCCAAGATCGGGGCACTGTTCTTATGGGGAAAATTCAATCGGTTCCATGCTCATGCCAAAATTTGCGTCTTTTTAAATTTTTTGCCTATGAAAACATGTTTTATTGTACACAAATTAAATTTTATGCATTATACTGTATCATATAATACACCATAGAATAAGTTTTTAATAACTAGAAAAAAAAGGCCCAATATCTAAACAATTACCGCACTTTTTCCCAGTTTTAGGCTATGAAAATGTTTTTTGTCTAGGCTACATCAAATAGCCTAGGCCTAAATCTTATGCATTGTAAATAATAATGTAGACATGGCTAAATGACAGTCCTAACCATAAATACTGTAGATTGGGGCATTGTTTCTATCATTTAAAAATTTAGGCAAAAAAAAAAATTTAGGCAAGCCTAGGCCTAGGTTCTAAATTCGTCCAGCCACCCCTCAAGTACTCATTTCGCCCCAAATACATCCAATAAATACATATTATGAGGAAAAGACGTATAAATACGTATTATGAGAAGATTACTTACCACACAGATTTTATTATAAATCATTGTCATATTTAGCCTAGCCTAGGCTAACATCGTCTAGGCTAGGCATTTCAATCGCTTTCGTCCGACATGGACTGGTCTTTGCTCTGTGTTTTGAGCATGAAATTCCTTCATTGCTACCACCAGGCCAACCATCCCTATCACTAGATGTACTAGAGGTTATAATAAACGCGAGAGATAAGGGGTTCAGGCACAAAAAGGCTTGCAAACGGTTATTTTGTCAACACAGATACTAGCTAAACTGCAAGCGTCTGCTTAGTGATGACGTCATACAAAGATGGCGGCATCTTGCGCATTTGACGATCGGATCTCGGATTCACTCGGATTTCGTCTCTAAACGGCAAGCTACTGGCAGATTCTTTTGTTATGTTAAAACAAAATCATTGTTTTTGTTTGTTTTCTAGTTTTATGTCGAGTTTTTCGTTATTTTTGCTATTTTTTCGGGTTTCGGCTGGGATTTTGATGCGAGAATGGAGGCTTTTGGCGCGAGAATTGAAATTGGGAATATTTGGTGTGTGGTGCGAGAATTGAATCAATGAAGACCGGTGTAGCGAAGATGAGGGCTCCACTGTAGTTGAAACTATGATAGATATCAAAAATAAGCTAAAATGTTGAGCCGTCTCACCGGCTTTACTTTAGGGTAGGATAGAAGTCTGAGCCGTCTCGCCGGCTTGACTTTTAAGCTAAAATTTTGAGCCTTCTCCCCGACTTGCCTTGCGATAAATTATAAGCCGACTTACCGGCTTGATTTAAAATATTCCCCACTCGGGAGTTTATAGCCAAGTCCGACGGCCGCTGAACTGCGGTCCTGCCCTGTGGCCGTGTAAGGTGAAGCTAATCGTTCCTCCTTGAGGTAAGGCAAATCAACTTTAGGGAGCTTTGTTTGAGATACTCGTTGAACCACCCTTACCTTAGACCTATCCTTAGGATCCGACTGGGTATCGATCTAGGCTGGGAGTCTGGCGATGCCGGGCGAGTTCTTGTGTTGGGGAGGGGGGTTTACCTCAATGGATTCCGAATCACTGCTAATGGCTAACTGCTTAACTAAATGTTGTATTAGCTGTATAGAAAAGCATCGACTGTGACCCTGGGGAATTCTTATTGAATTAGTAAAGCAGAATGAGCTGTAACCGGTCTACGACCTCGTATATTAACTCAACATTCGCCACTCATCTGGCATAGGAGGTAAATTTAGCTTTAATCGATCAAGGCCACTAGGCACGGACGATCTTGAAAACTCATCCATTCCGCATAAAGATCTACGCCCACCGGGCATTTTCTGGGAAGTCCAGAGAAACTTAGACCCATCCCTGCACATAATCCATGTTAAACAGTGTGCAATTAACGGAACTAGAGTAACGGGTAGGTGTGGCCTAAATGTGAAAACAGGCAAGATGGAACTGAACCCCTCCTCCCCGCCGGGGACGGTTCCTTCATCTGCTGTGCTGCTCATGATGTGAAGAGATCTGGAAATACAAATTTCCAGGAATCAATGCTCATAAGGATAACCTGAGAGGTTTTACACATCCTACCTCAAGTCCGCCGGAAAATTAGTTATAGCCACTGCTAATCTAACTCTCCGCTGGACCTGCAAGTAAAAAACATATGTTTTTCAATTCTTGAACTGCTTACCTGTGACACAGTGTCACTGGCCCACTAATACCTTAGCACTTTACTATCCTTGACTAAGTGGATTAGATAGATAGTATATCTGCGTTAGGCTGTTGCGCCAGGCGTCTGGACTCGTGCTAGCCTCTACTAGTATTGATTAATTGGATTAGATAGTATATCAGCGGTAGACTGTGGCGCCGGGCGTCTGAAGGCCTGCCGCGTGAGGCTATCGGTCTGGGCGAGTTCACTCGGCGAGCAGAGATTACTCCCTAGGGAATTAGAATCTCTGCCGAGAGGTTCGTGGTACAGCACACCACGCTGGGAAATTTGGTGCCTTTCTCATCTGCAAGACGAGATGATGGCAGCAATACACAGAATATACAGGGTGAGTCCAAACTCGATGGCATCGAGATCCTTCCCGCCGGACTAAGCATGGCTGCCGGGGAAGGGGTGTAGTAGAGCACTACAGTGGGTTAGTTGGAAGATATCCGACCGCTTTGTCCGGCGGGGACAATGGCCTCGATGCTCAGAAAGAGGGCCGGGGGGGAAAACCCAACCCGGAAAATTGTCTAAACAATAAGACCGACCAACCGTCCACCCACAACAAAGGACGTCACTCGTCCCTCAAAACATGTGACTGAGACATGGGAAAGAGGGAGCCCAAGTGGCGACACACATATAATTGTAACTACAAAAATAATACAGTACCCCTAGCCCACTAAGGAGACCCCTACTGAGTCTGGCAACGAGGCTCGTAGAATCATCATCTTGGTAGAAACTTACCGCTAGCCCATTCAGGAGACCCCTACTGAGGCTGGCCACGAGGCTCGTAGAATCATCATCTTGGTAGCAATTTACCCCTGAAGACCCACAGTCGTAGCACGAGGAGATTAGGCTCACGAGAGGGGCCCGCACGCAGACTCGGACGCTAGAAGTTTCCGCACCACGTGTGGCAACCATTAGACTAGAGCGTCTGCTAAAAAACAAAAAATGCAACTACCTCATACGGCCTGAAGCATTATTTCCTGCGAAGATAGTAGCCTCCTAACTAGTTAGTAAGAGCAACAGTTAAGGCGCATAAAAACAAAAACAAAAAAACACATGAGGCGCTGATCCTGGAGGATTCGTAGGCGCCTGAACAATAGTACCCTATTTTAACACTCCCTGCGGGCATACCAATGGGGCAGCCTGTGCTAGCTAATCTAAACCCTGTTCAATACAACTCAAGATATATATAAAATGAGTAAGGACTCACTAGAAGCGAGCGAACGAAGAATGTGGCGGAGCGCAAGCGGCACACGTCCAGACCGGTTGCCCGCGGGGAGAGGAAGGAAGTATGGCGGCTCAGGGAGCAGCGTCAAGGAAGTCCTCATAAGAAATCCACGAGATGGAAAGCTGTAGTATAACAATTATTAAGTAAAGTTTTCCTTTTTATTTTTTACAAAAGTTTTTTCGTAGCGGGTACCCAATCATAAGACGATTCCATAAGAGAATATGCGTTACCCTTATGACGAGTACTCCATTCTTCCCCGCGGCGGTAGATTCAAACTGGCTATCGCGGGCGCTTGAATGGAGGCTATTATACTAATAGGCATATCGTCAATGATGGAGGGGCCACTAATAAATAAGTAAATACGGCACCACCACATCACTCCCCACGGAGCCCTCGGAATTATTTACCAAAGGCCGAGTGGTCACAACTATCAACCGACCCAACCTATAACACGACAACCACAACAACAACTCAGGGCGGGTGCCCAACCCCTTTTAAAATGAAATGCCGGGTGTGAAGGGAATTCATGGTCTCCTGAAATATCCCCAGGCTACCTTTAGGATCAACTTTTCCTGGTACCTGGCGCGGGATACGAACCTCTTAAGGGAATTTAACCCCCCTAAAAACCCACAGGTTTTGAGATGCCTTGGGTGGGGTTCGAACCCTGGTTAGTGACCCAACCATCACCACCAGGCCCGCGCGCTAACCCACTGTACTACCACGGACGTACTAAAAGCAAGGGGAGCTATCCCCCCGTCAAAGGCAGCTTTCTAGGGCCTTTCCTAGCTGTTGCTGAGAGGATTGGGTTCTAGTCATGTGGTGATGGGCTGGTCTATCAGAGTGAGAACTGAGCGATCTCTGCCATACCCATAGCTTACTCTGACTGTGCCTTTTACTTGTATATTTTCTAGATCTCGAGTGACGGCGTCTTTTCTGTGGATTGACCTCCCAATCTACCAAGATTGGAAGCCAAAGCGTCACATTTTTCCTTTGCCCCTCAACTTTCTCTTCATAATTGCTGAGGGGCACAGGGCCTTGGGTGGGGCTTTGGCTTTCCGGGTGTTTCCTCACCCTCCTCAGCTCCCCGCCATGGAGTGGCTTCGGTCACCCAGGTTTATTGTGGTCGGCAGGGAGAGTTGTGTGGGGGGCGCTCGGTTATGGCCTTGGCCTTGCTCGGGGCCTTGGGGCTGTTCGGCCAGGCAGCTTGGAGAACAGCAACAACAACAACTCAGATGCTCGTGCTGCCCTCACATAAAGGGCAAAAGACGCAGATTGGAGGGAAGCCTCAACACGTGGGCCCACCAGCATCACCATCTGATGCAATTATCCCACAATATCGTCACTCCAGTTGCTATCAGCCCGAGGCCCCGACACCTGCAGGCATAGTAAAGGCAAATATCAAAACAGTTGTGAACCCCAAATCACCTCAGAAAACACCACCAGGAGGATCGCCAACCAGAGATGTGCCCTTCCTGCCCGGAGCTGCCCCAGCCGTGACATCCCAGCCAGAAGAGACGCTACCTCAGTCAGCCCAACCATCGACAAGCATTCAGCCTGCTGGCTTAACCCTTCCTGCCCAGGTGTCATTTTAAAATGACACCCCTTGCGAAGGGCAGGAGCCCGGGTGTCCTTTTAAACTCCGTAAGCTTGAAAGCCTATTAAGCGTGGTTTGAAAGCCTATTAAGCGTGGTTTGAAAGCCGCGCGGTGAAACGTTTGTAAACAAAGCCGGTCGGAGTGACGCGCAGCTTCAAAAACAAGAGGAAGTCGGACCTTTGTTGTTGTTGTTTGGTAAAACGAAAAGTAGTGTTTGTAAGTGTCCGATATTGCTAAAACCGCATCAAAACTCTCTCCACGGAAATCGCATCACAACTGTACCAGTTGACCTAGAGAGCTCTACTCAATGCCAGTCTATAGATATAAAACAGGGCTACATTTTGAGATTTGTGTGAATTCCCTAGCAGTTAAAATAACAAAAATAAGCCTAGGCCTATTACAACGTATTTTGGCCAGATCGCCCGGATAGGAGTGCTGTCATTTAGAAGGCCAGCCCGGGGAGGGGAGGGTTAAAACCAATATTTGGTCTCTACACAGAAAGTCCAATAGTGGGAAAGGACATTACCCAGCCTAAGGTGGGAAAGATCTGTCGTAATACCAGCTGGGGATCTGAACACGTAACCTACAATATAATGCTTGCTTTTCAGGTCGTAACTCAGTACACCCTCGCGTAACCTATAATACTTGCCGTCGGTGTGAGGAATTACGATTAGAGTTTAGACTGTGGTACCAGCTGGGGATCTGAGCACGTAACCTATAACGCTTGCTGTTCAGGTCGTAACCCGGTGCACCCTCGTGTAACCTATAATGCTTGCTGTCGGTGTGTGGTCAAACCTAAGTCTAGCCTAGTAGCACCCAGTGTTTCCAGTGAGACTCAGCTGCCCATGTTCGGTGCCGAAATCACTCGTACACAGCTCCTGTGGTAGAGACACCCCCAACCTGTTAACTCTCTCAGACATATATGACGCGATCGCGTCATATGAATAAGTCCACCAAAAACTCATATGACGCGATCGCGTCATATGGACTTATCTCTATACCTCTCCAATAAGTTTATGACGCAATTTTGCGTCATATGAGCTCAGTAAGTCCGATAAGTTACCATACGATAAAACCGTTGGTGGCAACCTCAGCCTCCTGCGATAATTCTAACGGCCGCAGTGTTGTTGTGAGTGTAGTGCGAGGCAGTGGCAATGATCCTGGGGCTCCCGCCTCCTCGGACTTATTGGAACATTATATGTCTGGGGGAGTTAAGCAGACATTCCCCGGCCCCTCTCTTGTCACCCCTAGACGAGAAGCGACCAGGTCGTGTCAGCTTATCAGGCACTCTAAGGTGAGCTTGCCCCCAACACTAGGGAAGACTCTGGATGTTGAGGAGAAGCTGCCTTCTTTCCCCAGATTGTTCAACGTGGAGAGTGAGACTGCCCGGGACACCCGCCGACGACCCCCAGTGAGAGAGCCCAGGAGGAGTCACCCGAAGCCACCAGGTCCAGTGAAGAAGGTACCCAACCAAAGGCGCCTCTACCAACTCTTCAGGCCGGATCCGAGACTGGAAAAGACGACCGTATAAGTGTGCCCCAGCTGGACCCTCCAGGTCCCCAGGACCGTCTCATGTCGCCGAAGATCAGTGCTTTCCTCGACCTCCCAGTGCTCTCCTGTCCCTAAAGTTAAGTTTCTATTCTAGTGCAGTACAAAGTGTGATTAAGTGAGGCCTAGGCCTAGATGTGTCGGAACTCTGTGTATTGTTAACGTAACTACTGTATTTGATGACGTCGTTTGCGTTTTCCCTTTTGTCTTTGAGTGAAGTGTACCCCGCTTGTTAGGGAACACTTACACCTATCCTAGACCTGGCTTTGTGTATAGATACTTTCTCGGGTCCGGGCTCCCGTGACTTTCAGAAGAGAAAATATAGATTTAACATCGCCGATAAATCGAACACCTACACCTTATATGTCATTCGAGATTTCCTGCCGCATATCTGGGCTTACCCGTATCTTATCCCTTAGACTAAGGCGTATAGAGTGTATTTTTATCTATGAGTTAACACTGAATTAATGTTTTGAGTCAGCCTTTTGTTGGACTCCTTGTAATTTAAATTTTGGAAGCTATAGCTAAAGTTTATATACATACAAGAAGTTAACTCACTGAAGTAATATTGGAACCTCCGACATCCAGTGTGACGTCACGCCTGGGACAGTAGGACCATATTTCATATCCAAACCTGAAGAATCTAAGGATGTGTGGCTTTGAAAAGCTGAATAACATGTCTTTCATTGGAGTATACTATACCGGTATTTAGTTGCGATTAAGTCTAATGACAGTAGCTTGTGAGCTTGTCACCACTTTAAGGAGTCATTATTATATCATTTTCGGGATAAAATCGTTGTATGAATATTAGAGCCAAGGTCTCTGCATTCTGTCTGCATGCAGTATTGGCCAGTCATCAACTCATTATACTAACCTATTGTGTTCCATAATGATGATTATGGTGAATTGTCTTAAAAATAGGTTAATGTTGCGATATATTGGTCATGGGAGTGTTTACTGTGTCATAAGATAGTGAAATATACAGTACGCGGAATATATGTGGTGGTAGAGGGCGGCGCACACTAGGACAGCTGGCGCATACGATAATTTAAGTGTGTTCATTATTATTTTCCCATTAACCTTCTCCCACTAACACATGATTGCCTGAACAGTATAAACTGCCTTTAAATGTTGTCACCACAACGTACCCCGGGTACATGCAGTATGATTGTACTGTAGGTACAGTGAACCCTCAAAACTACGCGTGGGATGCGTACTGTGCTGTCGGCGCGTACGTTCGTTTGCGAGTACATTGGAGTTAATTATATGTGGGGAAAATAGGGATAGGTACTGTCGCCGACCGAAAGTTGTACTATTTCTACCATTCATCACCTAAAAAACAGAATAAATAAAACATAATAGTGTAAAAAGATGCTTTATTAACCAAAAATCCCACAAACATAAAAATATCCTCACATTGGTAGTGATTTAGCGACGCTGACGATCTGTGGTGGGGGTCCGAGGCAGCCCCCATTCCTGGCCGTAAAAACTAGGGCAGAAAGCCAGAATAGCCAGAACAGTTGCTATCGCTGTCAGGCTCCATACCTTTGGGCCAGACAATGTGAGCATTGTTAAGGCCAGATGGTCCAGCTGCGGGGTCCACAATCGACGACGACGGCGGCCGCTGATCCATGGCACCACCAGACTCAGACGGCTTCGAAAAATATGAAGTGATGGTGGCCTGGCGCATGTTGTTTATGTGTTCCCCATAGGCATCACGGTAATGTTGCATAGTTTTGTCTATGTCATGTGCGTGGATAGTAGCCAATGAAATGTCAGGGTTGACCTCCACCAAAGCGCTTTTGAGGCTCTCTGCCAGCTCTAGGACACGAGCCACTCCTGTTGCCTGCATTTGCTTCACACCCGGGCTTTCTTCTTCACTATCACTTGTCTCTTGTTGTCTGTCCAACTTATCAATTATGTCTTCAACATTCATTTCCCCATTTCCACTCTCCAACACTTCCCTTTCGTTTTCTGTCACATTGTTAAACAACGCTCCACGGACCTGAGTAGCTCGGCTAGTGGTTGGTCGTCATCACTTTCGCTTTCACTGCCACCCCTCTTCTTGTTCTTGTCGTTCTTGTCGATGCCCATGATTGGCCTCCAAGAGCGAACGATCTGGTCTTTTGAAATATCATTCCATGCTGCCACGCTGTTATCAACAGCATTCTTGATGGAATATGACTTTCACCATTCTCTGATGGTTTTTTTCTCAACCCCTTCTTCCTCATCAATAATATCCTGGTGTTCACCTCCCATAGCCCGCAGAGCCTGTGCGAAGGTGATGTCGGTTGCCTCACGAAGTTGTCTGTAGGTCCTCGTATAGTATTTTTTTTTAAATGATGCGATAACCTCCTGGTCTAGGGGCTGGATTATGGAGGTGGTGTTTTTAGGCAGAAACACCACCTGAATGCCTGGGTGCCTGCCGACCAAAATCTGGGGGTGTCCAGGGGCATTGTCCATTGTCAGCAAGATTTTATGGGCCCGGGTGTTTCGCTTACAGAACGCTTTAGTTTCTTTGACCACACATGTGTCAAACCAATCAAGGGCAACACGTCCATCTACCCACGCAGCTTTATTGTGTTCCCAATACACGTTGAGTTTTTTCATGTCCATGTTTTTATAGCACCTAGGTTTGGCTGAGCGATACACAATCATAAGGGGTAACTTGTGTGTCCCCGTAGCATTGGTCATCATCATGATTGTGAATCGATCCTTTGCTGCTTTAAACCCTGATGCCGTTTTTTCTTCTTTTGATATGAACGTACCACTGGGCATTTTCTTCCAGACTAGTCCACTCTCGTCACAGTTATATACAGTACCTGACTGAGCGAATATCCACCTTCTTCGATTATTTTCTTGAAGTGGGTCGGGTATGCATTTGCAGTTTCAGAGTCGGCACTAGCACGTTCACCAGTCACTTTCAAGTGATGTAGGTCCTCTCGCTGTTTAAAACGCTGAAACCACCCTTTTGAAGCAGCAAATTCACTCACATTCTTGTTTTTGTTCAGTTTTCCATAATATACTCTGGCTGTTTCACGGATCATTCCCAAATCTATGGGCATTTTCTGTTCGGTTTGTTGGGCTAAATATATGCTCACCAGTTTTTCAGTTTTCCCCCTTTCCAATGTTGATTTTCGCACATGTTTTATGGATTTCCTGGCTGACACTGTTGAATCTGCGAAGCACTGTAGAATTTTGTCCTTATTTCCCTTGATGGCCCTTATGCTAGACTCATTCACTCCATATAATCGTGCGACTGCAGTCACTTTTTCACCCTTTTCGAGTCTATCAAGCACCTCTTTCTTCTTAGATATGTCCACTACAGTAACTTTCCTTTTGCGTTTGGTGCCACTTGCAGTCGTAGGGGTCTCCATTGTAATTCAGTGAGGCGTGAGAAAATAATGATGACGAGGGAGGTCTACACGCAATGACGAACGCTTTTGAACTGGCCTGGCTAGCCCGGGAAGTGAAAGTGGTGACGTCACGCCAACACTCGCCTCTCGACTGTCTTGTAACAGATTCGATTCGATTTTTATTTTTTTTGCTCAGCACCGCGTACAATTAATATGAGCGTACTTACGTATTTGTGTCCTCAATTGTGGTTAGAGCGTAGTTTGATTTCGCGTAGATAAATTGCGCGTAATTTGAGGGTTCACTGTACTGCACAATTGAAAAAAGAACAAGAAAACAAAGATGCCGTGGTGGTCAAGTGGTGAGCACGCTCGCGTGTGAATCTGAAAGACCCGGGATCGAATCCCTGCCACGGCGGACATTTAGTGGGTGCGGTAGTACGTCCTAGCATGTTTCACATGCTTGCACCCAGTCAGGGGACATCCTGACGACGTATACAGACAAAACACACATAACAAAGCCACTCCAACACCTTCCTCTCTCTCCAACACCCCATCTCCCCTCTCAACACTCTTCTCTGAGCTATTGCCGATAAAAATGGCATGTTCAGTCCTGTAAAGAATCGTAAGATTCAGAGTCGTAAAGATTCCAGGACGAGCTCATTAGCGGCGGATCCCCAGATCGACCGTGGTGATTGTCACCTAAACATCTACAAAACTAAACTACAAAACTAATACTGCACTTTGAAATATGGCAACACCGTCTAAAGCCACTCGGTAACACGGACACACACGAACCCCGTTATTGCGACGAACATATTTTTTATTTTGTTTTCTTTTTTCACCACTATCATGAGTACCTAAAAAAGTCCAGCTTTTGTCTGGTTTAATTATTATAACTTTCACCAGCATACAATAATAGACCTGGGTAATATATTAAATGCTCTATAAGAGAGTTCGCTATGACAACTGTGCTTTCGTCTGCGGGGAAGGCATGGCCGCAGCCGCTTTGCCCTGACATTTACACCGAATCACAATTCTATTTTGATGCATTTAAAATACTTTGATGATAAAAACTATCCCAACCAACGTAACCAAACCTAATTCAAGACATACAGTAAACATACATCGACATATACCTGTAATTGGGCGTGAATATAGTAGAAGTATACCGGCTGCAGGGCATGAGCTTCCTTCGTCTGCATATTTATATCGAATATCATTACAAAATTAATGACTTGATTGATTTTTGTTCATATTCTACTTGTTCTTATTATAGTGCTTTCTTGAATTTCTAGCCATAAAATATGCAAAGCAGTAAGAGTTAATAATGGAAAAACAAAGTGGAACGACATTCTCCCCATGTTGTCAACATCTAGCCCATGCGTGACGTCACGATTTTACAAGACTAACAAATTTCGGCGAGCTACCAGAAATTTGAGTATCAGGTGGGTCTACTTGTTAGTGTGTATATACTTTGGCTATAGCTTCTTAACTTAACTATTTTGCAATCAACCTTGTTTTATCTAAATTATTGTATTTCCACGTGATAGTTGATCCACTGTAATTAGGACGATTGCTGTGTTTGAGGCCTATTCTGCCTCCTATTTATTGATATTTAATTCCGAGTGCGTGGTGAAATAACGGAAAAAACATCTCACCACGCCTGCAACGCCACCAAGCAGCAATCGAGTGGCGAAAGGAACCGGGAGAGAAAGGACGAACCACCACCACCACAATAGCGGTTCGCGCCACATTCAAAATGGCGGAGCTTTCAACCACTGCCACCAGGCGGCGCGCATCACAGGAAACAACTCAAGGTCACCTAGCAGGGCAGCCAACTATATACCCCGCAAGATCGAAACATGAATGGCCACCATCAAGATGACACGTCCTCCAACACCAAGAAAGGACTTATTGACCATCATAACCAATCCCAAAGTCCAGAGAAATAAGAGAAGTAAACAGGAAAGACAAAATTCACCACCACCACACCAGCAGGCTAGAACGCATCCAAAATGGCAGAACCTCCAGCATCACAGAAAACAACTCAAGGTCACCTAAACAGGGCATACAATTATATACCCCGCAAAGTCGAAAAAAAGTGTGACCAATTCCTCGCCGATTACACATCTCCTGCAACATCCCAAACCTACAAACTTGTAACCACTGTCCACTCCATCTACCTCCAGCCTACAAACCACATAAGCAGCCCCAGAACAAACCCGAAGGCCAAATATAAAGGACAAAAGCCCCGAGCACGGGTGCCCACCTTTTTCCTTCTTCTTCTTCCAGCCGCGCACTTATGATGATAATAATAACCATTGCACGTCTTGCAAACGATGCACACCTCCCTTCACCAAGCCCATGCAAACCATGCAAGGCCAAGACAGCAGAAAAACAACTTCCCCAACATCTAAGGCCAGCAAGCCTGTTTCCTTTCTCTGCCCACCTCACCTCCAAGCCAAACGGGAACAACAAACAATCCCTCCAGAAGTACAAGAAGTCACTACCATCGAAATAATGCATTCTCCAACCCCAGGAAAGAATTTATTCATCAACATGAACAATCCGAAGTACAGAATAATAAGGAAAGTAGAAAGAGAAGACGACACAAGAAATGGCACCATAAACACCGTAAGTCCCGTCGCCATTTTACCCCACAGCCGTGACAAAGGAAGCCAAGAAGTATACCCCGCGTGCCACACCCCACCTCGAAGCCACCAGGCAACAACCACCATGAATATCCTACGGCCAGGCGCCTTTCTACCGCCCAACCACACCACCGCCCTAATGTTGAGAAAAGGTATGACTACTGCAGGAGATTTTAAGATCGATAACTCAGTTGGAAGACTGTTCTCGCTATCCATAGACGTGAGACAGTCGGAAGACTGGGGGTTCAATAAGACAATGGTTCTTGCTATCCATTGACGTAAGACTGTTCGAATATTGATACTAACTGGTAAGTCTTTTGAGTGGGTATCAACAAGGCTGGTTATTAGACTACTCCATAGAGGCTAACTAATATCCTTCCCCTACCCCAGCTGGCGCTATTGTGGATAAAGTACGCTACCCATAGGCAAGTAGCTTTATCCGGGATAGACCAAAAAGCTTAAAACATACTCATTAACCTTCAATTCTGAAAGACTCTTATAACGGTCAGAGCAGTTAAGAGAAGATGCGTTAAAAACAACTATCTTAAGTTAGCTCGATAATGTGTACAGATACTGACTGTACCATAGTATATTCATACACACTATTCAAGGCCCAACCTCAAGACTCTGAAAGTTCTGCATCAAAACTCTTATAAAGACCAAAGTAGTCAGCGAGCTCTCTCTCCTGCATTAACTCAATTCTATCTTACTGATGCCATAGCACATAGTAGATAGTATTCAAGGTCTCACTCCAAGAGTTCGGGTACAACTACTTGTCAACCAAGCCACATCAGGATAACCCCACGGCCAACGCATCTACCGAAGACTGAATTACCTATCCTACGAATATAAAGTGAAATTATTATACTGTTATCAATACACAGGAGCGACACCTGTGAGAAGTACGATCTATATCTTGATAATAAAGACAGGACGAGTGTAATACTTCGATTAGAAGACAGTCCCTAATAATCACCTAGATTACAGTAGAAGTAATCGTCTTACGAGTAAGAAGTAGTAGAGCCTCGTTCGTGCGTCTTATATTTTGTTCTTTATCATTATTCTAGTACTGTATTACGTATGTGATATTCTTGTGCAAATAAATAGAATATGAATGAACGTCTTGTTATAATTATCCTCTATTACTTTCCGTGTCTGTGTTAAAGCGATTTCGGCTTCTCCAGTCAGGAAGAACTCACTTATTAAAACCAATGAACCCCAGTAAAAACCTGGCATAACACGTATTATACTACAACTTGGTGTATTTTTCACAATATTTTGTACCTCTATATGTTTTATGAATAAAATCCATTGTACCCTCCATTGTGTTTCTGTTCTTTACATTTTTTTTTCTATGTGAGTAAGGGAGACAAAAGGCAGAACTGCCTGTAGCGAGTGCCTCCCCCAAAGTTGAAAGAGTAACAGGGCCCAAATCAAGGGACGTTCGAGCGAAAATGCCTGGACACACGGAGTTTGAAGCAATTTAAGCCTTAAGGAAGAGGGAAAGACTGATTCTGGGAGAGAGTTCCAGAGCTCAGCAGTTGAATAGAAGAAAGACTGAAAATAACATTTCACTCTTGGGTTGGAGAGTTGCACAGAGTATGAGGAGTAGAGGAGGTGGTATACACTGGGAAAGCTCTGAGGAACATTGAGTGTTGTAGTAGCGATAGAATAGTGAGAGATGCAACATTGCGGTGAAGAGAGAGAGAATGTAGAGTTGGTGAGTGGACGGGAGTTAATGATACTACTTTGTCTAGGAGTGCGGTGTGAGAGGATCTTCCCCCCACATGTGAACAGTACTCAATACAAGGACGCACTGTGCCCCTGTACAAAGCAAGAAGCTGTGCAAGGGTAAAGAACCCCCAAAGGCAGTTGAGCACACCCAGCTTCTGGGAGGCTGCCTTAGCAAGACTGGAAATATGTCATATGTTTGGTCAAAATAGAGTTAAGGTCAGTCATCCCACAGCTGAGAGTAACCTAAGTTGAAGCTCACTGCGCATTTCCCAGAGTTGGGAAACGCAACCAGAATATACCTCGCTCTTCTAAAGTCTGGCATAACATGAAGATAAGAGATTAGTGGAATTAGTGATGCAAGACCGTAGTGTAACTTCTTCGACAATAAGAATTTATGTCAGACTCTATCAAAAGCTTTAGAAATATCCAATGTTATTGTATGCATTTCACCATGTTGGTCTGTAGCTTGGTTAATTTGATGTGTCAGAAGGCAAAGAATGTCTGCAGTTGATCGTTCATATCTAAAGCCATAATGTTTATCAATAATTAATTTACTAGTCTCTAGTAATTAGGCGATTGTTTATTTTTGTTTCGAAGATTTTACCAAGGGTGGATCGAAGTTGTTGTTGTTGTTGTTTTTGTGATCCCCAGGCTGTCTGGCCGAACAGCCCCAAGGTCCCGAGCAAGGCCAAGGCCATAACCGAGAGCCCCCACAGAACCCTCCCAGCTTTGCCACTAAAGAATGCCCAAGTGACCGAAGCTGCTCCCAGGCGAGGGGTTGAAGAGAGTGCGGAAATGCCCGGGACACCGAAGCCCCTCCCAGGGCCCAGCTGTGCCCCTCAACAGTTCTGAAGAGAAAGTTGAGAGGCAAGGGGAAAAATTATGAGATCTGTCTCTGAGAAAGCATCTGGGGAGATCATCAGCCCATAGGTTTGCATTCCAGGGCCAATGCCCCCACTGTCCGTAGCCCACCTTCCAGTGCCACCCAATCGGGCAATCTCGCCAGCACCTAGAAGGAAAAGAAGTACAGGAAAAGACACAGACGGGAACAGCTAAGGTTGGGTAGAGGATGCCCAAACCTCACTCTGGATAGGATCAGCCCTCACCCAAGGGTGAAGATTTATTAGTGGCCCCTCCATCATTGACGAACATGCCTATTACATAAGGCATCCTCTTCAAACACAAATCCGCCGTAGTTTTGAATCTACCGCGCAGAGCATTTAAAATCTGAGGAGCCTTCATCATGAGCGCACGCGACCTCACTCATGGCTTCAGTCATTATGAATTGGGTTCTCACTACGAAAAAACTTCGTAAAAAATAAAAACAAAAACAAAATAAGAATAACTATCCAATAAGCTTTCCATCATATCGTGGATGTACTTGTGTGGATCTTTGACCAGACGCTGATTCAGGCGTCATTCTTCCTTCTCTGCTCTGCGCTCAACCTGCCCGGACGTGTCTCCCCACGCTCCGCTGGTTCCGCATTTGCTGCGTCCCTAGTGAGTTTTTTCTCATTTGTTTACTCCGGGATGTATCGAGTAAGGTTAGGATATGTGTAGCAGGAGTCCTGGGCTGGTTGCCCGCAGTGCAGTGTATTTTGGGTCGTGTGTTTGGGGCATCTATTTCGGATGTACCCTCGTGGTCCTGTTGTGGACATGTGATCTTTTCACAGTTTAGTTAGCTAGTGATGCAGGCGGCTTTCATTACGCGTTATTTTATGCTGCCTCTTATCGTTCTGATGAGGTAAGCTGTGCTTCTGACGTTCCCAGCGTATTTTTCTTCACTTAGTGAAGTTTTTTCTGGGTCCCGAGTCAGTCTTCCCTTAGTCGGAAGTCTTTACTACAGTGGTGTGTTGGCGGTGGTTCCTGTTGTGATATTTCCAGTGTTTGTGTTTATATTTCAACTTTTCGTATGCCGTCTGCTTAGGCCTAGCCAGCCGCTCGTAGCTTTGCCACATGTACAAGTGTTATTGTTTATTTTATAAATATGTCCTACTGTGTCATGTGTATCCTGGTTTAGTTGTGTATTGGCTAATTCCACGGACTATGTTTGTTTCCTGGATTAGTTGTGTATTGGCTAAATCCACAGATTATTGTGTGGGCCCTGGGCTAGTCGTGCTTGGCTTATTCCCAGGTCCATTGTGCGTTCAGTTGGTTTCTGAACGGGGTGGGTTACTTTCTGGCGGGTTTTTCTCGGTTTCACCATGAAAAACCCGGCCGAGAGCTGTGTTGGGCCACGCGTGGTTTCAACACAGGCTTGTGTCCCCGGCGAGGAGGTGTCTGTGGCTCTCCAGAACTGCGTCTCTGTGTTGGTGCCTGTTTCAGGCTCCCTATGATCCCCGGCGGTCTGGCTGTACCCATCTAACTTTGTTCATGCGGACAGATGTTATGAAGTTTTTCTACCCGGTTTTACAAACCACATAGCAAAACCTAGCTGTTGATTGAGGGCTTTCCTCCCCGGCAATCTTTTACAAAGAAGTGGGGACAGGAACTTATGGGGTTAACGTTGTTTACATCTCACCCGGCGGGTGCACCTTGGTAGGGTGGGATGAACGTCTTGATCATTCAATTTCGTTAACCGATCCATTTTAAGTGGTACTTTAGGTATCTCCGCCTTCAGCCGGACAGCGATCGAAGGCTCAATTAGGTTAACATCTTTTTACAAATTTCTCACACCCGGCGGGTGCTCCTGGGAGGAGGAAATAAGGAATTTGCAATTCCATATAGTTAACCAGTTAATTGAGAGATACGTTATGTATCACCGCCTTCAAACTTACGGCGATCCTTTGTGACAATTCGTTAGAAATCAGATCTCGTATCAGCCTGCCCTGTGTTATTCTGCTAAATAATTCTGGTGCCGGCGTCTTTATGGGGGGTTGTTTTTCCAAAATTGAATCTTGAGACAGTCACCACCAGAAAGACTATGTTATAAACGCCATACTGGTCCTTTATATTTTGTCAGAGGGTATTCTTAACTTTCTTAGGACATGTTTCGATAGGCGAAATCTTTATAAGATCCCGCCGCGTAGCGAGCTGTGATCATGGTGACATTAAGGCTCGTTACCCGGCGGGTTAGTGACACAGTGGTGTGTGTGTGTATGCGATCATGTTGGGTTAACCTTATGAGCATTAACTCCTGGAAATTTTCTTTTTTTCCAGAGCTGGGCCCCGGCGGACCAATACAGACCCTGCAGTAGTTTCCCACCAGTCTCTGTCATGGCTACCTTTGCCCCAGTTTTTGCTTTATGCATTACCCCTACCTGTGCCAGTATCCCTATTTTTGCGCACACTCTGTGCATCAAGTGTGTTAAATGTCTAGACCGTTCAAGGGGTCTGTGGGTGACTCGAAAATGTTCATTTTGCTCCCAATTGAGTGTCAAAGTCCTCTGCGATAATGATAAGACCGCAGCGGTCGCCTTACGAGAGGTTAGGCAACAGATGGCAGCATATACTACGATTGTAGCTCATAAGTCACTTCAATGTGACAACGTCCCTCTATGGGATAGGCTTCTTGTTGAGCACCCTCCCCCTCAACGTCCCTCTCGAGTAACTAGTCGTAAGCCGGCAGAGACTGGTCAAGTTTCTGTGTCTGCCCCTACTGCTACTGCGAAACGTCGACGGGAGCCTACACCCCCGGCGGCAGCCTCCTCGTCCCGGGAGAGATCTCGGTCTAGGTCACCTCTCAGACACCAGCCATCTAGTCTTGCCTCTTCACCATCGAGTAAGAAGAGTAAGACGGAAAGTTCCACCAGTGGTCACGGCGATAAATCCCATAAATCGAAGAGTAGTTCACGGTCACACCGCAGCCATAAATCTTCTAAGAGGGATTCCCATGATAAAAAGGCCCCACGACATTCACCAGTTTCTAGTGCTTCTCATCGTACCTCTACCCCAGACAGAGTTGGTGTTCGGGCTCAAGGGTCCAGTATAGTGCCTGTACCCAAAGATGATTTACCAATTAACATTTTAACCCTGGAATTAGAGAATTCAGGGGGCTCAGGGGGTGAGAGTGTTGCGGACTCCCAAGGGAGTGTAGGCCAAGGCCTAGGTGTTTGGCATTATTCTCAGCCAGGACCTGACCACCCACTTCCGGCTCAAACTATTCACACAGTGGCTGACATCCACCGGGACGCGGCGATCCCATCCTCTATCCCTGACTTATCTTGGCAACAAGGTGATACCCCAGCTTCGGCGGGCTCTTCTCAGGAGGAACAGGATCAAAAAGACGAGGTTTCAATTATCTCAGATATGGAAGGGCTAGAGTCGGGTTCAGGCTTAGACACCGCACAAGATCTTAATGATTCCCTAGTTAGTACATCATCAAGTCAATTTGTCACTGCACAGGAAATTGATGGGCTACTCAGTAATGCTTTATCTAAATTTTTTAGCCAACAGCAGGAAACTCCCACAGTGGACTTGGGAGCTCCCACGACAAGCTCTACGGTACGGCCTCTGATGACTTCTATTGCTTTAACTCAGATCCCTCACCCTCCCTCTCTGTCACCATCAGTGGTTACTAGGCCTGCTACGGCGGCATTGACCACTTCCAATGTAAGGGTGATAACGGATGTCAATCCACCCCCCTAGACAGAGCGCCTCTCAGAAAGGTGGCTATGCCCTTGCTTTACGGACCAGACGAGTCATGGGTCCTTTTGACCCCCACTAAACCAAAGATTGCCCAACCTACCTTGTCAGGGGAACTCCCAGTACCGCATGAGTGGGTCTTCCAGGGCAATAAATCTAGGAAATTAAGGGCCTTAGATACTCTAGGCAAGGTACTAGATGTCAACATCAAGGCTATACCTAGTTATTATCACCAAAATTATTTTGTTTATGCTGCTAAGCCGGCTTTACCCCCTGCCTCAGCTTCAAAACTTTTTTCAGACTGGTCTAAGCATGACGGATTTAATGACATTAAGACTCTGTCAGCTCTCACTCCAGAACTCGATTTGCTAACCGTCACAGACACAGCAGCTAATCCAGGCTTGAAGGTGGGGCAGTTGGGTCCAGGGCCTTGGGTGGAATGAGAGGCAGAGGCTCAAAACTTTGCGACCACATTTACTTCCAAAACTTCCCACCAGATCCCTCAAGATACTCATTCTTGGTTCTCCATGCCAGTGTGTTCTGCCGGCGGAGTCCCTTCAGCCTTGTTTGCTTTCTTAGCTGCCCCTAAAATTAATCTCTGTGAGCTAAAAGAACCTTTCACTACCCCTACCTCAACTCACCTAGAACGAGAATTTAGGCTAAGGGGAAAAGCTTTTCGAATGTTCTCTCAATACATAGTGTCTCAACAGATAGCAAAGTCTTTGCTCCGGTCCACTCAGGCAATCGCAGACGCGGACGCCAGACGATCGGTTGAATTGTCCCGGCGACTGCTTCTTCAGTCGTCAATCCAATCTTTGGGTGACATCCGCACCACCTTGCTTGAGGCGGTACGGGCGAGACAGGACCTCAGAATGTCCTTAGTCCGAAAACTGCCTGATCGCATTGCGAATCAGGTGGTCATGTCACCAGTGCTCACTCCCTCTTTAATGACCCCTGACGTGTGGAGAAAGGTGTTCAATATGGCCCAGGCCTTTAAACACAGTCCCACCCCTTCTAAGAAACCTGCCTTTAACTTCCCCAAACCCAGGCCAGTCGCTAAGGCTCAGCCGGGGGGATCTAAGCCCTTTCTTCCACCTAAGTCCTCCTCCTCCCCTCAAGGTCAGTACAGGCATAGACAGAGTAGGTTTTCAGGTCAAAGAGGACGCGGCTATAATAAGCCAGGTCAGGGCCCGTCTTCAGCCAACGCCAGCCAGCCGGCGAAGCGTCCACCACCACCAACTCCACCACCATCAAAAAACTAAAGTCTCTCTCACTCCCGGTGCCAGTCTTAAGGCCGGCGGATCCGAGAGTAGTACAGCCGGCGAACCCTTGTCTGCTAACTGGGTCGTTCCGAACGTGTCACCAAGCGTGGCCGTTAAAATCTTGGGCACGGATGGTGGCACGCAAAGGCATCACTTGGCAGTGGCTCCGGCGACCTCGCTTACGTCAGCCGACAACGACGAATTTTGTTTCATTAGAGGTGGAGTCACTGGTCCAGGAAATGATTGCCAAGAATGTCATCATCCCGGTCCCCCCAAATTACCCTGTATTCACGTCCAAGCTATTTTTGGTTCCCAAAAGGGACAGTGTTCAGATGAGACCAGTCATAGACCTGTCTTATCTGAACCTTCACATTCACAACGAGTCATTCCGTATGTTAACAGTACACCAAATCAGGCTAACACTTCCACCGGGAGGTTGGATGTGTTCCCTAGACCTGACAGACGCTTATTGGCACGTATCGGTAAACAAAAGGTTTCAAAGGTTTCTGGCCTTACGGATCAGGCACCAAAATTTTGTTTTTCAAAGGATGCCATTCGGTTTGAACCTGGCACCTCGATTATTCACGAAGTTAGTCCGGCAAGCCCTGATGCCGTTATTAAAGCAAGGAATCAGAGTGTTGTGGTACCTAGACGACTGGCTGGTGGTGGCAGAGACAGAGCAATTATGCATCAAACATGTCAACATAATTTTAAATCATGTCAAAACTCTAGGGTTCAAGGTAAATCTGGTAAAATCAAACCTTGTTCCCTCACGAGTAATTCAGTGGATAGGGCTGGTCTGGGACACAGCTGCTCTCACTCTGAGTCAGAGTGTGGACAATCGCAACAGATTTCGCAGGAAACTGTTCATGTTTCTTCACAGTCTGACTACGACACGAAGGGTCTGGGAGTCTCTGGTCGGCTCTCTCAACTGGATTCAACTAACTGTAATATTGGGCCGATTGAAAGTAAAACGTTTAATATTGGAAGGCAACAAATATTTCCCACTCTTACCGGCGGGAAAGTTATGGCCCATCCCAAAATTAATCCACACCTTACTAGCGGTCTGGGCGAAGAGGGAAACGTTGCACTCAATAATGTCATGGACCTCTCCTCCGCCAACAGTATGGGTAGACACGGATGCGTCAGGCACAATAGGTTGGGGATTTCAGTCAAATCAGGGGCACCAGGGTCAGGGGCTTTGGTCCCACTTAGAAATCTCCCACATCAATGTCAAAGAATTACTAGTCCCCTTGTATTTCCTTCAGGCTCACAGCCCTGCGTTAAGGGGCAAGTCGGTGGCCTTCAGAATGGACAATCTGAACGCAGTTCACTGTATTCAGAAACAAGGGTCAACGAGGTCAAGGAAGTTGCTAAACGTCTCGGAAGAGATTTTTACTCTAGCCAACAGACTAGACATTTATCTTCACGCATCTTATCTCCCAGGCGTAGCAAACGTCTGGGCAGACGCTCTGTCCCGGAGACAGAGCACAACAGTAGAATGGGAGCTCAAGCAACCCATTTTCAACCAAATGATTGCAGAGCTCTACCATCCACAAGTGGATCTGTTTGCGTCCGAGGAGACTCACAAGCTCCCTCTATACAGTACCTCACCCGCCGGACGAAGACGCCGGCAGGGGGGCCAGACGCCCTGGTGACAGACTGGAACAGATGGAGCTCCATCTATCTGTTTCCGCCGCCAGACGCGTCACTAATGTGCCACGTAGTGAACAAACTACGAGATTATCGAGGCTTAGTCTCGCTAGTCGCGCCCCTGTGGCCGGCGCAGTTATGGTACCAGCAATTAAAGACGTGGTGCCCGCACCCAGTGTCGCTCCCGGTCGGGTATTTCCACTTAGACACGATTGGCAACCTAGCGACCTCGCTGACTTTTGCATTATGGACATTCAGGAGGCCAAGTGGCTAGCACCATACGGTAGAGAGGTGACCAATAAATTATTAAATCAATATACTCAGTCTACGAAACGACAGTATCAATCACATTGGCAAACCTTTACGCCTTGGATCATTAGAACAGAACAGACTGTGCCGTCGGTAGCTTTAGTTTTCAATTATTTAAATTATCTGTTTGAGCAGAAACGTTTATCTGTGGTAACGTTAAAAAATCACTTAACTGCGATTAGAGTGCCCTTTTTTTACCTTACAGGTCTCTCCATACCGGTAGCGGAGGAAACAGGTTTTATGAGGGCATGTTTTAAACTCCGCCCACCTCCCCGTCAGCTCATGCCTAGTTGGTCTCTGGACAAGGCATTGTCTTTACTTCACTCTCGTCTGTACCAAAATACTGCAGATTTTGCATTACTCTTAAAAAAGGCTGTATTCCTTTTGGCTTTGGCCACCGGGAACAGAGTGTCTGAGCTGGCGGCGATGAGCAACACACCTAATTGCCTTAGGTTTGGTAGACTTAATGAATGTATTCACATTGCACCTTCCCCGGGATTTGTAGCCAAGAATGAGCACAGTGCACACGTGTTTTCTGAGTTCACGGTGCCGGCGTTAAAAAGGGGAAAGGTGCACCATAATCTATGTCCAGTGCAGGCTCTAACCAAATATTTGAGAGTGGCTCCTCTCAACCCCCAAGGTGCTTTATGGGTAGCGAGTACGGGTAAACGCTTACTGAAACGGAGATTAGCTTCTCTTCTGGTCGAAGTCATTAAAGAGAGTAATCCCGGCGTTGTGGGTAGGGCCCACGATTTACGCAAATGGGCGGCCTCTTTACGTTTCCTGAAGAATTTTTCAGTAGAAGATATTGCGTCCACACAGTTGTGGGCGTCTAATCATACGTTTTTGACTAGATACTTGTCAGTTGCTCTGGACAAACCTTCCTTACCATGTATAGCTTTAAGGCAGAGGGTCTAGGTGGCCCTACTGTCACTTTTGTTTAATTTCAAGGAAAAAGGGGGGGGGGGTGCAGTCAGTGTAACATAGGACACCCTAGACCCCACCGGAGTGTAAGAGCTGTGATACAAGTAGGGTTAATGTGATATGAAAATTTCTCTGCGAGAAATTGTGCTAGTACAATGTTAGTACAAAACAACGGGGTTGTTATAGTAGTTTTAGCTGTGAAAGCAATTTAGTATTAAACAGTGGAGATTATTTGCAAATTATTTTTCACGAATATTATGGGGTTTATTATGTGCACATGTAAACTTATAACTTGTTATTTTTTGTCACCACTCGTTGAGTGGGGTGCCTTGGTAACTACAGATCTGTTCACAGAATCTCCAGAGTTACCCCCTTTTTTGTCAAGCAGGCTTCTTTGAAGCACGCACCTGCTTGAACCCCCTTTTTGTATTTATATGGTCTGCGCCGTAATTAAATATATTTTTTCAAAGTAAGAATACTATGTGGTTGTTTGATTATCTGCTTTGCTAGAGTTATGATATGATTACGAATGTCCCCCTCCAGTCTTAGAAATCAGGCATGTTCGTCAATGATGGAGGGGCCACTAATAAATTATAGGTTTGACTCCTGTAAGGAGATTAAGAAAACCTAATATTTAGTAGTGGCCCCGTAATCATTGACGACTGGGGCCCTCCCGACCGTCCCCTTCCCATTCATTGATGTATTAAGGATTTTGGTTTACTTGATATGTCAGTGAAGGAAGAATGACGCCTGAATCAGCGTCTGGTCAAAGATCCACACAAGTACATCCACGATATGATGGAAAGCTTATTGGATAGTTATTCTTATTTTCGTTTTGTTTTTATTTTTTACGAAGTTTTTTCGTAGTGAGAACCCAATTCATAATGACTGAAGCCATGAGTGAGGTCGCGTGCGCTCATGATGAAGGCTCCTCAGATTTTAAATGCTCTGCGCAGTAGATTCAAAACTACGGCGGATTAGTGTTTGAAGAGGATGCCTTATGTAATAGGCATGTTCGTCAATGATTACGGGGCCACTACTAAATATTAGGTTTTCTTAATCTCCTTACAGGAGTCAAACCTATATTGTAGCTATTGGTCTGTAGTTTGATGGTCTGAAGAGGCTCCTTATAAGGAACAGGATGGATGTTTGCTTCTTTCCAGGAGTGTGAGAAACATGAGGTATGAGTACACAGACGGAAAATTTTGACAAAACAAGGAGCAAGCACTGAGGAACATTTTTTTAAGTACTATTGGTTGAATTTAATCTGGACCAATAGCTTTATCTACTGACAGATTCTGCAGAGTGGTTAGAACATGTAGGCCTATGGTGTGAATCTTTAATGAAGGGATTTGAGGGGAATTAAAATTGAGTAAAGGAATATCTTGATTTCTTTCATCTAAGGTTGAGTTGGTGGAGAAAATATCAGCGAAAAGGTTGGTTTTACTTCGCAGGTCACTGATAAGATTGCCACCGGGAGATTTTAATGGTGGAATGGCTGAAACAGTAGTGAAATTAGACTTGAATGAGTTAAGAGTACAGTGAACCCTCAAAATACGTGCAATTTATCTACGCGTAATCAAAACTACGCTTGAACCACAATTGAGGCAACAAATCGAAAAATACGCTCAATTATTCAAATGTACGCGCCGAGCGAACGAGCGAGTCGATTCGTATATGTTAGAGAGTTTCGGGCGGCCATATTGGCGTGACGCCGGGCCCTCCGACGTCGTCACCGTTGACTGTGGAGAGAGACACATCTCCCGTACCAAACTATTATGTATCTATAAAGCACAACAGGATATTATGAATCTATTAAAAGACTGTTCTTCATTTTTCATTGCATGTATCATTTATTGAGCAAACAACATCGGAAATGGAAAATCTGTCCTGTCTCTGTTCAGGAGTTGGAGGTGAGATTGTTTACACTTTTCTCTAAAAGTTGCTTCAAAGCTTACTGCTCTCCCCTGGCTAAATAATGTGAAGCGAATTCCATATGTATATGAGCTATTGAACTATCTCACTTGTCACTATGTAGGCTATATGAAACTATAGGCCTATACAGGGTGTATTACTTTTAGACTTAAAACTTTACCAGTAGGCCTAGGCGGCTAGCGACATTTTTTTTAGTCGGCAGTTCCGGCAAACCGGACACGCGGCACCACTGTACACTCAGAAGTTTGGCAACACTACCCCACCATAAGGGGGAAGAATAACTTATGACGTCAAGGATATATGAGAGAGAGAGAGAGAGAGAGAGAGAGAGAGAGAGAGAGAGAGAGAGAGAGAGAGAGAGAGAGAGAGAGAGAGAGAGAGAGAGAGAGAGAGAGAGAGAGAGAGAGAGAGAGAGGGGGGGGGGGGGGGGCCCAACCGCATTTAAATATAGCCTTCAAACCGTGGTTAGCATGTCACCTTGTAGCTCAGTTGGTAGAGGTCTGACCACATACACAAGAAAACCAGTGTTCGAGCCCACTCGGATCTAGTGTATTTTATATTTTTATTTTAGCTATATGAAATTAGATTATATTAGGTTAAGTTACAAATTTACAAAGTAAGAAATAGGCTTGAGAAGGCAAAGAACTCATTTTGTGATAGAGTGGTAAATGAGTGGAACGCACTGCCCCAGTATGTAGTCGATTCCGAATCAATAAGGGAGTTTGAAAGTAATCTTGATAAAGCATGGGGAAGACAAGATTTGAAGTTTGATTATAAAGCAAAAATACAGAATAGTAAAAATGTTGCGTCTGCTACCGCCAACACCGTGAACGACCGCAGCAGTGCAAGTACTGGTACTGAACTAATACACAGGCCTAGTTTGCCTTTTTCCAGAGGATCTACTGTAAGAAACTGTAAGATAATATTTCATAATAAACTTATATAAAACGAGTTATAAGTTCAAATGAAAAATCCGTGTACCGGTACCATTACCGAAACACGCGTGTGTTATTGTTATGTCGGTTTGTGTGTGTTCTTTTCTTGTGTGGCTATGTCGGCCGTATCAGTAGGGAGTCTAAAAACCTGAGTTATTTATGTAGGCAACAAAATGTTATTATAATTAGGCCTATACTCTATGGAATTTAATTTAATTTTACCAAATAATATTTAGTGTTTCAACACTAAATTTGTTTTAGCAGACAACACAATAACAAAGTTTAATGGATTTTTCTTTGGCTTTTAGCCTACTATTATAAATATTATTTGGTAAAATTAAATTCAATCCCATACAGTATAATTATAAAAAAAAATTGTTGCCTACATAAATAACTCAGGTTTTTAGACTCCCTACTGATACAGCCGACATAGCCACACAAGAAAAGAACACACACACACACAAACCGACATAACGATAACACACGCGTGTTTCGGTAATGGTACCGGTATACTGATTTTTCATTTAAACTTATAACTCGTTTTATATAAGTTTATTATTCTTACAGTTTTTTACAGTTTCTTACAGTAGATCCTCTGGAAAAAGGCAAACTATGCCTGTGTATCCAGCTCAGTACCAGTACTTGCACTGCTGCGGTCGTTCACGGTGTTGGCGGCGGCGGTAGCAGACGCAACATTTTTACTATTCTGTATTTTTTTTTTATAATCAAACTTCAAATCTTGTCTTCCCCATGCTTTATCAAGATTACTTTCAAACTCCCTTATTGATTCGGAATCGACTACATGAAATATTATAAAGAATTAAGGTAAGTATATAAGAGATATACTGTATAGTACTTATGGTTACATTATCGTATTTCGACGATTTCGGCGGGAAATTGCCTGCCCGTGTCACCATATTGCTAACATCGCCTCGAAACTCTCCACGGAAATCGTCATCACAACTGAACCAGTTGACTTAGAGAGCTCTACTCAACGCCAGTCTACAGATTGGAAACAGCAGTACGTTTAGAGATGTGTGGGAATTTTATGGCTGTTAAAATAACAAAGATAAGGGTAGCCTATTAAATACGTTTTTTGGCCATATCACCCGGATCTCAACGTCCTTAGGGTGGAGAGCCCGTGCGGGAAGGGTTAGGGTTAGAAAACATTGTATAGCCTAGGCCTATTTACTCTATTTCCCATGTACAGACTTTTTCATTGTGCGGACATGGGTCCCCCCCTATTAGTCCGCACATTCAAGGGTTGACTGTAGTAGGTAGCCAACTTACCATAATACTAAATTATATTTCATAATAAACTTATATAAACCGAGTATTCTTGGCCAAACCGATAAGCATGCGGTTTTGTTTACCCCCGGTTTACTAAAGTGCCACCATTTAGTGGTGGGCGTATCGATACCAAAGTATTGATATTTCCGATACTACCTCTGTACTGTACTTGAAAGTATCGATTCTGAAGGCTTGGTATCGAGTATTATGAGTACTTGAGAAAACTATGCAAAATAATCGTGAAATGAATACAATTAGTGCCAAATAATGCAAATAATAGATAATAGTTTATTACTTTTCTATTATAGACCCATTTTGTTTAGTCATCAAGATTTGATCACTAAATAAAATGGGTTTATAGGGCTAACAGAAAAATAATAGACTATTATCTATTAATTTGCGCACTATTAATAATTATGTTATGGTGCTCTCGTATTTTTGTACAGTGAGGATAAATATATAGGCCTATGTTCAGTTATTAAACATTATTTTAAAATATTGATATTTATGATTCATTACAACACATAGCTGTATTACCGTCACTCAAATTAAGTATAGTCCTATATAAATCGATATGTGCATCTTCACATACTATTTGAATACGGTATAGTATTATTTAATAGTTATAGTAATAATTATTTTATATAGTACATTTAATTTAATCTTATTAGTAATATAAATAATGTGATTGATTTTATGGTTGGTATTAATATATTATTACCCCTGTACTATATTTATGGAAAATACTTACATTAACCGATACTAGAAGCAAAGTACAGTACTTGGTATCGGTACTCGATATCACCGATACTGAAATGAAAAATACTTGGTATCATATCGAAATGAAAGTACTGTACTTGTATCGCCCATCACTACCACCATTATAGATTTTCTTCGAGCCGACTCGAGCGGGAGGGTTACCAATTGAAGTTAAATCCGCTAGCATATATTGTTAGATGTAAGATATGATAAATACCACTAGAAACATGAATTGGCAAAATCCATATAATATCACTTCGAAATTGTTCTGAAATTTCAATACAAAAGTAAATAATTGATGCTAGATCGAAAGGTCTCTAGATCTAGCGGAAGTCGCTATACATATTGGTAGTACTGTTAGATGTAAGAAATTATAAATAGGCCTACCACTAGAAATATGAGTTGGCCAAATCCATATAATAACACTTCGAAATTGTTCTGAAATTTCAAAACAAAAGTTTAAATACAAACCGCTAGTGTAAATCATTGCTGCTAAATCGAAGTAAAGGTCGCTAGATCTAGCGGAAGTCGCTATACGTATTGGCAGTACTGCACACTGCCGAGTCGGACCCGACGGCATCATTGTTGTTGTTGTTGTTGTTGTTCCCCAAGCTGCCTGGCCGAACAGCCCCAAGGCCCTGAGCAAGGCCAAGGCCATAACCGAGTGCCCCCACAGAACCCTCCCCGCCGACCACAATAAAGCCTGGGTGACCGAAGCCACTCCATGGCGGGGAGCTGAGGAGGGTGCGGAAATGCCCGGGAAACCAAAGCCCCACCCAGAGCCCTGTGTCCCTCAGCAATTATGAAGAGAAAGTTGAGGGGCAAGGGAAAAATGTGACGCTTTGGCTTCCAATCTTGGTAGATTGGGAGGTCAATCCACGTTAGAGACGCCGTCACTTGAGATCTAGAAAAAATATAAGTAAAAGGAACAGTCAGAGTAAGCTATGGGTATGGCAGAGATCGCTCAGTTCTCACTCTGATAGACCAGCCCATCATCACCCTTAGACAGGTTGCCGACCAAGGCTGACGAGTCCCATCCACCCGGATTTTTATAAGGTTGTCTCCCCTAGATGGGTTGCCGACCAAGGCTAACGAGTCCCATCCATTGTTGTTGATGTTACATTAGAGGAATGAACAGAATATTTTTCTTGTCTAATAATAGCTATTTCATAGTCCCACAGGACTTATTTGGATATATTTATGACCCCTGGTATGAAGGTATGTTGCCAATATAATAATAGAGACAAATAAATAGTTAAAGGCCTAATAACTTAATAATAATGACATAAATAATGTAGGCCTATCCCAATACTTCCTGTGACCAAACTGGCCATGGCCCATATAATTCGGTTATGGGAGTGATCACTGTATAATGTCTTTGCTTTTAAGCAGTTAAAGTACGAAAATGGAGGTCAAAAGGGTGAACTCGGGCCTCGTCAAAGACTAATGGATAATTTTCCCATTTAAAGTACTATTCGCATTTGGCGAAATTCACTATTGGCGCTGGTTTGGCTAGACTAATTAAATCGCCAAATGGGAGGGACCGCTGTACAGTGGAGCCCCCATTTTCGCTACATCAGTCTTCGCTGATTCAAATTTCGCGGCACATATCAAATATTCCCATTTCTATTTTCGCGCAAAAAGCTTCAATTTTCGCATCAAAATCCCAGCCGAAACCCGAAAAAAGACCAAAAATATTGAAAAACTCTACATAAAACTAGAAAACAAACAAAAACAATAAAAATAGTTTAACATAACCAAAAGAATCTGCCAGGTGCTTGCCGTTTAGAGACGAAATCCGAGATCCGATCGTCAAATGCGCAAGATTGGGAGGTCGAGGCGATGGTGGGAGGCGGACAAATTTTTTGAGGCTCCGGCATATTATCATGGGCACGATTAATTATAACGGAATTTCGAATACATACTGAGCGAGCGAGGAGAGGAAGGACTAGTGAAGTGTTTTGAAGATAAATTGGTGTGGTGGAGGGGTGATATATATATTGTGAAAAGAGTAGTGTAATCAACGGGTCAGTTGGAGTTGTAGTGATTGTAAACAAACATGGCGGACGGAACGGCGGGAATTTCGGAGACGGAAGAAAGGTTAGGACGGTTTCGTGGGTTTAGGAGCACAGATAAGAAAGTAGAAGAGATTATTAATGTTGTGAAGGATTTGGAAAAGTGGAAGAGTGATACGGAGAAGTGGAAGGGGGACATTGGTGAGAAAATCAAGGTGTGCGAACTATGTGGTGCGTCGGGTGGGGCAGGGAATAGGCTTAGTGAAGGAAGCGAATGTAGGCCTATTTCGGAAGTTAATAACCTAGAGATGATACTAAAAAGGGTAGAGGAATTGGGAGAAGAGAATATGGCATTAAAGGAGCAGCTGAAGGAATACGAAGGACGATTCAAGGAAGTGAAGGAGTCAACTGCATGGACGGTGGTAGGTGAACAGAAAGTTAAGGATTTGGAGGAAATTGTGAAAGAACAAAAGGAGGAAATGAACAAGACAAAAAAAAGTTTTGAGAGTGCAGTCGTAGGAGTCATGAAAAACAAGGAGAGTGTCGTGAGGGAGGCCATGGACAGGGATAGAGGTGTAATCATGCATGGAGATATAGAGGTTCATATGAATGATAATGGAGTGAGAAAAGTGAGAGATATGGAGAAAGTGAAGGAGGTCATGAAAGCTGTTGATGTAGATGGATGTGGATGGGATGGGCAGGTGGAGGAAGTCAGTAGGATAGGTAGATATAGAAGGGGGGAGATGAGACCTATAAGGGTACAGTTTAAAACCAGGGCAGTGGCAGAGACAGTGACAAATTTTAGTTGGAGGCTAAACACAAATGAAGAACTGAAACATATAAGACTAAAGAAGGATTTGAGCATAGAACAAAAATAAAGGAATTACAAGAAAAGGCTGATGAAAATAATGGAAAGTTGGGTGAGGAGGATAAGAGGAATTTTTATTGGAGAGTGTGGGACGGGAAATTGAAGAAGTGGTTTATACGAATAGAAGGGAGAAGGAGATCAGGGAGGGAAGAGAATGTGATAGGAGTTGTGACGGAGGAGAACAGGGTGGAGGTGTCACAGGGAGAGACAGGAGACAAAGCTGCAGACCCAGTAGTGCTAAGGGGGGAGTAGGGTACGGACAGGAGGAGCGGGATGGTGTAGTTGCTGAAGGAATGGTAGATAGATTAAGGATTATGTTTAGTAATGTGGATGCGTTTACCCAGGACAAGAAAAGAGAACTGATATGTAGGTTGCAGGATGAAGAGGAAACACCTGATGTCATAGCCTTACAGGAAGTAAGACCAAAAAATGCTAGAATTGAGAGGGAACTGGTGGATTATAGTTTGGAGGGTTTTGAGTTACGTGTATATGAGAGGAATGCTATTAGAGCAGAGGTTGGAAGAGGACTGTTTATTTATGTAAGAAAAGAGCTCAAGGTAAATGAGGTGGATATGAGACAGCAGTATTGTGAGTATTTGTGTATTGAAGTAAAATGTGCAAGAGGATCCATTCTAATTGCCTCTATATATACAGTAGAAGCCCAAATAATAGTAGGGAAGAGGATGATAACCTACTGAAAGCAATGGAGGAAATAGATAATAGAGAGAACGAATATAAGATTTTGATTGGAGATTTCAATTTGCCAAGGATCAACTGGGCAAATTGTACTACTTCAGCGGGACAGTGTGGCCTGGAAAACAAGTTTATAGAGAAAGTGAGAGATTGTTTTTTAACGCAACATATTACAGAGATGACAAGATTGGGAGGTTTAACAACCCTCCCAATACCAAATGAGGTAAACCTCCTATTTGGTCGTAGCCTCGGAGTATCCAACGTAGAGCTATATACTTATCGTATAATTTTGCTCCGCTCTAGAGCGGGCAATTATCGAAATCACTAGCGCGATAATACGATAACATCTAGAGTAGCACCTTACTCTCTCTACTAGGTACGTTGTACATACTTTGGAGGCCACTATTTGAAAAGGAAAATAAGAAAATATTGATGAGAAAGAAGAGAAAATTACAGGATTTTAGGCCATCCTATCTGGCTCCTTCAGCCGTCTTGACGGATCCACCCCACTACCCGACAGGGTTCATTGGGCATTCCCGGTATCAAGTTACAAGAGACAAGATTGGATGGGCAGGGGTATGGCGCGAGGGCGGGATACTATGACGTTGGATACTCCGATGCTACGACCAAATAGGAGGTTTACCTCATTTGGTATTGGGAGGGTCGTTAAACCTCCCAATTTAGTAGTAGTCTCTACGTTCCAACGTAGAGCTAGAGTACCAAATTGGAGGCAGACATACAAGCTGAAAACACAAACTTTAGCCCTTAGGAAATATCAGGACCATGGAAAGACCGACTTAAACAAGAGAGTTCATAGAAAGAGTGTACTGACAGGTGCATATCAAGAGAGGTCAAGTACAGTCAAGTCTGATGCCATGGGATATCTAACCTAAGACAAAGAATGCTGCATTTCATCATAAAATATGAAGTCCAGGATGCTCCCCCCCCCCCACACCCCTTCTTCCGGACGAAGGCAGGAAGACCCAGAATGTAATGAGTAAAGACTGACATACGTCGAAGAGGAGGACCGTACAGGGGGTGACGAGAAAAGACATGAGCAGACACAGTGACCAGCACTGAAAGCCATGAGAAAAGTTCAGTGGTATGAGGCCAAGACCTACCAACAGAACGTAGTATACTGTACTTTAAGACGAGAAATTATATCAAAATCTTAACCTAGGTATTAATCCTTTAACTTAGGTGCAAGTATGGGTATAGTGCAATACCCCCCCCCCCTTTCCCCAATAAAGGAAGAACAAGAAGGGAGAAGGATAAGAGACAGAAGGAACGCTGCAGGTAGACCCTGAGGGAACCTGCTGGCCCAACGCACTTCAAGGACGTCCCGGCCTGCCCGTGGACATGGCCAGAGAGGAGGAGACAAACGTGGTGGGGGAAGACCAAAGCCCCGTGTCGGCAACGTTCGGGCGAGAAAGATTATGTAAAATCTGAACGTAGCAGCGTATGAACAGACAACATGAGCTGCGTCCAGAACGTAAGGGTTACTGGCCCGAAACTACCGACACAGGCGAAGTCCCACAGCACGTCGACCTAGTACCCTACAGGTCGGAGGCGCCACCCGTAAAGGCAACCCCGACACTGGCCTGGTCGAGTACACATACGGATGCAGGGTTTGAACCGGGCATAACGGATGATGAACCCAACCATGTTTGAAAGCCGGTACAGGAAAAGCATAAAAACGGGAGCGTCGCGTATGGTCGTAGCAACCAAACGAACAGACGGAGCCAAACTAACTGACTCAAGGACGGGAGAACGATGTAAGGAAAGTCGGACCCTAGACCTGGCAGTCATCTCCGGGGACTCCTTCACCTGTCGCCAAAGCCATAAAGAACAATGTCACGTCACGGTAGTGTGCAGGCGTGGGGTAATGAGCGTAAGAGGCAGACGAGAGCAGTTCGAGAGCCTCCGCAAGAAACTACTGAGGAGGAAGCGGACGCGGCGCCGGACGAAGCATAAAGCAGGACCGCAAAAAGAACCCAAGTCCTAGGGAGGAACGACCAACCCCGTGAAAGTCTCAAACGGTACCCGAATGGCCGACAGGCGGTTCGTAAGAATGGTGCAGATGTTGGGACGCTTCTCAAGATTAACCAATGGAGGTAGTGAAACACGAACGCCACCGATGGGCGCGTCCGTGATGGGTAGGAAACCAAGAAGGAAAACTGTGTCAGTGAGAACCGTAAGTCTGCCATGTAAAATGAATCCAGGGGAGAGGATTTGACAGTCAAAGAACGACTAAACTTAGGCATCCACCCTGCCTCACAACATCCACGATGTGAAGGCTAACGAGGTCCCTAGGACACCAATCTATACCAAGTGGAAATCGGAGATCGCTAGGGGAACTGGCCGCGGGTACCACCGCTTCAGCCGAGCGGACCAGGCTTGGGCCGGCCGGATGGGCGCGACAACCAAACGAAGCACTGGTACCCTCTCAGCCTGTGGAGGACTTTGCACATCAAAAAGGGCGGCGGTTGGTGGAACACACATAAACCGACCGCCACCTGCGCCAGTCCTTGCTGAACGCGACCGGTACCTCCGCCGGAGGAGTAATCCAGCGGTACAGGAACACAGGCAACCCGGTCGCCTCGCAGGAGGCGAACCAGGACACCTGTGGAACACTCCAGGAGGCCGCTAGGTCGTCGAACACGGTGTGTTGGGAAGACCATACTACCCGGGCGCCCTGTCCATACGACAGAGCATCCGTCCATAGGGCGGCAGGCCCGGGCAGGGAGGTTGCATGCAGTGTGACGGGCTCCCGAGCCTCGTCCAGAGCCACATGTATGGCATGAACCGGACGTAGGAGGCAGGAATCGTCGGCGATATGGGGAAGGAGAGCGACGTCACACCGTCGTTTCGGCGTCACCGGAAACCGCGAGGACGCCCGAACGAGGCACAGGAGGAAAGGCGGCCTGGCGCCACGGAGACAGCAGAGGTAAGAGAACGCATGGCGCGTACCCCTCCGTCTTACGAAGTGTGGAATCCAATGGAAGTGGTCATTGACATAGAGAGCAATTCCCGACTACATAGTGCAGAGGCGAGACCTCGCCTCATCCGTGTCCGGGGAAGGAGGACGAGACACAAAGGACAATATCCACGAGCCACGATCTATATCTCCGAGGGTGAAAACCATCGCGGCTGTAGCATGAGATAAGGGGAGGACACTCTCTATGCCCAACGGGCATGGCAGGACGGACACACCCATGGTGTGCGCAGGAAGGAAGTGATATCCTCCTTGCAAACGGAAAGGAAAAAGATACTGCCATCCCATGTAGGAAGCCCAGGAAGTGTGTGTAAGCACAATAATGTGAAAAACCGGTAAATCCGTGACAGGAGAGTACCCCCTTCCCTTGTGTAGGAAGGAAAGGACGAAAAAGGGGGACCCTTCGAACGGAAGGCGAGACAGAAGGATAATGCATGGGTGCACAAATACTGGAATAAAAACTCCTGAAAAGAAACAGGCACAAGGGCCGAAGGACGCACAAAAGTGCTCACTACACCTCGAAAATGGAGCACCTTTCATGAAAGTGAGTAACCCCCCCCCCCCCCCCCCTGTGCGAGGCGAGGGGTGAAGAGTGACCCCCCATGCGGAGGGTCAGGGAGAGACCAGGCGAACCAGCAAGAGCAAGAACCCCGAATAACCCCGGTCAGAAAAGACCAAGGGGCAGGTGCAAATCCCTAGAAGGAAGGCATGAAAGCCTTATAATTGAACAGGATAATAAGAATACCCAAAGGGTGAAGGCACTGAAGAGAAGACGCCTCTTTTCCACCCTACCATCAGAGTAGAGTGGGAGCACAGTCTGATAAAAAAGAGAAGTCCGTGAACCACTGCAACTGAGTCCCTATCCAGAGGTAAAGCAAAGCACCCTAGCACCGACCCAGAGCGGAGTGGTCCAGAATGGTCCCCTCCGCTCCGGGGCGGAAACCGCTCAGGAGCAGAATGTAGGAGGAAGGGCCCTCGCCGCCCTGGAGCGGAAATGGAAGCTGCGCACCAGAGCGGAGAGCGTTGCACGCTGCAGGAGCGGCCCAGGAGGCCGAGGGAGGCAATGGAGCGAGATGGTGCCAGTAGGAAGATGAATGACCTAGCCTAGGGAGGCAAGGGAGCGAGACGGAGCCAGTAGTAAGATGAATGACTGCATCAGTACGAAGATGAATGACGGCAACGGAGGGCCCATCCAGAGGCAAGGCAAAGTCCACCGAGAACCGACCCAGAGAGGAGGGGGCCCCGAACGGCCCGCTCCGCGCTGGGGCGGAAATCCCGCTCTGGAGCAGAAAGTAAGCTCCGCTCCAGAGCGGAGAGCGGCATAGGACAGGTGAGGAACCGGGATGGTTTCAGGAGAAGTACGGAAGAGAACTGGCCAAGAGCGGGAATTTCCGCTCGAGGGCGGGGCAGATGTAGTGCAGTCGGATGGGAGAGGCTTGAGGCATCAGGAAGGGTGAAAGGGAAAACACCCAAGAGTTCCGTCAGAATAGACTAGCAGGACAGCTGACGTGGAAGCATCCACGGAAATAAAAAGACAGTCACCGCTCCAGATCGGATCGTCCGCTCCAGAGCGGAGGGGCCGCACCAGGGAGGAGCGGGCGTAGGGTAGCCAAACGTCAGAGGCCCGTAGGTACCAGTAAAGGTGAAAGGCCAGGAACATCCAAGAGTCCCAAAAGAATCGTCTAGCACGATAGCCGACGTGGGAGCCTCCCTGGGTAAAAACATCAGAGACGTACATCCAAGCGTCCCAACTGAATTGTCTAGCATCACAGCTGACGTGGGAGCGTCCGCGGGTAAAGAACAGAGGCAAAGCATAGGCCCGACCGAGAGGAGGAGAGAGACCACCCTAGGGCGGAACGGGCCCCGTGAGGCCCTAGCCCAAACGCCAGAGGCCCGTAAGAAAAACATGCCCAACTGAAGTGGAGAGGCCGAAAGGGTCCCGCGCAGCAAAGCCAAAAACACCGTTGAAGGACGTCAGGCAGATTGCAGTAATAAAGGGAGCGGTCTTATAAGAGAATGTGTCGAGCCATAGGACCGACCAGGAGCGGGAGTCATCCACGCACCAGGGCGGAGCGAGCCGAGTACAGCCCGTCCGAGAGACCTGCGGCACCGGGGATGGAAGGAAAAGGACATCCCAAGGGATTGGTGAGCACAATGGAGGTTAAGACAGTGTCTCAGGAACCTCAAGGTATTGGGGAGCCCAATGTAGGGAAGACTGTGCCTGAGGAACCGCAAGGTATGAGCGAGGTCAAAGTAGGTGAAGACGGTGTCTCAGGAACTCAAGGCATTGGGGAGCGCAAAGTAGGTTAAGACCGTGTCGCAGGAACCCCAAGGTATAGGGGAGCGCAATGTAGGTGAAGACAGCGCCTCAGGAACCTCAAGGTATTGGAGAGGTCAAGATAGGTGAAGACTGCGGCTCAGGAACTCAAGGTATAGGGGAGCTCAATGTAGGTTAAGACCGTGTCGCAGGAACCTCAATGTAGGCTAAGACCGCGCCACAGGAACCTCAAGGTATTGGGGAGGTCAATATAGGTGAAGACTGCGGCTCAGGAACTCAAGGTATTGGTGAGTTCAATGGAGGGTAAGACTGTGTCGCAGGAGCTGGAAGCAGACGAAAACTGGGGCCCTGCAAGAAGGTTTAGTAAATCCGGAGACAGGCAAGCAAGAGCAAGCCTAGGAGGCAATAGTGTCGAACAACCAAAACGCAAGGTTGAAGCACAGGAGGAATGGGAGGACGCTCCCAGCCCCCCGCCATCAGTGCAAGCATCCCGTGCAGGGAGGCAAACCGTGCAGCGTTAGCCTCCTCAGCCCTAACCTGGGCCTCCTGGACGGCCCGAAGAGGAAGGACCCATCCAGGGTCTGCGGTCGGTGATGAGGAAGATGAAGAGATGTTCCGACGGCTGGGCAACCGACGAGGCGATGGAGTATAGGAGAAAGACTCCCGGGGCGAGTCCTCAACCACTACGACATCGGACACTTCATCGCTCCCGCCACTCAGTCCCACGAGGTCACAGGCAGCCCCCACCTGACCAGACCCTAAAACCGCCACACTGGCGCCGTGCACTGCCAGAGGTACGGGTCCACTCTTCCGAGCAGGAGAAGGCAGGCCACACGGAATGGCAGACCCGACAAAGCCAGGAGAATCCGGGAGACCATCGCGGACAAGAAGAGGAGAGGCCGAAGCAAACAGAGCCCCCGCCTCCGTAGGAGGGGGGAGTAGGCGGTAACGGTGGTAGCAGAGCCAACGGCAACGATGGCAGAGGAGCCGACGGTAGACGTCCGGCGGCCTGCGACGCCCCAATCACCCAGAGCAGCCCATGGGTGGGACAACGACCAGGTGAGAAGGCTGAAACACCAGCAGGAACACGGACCGGGGGAAGCATCGCCATCGTAGGGCGAAAAGTCGGCGAGCCCAGAGACGTGTGGTCGGAAGCTGCAGGGCGGCGGGACGTCGAAGACTTCCGGCGACGTGGAGAAGCTGAGTGGTGCCGCATCGACCCCGCTGTGTCCGGTGATAACGGAGACACACCTGACTGAGGGACCTGCGAAGCGGTGACCACAGGGCGCGGAGACACCAGAGGAAGGGTCAGCAAGGCGCGAACCCCTTCGTCCATGAAGCGGGGGACCCGGTGTAAATGGGCCTAAACAGACCGAGCCACGCCCGACCATGCAGCGGGGAGGTCGACCCGTGCCGTCTCAGCATCCGGTGAAGTAGGGCGAGACTCAAACGTCATAAAGTTGACGAGACACGGGCCACCCCGTCTGGGTGAAGCTATCACGGCAGTAGCACGCAGCATGGGCGGGGCACCCAGTATGCCCAGCTCCCATAGCCGGATGGGCACACCCATGGCGCGCGCAGGCAGGGAGCGACATCCGTACAGTAAGCGAAGGGAGAAATGAAAGATGTCCCAGACGAGGCTCAGAGAAAGAGGATGCATAAATTGAAGGAAGGTATGACAGTAAGCGCAAAAAACACACAAAAGATACCAGGCATTATGATAGGTACATAAAAGTAATAACCCCCCCCCCCCCCATGTGGAGAAGGACGGAGACGGACCCCCCCATGTGGGAGGGCCAAGCATACATCATAAGCAGCAACAGTCCGAATAACCCCAAAAACCCAGGTCAGAAAAGACCAAGGTGCAGGTTCAAACACCCTGAAATAAAGCATGACAGCCATATAAGAACCGAAAAGGGTACCTGAGGGTGAAGGGATCGAAGAGGAGATGGCAGGCCAAGGGACCCAGCAGTGCAGAGCGGGAACACAGCCTGATGTAAAGGAGAAGGTTATGAGACACAGTAACCGACAAACCCCAAGTACAAACAAGGCAATATTGGCCAAAAAATAGTGCCAGGGCCGAGAGGGCAAGTCTGCTCTAGAGCGGGAAAGTCCGCTCCAGAGCGGAGCAGACAGACCCGCTCCAGAGCGGACTACACCCTCCCGCTCCAGAGCGGACTACACCCTCCCGCTCCAGAGCGGGGCATGCATGCATGACAATGGCAGTCTAGGCAAAAGGGGAGGTGGGGGAGGGGAGGTGTGGTGGAGTGGTCTTGCCACTGGTCTGGTAATCCAAAGGTCCCGGGTTCAAATCCCGATGTATCAATGGGAAGATATTATTGGGATGGAATTTGTGCTGTACCTCGTATCAGTGCATTACCACAAGCCCACCGAAATGTCAATAAAATACCCTCATTGTTCCCTGATTAAATAGCACTGTATGAATATTCCCATATTCAAAATATGCTATAGGGGTGCAATGCCTGGTGAGTTATCTGCTCAACAGGTGGCGTTGTGTGTGTGTAAGTGTGAGCGTCCGAGTGTAGGGGGGAGACAGTGAAGCACGGGAACGAGGTGGCTTCAGAGATGGGGTCGTTTCGGGCCATGAGTGAGCACCGTGCCTCATGTGAAGGCAAGATGGCAGGTGCTCGTTGTACTCTACGTGCTTCACATGTTTCACTCCCTAGACTGGAACAAGACCTCACGGGCTTCACTGTTCATTGTAAAGCGGTGAATGTAAGGCTCTCAGCCTATGCCCGAGAGGAAGTAAGTTGGAATATAGAAAAAAAAAAAAAAAAAAAAAAAAAAAAGGGAGAAAGGCAAGCGCACAGCGAACAAGAGAGCCAGGGCATCAGAAGGCAAGGCCTAGGACCGACCTGGAGCAGGACTGGCGCCCGCTCCAGAGCGGAACAATCGTAGAGGAGAACCAGGTGAAAACAGGAGGGCTAGGGCAGCAGGAGGGAAGGCCTAGGACCGACCAGGAGCGGGACTGACGTCCGCTCCAGAGCGGAACAAGCGTAGAGTAGAACCAGGTGAAAACAGGAGGGCTAGGGCAGCAGGAGGGAAGGCCTAGGACCGACCAGGAGCGGGACTGGCGTCCGCTCCAGAGCGGAACAGGTGGAGGAGAGACCCAGTGTAGAAGCCAAAGTGAAGAAGGAGCCCAAGGGGGCCCTGTCCAGAGCGGAAGAGAAATCCCTGCAGAGCGGAGATGCTTGCACCAGAGCGGAGATGTCCGCTCCAGAGCGGATTTGTCCGCCCTCGAGCGGAAAGGAAGATGGAGGTAAATACCAACCAAATGGCTCAACCCAAGTGCACAGCAGGACAGCTGGCAGGGGAGCTTGCATGAGCAAAAATAAAACAGTGCGATGCAGAGGACCGACCTAGAGACGGATAGTACCATCCGAGGGCGGAGCGGGTCCAGAGTGACCCGACCACAGCAGCCAAAAAAGAGAACATGTCGGAAGCAAAGGACCGACCTGGAGCGGGATTTGTCCACGCTGCAGGGCGGAGCGGGCGCGGAGCCCTTCCCAGAGACCCGCGTCACCAAAAAGGGTGGAAGGGACGACAGTTCAAGGCATCGTAGAGCTCAAAGGAGGTGAAGACCGTGCCGCGGGACCTCAATGTATGAGGGAGTTCAATTAAGGGGAAGACTGTGTCTCATGAACTCAAGGCCTAGGGGAGTGCCAACAAAATAAGGGAGAGACAGCGCGGGAGCGAGCGTCAGACGAAAAAAGGGTGCCCCACAGAAGGTTTAGTAAAACCAAAGCGTCATACCCCTGCGAGCCTAAGGTGGTTTAGTAAAACCAGAGATCGGCAAGCAAGAGCGACGAGGCAACATTGACGGTCCACCAAAAGTCCCTTCTCCCCCTTCCAAAATGTTAGGCTAGGAACATGAGGCCTAGCCCTGGCGCCCCACTCCAACTAAAAGTTAGGCTATTAACAGGGGGCCTAGCCTTGGTCGAGTGGCAGATAAAAACAAAAAACACAGGGCACACTCCAATGCGAAACATTCATGGGAAGGTAAGCAAAACATAAGGCCAGAAGAACCTGTCAAGGCAAGGGGAGCTATGCCCCCTTCATCACAAATGAAAGTGCACAAGTTAGCCTAACTTTGCGCAAAAACCACGCAATGAAAGCAGAAAATAAGCACAAAGCGTAATAGAACCTACCAGGTAAACAAAACTAAGCCACCGCAAGTGAAAATGATGATAAAAACAGGCAAAGGCCTAAATAATAACACTCGCCGAAGGGCGACGCATGCGCAGAAGCGTGACCAACCAGTTTCGACGCCATACTCAAAGTAACACACCTAAGAGCCCATTTGAAGCGTGCCTACATAACAGATCATCTGTCTAATAACCTTAGGTACCATAAAGAAGGCCCACAACTCACCCAAAGGGTAGGCGACAGGAGTAGAAGCGCAAAAATCGGGCGCATAGAAAACAGCGTGTGTGGAGGCTTGAGTAGCGCGAAAAGGAATGCCCAATGAACCCTGTCAGGTAGTGGGGTGGATCCGTCAAGACGGCTGAAGGAGCCAGATAGGATGGCCTAAAATCCTGTAATTTTCTCTTCTTTCTCATCAATATTTTCTTATTTTCCTTTTCAAATAGTGGCCTCCAAAGTATGTACAACGTACCTAGTAGAGAGAGTAAGGTGCTACTCTAGATGTTATCGTTTTATCGCGCTTATCGTATAAATACGATAGACTATGACTCTTTTGTGATCTTGGATGTCTCTGTGACGTCACGATCTCTCCTACAGCACGATGTAGGACGAGTAGATCGTATATTATAAGATTGTAAATAAGTTAAGTTATAAAAGGCCTAATATGCTATTAAGCAATATTGCCATGGTCTTATGTAGTATATATGAATTTATCGTATATATTAATATAATTTATCGTATAGAGCAACCTAAATGCGGTACGATAATTTGGGCTCCTGGCGGTTTGCCAAGGCAGCAAGGTGTGCTTTTGAGGTACGTCAGAGCCTTCACGAACACCAACCAGTTAACATCTAATTTTCCGCCCTCAGTTGATCGTGCTTTTGTGCCTCTAATCACAATACACATACAGCAATACACACAGCTACACCATCACGACGCTCTCATCGACATCATGACTGACTGATAGATAAGCATAATATTCATGTCCATTCCCATGTAATCATTTATTCTTTCTTTAACTTGACTCGTGTCTTGGGACCGAAGTCTCGTTCCCCATTGTCCACCGCCATATTGGGTAAAACGTTCTCCCTTGCCTCATTGCCACGTGGAACTATTGGTGAGTTAATTCCTGGCTAATATTAACCCTTATAACCTTACCCTATAATTATATACATTTATTATGTGAGACCTTTGGATATAAATTAGCTTGTTTCAGATTGAATTCAATTTAGATATAGAGTATTCATTTAGATTGATTTTATTTGATTCATTATAGCTTAGTAATATTTAACTTCCATTGATAGTTTACCACATTGGTGCCCAGACCCGGGAATTAGCTACCAGTAAGGGATTTTAAGGCAATGAACAAGGGGACATATAACAGGATGCAGGAACAACTCTATGATAAACTGGCAAGGCTAGCCAAGCGATGGTTAGAGCCAGAATGCAGGGTCACATCGTTGTGCCTGCCTAAGTCCTGCTTCCCACCCATCGTCTTTCCCCAGTAATGTTCTTTTCAGTTTCAGACTTCCTGTGACATATGACCTGACCTAACATTTTTTCTTGTTCAATATGATCCATTAGTAGGTATTGCTATATAGTGTACTATTTTTTCTCCATAACATAGAAGTCCGCCGGTTGGCGTCTCTTAAGTAGCCTATTATTTGGCCGTTGTTTTTGTAACGTGATATTTAGATACGTAGCCTATAGGCTCACATGCAAAATGGATAAAGACCATAAAGAGACACCGTCTAGTGGGGTGCTAAGCAAAGCCCCTAAAAATCAAAGGGCGGGACTTCGGGGAGTGTTAAATAGGCTAATTGTGGACTTAAACACTTTCATCACACTACTGCTGATCTAGAGGAATTGGAGGCTAGATTAGATAACGTCCAGGCTACCCACGGTCGTATTACGGCTCTGAGTGAGGTGATTGTGGCTGACATGATAGAGGAGGAAGAGATAGTTACAGAGTGTGATAATCGCGCCCTCTATGACGAACCTGTCTTTAGAGCGAAGCGCCTATTACAGCGTGCTGTCGCAAGTAAGAAGGGAGGCGATAATGAGGCCCATAGAAGGGCTGACCCAAAACATACTGTACACCTCCCAAAGCTCAATCTTCCTACATTTGGGGGCAAGTTAACCGAGTGGTTAGCTTTTTGGGACGTATTTCGATCTACGGTTCATGAATCCTCTTTGGATAATGTCCGCAAGTTTCACTATCTGAAGGGACAAATGGAAGGAGAGGCCTTACATTTAATAGAGGGTTTTGCAGTAGTAGGTGGTAGTTATCTTGAAGCGGTACACTTATTAGAGTCCACGTACGGGGATAGAGAGCAGTTGAAGATGGCCCATGTCGTTGCCTTGTTGGGGCTCGCAGAACCACAGTATAAGGTTGATGAGTTGACAAACTTCAGGGCAAATATGGAGTGCCATACTCGATCGCTAGATACCCTAGGGCTTACCACGCAGGAAATGATAGTCATTATCTTGCGTCAGAAGCTTCCTATGGCAATACTTGATAAGGTAAGATCATTTGAGCTGGGGGAGTTCAAAACTCAGTTCAGTAAGGAGATCAATAATCTACAGTTGAACAAAGGGAGAATGTATGTGTCGGGAGGGAGTGAGAATGTGGAGAAGAGGGGAACAGTAAGCATGACAGTGGGGACTAAAGTAAAGAAAGAGGGTGTGTATAAGAAACCTGCTCAGATTCTATGTAAGCTATGTAACAACAAACATAAATGGAGTTTCTGTGTAAAATACCCGACAAATGAGACAAAACTAGCACAGGCGAGAAGATTGAAGCTATGTGTAGGTTGTCTAAGTGGGGAACATGGTAAGCAGGGACAATGTACTGCTACATACTTAAGGTACCTGTCGGCACTGCAAAGGACATCACTTTGATAAGTTGTGTCCTGCAGATAAAGTCAAAGACGTCAAAAATGAGGGTACTACAACTGTGGCACTAGGTAGCACGCAAGACACCACTATATTGCCCACAATACAGATTCCCATGGAAGGTAATGACATTAACAAAGTTTGTCGGGTACTTCTAGATCAAGGATCTCAACGTTCCTTTATAAAGAGGTCCGTACTAGTGGGATTGAAGCACCGAATCGTAGGGGCTGAGACTCTTCGATTACAGGGCTTCACAGGGGTTACTGATAAACAAGACTACGAGATAGCGGAGATTTCATATTTCTATCGTAAAAACCGGTACTTTATGACTTGTATCGTAGTAGACACCCTACCAGAATATGTATCTGTGGGTGTGAAGAAGGTGGAACACGCATTACGTAGCAAAGGGGTTAACTTGTCAGATCCCATGGGAAATCAGAGTGAGGTGCATGTTCTACTTGGTGTGGATCATTATTATGAAGTAGTATACCCTGGATTTAAAAAGATGTGTGGTGTAATTTTAATCCCCACTAAATTTGGATACTGCATGAGCGGAAAGGTGCATACTACACAGTCAAAGGTCCTGGTCGACACGGTCTCGATATATAGAGTCAATGTAACCGCGGCAGAGGAGTTGGGAAGGGAGGATTCCCAACCTAGTGACCCTAAGATGGCTGCCGAGTTCGACCTGGAACGACTGTGGAGATTGGATCACATAGGCATTAATCCTATGGAGACTGATTATGACTCGGAAGTTGCGCTACAAAGGTTTGACGAGTCTGTGTGCTACTGTGCCTCAGACAAGCAATATAAAGTTAGTTTACCCTGGAAGAACAGTGAGATAAGCCTGCCTACCAACTATGGTTTGGCATTAGGTCGCTTGCGCGCATTGCAGCGGAAATTGTCTAACGAACCGAGCACGCGCCAGGCGTATGACGATGTATTTCGGAGTTATGAGGATAGGGGTTTTATTGAGAGAGTCGATGTCAAGGAACCGTGTAAGAAGGGTAGGGTTCACTATCTGGCCCATCATGGGGTAAAGAAAGACAGCATCACCACACCAATACGGGTGGTGTATGACTGTTCTGCCCACCAAGGTCAACAACCCAGTCTGAATGACTGCCTGTTGACAGGTCCGTCCATGGTGTCGGACCTGTCCCAACATCTATTGCGGTTTAGGCTGGGAAAGTACGCCTATACCAGTGACATCGAGAAAGCATTCTTGATGGTCAAGCTAAAGGGGGAAGATAGAGATGTTACCCGCTTTCTTTGGTTCAGCGACATTAGCGACTCTGAAAGTCCCATCATAATATACCGTTTTCGGGTTGTACTCTTTGGGGCCACTTGCTCGCAGTTTTTGTTAAATGCCACAATCAGAAAACATCTAGCTGACACTCATGAGGACACAAGTAAACTATCTCGCGGATTATACATTGACAATTTGCAGGGTACTAGCGATAGTCAAGATGATTTGTTGTATGCATACTGGCAAGCACGCAGATTGTTTGCGGATGCACATCTATTTCTCCGCGAGTGGGTTACTAATAGTGAAGATCTTCAGAGTTTAATACAGGTGGATGGTACGGCATCTCTTAACCAGGAAAAGTCCAGAAATTTGGGGATGATCTGGCAACCTAAACATGACATACTAACTTTTCAAACAAGGTCTTTTGCTCAGCAGACAGGAGCGCACACAAAAAGAAGTCTGTTGAGCAAAGTTGCGCAATTTTTTGATCCTTTGGGTCTAGCATTACCTGTTACCATAAGAGCTAGGATTCTAATGCAGGAAGTTTGGAGACGTAAAATAGGATGGGATGACAGTTTGCCCGAGGACCTGAATGACCAAGGGACATTGTTGTTGAATGAATATGCCATCCTATGTACTAAACCTATACCTCGTAAAGTGGCGGCGTTCGGTGACGTTACGTTACACACGTTTTGCGATGCTAGCGCCACGGCATACGGGGTAGCCATATATGTTGTTACTTCATTTGGGGCACATTTAGTTACAGCCCGGGCCAAAGTAGCCCCGGTTAAAAAGGTAACTATCCCTAAAATGGAATTGACTGCCATGCTGCTATTAGCACGTCTGGTGCAACATGTACGCGCAGCATACGAGAGCGAATTAAATATTGAAATCGTTCACGTATGGTGCGATAGTCAGGTCGCACTCAACTGGATACATAGCAAGAAGTCTCTGCCAGTTTATGTGCGGAATAGGGTAGATGAGATTAGAGCCCTTTTGCCAGACGTTGCTTATCATTATGTAAATACAAAGGAAAACCCTAGTGATCTCATAACTAGGGGTATAACGGCTAGCCAGTTAATGAAGTCCGAATTGTGGTGGCATGGTCCAAAGTGGCTGCTCCATGAAAGTGAATGGACGATATGGCATGCTGTTGGTGAGGGACTTCTGCCACTGGAAACAGTGGCAGTTACAGCCCAACCAAATGAGCCACCGGGTCCTATCATGAAGTGGGCAAGATTCGGTGACTATAATAAACTAGTCAGAGTTGTAGCTTGGGTGTTGCGATATGTATCCAATCTCAAGCTTAAAGTAACGGGCCAACTCTGCAACAGGGGTCACAACATTGATGCTCGTGAATTTAAAGCAGCTGAAGTAACTTTGATCAAATGGGTTCAAGTAGAAACCTTTTCCAATGAATTAGAATCCTTGAAAGGCTCGAATAAGACATTAATGCCTAATATAGTGCGTCAACTAAGGTTGCACCTAGACAATGGCCTCATCAGGTGTGAGGGTCGCCTGAAGTGGTCGGGTGTACCAGACGGCACAAACCGACCTATACTTATGCCAACAAGACATCACGTTACTGATCTATTGATCATACGTGCACATAGGGAAGTAAAACACTACGGGGTATGTCATATTATATCAAATTTACGTCTCATATGGTGGATACCCAGAGTTCGACAAGTAGCTCGACGCGTAGTGAGAAAGTGTGTAATATGCCAGAGACTAAAGGGTAAACCATATGCAACTGGACCAGCTCCACCTCTACCTGAATGCCGTGTAAAGCACGTAGAACCTTTCCAAGCGGTAGGATTAGATTACACAGGGGCATTGAAGACGAGGGAGCATGAGAAGGTTTATATATTATTGTTTACCTGTGCGACGTCTCGAGCGGTACACCTAGAACTATGTGATAATATGTCTAGCGAAGAATTTATGCTGGCGTTCAGACGGTTTTGTGCCCGTCGTTCATTCCCTCAACTCATTCTTAGCGACAATGCTCCCACTTATGTCCAAGCATCAAAATATCTAAAGGATATGAGTAGTGATCCTACTATCATCACTTTTTTGGGAGAGAAAAAGTGCGAATGGAGGTTCATTCCAGTTAAGGCACCTTGGTTTGGTGGAATGTGGGAACGGTGTGTCGGCATAGTAAAGTCAGGACTAAGAGCGGTTGTAGGACGTGCTCTATTAAAGAAGAGTGAGTTGACGACAGTCCTCACAGAGATAGAGGCAGTCGTGAATGATCGCCCGCTTACATATGTGTACACCGACCTGCAAGAACCACTACCATTAACGCCAGCTCACTTGCTATATGGAAAACCATTGACTGCGTTTCCATCTGATTTTCAGTCCATAGTAGAGTTAGAGGATCCCTCGTTGTACTCTGCGGTAGCGGTGTCTAAGAGATACCAGTATATCCAGGATAATCGAGGATTTTAGGAAACGGTGGATTAGTGAATATCTGCTAGCATTGAGGGAAAGGAGTGTTACTCCCTCTGGTAGACCAACGGCCCCTACAGTTGGTGACGTTGTTTTAATTAAAGAAGATAGTCCTCGTTTATACTGGAAATTAGGCCGCGTATTGGAGGTATACAAGGGGGCAGACTCTGTACAGCGGGTGGCGCTTTTAAAGACAGCCACTGGAACTACTGTTCGTCCTATCGCACGTTTGTACGCTTTGGAGCTAGATTCCGCATTGCAATCTGAGGCTCCACCTGTTATTGCTGGGTCCGAGGATTCTCGAAGGAACGACTCACCTCATACTGATGGTGATCATTCTCGGACCGGGACGCGTCCCAGACGCGCTGCTGCTGGCGCTGTCGACTTGTGGCGTCAGAAGATAGCCTCTGGGCAACTTTAGGTTTAAGGTGGGGTTCAGGTCTTTTTGTGGGGGGAGTGTATCGTATAAATACGATAGACTATGACTCTTTTGTGATCTTGGATGTCTCTGTGACGTCACGATCTCTCCTACAGCACGATGTAGGACGAGTAGATCGTATATTATAAGATTGTAAATAAGTTAAGTTATAAAAGGCCTAATATGCTATTAAGCAATATTGCCATGGTCTTATGTAGTATATATGAATTTATCGTATATATTAATATAATTTATCGTATAGAGCAACCTAAATGCGGTACGATAATTTGGGCTCCTGGCGGTTTGCCAAGGCAGCAAGGTGTGCTTTTGAGGTACGTCAGAGCCTTCACGAACACCAACCAGTTAACATCTAATTTTCCGCCCTCAGTTGATCGTGCTTTTGTGCCTCTAATCACAATACACATACAGCAATACACAGCTACACCATCACGACGCTCTCATCGACATCATGACTGACTGATAGATAAGCATAATATTCATGTCCATTCCCATGTAATCATTTATTCTTTCTTTAACTTGACTCGTGTCTTGGGACCGAAGTCTCGTTCCCCATTGTCCACCGCCATATTGGGTAAAACGTTCTCCCTTGCCTCATTGCCACGTGGAACTATTGGTGAGTTAATTCCTGGCTAATATTAACCCTTATAACCTTACCCTATAATTATATACATTTATTATGTGAGACCTTTGGATATAAATTAGCTTGTTTCAGATTGAATTCAATTTAGATATAGAGTATTCATTTAGATTGATTTTATTTGATTCATTATAGCTTAGTAATATTTAACTTCCATTGATAGTTTACCACAGCGCTAGTGATTTCGATAATTGCCCGCTCTAGAGCGGAGCAAAATTATACGATAAGTATATAGCTCTACGTTGGAACGTAGAGGCTACTACTAAATATAGAGATGGGACGCAGGGGAGTGTACTTGATTTGATTTTTAGCAATGAGGAGGATATAGTGGAACATGTCAATGTGGATAGCCCTATAGGTCGTAGTGACCATGCCTGTATAAGTTTTAGTTGCAATATTAAAACAGAAAGGGATAATAGAAGCAATACAAAAATATACATGTATGATAGAGCAGATTATGAGCTGCTGAGACGATGTTTGGACATTGACTGGGGGGAATACTTGAACGGTGAAGACGCTGAAGGAATGTGGAGGAAGATTAGAGTCAAACTGGAGAATGCTGTATCCAAATGTGTACCAGTAAGGGAATATAAGGATAAAACAAATTTGAGGAAAAGAACGAACCCAGAATTGCCAATGAAAAGAAAGCTTTGGACATTGATAAGAAGAAAGAAACGATTGTGGGAAAGACTAAAATTGTTAAAAAAGAACAGGGGGTCTAGTATAGAAGCTAAAGAAGTGGATTTGGAACGCATACAAATAAACAATAAAATAAGGTGGGAGACAAGGAGGGGGGTGAAGGAGAGGGAGAGAGAGATTGCTAGAAATGTGAAGGATAATCCAAAAATATTCTGAAAGTATATTCAGGAGAAGTTAACAAGAAGAGTAGGTATCCCAGAACTGATAGGAGACCTGGATGATGGGAATAGAACAGAAACTGATAAGGAGAAAGCAGGGGTGCTGGGGTAATACTTTGGGGAGGTACTAACAGTGGAGTCGGTTGATGCAGTGCCTACTATTCCCATCAAACAGGCACCAGCACTATAACTAATAGAGTTTTCCCATGCTAGAATAAGGAGGGTTATAGAAAAAATGAACAGAAGTAAGTCCCCGGGACCGGATGGGATACATCCAAGAATCATAAAGGTAGGAGATGAGATGTTAGTAGAGCCATTACATTTTTTATTTGAGGTATCTTTTAATACAGGACAAATCCCGATGGACTGGAGAGAGGCGAACATAACAGCTATATTTAAGAAGGGAAAGAGAAATGACCCAGGAAATTATAGACCAGTCAGTTTGACAAGTGCTGTGTGTAAACTAATGGAAACGGTAATTAGAAAAGGAATAATGGAGCATATAAAATCAAACCAACTTTACAGTGGGAGACAGTTCGGATTCTTGCCGGGGAGGTCGACGGTACTACAGCTAATTAAGGTGGTAGATGATTGGATGCAAATTCTGGAGGATGGTGATGTTATAGACGTGGTATATTGCGATTTTATGAAGGCCTTCGATAAGGTCCCACATAAAAGGTTAATAGAGAAAGTTAGAAGCTATAGTATAGGGGAGAAATGTGTGAAATGGATAGAAGCCTTCCTGAAAGATCGGAGACAGAGGGTACTGGTGAATGGAATAGGCTCGGGGTGGAGGGAAATTACAAGTGGGATACCTCAGGGATCTGTGTTGGGACCACTAATGTTCGTTATATTCATCAACGACTTACCTGAAGTTATAACCAATGGAAGTGAGATATACCTGTATGCGACATTTGACATTTGTGTCACTTGACGAAGAAATATTCTGGAATCTCTATACAGCGCTGGTTAGGCCGCACCTGGAATATGCGAACCAGGTGTGGGCTCCATATATGGTAAAGGATATAGAAGCAGTGGAGAAAGTGCAGAGGAGAGCTAGCAAGCTAGTACCAACGTTGAAGAACGCGGGCTATGAGCAGAGGTTGAGAACACTGGGACTTCTGACACTGGCATATAGGAGAAAGAGAGGGGATATGATAGAGACTTTTAAGATAGTGTCAGGAAAGTATGATGAGGATGTGTGTGAAGGTATCTTCTTGATGCGGGAGGGAACAAGAACGAGGGGACACTCAAAGAAAATTTACAAAGAAAGAAATAGGCTTGAAAAGGCAAAGAACTAATTTTGTGATAGAGTGGTAAATGAGTGGAACGCACTGCCCCAGTATGTAGTCGATTCCGAATCAATAAGGAAGTTTGAAAGTAATCTTGATAAAGCATGGGGAAGACAAGATTTGAAGTTTGATTATAAAGCAAAAATACAGAATAGTAAAAATGTTGCGTCTGCTGCCGCCGCCGCCAACACAGTGAACGACCGCAGTAGTGCAAGTACTGGCACTGAGCTGGATACACAGGCCTAGTTTGCCTTTTTCCAGAGGATCTACTGTAAGAAACTGTAAGAAACTGTAAGAAGTAACCAACACTCTTTCCCATATGTTCACACTTTATATCGTTCCCAACTGTTGGAGTTCAATACTGTTGAAGGTGGTGAAAGTAAACATCACTAAACACAGAAAACCAATTATAATATTGAAGGGGAGTGTTAAAAATATCGGTCCCGCTAACATGATCATCAGGGTGTAAAACCAGGGCAATTTTGTTTGAAGACTTGAATGAATATGGAGGATGGAGTGAGGAAGTACATGAACGAAGGCGGTGCTGGTTGGGGGGAGGGGCGTCGACTGACTGGGGACAGAGGTGCATGGGGGCGGTTCGTTCGTGGCCACCCCTTCGGGGATCACGGCGTCAGGCAATAGATAGATAGATAGAATGAATATGAGAAGGAATACCAGAAAATTATCATGAAATTGCATTGTTTTGGCCATTACATCACTACCAAAGACATAATTTGAACAATAAACCATAATGTTATCTTCTACATACAATAATACAGACTAAAAATAATGGACTCGGCTTCCGTTTGACACCCTGATGATCATGCTGTCAAGGCAGTGATAACGTAATTACGGGTGCAGACCTATCAGATATAGTATGTGAACCTAGTACCCTAGTACCTAGAGTAAGGCGTCCATCAATATATAGATAGATAGACCTAGTACCCAGTACATGGGATACAAGACAAACTTAACCTACCACCTAGTGCATGTTCCTAGTAACACCAAATTGTCATTAACCTAACCTAACCTAGTGTGCTTAGTGGGGGCTGCGGCCCCAACATGCCCGCTGTTAGCACGTAAAAATCAGACTAACCTCAGAGGTTTCATGATCAGCAAATATAATTCAGACTAACCTCGAAGGCTTCATGGTCAGCAAATATAATTCAGACTAACCACGGACTATCGACGGTGGAAGTTCTGTTAATAATACTGTACCGTGTAAAAGATGTTTTAGTGCCCTCACACATCAAAAGAACGGCAAGAATGTTAGGTGCGGGCGTATCGCCAGCCTTGTTTACACTACGCGTAGTGGAGTCGGACCTTTCCCATCATGTTCCTGTCTATTTTGACTGCCTTTGGATATAAAAATACATTAGCCTAACCAAACAACCTAACCTAACCTAGTATTCATGTAGTAATGACAGGGGTCAAATAGCAGAAAATATAGCTTCGAAATAGACGGGAACGTAACTGCGAGCGCAAAACATGACAACCGTACACCCGGAAACTACATCCTTCCCAAAAAGAACTTCACTGATCATAGGGCAACCCTTCCTCAATTCCATTATGGTCGAAACTGAGATTTCATCAGGCAACAGAGACGAAAATCTAAGTGACGTCACTGTTGTCACACGTAGTTTCGCAAAAAACAATAAAATTACAAACATTGGTGTGACATCACCGTTGCCACACGCAGTTCATTGACCAATAGAATATCAGCTTATAACACAACATTCGGCTCGGCTGGCTCTTTTGTTGCGTTTCTCGTAGTCTACGGAGTGTTTACGCGGTGATTGTGCTTTATACTCAATTTACTAAGGTATCGTAGGATTATATTAATTTTGTACCTGAACTAAAACCATCTTCAACTCCATAGAAGCTATAACTAAAATTTTATAAGAGAAATTATTGTGGGATGGATGCAGTTTTCGGGTGTACGGTCGTCAGGTTTACAAAGGGCGATCGCCGCGGTTAACTTTGCGTCTATTTTGACGGCAATTTTATCCGGTTATTTGCCTCCTGCTGGCAATATATATGATGATGACAACATGGCATGGGGGGGTAAGGGGGGACAAAGCACCCCCCCAACATATTATTGTATCCAAAGGCAGTCAAAATAGAAGGGAACATGATGGCAACCGTCCGACGCCACTCCGTGTAGTGTAAACAAGGCTGGCGGTACGCCCGAATTCTACATTTTACCAATTATTGCCGGTATATTATACAGTATATCATGAAAAAACATCGGGGTAGAATGTAGAGTTCGGGCGTTCCGCCAGCCTTGTTTACACTACGCGGATGTGGTGATGGGCTGGTCTATCAGAGTGAGAATTGAGTGATCTCTGCCATACCCATAGCTTAATCTGACTGTTCCTTTTACTTATATATTTTCTAGATCTCAAGTGACGGCGTCTCTTCCGTGGATTGACCTCCCAATCTACCAAGATTGGAAGCCAAAGCGTCACATTTTTCCTTTGCCCCTCGACTTTCTCTTCATAATTGTTGAGGGGCACAGGGCCCTGGGTGGGGCTTTGATTTCCCGGGCGTTTCCGCACCCTCCTCCGCTCCCCGCCATGGAGTGGCTTCGGTCACCCAGACTTTATTGTGGTCGGCAGGGAGGGATCTGTGGGGGCGCTCGGTTATGGCCTTGGCCTTGCTCGGGGCCGTTCGGCCAGGCAGCTTGGGGAACAACAACAACACTACGCGGAATGGCGTCGGACGGTTGCCATCATGTTCCAGTCTATTTTGACAATATTAATATGTTAGCCTAACCTATCCTAGTATTATGGGTGGGGGCTGCTGCCCCCACAGCCCCACTGTTCACAAACGCCCGGTAACACAACTCATTCACAAGATAATGTTTACATTTTTAAATTCGATTTTCGATGTATTTGTCTGTGAAGTGGGTATTTTTTCAATTTGTCGATAACTAAAATCGGCAAGAAAGTTAAGTGCGGGCGTACTGCCAGCCTTGTCTACACTACGCGTAGTGGCGTCGGACCTTTGCCATCATGTTCCCGTCTATTTTGACTGCCTTTGGAAACAATAATATGTTGAGGGGTCCTCACCCCCTCATGACATAATGTCATCATCATATATATTGCCAGCAGGGGGCAAATTACCGATAAAAATAGCCGTCAAAATAGACGCGAACATACCCACGGCGATCGACAAATGTAAACATGACGGCGGCGGCGGACCTTTGCAATCATGTTCCCGTCTATTTTGAATGCCATTGGATACAATAATATGTTGAGGGGGGCTTTGCCCCCCCTCCCCCCCCCCCCCCATGACATATTGTCATCATCATATATACAGTATTGCCAGCAGGGGGGCAAATAATCGAAAAAAATCGCCGTCAAAATAGACGCTAAGTTAACCGCGGCGATCGCCCTATGTGAACATGACGACCGTACGCCCGGAATCTACATCCATCCCCTAAAATCCTCAATGCGGACTACCGGTATATGGAGAAAAATATGGCGAATCTATTGGTGCCTATTTTCGGTACATATTACCGAAACTACCAATAATTATTTCTCAATATTTGAAGGCTATTATAGAATAAGGATGTTACAAAGATCATATTAAAATTTGTTTCAACCTTCGGTGATACATTTTACGTGCACTATACTGTATAAAGCACTGTACAAAAAAAAACAAAAAAAAATCCCTATAGGCTAGACGGCAGTGAAACTCTTATTAAGCCCCTTACTGTTAAAATAGATGCTAATTTCAATAATTCATGGGGGGGTGAGGGGGGCAAAGCCCCCCTCAACTCATCCTTTATCCAAAGGCAAAATAAAATGTACATTTACTCTGAAAATGACTTACATCTAAGTGTTTTAAGATCGTTGGATAATGGAAGAAAAACACTTTTCCGGGGATTGTAACTAATTTCAACTACTGTATAATGATGAAAACTACCTAAATCCAATAACAAAAACCATGGGAAAATTAGTGGTAGTTTCGATTATATTATCCCTAATAAATTGTTTCTCATAATACTGCAGTAGTGTCGTTTAAAATAACCGTTTATTCCACCTGATTCCTTGTCATTAACCTAACCTAGACCTAGTACATGGGATACAAGACTAACCGGGAAGGATGTATTATCCAGGCGTATGGTCGTCATGTTTACATAGGTAGTGCGCTCACAATTACTTTCCTGTATTTTTTTTTTTTTATTTGTTCCCTGCTGGCAATATATATGATGATGACAATAAGTTATGGGGGGGCAAAGCCCCTATCAACCTATTATTGAATCCCATGGCAGTCTAAATAGACGGGAACATGATTGCCAGCGTGCGAGTAGTGTAAACAAGGCAGGCGGTACGCCCGAATACTACATCCTTACCGACTAACCTTCACCTAATATGTGTTTATACATAGACTACAGTAGATCTGGACTGGACACGTAAATATAACTTTGCAGTAAGGGACCCAAAATCGGAGAACGAACCCCCAAGTTTGAACCTCGAAACCGCGAAAATATCACATTTTCACGGTTTCGAGGTTTGAACTTGGGGATTCGTTTTCCGATTTTGGGTCCCCTAATGTAAAGTTTCATTTTCGTGTCCAGTCCAGATCTAGTACTGTAGTCTATGGTTCATAGCATAGTACCCAATACGTGGGATACTATACCAAGTTCTAACCCTTACCTACCAGGTGCTAAGTGTTCCCTCCTAGGAGGCTACCTAGTTTATTCGAAAGAAAATGGCGAGCATACAAATCGGTGCTGTCTATAGGAGATTACTGGCGTCTGGCAACCTTGTTCTCAAAAAGACATTGCAGTAGGCTACCATATTTTTTTATTAGGTTTTGGCGAGGGTTGAAACACATTTTGGTAAAAATTGAAGAGACCCCGGACAGCCTTTTTACTAGTTAATTTTTTTTCTTCTTTGATATACAGTGTTGTTTAACCCGTAAACGGCAGAAAAGCTCATAAGAGGTTTTACTGGGCGACGGCGGCAAAGCTCTTAAGAGGGAGGCCTAAAAAAAACATTTAAACAGCCCCAGTAGTACTAAACAAGTTGTTTTTTTGTTTTTTTCCCCTATATATACCTCATATCACTCCTCCACATCCCCTCCTTCCCCCTTCAATTATCACCTATTATCCCTGTTATTCCCTAATTCGTTGGTATATTTTTGTGCTAACATTAGCAAAATGTGTGGAGGATGTGCTTACGTGCCTAGCGAGTGTGTTATACAACCGAGTGTGTGAATGAGTAGGCTCAGTGTGGCTTGAGGCCTCGTGGAGGGAGGGGTTGCCTCAATTTTCTCCATAATTCATGAATGGGCTGGTCCATCTATATTCGCGATTTTGACCAGAAAAATTATATTTTCACTTGTTTTATTGTTGTTACAGGTTACTATCTTCATAGTGAAGGTAAAATAGGCTCATATGAAGTAATAACGATATTTATCGTAAAATGACGATTATAGGCCTGAATGGAGCCAATATGCTCGCCCATGGGCAGCTAGTTCAATACCCCCCCCTAGCCGTTGCCGGGTTAATACCGAGGACCGTCGCATTTTAGTATTTTCAACATTAGCCTAACCTAAACCCCGCTAAATCCATTAAATCTGAGCCAAGAACCTAACCTAACCTATCACAACGTGTGAACAGTAGGATAAAACTAACCTGTCTCGCTGCCGGTCTAAACCCAGCTCACGTTCCCTGTTTATGGGTGCGAGACGGTCTAAACCTAGCTCACGTTCGCTGTTTATGGGTGAACAATCCAACTGTTTCTCGTATTTCACTTACAGTGAATTTGCGACGGTAATTACATGTACACCAACAAAGTATCGTCCATGAAACTTCTAGAACACTGATAATTATCAATGGGGCTCGTATCCAGGTTGTCTTCAATTTTATCCCAGATTTTCATATGATACAGTACCATATTTGTCTTCAAATAAATGAAAAACATCTGTGGTATAAAAATAAACTTAAATTAAAAAAACTGGGTAAAAATTGAGGAGACCCCGGACAGCCTTTTCACTAGTTAATATTTTTTTGTTTTCTTCGATATAGGCTACAGTGTTGTTGTTGTTCCCCAAGCTGCCTGGCCGAACAGCCCCAAGGCCCCGAGCAAGGCCAAGGCCATAACAGAGCGCCCCCACAGAACCCTCCCAGCCGACCACAATAAAGCCTGGAGTGACCGAAGCCACTCCATGGCGGGGAGCTGAGGAGGGAGCGGAAACGCCCGGGAAACCAAAACCCAGGGCCCTGTGCCCCTCAGCAATTATGAAGAGAAAGTTGAGGGGCAAAGGAAAAATGTGACACTTTGGCTTCCAATCTTGGTAGATTGGGAGGTCAATCCACGGAAGAGACGCCGTCACTTGAGATCTAGAAAATATATAAGTAAAAGGAACAGTCAGAGTAAGCTATGGGTATGGCAGAGATTGCTCAGTTCTCACTCTGATAGACCAGCCCATCACCAGGCTACAGTGTTCTTTTATATCAAGGACCACTGGAAATGAGTATTTACCCATTATCCAACAATCTAAAATCACGGCCCCCGATAGTGGGGAGGGCTATGAAGATCAGGGAAAATGTCGGTAAAATGCCCCAGAACGAGAAGCCCACCACAGAAGCCATGAACGAACACCACACAGAAACACCAAAGGAAAGGTCCACAGAACGAAAGGACCAGCCGACCGAGCCAGCCATTTCAGCCAGGCCCAAGCCCGCAGGGCTAAACAGCTCCAGGACACACCCATTTACCTTTTCTAAAACTGACCATTTTCCACACCTTACGTACACTAACCCCCTCGTGTCCTACACTCCTAACTACAAAGATGATGAACAGGAATATACATTCATATTAAAAACACCCATGCCTGTCCCGACGTTGAGCCAATGCCAACACATCAGACAGCCATAAATATATCTATGTATGTTCTTACATCCGAGAAGTAGATGTTATATATCTTAGAAGTCAAAACACCTACGCTTGTCCCTAGACCTCGTATATCATTTTCCATGACGAGTATAGATATATGTAACCCGTGCTCAGTCGCCCCTTGCATTGCTCCTCTAGTAACTAAGTATTAATATTAACATTCCCTAACATCTTGTCTTGCCAGACTAAGCTTCTGAAGACCCATCACCCCATAAATCTATGTATGCAATCCTTAGGTTAAGTATTTTTCTCCGCCATTGTGTTCACCTTTTTCCATTTACTTTCCACAATTGTCATACGTCTTTCCCTTGCCTCCTTCGTATCCACAGCCCACACTACGCCAATTTATTTCGTGTCTTACACCTCTTACCCCAACCAGAGATTGTATAAGATAACCTGGTTACCAGTATCTGTCATAAGTACCCCGAAACAATAACTAAGTACCCCTACGAACTGCTGCTGTGGGTGGTATTTTATATTTAATAGAAAACGCAGTTCCCAGGGCCAACTAATAGTATCCATAACCCTCTGACTGATCACATAACTCTATCTTTTCCAGACTCATATACCACCCCATAGTTGCATTCCCCGGTAGCATTTGGCTAACGTATTCTACTGCCTTTTCAAACTTCCATATAAATTGTAGCCTAATGCCACCCCCACGCCCAGGGACCTTAGGGGCAAAATTTCCCTGTAGCCCTTGAACTCTCCCCCCCCTCTCATTAAGACACCCGCGCTTCTCGACTCTTGTCCGACCTAGCCTCTCTCTCATACCTCTTGAAGATCCTTGAATTGTCCGTTACTAACGCTCTCCAACCTTTTATATATATACTCCTATCCAGCCTACCTTCACTTAGTAGGCCAGAACAACATTAGAACTTTACTAGCCCCTTGCATGCCATCTATTCTCTTACAACACATTCACAACCCTGCACCCAATGGTCGTCGGTGCGAGGCTAGCCGCCCCGCCAGTAACTAACTTCTATTGTCATACTTCCAGATAAATGTGGCAGAGTTAGCAACCCAGTCTCCACCATATCCAGCAAACCCTACAATTAACAACCAGCCGAGTAAAACCAGCTAGCTAAGGCACCTTCGGTTTTGGTATTAAAGACACTCACATCTGTCTCATACACAGAGGGTTATTACAAACACTGGTGATATGGCAAGCCCCTAGCCACAGCCGCCGGACGACTATATCAGAGAGGGCGCCCAGCTCCCCCTTTTTGCCCACCCGAGGAGGGAGACCCCCACCCCCGCGGAGGTATACCTGGCCCCTGTTTTGACTTTCGAGTCATTGCCAGGTAGCACAGGAATTCTTCCTATCGATGAACTAACCATAAATGACTAACACCTTTACTAACCTCTATTAACTCACAATAAACCATTTACCTTTCTTGCATGCTCTGATCACTAAATTAGCACCTCAGCTATACCATAGAATGAAGATTGAACAATCTAGAGAGACGCTCCTATCACAGCTGTCCCCATCCTCCTCGCAAAGTAGATCCAGTCTCTCTCCCCTAAATACGTCCAGTATAGCCAAAATAGTACCTCTTACTAAGGCTCAGTTATATGAAAATATAAAGGCTTCCTATCGCCCTGTGCCACAACTGTAAAAATCATCTTACCTAGTCCCCATATCTATTGAGAGCTCAATTAAGTCCATAAGACTCGAGATCCCTACTGTCTACAGGGTCCAGAACCGAGCCTATAAATCTAACTCCCGCCCCCAGTCAAATCAGTTGAAAGCTAGACACCAACCAGGGGTCACTACCCTGCAGTTAATTTCTAGCTCTGCCCTTGTGTTGTTCCGGAGTGAGATCCCAGAACCGGCAGACTCCGTGGCAGATTTGGATAGAAGGACCTGCCCACGTATTGAAGAACTTCACACATATGGCCCCCCTGGACGGCCGCGGAACCAGTCGTTAGCCCCCAACATCATGGACGCAAGATAACCAGGACCAGACCCATCAGATACTACCCAAGATTCCCTTGAGCAGTACTACATATTACTGTGCTGTTTTAGATTCACTAATTAATATTTCTACGAAGTGGCTAAGACCTGGCCCAGTGTAATTCATACTTAACCATTCCATTTGGGACGTACTAAGCGATCAGTGCTCTTTAATTAACAGGCGACCTTGACTCTCGTAATTACCTTATTCAGATATTAAAACTAGTGATATCTAACGTTCGCCCACTGATTTGCGTTCTATGTATTTCTGAAACAAGGATATAAAACTTAGATCAGTACCCCCTGAGGTAACTAGAATTCCCGTGCTCTAAAAATACGTGTCTAATCTAGTCTGTGAACTACTTGTGCACCAGAGCTACCAGTAATAAATCTAACAGTGAATATGAATCTATAAGTAACATTGATGGTCTTCGGTATATAAACCTGTGAAATCAAAGCCAGTGATCAGAAGATTAATACCTGAACGTTGGAAGTGGGAGACTAGGCTCCATCCAGATCCACTTATGCTAGTGTTGTTCAATTCTATTATATTGTCTTACACAAGTATTCTGCAGTGGTATAACAATAAACGTGATCATGTAACTTGCTACCATGTGTTTCTTTGTGTTCTCTATTCCTCATATCTTGTATTGTGCATGCAGCCTTATATACCCAGTCAATTTAGAACTCACATTACCCAAGTTAAACCTGTAGAAAAACAGGGCATAACATTGGCGGCAGCGGTGGTTCTTGATTCGGATAAAAGGTTGCATTACACTGCAAGTTTGGAACAGTAGAAGCATGGCAACATCGCGAAATCTTCAGCCACTCGCACACATTCCCAAGTATGATGTAAACACATATGATATCACCAGTTACTTAGACATAATAAAGCCAGTGTACGATGTGGTACTTCATAATGACCGCGAAAAAATCGCCATGGCAATTTTGCATGTTGTACAGTTGGGAGAAGCCGTTTCCCAACTTGTTGATAAGCCTACTTTTAAAGAATTTATTCACCAAATGGTGAAACAGAATACGCCAGAGAGTACCTGGAACCAGTTTCGATCCTTCGTGATCCGGACTTTAGATCCACTTTTGGGTTCCCCCGTCGCCCCCAAAATAATAAAAGTCGACGAGATCAAGTATGAAGGGGATATAAATGTGACCCTCATACAACTCTACAGATACGTGAGGACCACGTATAGCTATGAAGATTACGACCAACAAAATGAACTCTTATTCACCGCATTGTTAAACATCCTCCCACCCCACATCACCGCCCATCTCGACCCGTATGGCTTATTCGAAGAACATATGCTCGCCATCAGAGAAGAATGCCTACGCAGTTCGATGAATCCCCTATCCAACCTTTTAGCCCCTATCCAAGACTCCGTGCACCCTTCCAAAATGACTTCCGGTGAAAGTCCAACCCCAGTGAACTCTTCCCCCACCAACCCTCCGCAGCCCCCCCAACAAGCCCCGTATTCTAGCTATGCCTACCTATGTAGGCCTACCACAACATATTTTCCCCATGACCCCAGAAATGTTCAGCTATCCCCCCACCAACAAAATTTCCCTTGTGACAGTTTTCCGTCGGTAGCTTGTGACAGTTTTCAGTCAGTAGCTCCCTTCCACCCCCACACAATTCACACCCCTAGAAAACTTCGAAACCCCACACTTGACTCGCCCTCTCATGTCAAACAAACTCACCAGTCCCAGAGAACCTCTAACCAGACCGTGACTGCCACCAAGAAAATTCCCAAAATTCGTCCTATTAACAACCCCAAATCAATACATCAGTCCTCTACCAATAACCCCTGTTCTACACCTAACTCTCCCCCCACCAACCCTCCGCAGCCCCCCCAACAAGCTCCGTATTCTAGCTATGCCTACCTATGTAGGCCTACCACAACATATTTTCCCCATGACCCCAGAAATGTTCAGCTATCCCCCCACCAACAAAATTTCCCTTGTGACAGTTTTCCGTCGGTAGCTTGTGACCGTTTTCAGTCAGTAGCCCCCTTCCACCCCCACACAATTCACACCCCTAGAAAACTTCGAAACCCCACACTTGACTCGCCCTCTCATGTCAAACAAACTCACCAGTCCCAGATAACCTCTAACCAGACCGAGACTGCCACCAAGAAAATTCCCCAAACTCGTCCTGTTAATGTCAAACAAACCCACCAACCCCAGATAACCGCTAACCAGACCGTGACTGCCACCAAGAAGATTCCTAAAATTCGTCCTGTTAACAACCCCAAATCAAGATCAGTCCTCTACCAATAACCCCTGTTCTACACCTAACTCTTCCCCCACCAACCCGCCGCAGTCCCCCCAACAAATCCTGTTTCCTAACTCGCTCACCTCTCACCACCCTGACCCTCCCACACGCGCCGTTAATCCTCCCCTCACGCGTGACGACCTAAGGACCCAACTATGTTCCCCCCCTTCCCCCAGAAATACTCAGCTATTCCCCCACCAACAAAATCTCCCTTGTGACAGTTTTCCGTCAGTAGCTCCCTTCCACCCCCCCACAATTCACACCCCTAATAAACTTCAAAACCCCACACTTGACTCACCCCCTTATGACAGACAAACCCACCAACCCCAGATAACCTCTAAGCAAACCGTCACTGCCACCGACACACCCCACCACTCTGATCCTCCCACACGCGCCGTTAATCCCCCCCTCACGCGTGACCCCCACCAAAGTGATTCCCCCCCCCTCATGCGTACCGAACACCTGCTCACCAGTCGGTCCCCCACCATCATGAGCCCAGCTAAACTTTCAACCTCTCCCTCTTCACCGTTACCCCACCCGCCCCAAATTCCCCCCCCAAAGATCCCGCTCGACGAAATACCACTCCCATCCCAATCCAACCACAAAACTTTTTCCACCTTGGCTAAACCCCAAAATACTCTCTCTCTCGCCCCAAACAACATAATCAACCTCTCAACTTCAACCACTCCTCGAAATCCCATCCATGTCTCTCCCGGAAATAAAATCAGTCTAAATTCAACCCCTCTCAAACCACAACCCTGCCTGCCCAGACCCCCCCCACCATCTCCCTATCAAATCCCCACACCCCAAACCTCCAAACCACCCGATCATAGTAAACTCTCAACCTTCAGCCTTACTCACCCTTCCCCAAACCCCACTCACGACCACAACTCTCTACACAATTCAACCCCTCCCCAGCACCAACCTCTTCCGCAACAACAACCCCGACTCGACCTGCCCATTTCATCTTTAAAACCCCCCTATCACTACCCCCGACCGAAACCACTTAGACCCCCCCTCCAAAACTGGCCCCGGGCCAGCTCGCCCCCAGACCCACATTCCTAACGACAAGAACTAACGGTATATCCACCCCGCCCTTCCAAAGTGAAAGTGAACCACCACCCCCTATTACCAGACCGTCACCCAGACTAACGGCGACCCTAAATACCCTCCCCCCCCTGATGATGATGAGGATATTATTGTACTAAATTGTTTCGAATGTTTTCAATTCCTAAGCGATTGGGCATGATTCTATAAATTTACATGTTTTCCATATACTGTATATATTATTTTTTTTCCTTAGTCATACTACTTTTCTTGTTACCTACACTTTTCTGACTATCTTTTAAATTTGCTTTATACATTGTTAAACACTTTACCTCTTCTTAATTTCCTGTGTTCTTAAGTATCTGTCCTTTCTTAAATTTACATGTTTTCCATATACTGTATATATTTTTTTTTCCCTTAGTCATACTACTTTTCTTGTTAACCTACACTTTTCTGACTATGCTTCTTTTTACTTCACCCTTGAGGCTCGAGGACGAGCCTATAATGAAGGAGAGGGAAGTAAAATGCCCCAGAACGAGAAGCCCACCACAGAAGCCATGAACGAACACCACACAGAAACACCAAAGGAAAGGTCCACAGAACGAAAGGACCAGCCGACCGAGCCAGCCATTTCAGCCAGGCCCAAGCCCGCAGGGCTAAACAGCTCCAGGACACACCCATTTACCTTTTCTAAAACTGACCATTTTCCACACCTTACGTACACTAACCCCCTCGTGTCCTACACTCCTAACTACAAAGATGATGAACAGGAATATACATTCATATTAAAAACACCCATGCCTGTCCCGACGTTGAGCCAATGCCAACACATCAGACAGCCATAAATATATCTATGTATGTTCTTACATCCGAGAAGTAGATGTTATATATCTTAGAAGTTCAAACACCCACGCTTGTCCCTAGACCTCGTATATCATTTTCCATGACGAGTATAGATATATGTAACCCGTGCTCAGTCGCCCCTTGCATTGCTCCTCTAGTAACTAAGTATTAATATTAACATTCCCTAACATCTTGTCTTGCCAGACTAAGCTTCTGAAGACCCATCACCCCATAAATCTATGTATGCAATCCTTAGGTTAAGTATTTTTCTCCGCCATTGTGTTCACCTTTTTCCATTTACTTTCCACAATTGTCATACGTCTTCCCCTTGCCTCCTTCGTATCCACAGCCCACACTACGCCAATTTATTTCGTGTCTTACACCTCTTACCCCAACCAGAGATTGTATAAGATAACCTGGTTACCAGTATCTGTCATAAGTACCCCGAAACAATAACTAAGTACCCCTACGAACTGCTGCTGTGGGTGGTATTTTATATTTAATAGAAAACGCAGTTCCCAGGGCCAACTAATAGTATCCATAACCCTCTGACTGATCACATAACTCTATCTTTTCCAGACTCATATACCACCCCATAGTTGCATTCCCCGGTAGCATTTGGCTAACGTATTCTACTGCCTTTTCAAACTTCCATATAAATTGTAGCCTAATGCCACCCCCACGCCCAGGGACCTTAGGGGCAAAATTTCCCTGTAGCCCTTGAACTCTCCCCCCCCTCTCATTAAGACACCCGCGCTTCTCGACTCTTGTCCGACCTAGCCTCTCTCTCATACCTCTTGAAGATCCTTGAATTGTCCGTTACTAACGCTCTCCAACCTTTTATATATATACTCCTATCCAGCCTACCTTCACTTAGTAGGCCAGAACAACATTAGAACTTTACTAGCCCCTTGCATGCCATCTATTCTCTTACAACACATTCACAACCCTGCACCCAATGGTCGTCGGTGCGAGGCTAGCCGCCCCGCCAGTAACTAACTTCTATTGTCATACTTCCAGATAAATGTGGCAGAGTTAGCAACCCAGTCTCCACCATATCCAGCAAACCCTACAATTAACAACCAGCCGAGTAAAACCAGCTAGCTAAGGCACCTTCGGTTTTGGTATTAAAGACACTCACATCTGTCTCATACACAGAGGGTTATTACAAACACTGGTGATATGGCAAGCCCCTAGCCACAGCCGCCGGACGACTATATCAGAGAGGGCGCCCAGCTCCCCCTTTTTGCCCACCCGAGGAGGGAGACCCCCACCCCCGCGGAGGTATACCTGGCCCCTGTTTTGACTTTCGAGTCATTGCCAGGTAGCACAGGAATTCTTCCTATCGATGAACTAACCATAAATGACTAACACCTTTACTAACCTCTATTAACTCACAATAAACCATTTACCTTTCTTGCATGCTCTGATCACTAAATTAGCACCTCAGCTATACCATAGAATGAAGATTGAACAATCTAGAGAGACGCTCCTATCACAGCTGTCCCCATCCTCCTCGCAAAGTAGATCCAGTCTCTCTCCCCTAAATACGTCCAGTATAGCCAAAATAGTACCTCTTACTAAGGCTCAGTTATATGAAAATATAAAGGCTTCCTATCGCCCTGTGCCACAACTGTAAATATCATCTTACCTAGTCCCCATATCTATTGAGAGCTCAATTAAGTCCATAAGACTCGAGATCCCTACTGTCTACAGGGTCCAGAACCGAGCCTATAAATCTAACTCCCGCCCCCAGTCAAATCAGTTGAAAGCTAGACACCAACCAGGGGTCACTACCCTGCAGTTAATTTCTAGCTCTGCCCTTGTGTTGTTCCGGAGTGAGATCCCAGAACCGGCAGACTCCGTGGCAGATTTGGATAGAAGGACCTGCCCACGTATTGAAGAACTTCACACATATGGCCCCCTGGACGGCCGCGGAACCAGTCGTTAGCCCCCAACATCATGGACGCAAGATAACCAGGACCAGACCCATCAGATACTACCCAAGATTCCCTTGAGCAGTACTACATATTACTGTGCTGTTTTAGATTCACTAATTAATATTTCTACGAAGTGGCTAAGACCTGGCCCAGTGTAATTCATACTTAACCATTCCATTTGGGACGTACTAAGCGATCAGTGCTCTTTAATTAACAGGCGACCTTGACTCTCGTAATTACCTTATTCAGATATTAAAACTAGTGATATCTAACGTTCGCCCACTGATTTGCGTTCTATGTATTTCTGAAACAAGGATATAAAACTTAGATCAGTACCCCCTGAGGTAACTAGAATTCCCGTGCTCTAAAAATACGTGTGTCTAATCTAGTCTGTGAACTACTTGTGCACCAGAGCTACCAGTAATAAATCTAACAGTGAATATGAATCTATAAGTAACATTGATGGTCTTCGGTATATAAACCTGTGAAATCAAAGCCAGTGATCAGAAGATTAATACCTGAACGTTGGAAGTGGGAGACTAGGCTCCATCCAGATCCACTTATGCTAGTGTTGTTCAATTCTATTATATTGTCTTACACAAGTATTCTGCAGTGGTATAACAATAAACGTGATCATGTAACTTGCTACCATGTGTTTCTTTGTGTTCTCTATTCCTCATATCTTGTATTGTGCATGCAGCCTTATATACCCAGTCAATTTAGAACTCACATTACCCAAGTTAAACCTGTAGAAAAACAGGGCATAACAGTCGGGTTAAAGACATAATAAGCCGCTAATAGAGGGTTTAAAATTAAACTTGGCTCAGGTTTCCTTGTTTCTCAACTTAAGAAAACCTCAAAATGGAAAAACCCGAGCCAAGTTTTGGCAAAACTTGGCTCGGATTTAACCCCTCAGACCCGGTTGGGCTCTGAGGCATCCATAAAAAACACCCCCGCGGAACCCGGAAGGGCTCCGAGGCTCTGGCAGCTTGAAAGCCTGTAAGCTTGGTGTGCGAGGCATCCGTCCGACGCATGTAAACAACAGCCGGTTGGACCGACGCCGCGCATCTCCGACCACAAGAAGGAGAAGCGTCCTTGTTCGTGTGTGCCTGTATGTTATTGTTAACCCTTTCACGCACTTATGACGCAGAGGTTGCCAGATTATCAATAATAAATAGATTTCTCTCACTCTTATAATTACCTCTCCAAAATTAGTGTTCTGCCCACAGCTAACTCAAAGACAACTGTAGAGGTTGAAATAACTAAACTAAAGGTTTCTAAATACCCCTGATGGTAACATATGCTTTAAAGTATCCCCAATAGGCTCAAAATCGCGTCATATGTCGGAGAGGGTTAAGTGGTGAAAAGTAGTGTAAAGTGGCTGATATTGCCACAAAGTTATCTCCACGGAAATTGTCATCACAACTGAACCAGTTGACTTAGAGAGCTCTACTCAACGCCATTCTACAGGTACGAAACACATCTACGCTTGGGGATGCGCAGGAATGCGGAAGCAGTCAAAATAACAAAGATATGGTAGCCTAGGCGTAGACGTTTTTCGGCCAAAACCCCCGGGTTTCGGTATAGAATACATAGCTGGGTCTGATGGGTTAAAGTATTTTCAGAGTCCAAAAACCCTTAAAATTAATTTCGAAAGTTGGCTCGGATTTGTTTTGTTTTCAACTTAAGAAAACCCCAAAATGGAAAAAGCCGAGCTAAGTTTTGGCAAAACTTGGCTTTGATTAAAAAAAAAATCAGAGTCCAAAAACCCTTAAAATTAATGGTTTAAATTGAAGACAACCCGCATACGAACCCCATCGATAATTATCATTGTTTTAGAAGTTTCATGGACGATACTTGGTTGGTGTATACTGTATGTAATTACCGTCGCAAATTCATTATAAGTAAAATACAAAACACTGTAAAAAAAACTTCCCTCTGTATGCAAAACCATCCCTCTAGATGCCGGCGCGCCGATAATACAAATGGCGGTCCAGGAGGCATCCCCATGTTAACACCAACCTGTCAGTCGAACGCCACTACATCTGGCGATCTTTTTATGCATGTGTGAACCAATTACAGTAAACCCTCGCTATCTCGGACTAATTGGGGGGAGACCCAGTCCGAGATGACCGAAAATCCGAGATGTCCGAAGTCCGACTTAAGAGAGGAAAATGTCCGAATTGGAAGAGGGAGTCCGAGCCACCAGAGAAAATGGAGACTTCCCTATCACTAACAACGTAGATTCAAGATAAATTACAGTACCTGTACAGTATCCAGCAGACATATATTATAAATATCACTTTCCTTCTCCATTTCACTGTCCTTCTCCACCTCACTGTAGCCTTAGATCTCGGAATTTGCCCTTAGATCTCGGAATTTTCCGAGATATATGACACCTGTCCGACAGACCATGTGGGCCCTCGGAGTTTTCCCCTTACATCTCGGAATTTTCAGAGATATACGGCGAACTTTCCGAGAGGCCGATGCCAGTCCGAGTAGTGCGGGTTTCTGACTTCTAGAGGTCCGAGATAGCGAGGGTTTACTAATGGCTTACGTCACATCTCGCCACTCACGGAACCAACCACAGCCTTACATCATCATAGTAACCAATCACAGTCCATTAATACGTCACGTCACGTCCGACGAACCTGAATGCGCCGGCTATTTTGTCTACAGTTGGAGGATGGGTCCCGTGTGTAGAGGTTGTGCTCTGGTTACACATTCGATTATTAAGAAAACCTTCGAAGAAAATGAGCCTTCATTAACCCTTGTCTAGCGGGGTGTTTTTAGCTCATTTGGGCATATTCAGGCCCTCCTGAATGATCAATCAAGTATCTGCATGAAAAGAAATGTATTCAGCAAAAAACTAGGCACTAAAAGCTTCAAAATGAGACCAGAACGAGCTACGTAGCACTCGTGGTTCTCTTGCAGTGGTGCCACGAACATGGGAGTTTAGCATATAGCGGTATATTTTTCCCAGCTATGCTCACTACTGGCTACACTGCCGGCCTCTCGAGAACACAGGGAACATGAGTTAATGGGCGGCGGTAAGCTCTGGGATTCGGCTGTCTGGCCCGCTGCGCTCCCGGCCATTTGCACTCGATTTTAACCCTTTAAAAGCCTTAATAATGCTCCTAACTTGCTGCAAATTGGTGCACGACTTAAGTCCAGCGCCGCCAATAAGGGGTTAAAGCTGTTAGTGGACCACGGAGTACTACCTACATTTGTGAATTGTGCGACGTGCGGGACTGTGTGCTCATATAGACAAAAAAGGAGAGAATGGGTGTGTAACCACAATAAGGTTAGTACTAGGGACATATACTTGGTGTTGCTAGGTTATGTTACGTTAGGTTAATAAGAACATAAGAACATAAGAAAATGGGAGTCTTCAAAAAGCCGATCGGCCCATACAAGGCAGATCCCTGTCACACCCAACCCCAATTACAAGGCCCAATTATAGACCCATCTCACTAATACCTTGAGTACTGACCCCACCAAAAGAGATTAACACAAGATTACGGGGGTCTGCTGAACGCCGATTGGCCCACACCTGGTAGATCCCCCTCACACCCAACCCATCTCGTCCGCCCACACCTGGTAGATCCCCCTCACACCCAACCCATCTCGTCCATATGCCTATCTAAATTTATCTTAAAGCTCCCTATCGTTCTTGATCCCACTATATCACTTGGTAGCCTATTCCACCCATCTACAACTCTGTTACCAAACCAATATTTGCCTATATCTTTTCTGAAACGAAATTTATCTAATTTGAAACCATTTGTACGAGTTATTTCGCTATCACTGAGCTTTAGTACATTTTTCATGTCTCCTTTATTAATTCCACTAACCCACTTGAATACCTCTATCATGTCACCTCTAACTCTGCGTCTCTCTAACGAATGTAAGCCTAATTTCTTCAACCTTTCTTCATACGGAAGATTTCTAATATTATGGATCATTTTTGTCATTCTACGTTGTACTCTCTCCAATGAATCTATGTCCATTCTGTAATAAGGACACCAAAATTGAACAGCATAATCCATATGGGGTCTCACTAATGACAAGTAAAGTTTTAAGATAACATCAGCAGTTCTGTTACTCACACTCCTAGATACGAACCCGAGAATCCTGTTTGCCTTGTTACGAACGCTTATACATTGTTTTCTAGGCTTCAAATCATTGCTAACAAACACACCTAGATCTTTCTCACAGTCTGAGTTTTCTAATTCCATATTAGCTAGTTTATATTTAAAATTTGTATGCATCTTCCCTATCTTTAATACCTTGCATTTGTCAATGTTAAACTTCATCTGCCATTTTACTGACCATTTGTGTAAGGTATCTAGATCCCTTTGCAGACACTCTATATCTCTAACTGAATCAATTTTTCTCCCCATTTTGGTATCGTCTGCAAATTTACTTATCCTACTAGTTATACCTAAATCAAGGTCATTTATGTATATAATAAACAACAGAGGACCTAATACAGATCCCTGGGGGACACCACTCTTGACTGCTGACTTAGTACCATTTATGCTGACTCTCTGCTTCCTACCAATTAGCCATGACCTAATACCATCCTAACAACGCCCCACCTATTCCATGTGCCTCAACCTTTCTCATCAATCTCTCATGAGGGACTCTGTCGAAACCTTTACTGAAATCTAAATATATAATATCATGACTTGTCATTATCTACTGCTTCATATACCTCTTGAGAAAAAACTAAGCAAATTGGTAAGGCAAGAACGTCCCGGAGTGAATCCATGCTGAGAAGAATTGATTAAGTTAAATGTTTCTAAGTGGTTTCTCATTTTCCTAGCAATAATTGACTCTAGTAGCTTTCCTATGATTGAAGTGAGACTAATGGGACGGTAATTGGATGCTATTGATTTACCACCTTTTTTGAAAATCGGAACTACATTTGCAAGCTTCCAAGCTTCTGGAACTATACCTGTTTCTAATGAATTTTTAAAAAGAAATGTTAATGGGTAACGTAACTCATCTCTGCATTCTTTTAATACTCAAGCATATACCTCATCGGAACCAGGCGATTTCTGAGGTTTCAGTCTGTTAATGATTGTTGTCAACCTCTCACTGCCGTCGGACGAGTGTGGCAGAGAGCAATGGCTAGTTTTGTAGCCCACGTACTGAGTACTATGCACACGCAGTACCTGGCATGCAAGGGCTAGTTTTGTATTCCACGTACTGGGTACTATGCACCCCCAGTAGCTGGCATGCAAGGGCTAGTTTTGTATCCAACGTACTGGGTATAGGCCTACTATGCACCCAAAGTAGCTGGCATGCAAGGGTTAGTTTTGTATCCAACGTACTGGGTATAGGCCTACTATGCACCCAAAGTAGCTGGCATGCAAGGGCTAGTTTTGTATCCGACATACTAGGTCTAGGTTAGGTTAGGTTGGGTTGTTTGGTTAGGTTAATATACAGTTTGGAAATTAATTTTAAGGGTTTTTGGACTCTGATTTTTGTTTTTAATCCGAGCCAAGTTTTGCCAAAACTTGGCTCTGCTTTTTCTATTTTGGGGTTTTCTTGAGTTGAAAATAAAACAAATCCGAACCAACTTTCGAAATTAATTTTAAGGGTTTTTGGACTCTGAAAATACTTTAAATCCGAGCCAAGTTTTGCCAAAACTTGGCTCGGGTTTTTCCATTTTGAGGTTTTCTTAAGTTGAGAAACAAGGAAATGTGAGCCAAGTTTAATTTTAAAACCTCTATTAGCGGCTTATTACGTCTTTAACCCCACATTTTCCCTGATCTTCACAGCCCTCCCCACTATCGGGGGCCGTGATTTTAGATTGTTGGATAATGGGTAAATACCGTACTCATTCCCAGTGGTCCTTGATATAAAAGAACACTGTATAGCCTATCGAAGAAAAAAAAAAAAAAAAAAAAAATTAACTAGTGAAAAGGCTGTCCGGGGTCTCCTCAATTTTTACCAAATTAATTTCCAAACTTTGACCTAGTATATTAACCTAACCAAACAACCCAACCTAGGCCTAACCTAACCTAGACCTAGTACGTCGGATACAAAACTAGCCCTTGCATGCCAGCTACTTTGGGTGCATAGTATACACAGTACGTTGGATACAAAACTAGCCCTTGCATGTCAGCTACTGGGGGTGCATAGTACCCAGTACGTTGGATACAAAACTAGCCCTTGCATGCCAGCTACTTTGGGTGCATAGTATACACAGTACGTTGGATACAAAACTAGCCCTTGCATGCCAGCTACTGGGGGTGCATAGTACCCAGTACGTGGAATACAAAACTAGCCCTTGCATGCCAGCTACTGGGGGTGCATAGTACCCAGTATGTTGGATACAAAACTAGCCCTTGCATGCCAGCTACTTTGGGTGCATAGTATACACAGTACGTTGGATACAAAACTAGCCCTTGCATGCCAGCTACTGGGGGTGCATAGTATCCCCAGTGCACGGAGGAGTCCATAGAGCTCTGCTGTAAACACTGTGGTTTGTTTGGGTAGCTTCCATCCCATGGTAAGGTGAAATTTTGGGATCCATAATGCTGAAGACACAGATTTGCTGTTGTTATTACTGGTACTGATGCGTGATCCATCTGTGTATACGTGGGTGGAATTTTGGTGCTGGGTGTGGAGGACTTCGAGGAACTCTTGCTTGAGCTCAGCCGAGTTGTTTTTCTTGGTTGTTGAGTTGATGAGGTCTGTGTGGACTGTGGGTGGGATGTATTCCCATGGTGGGACTGGTGGTACCATGGGGGTTGAGTGGCAACCAAGGAATATGCGTGATTTTCTATGTATAATTTGCCCTACGTGCTCTCGGAAGGGTGCTTTATGGATGGGAGCTCCTTGAGGCTGTACTGGTACATTGCGGAGAGATGCAGAGAATGGGTGGGAAGGTGGGGCAGCATAGATTTTTGAGAAGTAGGTGGCACACTGTATATCCCTTCTGGTGTGGAGTGGGATTAGATTTGCTTCACACTGAAGGCTGGCCACCGGGGTTGATTTAAGGGCCCCCATTATGATCCTCATTGCTGAATTCTGTACCACCTCCAGTTTATGAAGATGGGTCGGTGCGGCTGAGGCGAATGCTTGGGCACAGTAGTCAAGTTTACTTCTGATGTATGCTATGTAGAATGTTCGGAGGGTTGTGGCGTCTGCACCCCATGTTGTGCCTGCGATTACTTTCATGATGTTCAGTCTTTGGTTGGTGTTGTATATCAGGTAGTCTATGTGGTCTTTCCTTTTGGAAGTTTTGGGTGATGTATGCTCTTTTGACTCTTTGAGATTATTTGTCAATCTTAAACCCTTTGTTTCTTGCTGCAAGAGCCCTCATCCTTATCTGTCATGCCCAGCTTCCTCTTTGTAGTCACAACCACCTTCTCAAAACAGTCACCACTTCCCACGTTCATGTTACTTTTATCTTTTATACATTCTTTTTCTTTCCACTTCAGTGCTATGGGCAGACTTTGAGGACCAGCCTCCTCCTCCTTAAAGTAAACAGAACAAAAGTTGTCAATCAATTGTTGTTCCCTATCTTTCATAGCCATAAACACATAATTTTTCTCCTCTTCAAAACCATGGCCATAGAGAGTGAAAAATATTAGTTTCTCATATTTCAAAGCCGACATGCCAAGTATTGCGAAATCTTCTAGATCTTCACGCACTAACATATCTACATTAAACCGTGCCGACCCTATCGCTATGTGGCAATTTGGAATATAGCCATGGGAGCGTTGCAGTCCAGTTACCGTGGATATGAGGACAGGTTTCTTAAACTGCTGCATAGACCTATTAAATTTATATCGATCAGCTAAATGTTTTGGAATAACTGAATAGTGAGCACCTGTGTCTATAATGAATGATACTGGTATACTGGTATCACCGGAACACATACTATACATACCACCTAAAGCTACTGCGCAAGCCCGCGGAATCGGTGAGGCACGAGTGCTCCTGACAAACAAGAAAGGATTTTCTTTGTCAGTATCTATGAAACACCGATGACTGAATAATATATCAGTACCGAGACAACCATATTCCATATATCCCTGATAGAGATACACTGTCACATGTGGGCGAAAGATAAATCCATTTTTGCACTCAAGTGAGCAAAGTCCTACAGTCCCTTTCAGGTTAGGAAATGTTTCAGATACTTCAGGCCTAACTTTCTTGAATTTATCTTTAAGGTTTAATTTTTCTACAAAGTGGATGGGAATTGTTGTGAATGGAGCACCCGAGTCTACAAGTAATGTTATTTCAGTGCCGTTCACTGTAACGTCCAAATATAAGCAATCATCCCTCCGACCCCATCTAAGAATTTGTTTAGCCATCGTTGTTTATGAAACGGATACCGGAACAACTAGGCCTATGCTATATTACAACACTTGGCAAACCTAGGACCAAACTGATTAAACAAACAACACGAAATAGGCGCGATTATGCTATACCAAACTAGGTTGATCAGCGAGATTCCTGAAGCTGTGTGCAGACAGTGCGGCTATCTCTGTTACTATGAAGCCCTTTAAATCTTTCATCAGCACTTCTTCTTCTTCTTCCCACGAAACTCCCTCAACGCAGTGTTGCCAAATCAGAGCGCATATTACCCATAGATATCAATGATATTACCACCATATAGAGTCCACTATTTTTTTTTTAAAAGTTACTAGAAGGCTGCTAGATAGTAATTAAATTCCAAAATTATCTAAAATTCATGTTGTTAGATACAATGTTGTCGCTAGATCAGATTGATCAGTTCAGTTGCTGGTCGGGAAGCTATGCCTTTGCAACTGCGCCTCCCTTTTGTCGTGTTTTCAGTTTTCTAATTTAACAGTAAAGTTTATTATATGCTATTTCTTCTTTCTTCTTGCTTGTTTTCCTTTCTTCTTGGTTGTTGATCTTTGTTCTTGTTTCTTCTTACGTCTTTATATTTTGTTTGTGTTTTTTTCATGTATTCTTTCTTTGTTTTTTCTCTTTTTCTCCTAAAAATATATATTGCCTTTTTTACCCTACCTATGCTTTGACTACTGAACATTAAACCTAGTATATGGGATTCATCTTCTATAAATGGTTGTTGGAATATAGGTTCCCGTCTTCTTTCCTCTGTGTATGCAGGGCACCACATAATGAAATGCTTTATGGTCCAGGTCCTCTATTCCATCCCCACACATATCACATCCTGTGTTTCCTCCTGTAAATCTATTTCTATCATTTAATTGTAGGTTATTTGTTCTTGCTTTGTATAGGATAACAGAAGCTGGTCTATTATCATATATTAGTTCTACTCCCCCTATTTCTTTCTTATTCTTTCTATAAATATCTAAACTAGTTTTCTTGTTCAGTTGTTTCCTCCACATTTTAGAACCCCATTCTTTTAATTTACCCTTCAACTGGACTTTCCCTATATCTTAATTTTTTTTACAGTAGATCCTCTGGAAAAAGGCAAACTAGGCCTGTGTATCCAGCTCAGTGCCAGTACATGCACTGCTGCGGTCGTTCACGGTGTTGGCGGCGGCGGTAGCAGACGCAACATTTTTACTATTCTGTATTTTTGCTTTGTAATCAAACTTCAAATCTGGTCTTCCCCATGCTTTATCAAGATTACTTTCAAACTTCCTTATTGATTCGGAATCGACTACATACTGGGGCAGTGCGTTCCACTCATTTACCACTCTATCACAAAATGAGTTCTTTACCTTTTCAAGCCTATTTCTTTCCTTGTAAATTTTCTTAGTGTCCTCTCGTTCTTGCTCCCTCCCGCATCAAGAGATACCTTCACACATATCCTCATCATACTTTCCTGACACTATCTTAAAAGTCTCTATCAGATCCCCTCTCTTTCTTCTATATGCCAGTGTCCTCAACCTCTGTTCATAGTCCGCATTCTTCAACGTTGGTACCAGCCTGCTAGCTCTCCTCTGCACTTTCTCCACTGCTTCTATATCCTTTACCATATATGGAGCCCACACCTGGTTCGCATATTCCAGGTGCGGCCTAACCAGCGCTGTATAGAGATTCCTGAAGATTTCTTCATCCATTGAAACGAATGTCCTCCTTATCAGCCCTACAATTCTATTGGCTTTATTTATCTTTATCTTTAATTCTGGAACCTTTAATGTCTAGGGCGTGATGTCATTGCCAGCCAATCACAGGCGCGGTCTCGTATCTGCTGTAGAGGCCGGCGGCAAAGTTGAGTTGGATAGAGTAGTTGTAGGTCGGAAAGATTTTGCCTTTATAACGGCACTTTCCTAGGTTTTATGATTTTATAACTACAGTATTGCAATTACAATTTCAATTTGTGTCGTGCTCATATTTCCTTTAATATATCACTGATTTCCTTTACGCTTCTTTTCCCTTTTTCTCCAACAGTTGTAAATCACATTCATCGTTTTATTGACTTTTTCTTCCTCAAAAAGCAGTTCTCCTATCAGCTTGTCTTCACTTCTATGTACGGCCTCTGAAATAGTGGTTCTCCTTTTCTTTCTTCCTCGAATTCTGTACACCATAATATGAAGTGTTTCAGATTTTCCACTGTTGCTCCGCACATATCACATGCTGTGTATCCTTCATGGTGTCTGTTCCTGTCTTTTAGTGGTAGGTTGTTTGTTCTGCATTTAAAGATGATTATTGATGACGGTCGGTTGTCGTAAAGCTGGTCTTCACCTTTAATATTCTGCTTCCATTTTTCTGTAGATTTCAAGATTTGACTTTTCAGCTAGTTCTTCCTTCCACAGTCTGCTATCCCAGGTCTTTATTTTTCTTTTTAGTTCTTCTTTGGTCATACAGTAGTCTTAATATGGTTGTAGTTTCCTATGATATTTATGTTTTCCTTGATGGTTTCGATCCAGTAGTCCTTCTTCAATGTCTTCCTTTCCCTCAGTATTCTTCTTAGAAGCTCACGTCCTTCATCCTTTTCACTTTCTATATAGTGTAGGTATTGTAACTGTCCTCCTATGATTCTTGTTTCCATGGAGGAAGCACCGATTTCTCCCCTCAGCGCTGCAACCTGAGCATACCTTGGGGCACCAAGAATCTGTCTAAATACTGAGTTTTCAATTCTCTGTAGTTTCTGGATTTCGCTTTTTGTGTAGCCAAGGATGCTCGAGCCGTACAGTATCGATGGTAGTGCTATACTCTTCCAGAAGGTCTTTCCAATCAGTATAGCTTGTTGCAGCTCTGGGAGATTACTGGGTAGCTCGTTTGCTAATTTCTTTGCTTTTTCTAATGCTATACCCTTTTGCTTTTTAAAACAGTTCCGCTTGTCAGTTACTGTTATTCCTAAATATTTGATTTAATTAGTGGCTGCTATGTTGTTTATCTCTACTGGTTTTTCTCTCATGTAATATATCAGTGTATGACTTTTGTTCTTGTTGATGGTCAGGCCACAATCTTGTCCAATGTTGGTAATGAGGTCAATCATAGCGTGTGCTTGCTGTAGAGACTGAGCCAAAAGTAATCCATCATCAGCAAAGAAGAGGGAATTTAAGGTAAAGAGGTCATCTTGATACCCGTCAGCCTCTGATTCAAGTTTTGTAATTATATCGTATATGACAATCTTGAACAGGGTTGTTGACCCTGTACATCCTTGACGGATACCACTGGTTATTTCAATGTTCAGGGTTGAATTTTCGCCATACTTTATTTTTGTAGTATCTCCTGTGTATATGTTCGCCAGTGTGTCTATGACTTTGGGGTGGATTTTGTACTTCGTTAGTACTTCTATTAATTTGCCTCTCTTTACCGAATCGAATGCCTTTGCAAAGTCTATAGACACAACTATTAGCGGCTTCTTATTTAGGAAACTCTTCTTCACACAGTATTTTAGCAAGAATAAGTTGTTTTCTATCCTGCCTCCATCAGTAAAATCACTTTGAGTTTCCTTTGTTTCACCATTCTGGTTTAGATGTTCCTCAATCTTCTTTTTTATGGCTGTTGTCATAAAGAGCTTGTAAGATATATCAGTTAGTGCTATTGGTCGCAGCTGGTTTGCTTTTGGTTTACTAACTTTTGGTATCATCACTGTTTTTGATAGTTTTCATTCTTCTGGTATGTTACCATCCTCCAGGATTTTGTTAAAGCTATTTGTCAGTTGATCCAGGCAGATGTCACTCTGAACAAAAGCTTTGTAAAGCTCAGGTTTCAACATGTATGGACCTGTGGATTTGTTATTTTTTAATTTGGAGAGTGCATCTTTGACTTCTTGTCTGGTTATTATGGGGGGCCTCATAGGTATAGTTTTTTTCTCTGCCTTTAGAGCCATACTCATGTGTTCCAGCAAGTCGGTATGGATTTGTATTTCTTGGTTGTCTGGAAGTTCTAAATTTTGGGTTTGTTGTTGTCCTCTTTCCTGTAGATCTTGGGATATGTACTGAGCTTTTGCATTTTCATTCCATGTTTGTGGTACATCATTCATATGGGCTTTGTACACTCCGTTCCAATATGTTTCAAGTTCTTCTCTCGCTTCATCATTGGTCAGAACTTCCCCTTCTTGACTGAATAGGATTATTTCTTTATTTTTTACTTCTTCCTTCTTTCTGAGTTTATTGATATGCACCCACATTTTTTTGCTTGTGTTGCCTCCGCTTTTTATTTCCTTTGTTATCTTTTCTTCGTGTTTGTACATCTCTTCTTTTATCTCCTGTTGGACTTGAATTTTCTGATTTTGGTACCTTCGTTGATAGTGTTCACTGTCCTCATCCGAAGTTGCATTCCTTATTAGTCTGTTGAGTCTCTTTCTTTCCTTTATCCCGCTTCGTATGTTGTCGTTTATCCACGGCGGTTCTGTTACTTCTTCATTGCATTTCTTTTTCTTTCTTTTGTACGTAGCTTTTAGTTTCTTGTCTGCAGCCTTTTTTATCTTCCTGTTTAGAACACTAATGTCGGCGGTCTCCTCTCTGTTAAGATCCTCTTCAAGTTCTTCTATGATTTTTTTTTAGCGCCTCTTCGTCTGTCCTGTAATATTCTTGTACTTCCCATTTCTTGCTCGAGAAGTTATTCTTTGGAGTTTTTAGTTTCAGCCTTAGCTCAATTAGGTTGTGCTCACTGCAGTCGAATGTCTGTTGTTCTTCATCTATGATCATGTTACAGTATACATCATATATTCTGCTTGAGACTAGCACATAGTCAATCACACTTTTTTGTTCATTTCTGGACCATGTGAACTCTCATTTGCACTCCAAGTCATCATTTAATAGTATTAGGTCGTACTTTTCCATCCAGTCTATTACCACCATCCCATTCCAGTCTAGTTTCTGGGGCCACTAACAGCTTTAATGAAGGCTCATTTTCTTCGAAGGTTTTCTTAATAATCGAATGTGGAATCAGAGCACAACCTCTACACACGGGACCCATTCTCCAACTGTACACAAAAAAGCCGGCGCATTCAGGTTCGTCGGACGTGACGTGACGTATTGATGGACTGTGATTGGTTACTATGATGATGTAAGGCTGTGGTTGGTTCCGTGAGTGGCGAGATGTGACGTAAACCATTGTAATTGGTTCACACATGCATAAAAAGATCGCCAGATGTAGTGGCGTTCGACTGACAGGTTGGTGTTAACATGGGGGTGCCTCCTGGACCGCCATTTGTATTATCGGCGCGCCGGCATCTAGAGGGACGGTTTTGCATACAGAGGGAAGTTTTTTTACAGTGTTTTGTATTTTACTTATAATGAATTTGCGACGGTAATTACATATACACCAACCAAGTATCGTCCATGAAACTTCTAAAACAATTATAATTATCGATGGGGCTCGTATGCGGGTTGTCTTCAATTTAAACCAAAAACTGTGGTGCAACTTGTAGGCCTATAGCCTGGCCTATAGGCTGTTGACAATCAGACCATGATCCATTTATTTTTAGTCATTTAGCATACCCGATGAAAATTTCTGTCTCTTTTTGTCAGACCCCTCATCTAAGGCAATGGCATTATTGTCAATCCTAAACTTCCTTTTGGAAGTTTTGGGTAATGTATGCTCTTTTGAGATTATTTGTCAATCTTCAACCCTTTGTTTCTTGCTGCAAGAGCCCTCATCCTTATCTGTCATGCCCAGCTTCCTCTTTGTAGTCACAACCACCTTCTCAAAACAGTCACCACTTCCCACGTTCATGTTACTTTTATCTTGTTGTTTCCACTTCAGTGCTATGGGCAGACTTTGAGGACCAGCCTCCTCCTCCTTAAAGTAAACAGAACAAAAGTTGTCAATCAATTGTTGTTCCCTATCTTTCATAGCCATAAACCTGTAATTTTTCTCCTCTTCAAAACCATGGTCATAGAGAGTGAAAAATATTAGTTTCTCATATTTCAAAGCCGACATGCCAAGTATTGCGAAATTTTCTATATCTTCACGCACTAACATATTTACATTACACTGTGCCGACCCTATCGCTATGTGGCAATTTGGAATATAGCCATGGGAGGGGTGCAGTCCAGTTACCGTGGATACGAGGACAGTTTTCTTAAACTGCTGCATAGACCTATTAAATTTGTATCGATCAGCTAAATGTTTTGGAATAACTGAATGGTGAGCACCTGTGTCTATAATGAATGGTAATGGTACTGGTATGCTGGTATTACCGGAACACATAGTATACATAATTACATACCACCTAAAGCTACTGCGCAAGCCCGCGGAATCGGTGAGGCACGAGTGCTCCTGACAAACAAGAAAGGATTTTCTTTGTCAGTATCTATGAAACACCGATGACTGAATAATACATCAGTGCCGAGACAACCATATCCCATATAAGGCATATCCTGATAGAGATACACCGTCACATGTGGGCGAAAGATGAATCCATTTTTGCACTCAAGTGAGCAAAGTCCTACAGTCCCTTTCAGGTTAGGAAATGTTTCAGATACTTTAGGCCTAACTTTCTTGAATTTATCTTTAAGGTTTAATTTTTCTACAAAGTGGATGGGAACTGTTGTGAATGGAGCGCCCGAGTCTACAAGTAATGTTATTTCAGTGGCGTTCACTGTAACGCCCAAATACAAGCAATCATCCCTCCGACCCCATCTACGAAATTTTTTAGCCATCGTTGTTTATGAAACGGATACCGGAACAACTAGGCCTATGCTATATTACAACACTTGGCAAACCTAGGACCAAACTGATTAAACAAACAACACGAAATAGACGCGATTATGCTATACCAAACTAGGTTGATCAGCGAGATTCCTGAAGCTATGTGCGGACAGTGCGGCTACCTCTGTTACTATGAACTTATGAAGCCCTTTCATCAGCACGAAACTCCCTCAATGCAGTGTTGCCAAATCAGAGCGCATATTACCCATAGATATTAAAATGCCACAGGAACGAAAGGACCGGCGTCATAGGCCAGGATAGCTATAAGGATCACCACACCAACTTCGTTGTCTCCCTTCCACATAACTCCACACATGTATACGTCTCTCCAATCACAGCCTTCTAGTATACAACCCACATTACTTTATTCCTTAACATTTGTATGTACCGACTAAGTATGTAATTAATTAAGGTACCAACCATGCATGCAGACTATAAGATTTTCATTGTGTAGGTACGACGGCGATCTGAAGACACCTCAGTAAACCTATGCCCCTCCCCCTCTGTTCTGGAGTCCACCGCGACTGTCCAGTACTTACAGTACTGTAAGATACTTACAGTATCTTACAGTATCTTACAGTAGATCCTCTGGAAAAAGGAAAACTAGGCCTGTGTATCCAGCTCAGTACCAGTACTTGCACTGCAGCGGTCATTCACGGTGTTGGCGGCGGCGGTAGCAGACGCAACATTTTTACTATTCTGTATTTTTGCTTTATAATCAAACTTCAAATCTTGTCTTCCCCATGCTTTATCAAGATTACTTTTAAACTTCCTTATTGATTCGGAATCGACTACATACTGGGGCAGTGCGTTCCACTCATTTACCACTCTATCACAAAATGAGTTCTTTGCCTTTTCAAGCCTATTTCTTTCTTTGTAAATTTTCTTAGAGTGCCCTCTCCTTCTTGTTCCCTCCCGCATCAAGAAGATACCTTCACACACATCCTCATCATACATTCCTGACACTATCTTAAAAGTCTCTATCATATCCCCTCTCTTTCTCCTATATGCCAGTGTCGGAAGCCCCAGTGTCCTCAACCTCTGCTCATAGCCCGCGTTCTTCAACGTTGGTACTAGCTTGCTAGCTCTCCTCTGCACTTTCTCCACTGCTTCTATATCCTTTACCATATATGGAGCCCACACCTGGTTCGCATATTCCAGGTGCGGCCTAACCAGCTCTGTATAAAGATTCCTGAATATTTCTTCGTCAAGTGACACAAATGTCCTCCTTATCAGCCCTACAATTCTATTGGCTTTGTTTATCTTTCCCGCTAAACGTTCTGAGAAATTTACCTCATTGTCTATCACTACTCCTATATCCTTTTCTGCATTAACTTCCTCCATCGCTTCATACATACTGTATCCTACCTTGTCTATCTTGCTTGTCCCAATCCGCATGTACTTGCATTATTTTGGATGAAAAGGCATTAACCAATGATCAGACCATCCCTTCATGCCCTCGACATCTCCTTGAAGCAGACCCACATCTTCCTTATTCCTCACTCTTCTATACAGCTTAGTGTCATCCACATACAGGTATATCTCACTTCCATTAGTTATAACTTCAGGTAAGTCGTTGATAAATATAACTAACAGTAGTGGTCCCAACACAGATCCCTGAGGAACCCCACTTGTAATTTCCCTCCACCACGAGCCTATTCCATTCACCAGTACCCTCTGTCTCCGATCTTTCAGGAAGGCTTCTATCCATTTCACACATTTCTCCCCTATATTATAGCTTCTAACTTTCTCTATTAACCTTTTATGTGGGACCTTATCGAAGGCCTTCATAAAATCGCAATATATCACATCTATAACATCACTATCCTCCAGAATTTGCATCCAACCATCTACCACCTTAATTAGCTGTAGTACTGTCGACCTCCCCGGCAAGAATCCGAACTGTCTCCCACTGAAAAGTTGGTTTGATTTCATGTGCTCCATTATTCCTTCTCTAATTACCGTTTCCATTAGTTTACACACATCACTTGTCAAACTGACTGGTCTATAATTTCCTGGGTCATTTCTCTTTCCCTTCTTAAAAATAGCTGTTATGTTCGCCTCTCTCCAGTCCATTGGGATTTGTCCTGTATTAAAAGATACCTCAAATAACATTTTTAACCTCTGAAGTGCGCATGGGGGTAATTGGAAACGTCCCCCTGTGCTGACGTATTTGAGGTGTTTCCGTCACTAAAATATTCATTGTGCCATTAATAGCATTAATATTTATCCATATGCGCCTATTATGGGTTGATTATAAAGGTATTAACCTGAAACAACAATAAAACGAGTGAAAAAAGCGTTTGGATGGTCAAAATCGGAGATATAGCCCGCGAGTTGTATAATGTATGGGTGAGGCAATCTGCTTTCCCGCCAATTTCCCCCAAGGCCACTGAGACGCAGTCGATCGATACTCTCTCTCTCTCTCTTGCACTCGCTTGCTATCAGTGATGACCACACCCTCCAATCGGATTTCTAATGTTAGCACGAAAATATACCTCAGAATAAGGGAATAACAGGGAAAATAGGTGATAACTGAAGGAGAGGAGGAAAGTGGGGAAGGAGGGGAGGTAGAGGACTGAGATTTTGCATGGCCCAGGGGCCAAAAAAAAATAAAAAAAAAAAAAAAAAAAAATATAAATTTTTTTTTTTTTTTCGATGTCAAAAGTTGATTTTTATTTTCTCTGACTCTTAAGAGTCTTCCCGCAGTGCGCCGGGGGAACTCTTAAGAGTCTCCCCGCAGCTCCCGGGAATGGCACTACTAACATCTCACCTCCTTCCTTTATGATTCTTGGATGTATCCCATCCGGTCCCGGGGACTTACTTTTGTTCATTTTTGCTATAGCCCTTCTTATTCTAGCATGGGAAAACTCTATTAGTTCTAGTGCCGGTGCCTGTTTGATGGGAATAGTAGGCACTGTATCATCCGACTCCACTGTTAGTACCTCCCCAAAGTATTTCCCCAGCACCTCTGCTTTCTCCTTATCAGTTTCTGCTCTATTCCTACCATCCAATTCTCCTATCAGTTCTGGGATACCTACTCTTCTTGTTAACTTTTCCTGAATGTACTTCCAGAATATTTTTGGATTATCCTTCACGTTTTTTTAAATCTCTCTCTCCCTCTCCTTCACCCCCCTCCTTGTCTCCCACCTTATTTTATTGTTTATTTGTCTACATTCCAAATCCACCGCTTTAGCTTCTATACCCCCTGTTCTTTTTTAACACTTTTAGTCTATCCCACAATCGTTTCTTTCTTCTTATCAGTGTCCAAAGCTTTCTTTTCATCGGTAATTCTGGGTTCGTTCTTTTCCTCAATTTTGTTTTATCCTTATATTCCTTTACTGGTACACATTTGGATATAGCATTCTCCAGTTTGACTCTAATCTTCCTCCACATTCCTTCAGAATCTTCACCGTTCAAGTATTCCCCCCAGTCAATGTCCAAACACCTTCTCAGCATCTCATAATCTGCTCTATCATACATATATTTTTTTTTATTGCTTCTATTATCCCTCTCTGTTTTAATATTGCAACTAAAACTTATACAGGCATGGTCACTACGACCTATAGGGCTATCCACATTGACATGTTCCACTATATCCTCCTCATTGCTAAAAATCAAATCAAGTACACTCCCCTGCGTCCCATCTCTATATCTTGTCATCTCTGTAATATGTTGCGTTAAAAAACAATCTCTCACTTTCTCCATAAACTTGTTTTCCAGGCTACCTGTCCCGCTGGAGTAGTACAATTTGCCCAGTTAATCCTTGGCAAATTGAAATCTCCAATCAAGATCTTATATTTGTTCTCTCTATTATCTATTTCCTCCATTGCTTTCAGTAGGTTATCATCCTCTTCCCTACTATTATTTGGGCTTCTATACATAGAGGCAATTAGAATTGACCCTCTTGCACATTTTACTTCAATACACAAATACTCACAATACTGCTGTCTCATATCTACCTCATTTACCTTGAGCTCTTTTCTTACATAAATAAACAGTCCTCTTCCAACCTCTGCTCTAATAGCATTCCTCTCATGCAACTCAAAACCCTCCAAACTATACTCCACCAGTTCCCTTTAAATTCTAGCATTTTTTGGTCTTACTTCCTGTAAGGCTATGACATCAGGTTTTTCCTCTTCATCCTGCAACCTACATATCAGTTCTCTTTTCTTGTCCTGGGTAAACACATCAACATTGCTAAACATAATCCTTAATCTTTCTACCATTCCTTCAGCAGCTACATCATCCCGCTCCTCCTGTCCGTGCCCTACTCCCCCCCTCACACTACCGGTACTGTGTCTGCAGCTTCTTCTTCTCCTGTCTCTCCCCGAGATGCTTCCACCCTGCTCTCCACCTCTGCCACAACATCTATCACATTCTCTTCCCTCCCAGATCTCCTTCTCCCTTCTATTCGTATAAACCACTTCTTCAATTTCCCGTCCCTCACTCTCCAGAAAAACTTCTTCTTATCCTCCTCACCCAACTTTCCATTTTCCTCATCAGCCTTTTCCTGTAGTTCCTTTGTTTTTTTTCTTTGTTCTATGCTCAAATCCTTCTTTAATCTTATATGTTTCAGTTCTTCATTTGTGTTTAGTCTCCAACTAAAATTTGTCACTGTCTCTGCCACTGCCCTGGTTTTAAACTGTACCCTTATAGGTCTCATCTCCCCCCTTCTATATCTACCTATCCTACAGACTTCCTCCACCTGCCCATCCCATCCACATCCATCTACATCAACAGCTTTCATGAGCTCCTTCACTTTCTCCATATCTCTCACTTTTCTCACTCCATTATCATTCATATGAGCTTCTATATCTCCATGCATGATCACACCTCTATCCCTGTCCATGGCCTCCCTCACGACACTCTCCTTGTTCTTCATGACTCCTACGACTGCACTCTCAAAAATTTGTTTTGTCTTGTTCATTTCCTCCTTTTGTTCTTTCACAATTTCCTCCAAATCCTTAACTTTCTGTTCACCTACCACCGTCCATGCAGTTGACTCCTTCACTTCCTTGAATCGTCCTTCGTATTCCTTCAGCTGCTCCTTTAATGCCACATTCTCTGCTCCCAATTCCTCTACCTTTTTTAGTACCATCTCTAGGTTGTTATTAACTTCCGAAATAGGCCTACATTCGCTTCCTTCACTAAGCCTATTCCCTGCCCCACCCGACACACCACATAGTTCGCACAACACCTTGATTTTCTCACTAATGTCCCCCTTCCACTTCTCCGTATCACTCTTCCACTTTTTCAAATCCTTCACAACATTAATAATCTCTTCTACCTTCCTATCTGTGCTCCTAAACCCACGAAACCGTCCTAACCTTTCTTCCGTCTCCGAAATTCCCGCCATTCCGTCCGCCATGTTTGTTTACAATCACTACAACTCCAGCTGACCCGTTGATTACACTACTCTTCTCACAATATATATCACCCCTCCACCACACCAATTTATCTTCAAAACACTTCACTAGTCCTTCCTCTCCTCGCTCGCTCAGTATGTATTCGAAATTTTGTTATAATTAATCGTGCCCATGATAATATGCCGGAGCCTCAAAAAATGTGTCCGCCTCCCACCATCGCCTCGACCGCTCCAAATGAGCGTGTGGTAGATTAGGTTATAAAAACGTATTTGTACAGTAATATGTTATATATTTGTGGTTTTTAGGTGATGAAAGGTAGAAATAGTACAACTTTCGGTCGGACCCAGACCAATACCTATTTTCCCCATTTATATTTAACTCCCATGTATGCGCAAACGAACGTACACGCCGACAGCACAGTACGCATCCCCCGCGTAATTTGAGGGTTCACTGTAGACCAAAATATTTTGTTATCATTTGGATTGCTTAGTTTATTTGCATGCTTGTGAAGAAAGTTTGATTTAATTAAGCATAATACCATTTTGGCATGATGTATGATGTTTTTGTAGTAATTAAAAGGGTCTTGTGTTTTTTTTACCTTGCGTGAACATTGTATACTTTTGTTTTGTGTTCAGTAACTCACCTTGCGTAAGCATTGTATACTTTTGTTTTCTTGTTCAGTAACTTTAGCATAGTTGTGGTCAAACTATTTTGGAGAATTAGATATTTTACTATACTTTTGATAGGGGATAAAAGTTTCCATTCTAATTTTTATAAAATCTTGAATGTTGCCCAAGGTAGAGTTTGCATCATAATCATTAGAAAGGAAAGAAGTCCAGGGAATGTCGATGAAAACATTTTGAGAACCTTCCCAGTCTGCCCTATCATAGTGTCATTTGGTCACCAGAGAACTGGTTCAGAGTGGGATGGTGTGGTAGGCGATACACAAGTGGCCTGTGTCAAACAGTGATCTGAAGTTCCAAGTGGGGACATCACTTCAACATTATAATTTTCTGGATTGGTTGTTAGAAATAAGTCCAGCAAGTGTGAATTATGGTCTGGTTTATCAGACCCACGGGTTGGTTAGTTGACTAGCTTGCCAAGATTAAATAAGTCTGCAAATAGCCCACATTCAAGACCAGGGTTATCAGTCCTGGCTGAATGAGTGAGCCACTCAACATTGTGGACATTAAAATCACTCAGTACTGTGATTTCTGAAGCAATTAACATTTATGTTGAGGAAACTGAGTTAGGAGGACAGAGAATAAAAGATTCTTGGCTCTGGAGGGGCATTTGGGGAACGGTAAGCACAGCAGATGTAGCCTACTTGAATTTACCTAAAGAATTTAACTTGTAAACAGATAAGTCAAAATAGGGACAAGTGAAACTAGTAACCTCCTCCAGGGCGATTTCAGTTTTTGTGAACTCATGCACATGCCCAACTTGATCTAACATTGGAGAACAATATAGCGCCTGGCGGCGTCAGGCAATGGTGCATAGGGAAGCGAGTAGCCGATAGCGCAACAGACCACGAGATTCAAACATATACATTTTCTTCTACTTTCTATTTTTTCTAGTGGCATCCGCAACAATGACGTTCCTTAGGAACTATTTAAGGTTTATCTCCTAGGATGATTTTTCGTTCTTGGTTCGCAAGTTAAGCGTTTTCCCAAGGACTCGGACCAAGACCCTAATACCAATTAGGCTCTACGTCATTGATTACTGAACCGCTACTAAATATAAGGTTTTCCTTCCTTCCCTTCAGGTTGTCAAACCCGTAAATGTGACCTGTATATAGATAAATTCACATGAGAGGCACTCCGCCTGCTCCACACTGTAACTAGTGTTAAGTAAATAAAGCTTGTGACCTGTGATTCTGTTGGTCGTCCATATCCTCGCTGCTGCATGCTATCCTTCTGTTGATACCGTAATGAACCCCAGTTTGTACACTTTGAAATAGCAGAACAACCACCTAATAATAATTACTTATATGATACTCTAATGACATTCAAACAACATATCACAAACATAAAAAATATACCGACACCCAGACTTAACACCCTCAGGTCACATTCCCACACAAAATTTGGACACAAAAAAGAAACTACCAGCACAGTATACAAACAATACACAAGATCAGTGATGGAATATTCAAGCCCTGCCTGGGCTTCTAACCTAGCTTAAACACATCACACGATCATGTAGACTATTCAAAACAAAACCTTAAAAATCATCACAGGCTGTACAGCTACTACACCTACATCAAGAAACCAAAGTCCTCAAAGTCAAAGACCACTTTTCTTTTCTTTTCTTTTTTATATATATTCTAACTCTCCTTCTCGGGCATAGGCTAAGAGCCTGTACATTCTACCGCTCAACACGGTGAAGCCCGTGAGGTCTCGTTCCAGTCTAAGGAGTGAGACATGCGAAGCACCCACCCACAGCTCGAAGCAGCCCCATCTCTGAAGCTGCTTTGCCTCTGTGCTTCACCGTCTCACCCCCCAGACTCGGACCCTCACACTTAGAATGCCACCTATTAAGCAATTAACTCACTAGGCATTGTACCCCTGTAACATATTTTGAATATGGGAATATTCATACAGTGCTATTTAATCAGGGAAAAATTTTGGGTATTTTGGGGGGCATTTCGGTGGGCTATGTGGTAACGCACTGACACTAGGTACAGCACAAATTCTATCCCAATAATATCTTCCCTTTGACATATCGGGATTTGAACACGGGTCCATTGGATTACCTGTCCAGTGGCAAGACCACTCCACCACACTTAATTCCTGGCTGCAGCCTCCACAAACCAACATCATCCACGATACTACATGGCAGCACACCCACAGACACCAAGGAATATCAAAACATCACCCGGCACACGATATCACACAAGTATACTGTACTGTCATCGCTCCTTCCCTGACCACCCCAAACCAGCTTCCAGAAGCACATCCATACTCATATCTCTCGCCGTTCCATCCAATCACTCAAAGACAACACGCAGGCACGACCTCCCGAAATCCATCCTTCTGAATCCTCCCTTCCTCGAAAGGACAGAGTCCACCTGGCCAGGCTGAGAAGTGGGCACCATCCAGCTCTTCTGAGGCACATCATAGAAGACTGCATTCCACACAATCACTTACACCAACATAATTTGCACTCCTTGAGAGCCCTGTGGGAAAGCTCGATTGTGGCCATGGCCTTCCTTAGGGACTTGGGGCTGTTCGGCTAGGCAGCATAGGGAACAACAACAACAACAACAACAACAACAACAACAACAACAACAACAACACAACTTATATTAAAGGACTCTGTTTTTGGCCAGGGGGTGAATAACCTCTCAATTGACAACCTGCTTTACTCTACATTATTAGGCAACTATTATCATGTGCCTTGATTTTTTGTTTTCTCTATGTGGATGAGGGAGACAAAAGGCAAAAATGACTGTCAAGTGCCTCCCCCAGAACAGAAAGAGTGACAGTGCCAAAATCAAGGAATGTTCAAGAAAAAATGTCTGGACACACAAAGTTTGAAGCAATTTAAGTCATAGGATGAGGGAAAGATGGATTCAGGGAGAGTGTTCCAGAGCTAAGCTGTTGAATAGAAGAAAGATTGGGAGTATCATTTCACTCATGGGTTGGAGAGTTGGAAAGAGTAGGGGTGGGATTGCGTTGCAAGACGGGTACTATGTACCCTACGTAGGGGAAGCGGTACAGTAAAACCTCGCCCATCCAGACTACTTGGGGGAGAACCCTGTCTGGATCTGCCATTTACAAGCTATATTATCCCCAATTCAATTAAATTTAAGTATTACGAGACCAACAAATTCCTGATTCGGGTGCCCAACCCCGAAAGGGGTTGAAATAGGGGAGCAATCCCCCCGCCAAAGGTGGCTTTCTAGGGCCTTTCCTAGGTGATGCTGACAGGATTGGGTTCTAGTCATGTGGTGATGGGCTGGTCTATCAGAGTGAGAACTGAGCGATCTCTGCCATACCCATAGCTTACTCTGACTGTTCCTTTTATTTATATATTTTCTAGATCTCAAGTGACGGCGTCTCTTCCGTGGATTGACCTCCCAATCTACCAAGATTGGAAGCCAAAGCGTCACATTTTTCCTTTGCCCCTCAACTTTCTCTTTATAATTGCTGAGGGGCACAGGGCCCTGGGTGGGGCTTTGGTTTCCCGGGTGTTTCCGCACCCTCCTCAGCTTCCCGCCATGGAGTGGCTTCGGTCACCCAGGCTTTATTGTGGTCGGCAGGGAGGGTTCTGTGAGGACGCTCGGTTATGGCCTTAGCCTTGCTCGGGGCCTTGGGGCTGTTCGGCCAGGCAGCCTGGGGAACAACAACAACAACAACAGACCCTTCAGTAAACTGAGACCGATGCTCAGCTGATTGCTGGTACATATTAAATATATTTAGTAGATATTATTACTCATATATTGTCAATATTGATTCAATAGTGAGCTTTTTTATATAATTGTATTCGAAAGGAATCAATATTGACTATATACGATTAATAATATTTACTAAAATCTTTAAAATGTACTAGCGGTCTCTGACTGTTGTTGTTGTCGTTCCCTAAGCTGCCGTACATCGAGAACTCGTGATCGTATTCTCGCAAGGTTGTGAACTTAAATTGAATTGAATTGGGGATAATATAGCTTCTAGATGGTGTTGGTGGTATAAACTGTATTGGAAAGAGTTGAAAAGAGGGACTTTGTGGAGGGGATGTATTATAGAGAACAAAGTAAGGATAATAATAAGCGCCGCATGTACCGAGGTCCGGTACTGAACTCTGGATGTAAACATGGCGCGGTGACTTGTATTAGTCTCGTTCGTTTCCAGATTGAATTTTTTGCCATCCAGACAAGTATGGATGAGTCTGGATCGAAATGCCTTTCCGGGTCTCTTGGGTTTCCGGATCTGAGAGCACCGGATCGGCGGGGTTCTACTACACTGAGAGAGCTCTGAGGAACTTATTATTGTAGAAAAAGCTTTCTTTTCCACTTTGTCTAAAAGTGCTGCGTGAGAGGATCCTCCCCACACATGCGAACAAAACTCAATACAAGGACGTACTGTACCCATGTACAGAGCAAAAAGCTGTGCAGGGGTAAAGAACACCCTGAGGAGGTTGAGCACATTCACCTTCTGGGAAGACATTTTAGCAAGTGTGGTAATATGGTCTCTCTAAGAGAGATCAGAAGAAAAAGAGACACCGAGAATATTGAAATAAGATGAAGGGTTGATTTTTGTATTGTTGAATTATAAAGGATAGTCCTCTGGGAGTTTTTAACGCATAGAAAAATGGAGAAATTGGGTTTTGGAGGCATTGAAAGTAACAAGATTTTCTCTGCCCCAATTGAAAATGGTTGTTAGATCAGACAATAAGTGTTCTATGGGTTCATCCCTTGAGTTTTTGAGTGATTACTTGCTGGGGCGTTCTGGAAAACTAGCTGAGTACTGTAAGGTAGAACTGCCAGCATATGAACGGATAGGACTGAAGGTACAGTTGAGAAGATAATTAATGAATACATGTATTAGAAAGAGAATTGGAGATAGGACAGAACCCTGAGGAACACCAGAGTTGATAGAATGAAGAAGTGAACGATGGCCGTCCACAACCGCAGCTATGGAATGGCCAGAAAGGAATTTAGAGATAAAGGCACATATGGAAAGATAGAAACCGAGGGAGGGTAGTTTAGAAATTAGAGATTTGTGCCAGACTCTGTCGAAGGCCTTCGATATGTCTAGTGCAGTAGAAAAGGTTTCACCGAAGTCCCGAAAGGAGGATGACCAAGAGTTAGTAAGATATGAAAGAAGATCGACAGTAGAGTGACCCCTAAGGAAGCCATACTGGCGCTCTGATAGTAGATTATGAGAAGAGAAATGCTTACCGGTAAGAAATTTTGAAGTAAGAATATTTTAAAAAACTGTGAAGAGATGCAAGAAATGAGAGCAATTGGACGATAGTTGGAGGGTTGAGAGCGGTCACCCTTCTTTGGGACAGGTTGAATGAGAGCAAACTTCCAGCAAGAAGGGAAGACATTAGGGTAGAGACAGAGACAGAAAAGTTTGCCTAGGCAGGGAGTCAGCACAGAAGCACAGTTTTTTAGTACAACAGGAGGAACACCAACCGGACCGTACGCCTTCTTAGTATCAAGCCCAGAGAGGGTAGAAAGTATATCTTTAGAAGAAATTAGGATATTAAACATAAGTAGGAGAGAGGGGGCCGGGGGAGTGCTGGAGCGACCTTGGTGGGGAGGCGATGTTGGCAGCACCAAATCCTTCCAAATCCTGTCCTCTGTGCATGCGTGAGAATCTTAGGCCCTTTGGCACAATTTTTTTTTTCCTTTATACTATTATATTATCTTAACCTAACTTAACCTAACCTTAAATTAACCTAACAGTTGAGCCTAAATAACAAAATAAAAATATTAGGGAAAAGGCCGCGCATGTGCAGATGGTGAGTTTGGAAGGATTTGGTGCTGCAGGCATCACCTCCCACCTTGGTGACCCTGGTCTCTGGGTCTTTTCCTGGGTGACCTAGATGTGTGTGAATTTGTGTTTTGTCTGTGTTTGTTCGTTGTTTTATGTTGTATTTTGTGTTTTCCCTGTTCTTGCTCTGTCTTGAGGCAGCCACCCCCAAGAAAAAAAAAATAATAAAATAGAATTAAATAGAAAATAAAATAAAAATAGGAAAAGTGGGGATTGGGCCTGAGCATATAGTTAGATAGATAGGAGAGAGGGGGGTGGAGAGGGAGGAATATCACCGGAATCATACAAAGTGGAGTTTCTAGCAAAGGTTTGGGCGAAGAGTTCAGCTTTGTCAGAGGAAGAAGTGTTGGAAGTGCCATCAGAGTGGAAAAGGGGAGGGAAACATGAGGAACAAAAATTGTTGGAGAGGTTCTTGGCTAGATGCCAGAAAGCTTGGAAAGAGCTAGAGTTGGATAGTTCAGTGCACTTATTAATGATGAAAGAGTGTTTAGCGAGTCGAAGAACAGATTTGGCTTGATTCCGGGCAGAAACATAGGAAGAATGAGATTCTTCGAGTTTGAAGGCGACGGTACCGTTAGAAAGTTTCCTCCTTATTGCAGACAGCAGTAGAGCCAGAGTGAGTAAGTGATCGTATCCTGCCGAAGAAAGGTGGATTTTATTAGTTGATCTGCTCCCAGTAGGACACTCTACCAATGGTACCACCCAGTCACTACTTTAAGATATACTATAGCTATATAGAATTAGAAAAATAACAGACAGTAAATAGCATTCAAGTTTTTATTATAATATACTCTATAAAAAAATTGCACATATAAAGCACTTGAGCCATACACTATGGTAAAACAATACAAATAAACACCAAGCGTATCTGAATATATATATATATATATATATATATATATATATATATATATATATATATATATATATGTCAATATATATATATATATATATATATATATATATATATATACTGTATATACTATATAATACAATTAAGTTTGTGAACTATATATTCATTATAATATTAAAAATAAGTGTATGAACTATCAAAATATATACTATATTTATAACAAGTACAGTCAGGACGCCCAATACGCGATTCCACAATTCGCGAAAACCCTAATACACGAGTGACCCCTCGAAAATAACCAAAAACATTAATTACGCGAGGTGGCACCACAATACACGAATCGAGAGCTAAGAAGGGGCCAAATCCGCTATTCCCCCTTGATACGCGAGCACGGTCTACGTTTTGTGAGGCCCAGGCGACGCAGTAGCCGTCTGCGCAGGCCTCTTGGTATGGGCATACGCCTGCCTTCCCTCCCGCTTACCCTCCCTCCCTCCCTCCCACAGTCCCGCTCATAGCCACGCGGAACCAAACGTTTGTAGCGCCTGCCATTCGGTAACGTTTTTCGCCATGCCACGCAAATATAAGAAGATTACACACAAAATGAAGGTGGAAGTGTTGGATCGCAAGAAGAAAGGAGAAGGAAACTGTGCAATAGGCCGTTCTATGGGCTTGTCAGAGTCAACTGTGCGTACGATTTGGTCAGGGAGGGAGAAGCTGGAGAAAATCGTGAATTCCTACGGTGCGTCTATGTTTGACGATAGGTCCCGGAGCAACAACCCAGCCATGGTTGTCATGGAACGCTATCTGACTGCCTTTGTAACAAGAAAATATAGGGAGCAAGTCCCTATTGATGGGCGGTATATAAAGGACCAAGCAAAGGTGCTTTATGCCACTGCTGTCAAGAAGACAAAAACAGGTGAAAATGTAAACTTCAAAGCCTCGAAAGGCTGGCTAAACCGTTTTCTTAAACGTAAAGAACTGAAAAATAGGAAAGTTTCAGGTGAGAGAGGATCCGCAGATCTGGCTGCAGCCAATGAATTTCCAGCAATTTTGAAAACAATACTCGAAGAAGGAAACTATACACGGGACCAGGTCTACAACGTTGACGAGAGTGGCTTGCAGTATAAGTCCATGCCTAAGTCAACCTACCTATCAAAACATTTAAAGCAAGCCAGAGGGAGAAAAATTGACAAGTCCAGATTTACTGTAATGTTTACAATGAATCTTTCCGGCAGTCACAAGATGCGACCAGTAATTGTTCATACCGCTGCCCGCCCTAGATGCTATAAAAACCTACGAGACATGGATGATACAGGCACTTATTGGTATAAAACTGCCAATGGTTGGATGACTAGTGCCATTATGGGAGAGTGGCTACAAAATCATTTTGTGCCTGACGCTCGTATGAAATGCCGGGAATTAGGCCAACCATTCAAAGCACTTTTGTTGATGGACAACGCTCCCTGTCACCCAGAATATCTCAAATTCCTGGATCCGAATGTGCAAATAGTTTTTATGCCACCCAAGACCACCTCCATCATCCAACCATTGGACCAAGAAGTAATTTCGAATGTAAAATTCTTCTATCAAACCCGCCTCTACAACTATCTGCGTGAAAAGACAGAGACAACTGATGAACTTGATGCCATGGAGTTGGAATTAACATCTGAGGAAGAACCAGACCAACCAGAACCAGGACGACCAGAACCAGACCAACCACAACATGAACCAGCACAACCAGAACCACAACGACCAGAACCAGACCAACCAGAACCAGACCAACCACAACATGAACCAGCACAACCAGAACCACAGCGACCAGAACCAGACCAACCAGAACCAGACCAACCACAACATGAACCAGCACAACCAGAACCACGACGACCAGAACCAGACCAACCAGAACCAGACCAACCACAACATGAACCAGCACAACCAGAACCACGACGACCAGAACCAGACCAACCACAACCAGGACGACCAGAACCAGACCAACCACAACATGAACCCGCACAACCAGAACCACTAGAACAAGATCAAATGACTGTAACACGTTTTTGGAAGGCTTTCACTATTAAGCATGCCATTGACTTCCTACTTCTTTCATGGGCTGACATCAATGATGCAACAATAAATCATGCCTGGCGTGAGCTGACGCCTCACCTCTGCGTTGCCAAGGACGATGACCCAAGGATACAGACGGTCCCCCAAGCTGAGGCTGCAACAGTTGAGGCAGCACGCGCTGTGGCAGGTTTCAACGAGGTTTCTCTGGAAGATATTCGTGAGGTGCAGGAAGCTGGCAATCAACAGTCTGCAGATGACACAGTGGAACAAATAAATTTAGAAGACGCAGCCCATGAGATGAGAAACCAGCAGCCACAACCTGGACCTGCTTTGCCTGAACTGTCAGTCGGGCATCTCAGTCGGATCTTGGCTGCCGTGGACTGCCTTAAACACAGCTTTATGGCCGAGACCTGCCCACTCAGGACACAAGAAGTCATCCTCAACGTAGACAGGGCATTTAGGTTCTATGCTGATCGCTACAACCAGGAAGTTAACCAGCGAACCCAGACGTTGATGACCAGATTCTTACGCCCCCAACAACAACAGCAACAGGAAGAACGGGATGCCGAACCCCAGCCTTCAACCTCCAATGATACCGACGTGCCTGACGATGAGTTTGACGGGTTCATGAGAGAGGCAGAGATAGAAAGGAGACGCTTGGCACTTCAGAGAGTGAGGGAGGCCCGGGAAGAGTCATCGGAGAGCGAGGATGATCCCGGGGATGGGAACGGGGCCGGGGCAGTGTAGCTGAACTCGCCCCGCCTCGGAAGGGGTTTGCCTCGGAGCCCCCACTCTTCAAGGCTACCTAGCCTATCTACTACTAATTTTAAGGTAAGGTTTCATATTTGTATTCATTGTTGTTCTTATATATAAGATATAGACTGTACTGTAGAGCCAAAAATGTCGAAAATAGGGCCAAAAATTCCGAAAATTGAGAGATGTCACCCATATCTAATTATTCCCATTTAAAGTTAGTTCCACAATACACGAATTCACAATACGCGATGCCTCCTGTCACCCCTATTCTCGCGAATTGGGGGTCCTGACTGTACAAGATATTATGCCATACTGCTATATAATGGTACAGTATGCTGCAATTAAGTTTTACATATGGAAGTCAATACCTATGATGAGTTTTAAGTGTACTTTGAGCAACATTATAATAATAAGTTCCGACTATGATTGATAGAAAGGGATTGACATACAGGTGATTATGTTTATCAGGTTAAGGCACAATAGTTATTAAAGGTACAGCATATTGGTTCATTACTAAACGCTACTTAAAACTAGTGCACATGAATATGAATGTTACCATAAACTTGATGGGGTAGTATATACAGTTAACTCTCACATTTGGCACATTTTAGTTTCGTGAAATTGAGTTTGGCGTCATAATCTATAAAAAATACTAAAGCTCTCGTTTGGCGGCAAAAATTCGCAAATTGGGGGTGGCCGAGAAACAAAAATACCCGATCGGCGAAAAGACCAGAGTGGCAAGCCGACCCAAATGCATACCTCTCGGCCCCCGTTCAGCACTTATCGGTTATATTATGGCCCGTTTGAGTTAATTTACTTTGTTCACAGAGCTAATTAACTCCATCATTAGAGAGGAAGTAATTAATCCCTGATGAATGGCACAAGTGTAATAGTAAACATAAATAAGGGCAAGGGGGACTCATTGGATAGGGGAAATTATAGGGGCCTGAAAATGCTTGACCATGTCGTGAAGGTCTGTGAGTCTTTGAAGGTATGATAAGGGAAAGCATTTCGACGATATGTAGTTCGGCTTCATGCCAGGACGTGGCACAATCGACACTATCTTCATAGTCAGGAAGCTGCAGGAAAGATATCAATTTAAAGATGTGTGAACTTATTACTATCCTTACATTTATTCTTTGATTTTGTATAATATATTAGTACAGTATTAAGGTTTTGTTTCTACTGCACTTATTCTTTTGTTTCTGACCAATTGTATTAGGGTAATGAACTACTAGGGGACACATATGCCGGATGGCATCAGTCCCCATTGTCTCAGTAATATGTTGTATTTAGGCTTACTGCAAAATTGTAATTGTATTTACTTTGTGACAATAAAATCTTTCGAATTGAATTGAACGGTAGTGAGGGAGAAAGGTGATCTGAGTGAGGAGTTTACAGTTTGCGCCAGAGTTCACCTGTGTTAAGCCCTCTCTTCTTTGTTATGGTTCTGGAGGCATTATCTGGTGATTTAAGAGTTGGGCTCCCCAGGGAACTGCTATACGCAGATGACCTAGTACTTATCGCAGATAGTGCGCGGGATGGCGAGGCCAAGTTCAGAAGATGGAAAGAGGGCATGGTAAGTAAAGGGTTAAGAGTTAATATAAATAAAACAAAGGTTTTACACAGTGGCTTAGGGCTAGGTGTCGTATTTCGTATATAATATTGATGATAATATTGTACATAATATACCTAGATATTCTCTACGATCACATAGTAGAGTACAACCTTTGCCGTATGTAATGCCCCATCCCCTTGAATATAGAAAATAGTAGTGAAAACAAAATAGTGAGATATTGTTTACCTTCCAGGTAATCCTGGGGTACTTGGCGATCGTCTGTCCCGCAGCAGATACGGGTGAATTACGTAATCCAGTCATCTATACTGAAGAGGCGAGATTGGTGGTTACGGAAAATACTTATGTCATTCCTTACCAAATTGACACTACTACAACTATGTTGCACCCACTACGTTTAGCTCAACTTTACGTTCATGACATTATACTATATTCTGAATCTCATAGTCCTAAGTTAGTAAAGGAAAATGGAAAATGGGATATTTGGATCAACTCGATAAAAAATGAATTGAATAGAATTGAACAAGATTTTCATAATTACATACGTTACGTCATGTCCGAAAGTCCGGTAGAAAAAATATCATTGACATCCAAGCGACATAAAAGAGGAGCAATAGATTTTGTGGGATCTCTAGCTAATTCTCTTTTCGGTATTGCAACACAAGATCAAATTGATGCAGTTCACGATAAATTAGGCAACTTACAAGTCCTTACAGAAGAGGAACGTGAACAATTAAATGTACATACTAGAATACTCAATATTACTACTCGACGTATGGAATCTTTAAATTATGCAATTGATAGGCTACATAATAGCACTCGAAATATTTTAAACATTGTTGCATGAGTTGGAAATAAGTTGCAAGAGTTGGAGGATGAATCATATTTAATTGGTAATTTATTATCATTACAAATAGTATTGTCTGATATTTATGCTGACGTAAATAACGTTAAAATTGGATTGGATCAGATGTTAGAATCTAAAATTTCTCCATATTTAATGCCAACAGATAAATTGCTTGAAATTTTATCAGAAGCTTCATTAAATTCACCAGGATTATTGTACCCAGCAAGACCAGAATATTTAAGTTTATATAGAGATACAATAATAGTTGTTTCCAAACCAACCATTGCTAATCACATCTTTTATTTTTATTTAATTGTACCCCTTCGTGGACAACCAGCACATAGCCTACCTTTGATGTTTTTAAAATACATACTTTACCTTTTCCAGCGCCCAAGACACACTTGTACTTACAAGTTGATATAAAAAATAAATTTTTAGCCATTTCTGAAGACCGGAATACGTATGCAATGTACAATTATTTTTCCCATTGCAAGGCACATAACAAATTTTGTATATGCCCCCCAACCGGTCCTCTTTATAGTATTCAAACCCCTAATTGTGAAGTTGCTACATTTCTTAATGGTAAAGTACACCCGACACTATGTCATACTAATATAATACATAGTTTCACTCCTATTTTTATTAAACTCAATGAAGGATGGATATATTCAACACCTATTCAAATTACTTTTACACTTGCTTGTCCATCAACTACACTTGAATTAAAAAACCAGATAACACATTACCTGGGACTTCTCACACTGAATGAAGGTTGTGGTGCACATAGCCCAATTCTTCAATTACCGGCTATGGGGAAGAGACGGCGAGAAGAGACATATATAAGAGCTACATACTACAATGTGACTCTTCCAATTTCATGGCACACCCACAACCTACTACAAGAGATAAACTCCACTTTACTACAACTACGAGATCTACCTACCCCAACATTATCTACAAGTGATTCCTACAACTAGCAGTAATAGCCAAACGTATCGAGATACACCATCCTCTTCAACAGAAAATAATCCAGAATACGACCTTGGCAATAGCTGTTATCCTCATCATGGTAGGAGCAGCATATGTAATCTACACCGTCGTGTTAGCCCGTACACGTCGAGCTGAGGAGATCAAGAAGCAGCACACCTCCGAAGCAACGATGCAGCCATCTGTGATCAACATACAGCAAATTCCATCATCTACACCCATCACTTCCGTTCCTGCACTGTCGCCCCTCTCAGCTGACGAGGGTCCCCAACTTACTACAACGATTGGCCAGCGCGGACGCAGGCTTAAAAAAAAAAAAGGGAGTGATGTCGAGAACAGAAGTACTCAACATGAATGAATCTTCTAGTGAATAAAGAATGTAAATAAAGACTAGACTAAGAGATATATACCCAATAACGAATAAGGAATTAAGAGAGAACGCTGATAATGGTACAGATTAGAATCCGAGAGTCTTGTTATCTGTAATCAGCCAATGTATACAATAAGACAGAACCTCCAGTATATATCTGTGAGTAAACATTGATCAGCTGTTGTTTACATAATGGATTTATGATTTATAGTATATATTAGAAGTTAATATATGTATCAATAGATTAAGTGATAGACTAATAACTTAGTTTTAAAAGTGTAATTCAGGTATCTACTGTGGAAGTAGATCAAGTAGCACTATATGTTAAATCAACACTACCAGGCTGGTAAACACTGGAAATCTATTCCATGATTACAAGTCCTAAGAGATTACTTCCGAGTCCAGAGTTTAGTTACATAGAGTTATATATAAATATAATCTAACACGTGAGTGTAAACGTGGAAGCTATTAACACGTGAGTGAAGACGTGGACATATGCATTTGAGCCCTATATAAGCTCAAGATTACAAATCAAACAGTTATTACCAGAACCAGCCAAGTAGCCGTCAAGAACACCACAGCCCTAACAAGGCTCCCCAGCCAAACACAGTCATCATGGACTCCGAGAAAGAGAGTCCCAGACAGATACATTTAATCCTAGTGAGTACCAATTGAATAATAGTAAAAATTTTATAAAATAGTAATGGTTGGAAATTATAGGAAATTATAGGAGTTATAGGAAACAACAATGTTATAGTTATCATACAAGCTAAATCACATTAAGCCAAGTATATAATCTCATTCAATACGTGTTATAACAATCCAAGTCGTCTTGGTAAATTATTCAGTCATTTATAACTCTGTGAAACTCTGTGAAACTATTATCTGAAGTGTAATAATATTTAAACTATATATAAATAAATATACAAAAAAAGTGCAAATAAACAAAATTCATAACTTTGTTTTTATAACCGAAATATTTATTCTTATAAATATATAACGATACTCCAACTATAGTAAAACTATCCTAATTCTTATATATCAATAAATATAGCAATTATAACGTGAGCTAGAGTAAACAACGAGACTTAAAGATACGATAGATATGTGCATCTATCTACATAGTGTGGAGTATGGTTATCAGCCTATAACTATAACATAGTAAGAGATCCTTCATAATCAAAGGATAATATAAAACAGTATTTCTATTGTTATTCCCTTATAGCCTCTTGGATATTGATAATAAAGTAACAAATAGATAAGTTGATTACTACGTCACTTACTTTCTCTACCAATCTATACGGACCGTTGTATTTTGGTTGAAGTTTTTGTCTTTCATTTTTTCGTGGAACTACTTTCACATACACTCAGTCTCCTTCCTTTACCGCTTTTACTTTATTTCTCTTTTGGTTTCTCTCGTTTTCCTCTTGACCCTCTTCTAGGTACTTCTTTCATCTTTCATATGTCCTGTTCATTTTGATCGCTACTTCATTTTTGTAGTCTTCGAGGTTGTAACTGAAAGTTTGACTTGACAAGATCGTTTGATATGGCATCTGTGGATCACGATGATACAATAAGAAAAATGGTGAGTCCTTGATCACTCGATTATATCCAGAATTATAAGCAAAAACTGCATATGGCAACATTGAAGTCCATATTCCTGAATTATCATCTACGAGTGTCCTCAGAATCCTCACAACAGTTTGATTTACTCTTTCAACTACGCCGTTTGCGCTTGGTCGGTAAGCCGTTGTACAGGTATGTTTTATATGTAAGAGTGTTGCAACCTGCTCCAATGTACTTGTGAATTCTTTTCCTTGATCTGATACAATCCACTTAGGGGTACCATGTTTTAATACTACATTTTCCACAAATGCTTGTGCAGTGGATTGAGCAGTTTTGTTACGTAAAGGGACTGCTATAAGATAACGTGTAAATACGTCTATGATTGTCATGATATATTTATATCCTGTAGAAATATGTGATTCATCTGGTGAATCAGCATGTGAGTCAGGCAGGGGCCCAATTAAGTCAATATGAACTCTCTCAAACGGGGCATCGGGTATTGGGTATCTTTTATAGGGACCTTGTGCGTCCACTGGGGCCTTATAAAGGATACAGTTCCGGCATGCGCTTACGTATGCTGTGACACTCTTGCGCATACTGGGCCAATAACAAAATGATTTAAGCCGATGCATCGTTGCTCTAACCCCACCATGTCCTGCCATTGGATGATCATGGGTTAGAAACAGGGCCGCTAATATATGTGTCTCCGGACAAATAACTCGATTATGTGAGCTGCCTTTCTCGTTCCCGTTAAACTGACGAAAATATAAGAGATTTGTCTCATCTTGAAGAATTAGATCTTCAAGTTTGGCCTTGATATTTGACTCTAAATATGTACGTTCCTTTGTAGTTACACTGGCCAGTGGTTTACTTTGTAGTAGGGAAATAACTTTGTCATATATAGGGTGAAGCTTCTGTTCACTTGCAATATCAATTAAATTCCACTCAATTCTGTGGTCGTCTACCAATGTCTCATCGCTTGGTGTATCAATTTTTTGTACCTTAGTCTCATTGCTAGGTGTATTATTGTCATGTACCTTAGTCTCATTGCTAGGTGTATTATTGTCATGTACCTTAGTCTCATTGCTAGGTGTATGACTCTTGTTTAAATGGGTTGCATTTTGTATAGCCGTGATTGTGGGCGTTGTGCGTTGACTAACACGAACTCTCATACCTGTAATTGCTAGTACTCTATCTTCTATTTCTGTATCGACTCTTAAGCGACTTAGTGCATCCGCTACAACATTATCCTTGCCAGGTAAATATTTTGGCTGTATATCATATTCAATTACTAGAAGTTGCCATCGTGCCACTCTACCACTAGGACTAGATGTAGTAAGAAGCCAAATTAATGGTCTATGATCCGTATTTACTATTATCTGATATCCTAGTATTAAACTACGATTGTATTTCAATCCATAGACAATAGCTAATGCTTCTTTCTCAACTGTAGAATATCGCTGTTCAGCAGGGGTCAATTTACGGCTGAAGTAAGTTAAAGGTCTAAGCCTATTATGTTCATCTTCCTGCTGAAGTACTCCACCTCTTGCTATATCTGATGCGTCTGTGGTGAGCACAAAAGGCTTTGTGAAATCTGGATATGCTAATACCAGTTTGTCTGATAATATATGTCTGAGCTCATTAAAAGCTTCATTTTCTCTTTCTGTGAATTTAATGACTGTTTTATCTTTCCTCTTATTAGTTCTGCCTCCTGTCAATTTCGTAAGAGGTGCGGCTTTTTCCGAATATTGTCGGATGTACTTCCGATAATAGTTACACATTCCTAAGAAACTCTGTAGTTCATGCATGGTTTGCGGAAGAGTTAGCTGCTTTATAGCCTGAATTTTTGCAGGTTGTGGCTTGATTCCGTCGGTACCTACGACATGACCTAGATAATGTACTTGCTCAGCGAAAAAACTACATTTATCCAGCCTTAGCTTGAGAGAGGACTCTCGTAGTCTCTCTAGGACAGTAGTCAGGTTGTCTATATGTTGTTCCCAGGTCCTCCCAGGTACAACTATGTCATCTAGATATACGTGTGCCTTATTTCCCACTAAACCCATCAGCACCTAATTTATGATCCTTTGAAAACTAGAGGGTGCATCCTTTAATCCAAAAGGCATCACATTATATTCATAGTGACCATCTGGGGTTGAAAAGGCAGTTTTTTTCTTACTTTCTTCCGTCAAGGGAATTTGGTGATATCCCCTGTGTAAGTCAAGACAAGTGAAAAACTGACTTTCCCCAAGCTGAGCTAGAATACGGTCTATGTTAGGTAAATAATATCTATCATCCTTAATTGTTCAAATTACGGAAATCCAAGCACAATCTCAATCCTCCTTCTTTCTTTGCTACCGGGACTACCGGGGTATTAAAAGAAGAACGGGATGGTCGTACTATTCCTTGTTCCATTAAGGTTTGAATCTGGTCCTTTACATCCTGAATATATTTATGAGGGATAGGATAAGGACGTCTGTAAACAACCTGGTCCGAAACTGTCTCTATATTATGAAAAAAGTACGGACTGATTGTCAGGGGATCACTTTCCAAAGAAAATACGTCAGAGAACTCCTTTACCATGGTTTTCAACGCTTGTTTCTGTTCCACTGATAAATGTGCAAAATGTTCCTCTACGTGTTTTACTAAGCCATCATTTCGTTCGTTAGGCGTCAAAGTACAGATATTATCTTTCTGTGTAGGAGATACCTCGTCCGAGATATCAAAGTCTACCTTTTCACAAACTTCTACATATCCTAATGAATCACCTGGTTTAATTACTATTATATCTGGAGTGAAATTGGCAAATTTCATTGCAAATGTACCCTCTGATAATGCAATGATACCTTGAAAAATGCAGATGCCTGTGGCACCCCTTCAAATGGCGTATAAACTCCATAGACTGTATCATTAATTTCTTCTCCTTTCTGGTTCCCTCTTTCGCATGATAGCAGTACGGAGCCATATTCCCATGGGGAGAGTTTTGTCACCTCCCTTACAGTAACTTTAACCAGTTTATTTGTCCTACCTGGTTGAGTGTGTACTGACTGTATGGCTTCCTCTTCCAAAGTAGAAATGTTAGCCTGAACTCCATTGATATAAAAAGATAGAGGGTTTGTATTTAACCTAACAAGTGCGCATGGGGGTAATTGGAAACGTCCCCCTGTGCTGACGTATTTGAGGTGTTTCCGTCACTAAAATATTCATTGTACCATTAATAGCATTAATACTTATCCATATGCGCCTATTATGGGTTATTATAAAGGTATTAACCTGAAACAACAATAAAACGAGTGAAAACAGCGTTTGGATGGTCAAAATCGGAGATATAGCCCGCGAGTTGTATAATGTATGGGTGAGGCAAGCTGCTTTCCCGCCAATTTCCCCCAAGGCCACTGAGACACAGTCGATCGATACTCTCTCTCTCTCTCTTGCACTCGCTTGCCATCAGTGATGACAACACCCTGCTTGCAACTCGCTAATGTTAGCACGAAAATATACCTCAGAATAAGGGAATAACAGGGAAAATAGGTGATAACTGAAGGAGAGGAGGAAAGTGGGGAAGGAGGGGAGGTAGAGGACTGAGATTTTGCATGGCCCAGGGGCCAAATTTTTTTTTTTTTTTTTTTTTTTCGATGTCAAAAGTTAATTTTTTTTTTCACTCACTCTTAAGAGTCTCCCCGCAGTCCGCCGGGGGAACTCTTAAGAGTCTCCCCGCAGTTCCCGGGTTAAGAAAATTGTATTACTACAGAGGAAATCAGTACCTAGGAGGATGGTTGTAGGAATAGACATGTTCTTTACTACCGTAAAGTCGTGAAGTATTTTTTTTTTTTTTTTTTTTTTTTAAGAGACAATGAACGGAGGAAGGAAAAACACAGATAAAACAAAAAGGTCCATGTGCCTAAAGGCATCCTCCATTCATAAAATGTTTGTAACAACTGGATTTAAACATTTGTTGATTGTAAGTTTGTGGAAAGCAATTCGAGGGAAGTGAATTCCAAAGAGTAGTAGCTCTGGGGATAAATGAATTCTGATAAGCAGAAGTTCTGCATTGTGGAGGAGAAAGTGTAAATTCATGGGCGCTCTCAGCTGCCCTAGTTCTACGGGGAAAGATGTGGAGAGGCGGCACAATTGAAGCAAGTTCCTCGGAACAATTGCTGTGAAAATATCTGTAGAATAATGCAAGGGATGCAACGTTTCTTCGTATGGCTAATGTAGGAAGGTCCTGTGTGATTGCAGGGTTATTGATTAATCTAATAGCTTTATTTTGAATTTTGTCCAACTGCCTCAATGCAACCACTCCACTTCCACCCCACAGAGGTGAACAGTAATCCATCTGAGAGCGCACATGACTTTTATATATTACGGCCAACTGCTCGTCAGTGAAGAATTCTCGAACTCTGTACAGGAGTCCCAGTTTTTTAGAGGCATTCTTAGCAATGCTTCTAACATAATGTGTCCAGCTCAAGTTAGTAGTTAATGTTACACCGAGAATGTCAATACTAGGGGAAGTGGGAATATTTACATCATTAAAAAATATATGGGAGTCAGTGAGATTCTGTCGGTTAGAAAATTGAATGTACTTGGTTTTCTGTGCATTAAAGGAAACTATATTCTCTTGTCCCCATTCATTAATTCTAGAAAGGTCTCGGTTCAGAGAAATTGCAGTGTTTATTTTTGAATTTATAAGATCGGGTTGGGTGAAAGAATTGGTAAATGTGAAGGAACTGTGGAGTGTTGAGTCATCTGCGTAGGAATGTATTGGATTATGAGTGGTAGATATGAGATCATTGATATGAATGAGGAACAGAGTTGGGGCCAAAACTGATCCCTGGGGAACACCAGCATTTATTGAGTGAAATTGAGAATAAAGGCCATCTACCATTACACGTATTTTTCTGTTATGAAGATAAGAAGAAATTAGTGGAACTAATGATGCAAGGCCGTAGTGTGACATCTTCGACAATAAGGATTGATGCCAGACTCTATCAAATGCCTTTGATATATCCAGTGCTATTGTATGTGTTTCACCATGTTGGTCTGTAGCTTGGTTGATTTGATGCATAAGAAGGCAAAGAATGTCTGCAGTTGATCGACATCGTCTAAAACCATATTGCCTATCACTGATTAATTTATTATTCTCCAGATGCTTAATTATGTGATTATTTAATATAATTTCAAAAACTTTGCCAAGAGTGGAAGTTATAGCTATTGGTCTGTAGTTTGATGGATCTGAAGAGGCACCTTTTTTAGGAACTGGATGGATGTTTGCTTCTTTCCAGGGTACTGGGAAGCACGAGGTATGAGTACACAGACGGAAAATTTTTGCCAATACAGGAGCGAGCACCAAGGAGCAATTCTTAAGTACTATTGGAGGAATTTCATCTGGACCAGGAGCCTTATCTACTGAGAGATTCTGCAAAATAGTTTTGACATGTCTGGTGTGGATCTTAAGTGAGGGAATTTCAGGTGAATTAAAATTAAGTACAGGGACATCTTGATTTATTTCATCTAAGGTTGAGTTGGTGGAGAAAATATCTGCAAGTAGGTTAGCTTTACCTCGTGGGTCACTTACAAGATTGCCAGTCGGAGATTTTAATGGTGGAATGGATGAAGCAGTAGTGAAGTTGGATTTGAATGAGTTAAGAGTAGACCAAAATATTTTGTTATCATTTGGATTATTTAGAAGTTTATTTGCCTGCTTATGGAGAAAGTTTGATTTAGTTAGGTTTAATACAGTTTTGGCATGATTTCTGATGTTTCTAAAGTAATTAAAGGCTTCATGTGTTTTTGATCTTGTGTATGCATTATAGGCTATTGCTTTTTGTTCAGTTACTCTAGCACAATTATGGTCAAACCATTTAGGTGAATTAGATCTTTTACTGTACTTTTGATGAGGAATAAAAGTTTCCATTCCAATTTTTACAAAATCTTGTATGTGGCTCAAGGTGGAGTGTGCATCATTAGAAAAGAAAGAGGTCCAGGGAATATCAATAAAGAAACCTTGAAGACCCTCCCAGTCTGCCCTATCGTAATGCCATTTAGTCACCAAAACAGGTTCAGAGTGGGAAGGTGTGGTAGGTGATAGACAGGTGGCCTGTATCAGACAGTGATCAGAAGATCCAAGTGGGGACCTCACTGTAACATCATAATTTTCTGAATTGGTTGTTAAAAATAAGTCCAGTAGGTGGGAATTATGATTAGGATTATCTGGTACACGGGTGGGTTGGTTGACTAGTTGAATGAGATTAAATGAGTCTGCAAATAGCTCACATTCAAGACCAGCATCATCAGTCCTGGCTGAATGAGTGAGCCATTCAACATTATGGACATTAAAAACACCCAACACAGTGATTTCAGAAGAAGCATTTAAGTTGAGGACACTGAGTTGTGAGGACAGAGAATCAAAAAGACTTTGCTCTGGAGGAGTATTTGGGGAACGGTAGATGCAACATATGTATTTAAATTTACCAGCAGAAATTAATTTGTATATAGAATAATCAAAATAGGGACAATTGAAACTAGTAACCTCCTCCAGGGCAATTTCAGATTTTGCGAAGCAACATACACCACCTTTAGGTCTGAAATTTTGGAGCAGTTGATAACCTGGAAAATTAAATCTAGATGTGTCAGATGTGGATGTTACTTGAGTCTCTGTCAAAAAAAGGAGAGTAGGGGATTCTGCTTGAAGAAATTGGTGTACAGAATTGATGTTAGAGTGAAGTCCCCTTATATTACTAAAGAAATAGCTGTACTGACAAGCAGCTTTGGGACGTTGCAATGCTCTTGACACAGTCGCATGATGACGACCGGGAGGGCCCTGTGTCAATAACCCAACCCTGCCGGGGGTGGATATCCGAGGGACCACCAGGTTTGCTCTTAACAATTGTACTGCCATATTTAAGGTAAGTGTATGGTGTTACATGTATGATATGTAGTGGGAAGAGTAGTATTTTATGGATAGAGGATAGCGATGTAGGGCAATGTCGTGAAGTTGGATGTGTATGTTATATAAAGAGGGTTTTCCTGATACCCCTGATGTGTGAGGCAGAAAGATATGTATCCAGCTACCAAGGCCTGGGAGAGAAAATGGAATTCAGGCTATTCCCTGAGTCTCCCGAAACCTTGGCGGTAGTACTTCCCTGGTATCCAATAGATACCCTCAAGTTAACAGACCCTATTGCAGAAAGGGGCTGTCCGTTTACATCATACAAAGGCTTTGCTGTACCCATTACCAAATCAGTTGAATGTGGTAATTCCTTCAATTTTTCTTCAGAAATTAAATTAGTGGTTGCTCCTGTATCAATCATAGCTACCATCTCCTCGTCATTTACGTTAGTTTGAATTGCAATTAATTTAGAAACTACGTCCGGAGATGAGCTAAGGACTTTTAACCTTACATCAGGCTTTTTTTTTTTCCATTTCTCCTGAAAGATGTGCATTCGAAGGAGTGTTTACATAACCTGACTCTGAGCGCGCCGGCACATTTCTAGGACCGCACGACAAGTGTGGTGGGGGTTGGTAGGGGGCATAGTCCTGTGACTGAGGGGGTGCCTGACTGTAACCACCATAGTGCGGGCTATTCATAACCTGCGGGCGATATGGCAATTCCAGGGGGTCAGATTGATACCCCATGGATGTAGCATAGGATTGTCTTGTATACTGATTATAAGGTCTAGCACTAGCTATTCCTCCATTCCTTTGAGCAATAGCCTCCCATGGTGTAGAACAGTGTTTTGCAAAATGTGCCACGCCTTTGCAACGGGAACATTTGACATCAGGACCTTTCCTCAGACCTCTACTAAAACCAGCTATTTTGTGAGAAGGCATGCGGCAAAGATTCGCTTTATGCCCAATCTTCCCACACCTGTTACAAAGTATTTTAACAGCCTGTTTACCATTACTGGGTGTGTTATACTGTCTGTGTTGGGTTTGTTTACGGACGTCAGTGTGTAGACCACCCTCGGAACTACCTATGGTTAACACCGAACGTTTAACTCCCAGACCAGTTCCTTCTTTCTCTGCTGCTGATAATTTTGGATCTCGCTCCTGAAATCTTAAAAACTTACTCCAGATCTTTTGTGAATCTTCCCTATCTGATTCTTTAATATGAATGACGAAAGCAGTGGGGGCGTTATTTAGGAAACTAGCCACCACTAATGAGTTTACCGTCCGTGCATCAGAATTTAATTTCTTTAACTCTGCTGCAAACTTATTCAAACGAGAAAAGAAAGTTAGATACGTCTCGTCGGCAGTTTTTGTTGCCTTCATCAGGTCACCCATGACTCTATCTATGGTACGTTCAGGGGGGAATAAAGTAATTTTTTTATCCCTGAACACTTCCCATTCCGTTTTACCATCAGGAATAGTGCCTAAATCATCAAGGAGTGTTTGAACGATAGTTTTAGCAGGACCTAAGCTGTAAAGTCTTGCAACTTCCAGCTTACCCTGAATACTCCATTCTAATGGGACAGGTGTTTTGGAATCTAGATCCTTTATCCAGTTTCTTGCAGAAGTATTACACTTAACCTCTGGCTTATCAGAATGGCTCACTGGACCGCCACAAAAATATGAAACGTTCGTGAGTTTGGCAAAATTATTTTTATTAGCTAGCGAGAGACCAGCTGTTATGGTCTCTGCTAAGTGAGCAATAACCTGTTCTGTCATGGTTTCGTCTTCACCATTACTAGTATCACTATTAGAGGTTAAATCTGGAGTGGACAAACTTCCTTCAGAATCCGTATTATTATCACCACTAAGAGAAGAATCAGAATATACTTCAAACTCAGACATCAATCATTTCACAAAAGATCTTAGTTTCCCAGTTTTTCCAAAAAATCTGTTTCCCCAAAGTTTCACCCATCATAGTTTTTAGTAATATAAAAAAATCACTAGGTATGTTTGGTAATAGGAAAAAAATCCGCTGGTGTTACGTCGATAAGCAAGAAAATACACAGTTAAACACACACCACCTGCTCTAGTTACTACAGGGCAACTAAAAAATCACTGTGGTTAACAGCTCGCTACCTTTGGCGAGTCGGCAAAAATAAAGTAGTTTAAGAATCACGTGCGTTTACCATTTTCACTATTGTCGATTAATGCTGTCACTATCGTCGACAGGGCGAATAAAAATATAGTTTCCAGGGCAAAAATAAAAAAATCAGTTACCGCTGCGACCATTGTCGACTGTTTGCAAGTATCACCGCTACCATAAGTACACGCTACCACCAAACGTACAGGGTGAATGAATATCGTTTATCGCTGCCACCATTGTCGTATTTCGTATTAACCCTTATCTATTTGTTACTTTATTATCAATATCCAAGAGGCTATAAGGGAATAACAATAGAAATACTGTTTTATATTATCCTTTGATTATGAAGGATCTCTTACTATGTTATAGTTATAGGCTGATAACCATACTCCACACTATGTAGATAGATGCACATATCTATCGTATCTTTAAGTCTCGTTGTTTACTCTAGCTCACGTTATAATTGCTATATTTATTGATATATAAGAATTAGGATAGTTTTACTATAGTTGGAGTATCGTTATATATTTATAAGAATAAATATTTCGGTTATAAAAACAAAGTTATGAATTTTGTTTATTTGCACTTTTTTTGTATATTTATTTATATATAGTTTAAATATTATTACACTTCAGATAATAGTTTCACAGAGTTTCACAGAGTTATAAATGACTGAATAATTTACCAAGACGACTTGGATTGTTATAACACGTATTGAATGAGATTATATACTTGGCTTAATGTGATTTAGCTTGTATGATAACTATGTTTCCTATACCTCCTATAATTTCCTATAATTTCCAACCATTACTAATTTATACATTTTTTACTATTATTCAATTGGTACTCACTAGGATTAAATGTATCTGTCTGGGACTCTCTTCCTAAGTCCATGATGACTGTGTTTGGCTGGGGAGCCTTGTTAGGGCTGTGGTGTTCTTGACGGCTACTTGGCTGGTTCTGGTACTAACTGTTTGATTTGTAATCTTGAGCTTATATAGGGCTCAAATGCATATGTCCACGTCTTCACTCACGTGTTAATAGCTTCCACGTTTACACTCACGTGTTAGATTATATTTATATATAACTCTATGTAACTAAACTCTGGACTCGGAAGTAATCTCTTAGGACTTGTAATCATGGAATAGATTTCCAGTGTTTACCAGCCTGGTAGTGTTGATTTAACATATAGTGCTACTTGATCTACTTCCACAGTAGATACCTGAATTACACTTTTAAAACTAAGTTATTAGTCTATCACTTAATCTATTGATACATATATTAACTTCTAATATATACTATAAATCATAAATCCATTATGTAACAACAGCTGATCAATGTTTACTCCCAGATATATACTGGAGGTTCTGTCTTATTGTATACATTGGCTGATTACAGATAACAAGACTCTCGGATTCTAATCTGTACCATTATCAGCGTTCTCTCTTAATTCCTTATTCGTTATTGGGTATATATCTCTTAGTCTAGTCTTTATTTACATTCTTTATTCACTAGAAGATTCATTCATGTTGAGTACTTCTGTTCTCGACATAGGAAAGGTAGAAAAAAGTGGGGCATACCTATGTGCAGTATGCAGAAAAGGGGTGGGCGCAAACTCTATACAGTGTAGCGTCTGCCGCAGCTGGGTACACCACAGGAAGAAGCGCTGCACAAGAATAAAGGGACCTCTACCAAGAAGAAGTCCGAAATTGAGAAATTTGTACGAATAGTATGCAAAGGTGAGCTTGTATCCAATAACCGGCTCAAGTGTTAACTTTGGCAATGAGGCACTGGAGATGGTGGACATGTTTTGCTACTTGGGAGATACCATCTCTGCCGGTGGTGGGGCCGAGGCCGCCACTATCGCCAGAATAAGATGCGGCTGGGGAAAGTTTAGAAAACTTTTGCCACTACTCATCATGAGAAGACTCCCTCTCCCATTGAAGGGAAAGGTGTACGCTTCATGCGTTAAAAGCGCAATGACATATGCTTCAGAAACGTGGCCAGCCAAAGCAGATGATATCAACAAAATGGAACACAATGAAATGAGAATGGTGAGATGGATGTGTGGTGCCAAACTGCAATATAGGACATCAAGTGAAGAGCTAAGGATGTTAGGTATCAAGAGTATCAGTGATGTGATGCGTACTAGTAGGCTTGGATGGTTTGGACCTGTGGAGAGGATGGATGAAAAAAGCTGGGTGAAAAGATGCAAGTCCATGAATATGGAGGGAGCTGCACCAAGGGGCGGACCAAGAAAGACGTGGGATTGGACTTTGCAGTCTGATCTTAAATAAAAAACTTAACAAGTGAGGCAGCTCTTAAACCTTTCACGCATATATGACGCAGAGGTTGCCAGATTAGCAATAAGAAATAGAGTTCTCTCACTCTAATAATTACCTCTCCAAAATTAGTTTTCTGCCTACAGCTAACTCAAAGACAACTACAGAGGTTGAAGTAACTAAACTAAAGGTTTCTAAATACTCCTGATGGTAAAAAAGGCTTTGAAGTATCCCTAATAGGCTCAAAATTGCATCATATGTCGGAGAGGGTTAATAAGGCTGCCTGGAACGCCGCCATTAAGATGTGACAGGAACCGCACTTCATGTGGAGCACTCGGTCTTTAAATGTATATATATGTACAGTATATTCGGGTGGATGGGATTCGTCAGCCTTGGTCGGGAACCCATCTAGGGGAGACAACCTTATACGAATCCGAGTGGATGGGACTTCAGTCTTGGTCGGCAACCCATCTAGGGGAGACATTATACAAATCCTTACTGCTTACCTAAGGGTGAAGCATGTTGGTGGATGAACTAGCTACCCACCACTGTAGAAAATGTGCTAAAAATACATATAAGGCCTCCGAGTCAGACGGTCCCCAAATTGAGTGTTCAGTCCTGTAAGTCCTTCATAAAATGGCACGGATTGTCCTCGGGGAATAGGTCCACTTGTTGCGTTTTGTGTACGACCACCCTTAACGGGAGTTAGGCGTAGGGCAATAGATATAGATAAATGTATATGTATGTATTACCAGTTACCTAATTCCCGTTCGACCTTGAATGTATCGTATATTGCTCGCTCTCTCTCTCGATTTACGATATCTTGATAATGGCAGCCATGGTACCTAGTGGCGGTGCAGTTAATGAAGACAGGCCACCTTAACCCTTGTCCAACGGGGATGTTTGTAACTTCTACTACCTGGCAGGTGGGCATATTTACTCTAAACGAGCTTCATTCTATGCTCTTTTTCATGCATAAACAAGAGCCAGAGCGTAATACAATTATGTATCCGTGAAAGGGTGATAATAGAGCTTTCCAATGACACCTGAATCATCCTTGTATGACCACGTGTTATCCTGTAGCGATCGCGAAACATGAGGGGAAAAACCGTAAAATATGGTAATTTTCCAAGTTTTTTCCTGGTCTCGCGAGGCCGTGGGTGTGGAATGTTGTGGAGGTAGTGACAGTCGCGGCACTGGGTCCGTGCCGAGCGGTCAGAGCCCGCTTATCGTCCTCCCAACGCGTGGACTCTCTCTCAGAGCCGATAATGTGCTCAACATCCCTTGCTACATATGTCGGGCCCCGCAGGGGTGGCCATGATTCTCTCACTCGACATATGTCGGGCCCCGCGGCTTGAGTGTTAAAAGCCCAAAGTTGAAAAGAAAAGTTGTGATTATAGGAAAGATGTGCAGAAAAATAATATACCGTAAAACCGTGTAACTTCGGAAATTTTTTGAGGTTTTTTAACGATATCTCCTGACTGTAAACACATTATAGAGATATAACTAGGTCAAATGATGTGTGGTGATAGTGCGTGGCAATCCAGGAAGCCTCCTAAAATTATCCCCCATAATAAGAGAGCTATCCTTATCCTAAATGGTGTCCGAAGTCATCTTGAAAAGTGGCTGACTTCAGACATGTATGGATAACTTCGGACATACAGGGAGTTCTTATGGAAAAAGATTGCCAAGAAAGCTGGGATAGCTTCGGACAAGCGGAGGGGAACTTCGGACGTACGTTTGTGGTTTTATTTAATTCATTTTTCGGCTCCTACTATTTTATATGAATATTGTATTATTGCTGCTTATTTACTGGAAAATGCACAGTCTTAATACTTTTAGGCCTGTATAATTAGTATAGGATGTTTAACAAATATTCTTTTTGGATCTGTTCTCGTTAGGCATTGAACTCACTCTTAGAAAATATTGAGCAGGAAAAATAACCAATGCTGTCAAATCAATAACTCAAAAATTAACTAGGCCTAGTGAAAATATATAGGCATGTATACTCTATCACTGCATATACATTTTTATGAATTTGAGCATTTTTATAGGTATAACGTATGTGTTGGTGTTTCTTACGGCAGATAATAATTTTTTTGGACAAGATATATGCCTCTCCTAATTTATATAGTACTGTATTATATATCCAGAATTATCCTAAATACATAAATCGGTTAGCATATTATCATATTTTTATGGGTTTTTGGACTCAGAGAATGATTATTTGATCTTTAACCACCATTTTAATGATGGATAAGTATTATGAATTATTTTCATAGGGCAAATAATAACAAACGATTTGTTTGTTCCATGTCCGAAGTTACCATTTTTTGTGGTGTGGAAAACACAATAGGTTAAATGATAGCCTAGTGTTCTAGCTAGAGCGTTATACAAGTGTAATTTCCTTTGGTGGATGTTGTCTCTGGTAATTTTACTACAAAATTATATCAGTCACAACATCATTCATACAAAAAAAATTCTTCAGGGTGATAGAAGTTTGTCAGGGTAGCGAAAAATGTAAATTTTTTCGTCATATATATAATATATTTTTTTTGTACATATACTCATGTCAGTGCCCTAGGGCTTTTACATGCTCTTCCTTTGCCATTTCTCTAAACGGACCCCACAAAAAAAAAATAAAAAGCGTTTCCATTATATAATGACAATGGCTAATTACTTATTATCGCCGATGTCCGAAGTTACGACCCAAGTCCGAAGCGACCCAGTTATACGGTACTTACATAACCTTAACTTACCTTGCCTTACTCTTTGTCTTTGTGAGTGATATAATAACTGAAGCAAAACAATCCCAAGAGACAGTATTGTTCATTCATAGCCTATTCGTTCGGCTTAAAAGAACATGGTTCCGGTTCGCCAGGTATGTACCTTCAGCGGTGACAAGAAGAAGAATGCGACGTGGACCAAAATGGCGACATGTGAATATCAACGATCCCAGTTTTGAAGGTTTTGTGAGGCAATCCATGAGGACTGAGGAGCTTAGACAACAGGCTAGGGAGGACCTTAGGGCCCAAAGTAGCTATCATAGTGAAGAGGAGAAGAATAACGAGGAGGACAATGACAAGACGGACAGCAATAAGGTGGACACCCAGTCGTAAGACGAAGCACCCAAAACAAAGAATACAGTACAGTACTGGATAGGCTAAATTCAGTAAATTCTCTTAACATGTTACTGGTGATTTTTTTTCTTAATATTAGTTTAACCAGACCACTGAGTTCCACAAAAGAACTCTCATAGGGCTGGCCCGAAGGATTTGATCAAGATGGACAACTAATCAAGTCAAGATAGACAGGGAAGGGCAGGTGAACAAATGATCTAGAGCAGTTAGTTCAGCAACCCACCCGTATCCCGGATCGCATCGGAGATCGGCCCAACATTCTTGACTTGTTTCTAGCTTCTAACCCTTCTTATACTGTCTATACTGTCGATCTTTTCACTCTTTTGGGCTCCTCCGACCATAAACATATCTCTGTCAACTGTCCTATCTCTCCAGAGTATGGCCACCCGATCCTCCTAGCCGGCGGTGCTTGTGGCACTTTGGCGCTGGAGACTGGGAGGCTCTCCGGCAGCACTTCTTTGATTTCCCATGGAATGATTTCTGCTTCCGTGCCCGGGGACCCTCGGAGAGTGCTGAACACATTACCGAGGTAATCCTATCGGGCATGGAAGCATACATTCCATTCTCTTTCTCTCAGACTAATGCTAAAAAATCTTGGTTTACTCACGCCTGTTCTACTGCTGTCCGCAATAAGGAGGAAGCTTTCAAACGGTACCGACGCCTTAAAACTCAAGACTCATTCTTCCTATGTTTCTGCCCGGAATCAAGCCAAATCTGTTCTTAGACTTGCCAAACACGCTTTCATCAATAATAAATGCATTGAACAATCCAACTCTAGCTCTTCCCAAGCTTTCTGGCATCTAGCCAAAAACCTCTCCAACAATTTCTCTTCCTCGTCTTTCCCTCCCCTTTCCCACTCTGATGGCACAACCATCACTTCTTCCTCTGACAAAGCTAAACTCTTCGCTCAAACTTTTGCTAGAAACTCCACCTTGGATGATTCCGGTGCTATTCCTCCCTCTCCACCCTCCTCTCTCTTACTTATGCCTAATATCCTAATCTCTTCTAAAGATGTACTTTCTACCCTCTCTGGGCTTAATACTAATAAGGCGTACGGTCCGGACGGTGTTCCTCCTGGTGTTCTCAAAAACTGTGCTTCCGTGCTGACTCCCTGCCTAGGCAAACTCTTTCGTCTCTGTCTAAACTGTGTAAACTAATGGAAACGGTAATTAGAGAAGGAATAATGGAGCATATGAAATCAAACCAACTTTTCAGTGGGAGACAGTTCGGATTCTTGCCGGGGAGGTCGACAGTACTACAGCTAATTAAGGTGGTAGATGATTGGATGCAAATTCTGGAGGATGGTGATGTTATAGACGTGGTATATTGCGATTTTATGAAGGCCTTCGATTAGGTCCCACATAAAAGGGTAATAGAGAAAGTTAGAAGCTATAATATAGGGGAGAAATGTGTGAAATGGATAGAAGCCTTCCTGAAAGATCGGAGACAGAGGGTACTGGTGAATGGAATAGGCTCGGGGTGGAGGGAAATTACAATTGGTACCTCAGGTATCTGTGTTGTTGTTGTTGTTGTTGTTCCCTAAGCTGCCTGGCCGAACAGCCCCGAGTCCCTGAGAAAGGCCATGGCCACGATCGGGCTTTCCCACAGAGCTCTCATTGAGTGTAGATTGTGTTGTTGGCGTAAGTGGTTGTGTGAAATGCAGTCTTCAATGATGTGTTTAATGGTATGGGGTGCTGTGTTACATCCCGGGCAGGCGTCGACAACGGAGTCATCCAGTCTCTTCTGATAGCTCAGGAGAGCTGGATGGTGTCCGCATCTCAGCCTGGCCAGGTGGACTCTGTCCTCGCGAGGAAGGGAGGATTCGGAAGGATGGATTTCGGGAGGTCGTGCATGCAGCTGCGTGTTGTCTGTGAGTGAGTGGATGGATCGGTGAGAGATATGAGTATGGATGTGCTTCTGGAAGTTGGTTCGGGGTGGGCAGGGAGGGAGAGAGGACAATAATTGTGTGTGATACCGTGTGCTGGGTGTTGTTTTGATATTTCTTGGTGTCTGTGGGTGTGTTGCCATGTAGTTTAGTGGGTGGTCTTGGTTCGTGGAGGCTGCTGCCAGGAATTGAGTGCCTCTCATGTCCAGATGGTCTTTGACTTTAAGAATTTTGGTTTCTTGATGTAGGTGATCTGTGGGTGAAGTAGCTGTGCAGCCTGTAATGATCTTCAGGGCTTTGTTTTGAATAGTCTGTAAGGTCTTATGATGTGTTTCAGCTAGGTTAGAAGCCCAGGCTGGGCTTGCGTATTCCATCACTGATCTTATGTATTGTTTATATACTGTGGTGGTAGTTTCTTTGTTGTGTCCAAATTTTGTGTGAGCAAGTGACCTGAGGGCGTTAAGTCTGGGTGTCAGTTTCTTTTTAATGTTTGTGGTGTGCTGTTTGAATGTCATATGAGTATCATATGTTACTCCTAGGATTTTGGGTGTGTGTGTATGTGTTAGGGGTGTGTTGTTTATGGTGAGTTGAGGGATGTATTCGTGTTCTCCTGTCCAACTTGTGAGCAGGGTTGCGGTGGATTTGGCTGGGGCTAGATTAAGTCTGTTTGTAGTGCACCAACCATGTAGTGTGTTGAGATAGGGTTGAAGGAGATCTGTTGCTCTTTTTGGGTCATGGTGTGTGCATGTGAGTGTTATGTCATCTGCATAGGAGGCTAAGTTTATTTGGGGCGTATTGGGTGTAGTTATATCGTGCATGTACAGATTGAAGAGTGCGGGCGATAGGACGGATCCTTGTGGGACTCCGTTTGGAAAGTTTCTGATTTTAGATGACTGACCGGCAAAAGATACGTGTGCACATCTGCCTGCTAGGAAGTTGGCCAGCCACCTTTTTGTGTTCTTGTGCATGTTTGTGTTGTAGATTTTGTTTGTTAGGTTGTGGCGGGGGATGGCATCGAAGGCTTTACTAATGTCGAGTGTGGCTAATAGTGATCTGTGTGGTGGTCTAGCTGAGTTGATGCCGTCGAAAGCTCTTTGTGTAAGGTCTGTGAGAAGAGTGTTTGTGGAGTGCAGTGGCCTAAAGCCATGTTGTGTTGGAGCTAGGGGTAGGTCAGGTGTAATTAGTTGTAATACTAGGCGTTCCATGACTTTGGAGGGGGAGCAAAGAAGTGTGATGGGGCGGTGCGAGGAGGGTAGCGTGGGGTCTTTGTTGGGTTTGGGGAATGTGATGATACCATGCTTCCAAATGTCTGGTATTGTGTTGTGTGAATAGCTGTAGTTTAATATGTTAGTGAGTGCTTGTATGCCTTGTGGTCCCAGGTGTCTGAGGTGTATGTTGCTTATGTTGTCTAGGCCACAGGCGGGTGAGTGCTTGAGATTGTTGATGATATGCTTTGTCTGGTGATTGGTGAAGGGTGTATAGTCAGGGTCTGTGGGGAATTGTCTCTTACGTCGGATGACACGTCGGTCGTCTTTGTGAGGTTTTAGGTGGCTGACATGTGAAAAGTGATTGATGAGAGTGTTTGCTTGTTGTTTACATGATGGAGTAGAGTCTGTTGTTGTGATTGCAGCATGTGATTGTGTTGTGTTGCTGTTGGAAAGTGTGATGCTGTTTAGTGTTTTGTAGAGTTTTTGGGGTTTGTTTTGTGATCAAGTGTTTGTAGGAAGTTATTCCAATTTAGTTTTTGTTGTTCTTGTATTTTGTTGTTAGTTTGGGTGTTGAGTGCTTGAATTTGTTGTGTGATGTCTTGTGTGTGGGGTGCTGGGGAGTGTTTCAGTATGTCGCGTTGTCTGATGAGGTTTTGAATTTCTGGTGTGAAGTTGGGGTTGTGTCTTTTCCTGTTACCTCTTGGAATGTGTTTCTTGTCAGCGTTTTGGATCGTTTTATTGAGTATGTGTACAGCATTGTTGATGTTAGTGATGGGTGTACTGTTTAGAGTTGTGAAGTGTTGTTCTGTCTCATTTGTGAATGCTTCCCAGTTAGCTCTTTTATAATTGGTGTATGTGTGTTTGTGGCTAGCTGGGGTGAGTCTGGTTTTGGTGGTGATAATGATCGGGAGGTGGTCAGAGCCTAAGGTTCTGACCACCCTCCAGGATGTTGTGGGGGCGAGTTCTGGGGAGCAAAAGGTGATGTCAGGAGATGATGGGTTATAGAGGGCTTGGTGAGGAATATGGGTATGTTGATGGATGTCGTTAAGGATGATGAGGTTATCGGTTTGGTTTTGTAGTACCAGCCCTCTGTCTGTGTCGGGGTTGTCGACAAACCAGGCCGACGTCTTGGCGTTGAAGTCACCACCCAGGATGATGTGTGGGGTGTGTGGGGTGTTTGTGATGTGTTGTAAGTGTGGTCTGTATTCATTTGGTACTGTAGGGGATGTTTGGGGAGGGATGTATGTGTTTATGATGGTTATGTTGGAGTTGTTGCCAGTGCGTATTTTAATTGATTGTATTTCTGTTGTGTTATCATTTGGGGGGAGGAGGGATTTGGTTTGTACACTGGTTACTATGTATGATATTTCTTTGTGTACCAGGGTGATGAGTCCACCGCCCCCGCCGACAGCCCGGTCTTGTCTGATGGTGGTGAAATTATGAAATGTGGGTGTTTTTTGTGTTGTGCGGAGTTTTGTTTCTTGTAAGATGGCAATGTGTATGTTGTGTTGTTTGATGAAGTGTGAGAGTTCGTGTTTCTTTGTGTTGATGCCATCTATGTTCAGTTGAAGAATGTTAATGTTATGTGCACGATGTATGTTGGGTGCTGCTGCACGAGGATGGGGTGGGGGTGGGGGTGAGGGAGGGGCTAGGGGTTGGGATGGGTGAGGTGGGGGTTGGGATGGGTGAGGTGGGGGTGGGGATTGGGGAGCAGGAGATGGGGGTTGGAATGGATTAGGATGGGGTGTGGTGTGTTGAGTTGAGGATGTGGATGGTATGGGAAGGTTAGGTGGGTTAGGGAGGAGAGGTGGACGGGTTTTAGGGGGGGGAGTGGATGATATGGGAAGGTTAGGTGGGCTGGGGAGGAGAGGTGGACGGGTTTTAGGTGAGGGATTTGACTGGGAGAGGGAGGGGCATGAGGAACAGGTCCAGGTGTTTGTGTAGTGTTTCTTGGAGGCAAGTGTTGTGCAGGTGAAGTGGGTCCAGTTCCCGCATGAATTGCAGAGAACTGAACCCTTAGTATGGCGACTCGAAGTGATGGGTTTTGAGCAAGTTGGACATATGTATGTGTACGTATGTATCTGTGTTGGAACCACTACTGTTCGTTATATTTATCAACGACTTACCTGAAGTTATAACCAATGGAAGTGAGATATACCTGTATGCGGATGACACTAAGCTGTATAGAAGAGTGAGGAGTAAGGAAGATGTAGGTTTTCTTCAAGGAGATGTGGAGAGCATGAAGGGATGGTCTGAACATTGGTTAATGCCTTTTCATCCAAAAAAATGCAAGTACAGTACATGCGGATTGGGACAAGCAAGATAGACAAGGTAGGATACAGTATGTATGAAGCGATGGAGGAAGTGAATGCAGAAAAGGATATAGAAGTAGTGATAGACAATAAGGTAAATTTCTCAGAACATTTAGCGGAAAAGATAAACAAAGCCAATAGAATTGTAGGGCTGATAAGGACATTTGTGTCACTTGACGAAGAAATATTCAGGAATCTCTATATAGCGCTGGTTAGGCCGCACCTGGAATATGCGAACCAGGTGTGGGCTCCATATATGGTAAAGGATATAGAAGCAGTGGAGAAAGTGCAGAGGAGAGCTAGCAAGCTAGTACCAACGTTGAAGAACGCGGGCTATGAGCAAACCTGGTGGTCCCTCGGATATCCACCCCCGGCAGGGTTGGGTTATTGACACAGGGCCCTCCCGGTCGTCATCATGCGACTGTGTCAAGAGCATTGCAACGTCCCAAAGCTGCTTGTCAGTACAGCTATTTCTTTAGTAATATAAGGGGACTTCACTCTAACATCAATTCTGTACACCAATTTCTTCAAGCAGAATCCCCTACTCTCCTTTTTTTGACAGAGACTCAAGTAACATCCACATCTGACACGTCTAGATTTAATTTTCCAGGTTATCAACTGCTCCAAAATTTCAGACCTAAAGGTGGTGTATGTTGCTTCGCAAAATCTGAAATTGCCCTGGAGGAGGTTACTAGTTTCAATTGTCCCTATTTTGATTATTCTGTATACAAATTAATTTCTGCTGGTAAATTTAAATACATATGTTGCATCTGCCGTTCCCCAAATACTCCTCCAGAGCAAAGTCTTTTTGATTCTCTGTCCTCACAACTCAGTGTCCTCAACTTAAATGCTTCTTCTGAAATCACTGTGTTGGGTGATTTTAATGTCCATAATGTTGAATGGCTCACTCATTCAGCCAGGACTGATGATGCTGGTCTTGAATGTGAGCTATTTGCAGACTCATTTAATCTCATTCAACTAGTCAACCAACCCACCCGTGTACCAGATAATCCTAATCATAATTCCCACCTACTGGACTTATTTTTAACAACCAATTCAGAAAATTATGATGTTACAGTGAGGTCCCCACTTGGATCTTCTGATCACTGTCTGATACAGGCCACCTGTCTATCACCTGCCACACCTTCCCACTCTGAACCTGTTTTGGTGACTGAATGGCATTACGATGGGGCAGACTGGGAGGGTCTTCAGGGTTTCTTTATTGATATTCCCTGGACCTCTTTCTTTTCTAGTGATGCGCACTCTACCTTGAGCCACATACAAGATTTTGTAAAAATTGGAATGGAAACTTTTATTCCTCATCAAAAGTACAGTAAAAGATCTAATTCACCTAAATGGTTTGACCATGGTTGTGCTAGAGTGGCTGAACAAAGAGCAATAGCCTACAATGCATACACAAGATCAAAAACGCATGAAGCCTTTGGTTACTTTAGAAACATCAGAAATCATGCCAAAACTGTATTAAACCTAGCTAAATCAAACTTTCTCCATGAGCGGGCAAATAAACTTCTAAATAGTCCAAATGATAACAAAATATTTTGGTCTACTCTTAACTCATTCAAGTCCAACTTCGCTGCTGCTTCATCCATTCCACCATTAAGGTCTCCGACTGGCAATCTTGTAAGTGACCCACGAGGTGGAGCTAACCTTCTTGCGGATATTTTCTCCACCAACTCAACCTTAGATGAAATAAATCAAGATGTCCCTGTACTTAATTTTAATTCACCTGAAATTCCCTCACTTAAGATCTACACCAGACATGTCAAAACTATTTTGCAGAATCTCTCAGTAGATGGGGCTCCTGGTCCAGATGAAGTTCCTCCAGTAGTGCTTGAGAATTGCTCCTTGGTGCTCGCTCCTGTATTGGCAAAATTTTTCCGTCTGTGTACTCATACCTCATGCTTCCCAGTACCCTGGAAAGAAGCAAACATCCATCCAGTTCCTAAAAAAGGTGCCTCTTCAGATCCATCAAACTACAGACCAATAGCTATAACTTCCACTCTTGGCAAAGTTTTTGAAATTATATTAAATAATCACATAATTAAGCATCTGAGAATAATAAATTAATCAGTGATAGGCAATATGGTTTTAGACGATGTCGATCAACTGCAGACATTCTTTGCCTTCTTACGCATCAAATCAACCAAGCTACAGACCAACATGGTGAAACACATACAATAGCACTGGATATATCTAAGGCATTTGATAGAGTCTGGCATCAATCCTTATTGTCGAAGATGTCACACTACGGCCTTGCATCATTAGTTCCACTAATTTCTTCTTATCTTTATAACAGAAAAATACGTGTAATGGTAGATGGCCTTTATTCTCAATTTCACTCAATAAATGCTGGTGTTCCCCAGGGATCAGTTTTGGCCCCAACTCTGTTCCTCATTCATATCAATGATCTCATATCTACCACTCATAATCCAATACATTCCTACGCAGATGACTCAACACTCCACAGTTCCTTCACATTTACCAATTCTTTCACCCAACCCGATCTTATAAATTCAAAATAAACACTGCAATTTCTCTGAACCAGGACCTTTCTAGAATTAATGAATGGGGACAAGAATCTAGTTTCCTTTAATGCACAGAAAACCAAGTACATTCAATTTCTAACGACAGAATCTCACTGACTCCCATATATTTTTTAATGATGTAAATATTCCCACTTCCCCTAGTATTGACATTCTCGGTGTAACATTAACTAACTTGAGCTGGACACATTATGTTAGAAGCATTGCTAAGAATGCCTCTAAAAAACTGGGACTCCTGTACAGAGTTCGAGAATTCTTCACTGACGAGCAGTTGGCCGTAATATATAAAGTCATGTGCGCTCTCAGATGGATTACTGTTCACCTCTGTGGGGTGGAAGTGGAGTGGTTGCATTGAGGCAGTTGGACAAAATTCAAAATAAAGCTATTAGATTAATCAATAACCCTGCAATCACACAGGACCTTCCTACATTAGCCATACGAAGAAACGTTGCATCCCTTGCATTATTCTACAGATATTTTCACAGCAATTGTTCCGAGGAACTTGCTTCAATTGTGCCGCCTCTCCACATCTTTCCCCTAGAACTAGGGCAGCTGAGAGCGCCCATGAATTTACACTTTCTCCTCCACAATGCAGAACTTCTGCTTATCAGAATTCATTTATCCCCAGAGCTACTACTCTTTGGAATTCACTTCCCTCGAATTGCTTTCCACAAACTTACAATCAACAAATGTTTAAATCCAGTTGTTACAAACATTTTATGAATGGAGGATGCCTTTAGGCACATGGACCTTTTTGTTTTATCTGTGTTTTTCCTTCCTCCGTTCATTGTCTCTTAAAAAAAAAAAAAAAAAAAAAAAAAAAAAAAAAAAGGTTGAGGACACTGGGACTTCCGACACTGACATATAGGAGAAAGAGAGGGGATATGATAGAGACTTTTAAGATAGTGTCAGGAAAGTATGAGGATGTGTGTGAAGGTATCTTGATGCGGGAGGGAACAAGAACGAGAGGACACTCTAAGAAAATTTACAAAGAAAGAAATAGGCTTGAAAAGGCAAAGAACTTATTTTGTGATAGAGTGGTAAGAGTAGTGGAACGCACTGCCCCAGTATGTAGTCGATTCCGAATCAATAAGGAAGTTTGAAAGTAATCTTGATAAAGCATGGGGAAGACAAGATTTGAAGCTTGATTATAAAGCAAATTACAGAATAGTAAAAATGTTGCGTCTGCTGCCGCCGCCGCCAACACAGTGAACGACCGCAGTAGTGCAAGTACTGGCACTGAGCTGGATACACAGGCCTAGTTTGCCTTTTTCCAGAGGATCTACTGTAAGAAACTGTAAGAAACTATCCTCTAACGTCTTCCTTTCATGCTGGAAGTTTGCTCTCATTCATCCTGTCCCAAATAAGGGTGAACGCTCTTAACCCTCCAACTATCGTCCAATTGCTCTCATCTCTCGTCTTTCTAAAGTTTTTGAAACTATTCTTGCTTCCAAATTTCTTAAGCATTTCTCTTCTCAAAATCTGCTCTCAGATCGCCAGTATGGCTTTCTTAAGGGTCGCTCTACTGGTGATCTTCTTTCATATCTTACTAACTTTTGCTCATCCTCCTTTCGGGACTTCAGTGAGACTTTTTCTATTGCACTAGACATATCGAAAGCCTTCGATAGAGTCTGGCACAAATCTTTAATTTCTAAACTACCCTCCTTCGGTTTCTATCTCTCCATCTGTGCCTTTGTCTCTAATTTCCTTTCCGGCCGTTCCATAGCCGCGGTTGTGGACGGCCATCGTTCACTTCCTCACCCTATAAACTCCGGTGTTCCTCTGGGTTCTGTCCTATCTCCTATTCTCTTTCTAATTTTTATAAATGATCTCCTCAACTGTACCTCAATTCCCATCCATTCATACGCAGACGACTCAACCTTACACTACTCCATTAGTTTTTCAGAACGCCCCAGCCAGCAATCCCTCAACGACAAACGTAATGAAGCCATAGAACTCTTAAATTCTGATCTAAATACTATCTCCAATTGGGGCACAGAAAACCTTGTTACCTTTAATGCTTCCAAACCCAATTTCTCCATCTATCTACCCGTAAGGAACTCCCAGCGGACTATCCCTTATTCTTCAACAATACAAAAATCAATCCTTCATCTTCTCTCAATATTCTTGGTGTCTCTTTTTCTTCTGCTCTCAGTTGGAAGGACCATATTACCAGTCTTGCTAAGGCAGCCTCCCAGAAGCTGGGTGTGCTCAACCGCCTTAGGGGGTTCTTTTCCCCTGCACAGCTTCTTGCTCTGTACAGGGGCATAGTGCGTCCTTGTATTGAGTATTGTTCACATGTGTGGGGAGGTTCCTCTCACACCGCTCTCCTAGACAAAGTTGAAAGGAATGCCTTTGGTATCATTAACTCCCGTCCACTCACCAACTCTCTGCAATCTCTCTTTCTCCGCCGCAATGTTGCATCTCTCTCGCTATTCTATCGCTACTATAATAAGCAGTTCCTCAGAGCTTTCCCAGTGTATACCACCTCCTTTACGTAGGGCAAGTGGTACCCGTCTTGCAACTCAATCCCACCCCTACTCTGTGCAACTCTCCAACCCGAGAGTGAAACGTTACTCTCAAACTTTCTTCTACTCAACAGCTGAGCTCTGGAACTCTCTCCCAGAATCAGTCTTTCCCTCTTCCTATGACTTAAATTGCTTCAAACTCCGTGTGTCCAGGCATTTTGGCTCGAACGTCCCTTGATTTTGGCCCTGTCACTTTTTCAACTATGGGGGAGGCACTCGCTATAAGCAGTTCTGCCTTTTGCCTCCCTCAATCACATAGAAAAAAAAAAAAAAATCTAGGAAGGTGAAGACACACAGACATTTCTCGCTATTTCATCAGTTCAGCCGGACCACATGAGCTCCACATCAGAGCTCTTATAGGGCAGGGCCGAAGGATGAGGCAAGAACTGCTACACTGCAGCACCAACCAAGAAGTGATCAAGGGCAAAGAATGAAATATCAGGACTAAGGTATAAACAAATCATAGCGAGATGCAAAAAATGCATTACCGAATGGAATCAAGTCAGCTCGGCTACATCAGCAACCGAAGAGACAAATCAGGTCAGGAGTCTTCTACCTAGCCAGGCCAGGGAGACATGAGATATACTGTAGGTTGCCCGAGGACAACCGAATGGGACAGAATAAGAATAGAAGGGGAAAAACATAAAAAGAGAAATGGAAAACTACTCAAAATTAGTCAAGCTGACGACGAAAGCTCAAGGGCAGAGAGGAAGGGTAATTACCACAACCATCCCCCATCAAGCCCCAGTCGCCGGCCCCGAAGCCCCCCAACCGCACCAAGGAGAGTAGTAACAGGGGGGATATTACTGGCGAGTCCTAATATCCTTTACATATTATAATTGGCATGTACAGGTACTATAGTTAGTATTCAGAAATTTGTGATTAAAATACAGTAAGAAAAAGGGTAAAATAGGCTAACTTAAAGGGTGACTAAAGACTACAGTACCATAAAAAAAATCCTATTTAAATTCCAATATGTGTTTTGCGAAATTGTATTTAGCGCCGTTTTACTACTAAGAATGCCAAACAAGAGAGTCTACTGTGCTGGTATATTATTCTTCATTGTAAAATAATTTAAGTAGGCCAACGAGTTTCAGGATAAAACTCTCACAGGGCTGGCTCAAAGGATTACATAAAGAGGGTGGGGGTCGATTTTGGAATGATCAGAACAGAGAATGGAGAGTACAGAATTAAAACTAGTGGCAAAGTTTATCAGAGTCTGGACAGGAGTATATTTATTAGTGGCCCCTCCATCATTGACGAACATGCCTATTACATAAGGCATCCTCTTCAAACACTAATCCGCCGTAGTTTTGAATCTACCGCGCAGAGCATTTAAAAAACTGAGGAGCCTTCATCATGAGCGCACGCGACCTCACTCATGGCTTCAGTCATTATGAATTGGGTTCTCACTACGAAAAAACTTCGTAAAAAATAAAAACAAAAAGAAAATAAGAATAACTATCCAATAAGCTTTCCATCATATCGTGGATGTACTTGTGTGGATTTCTGACCAGACGCTGATTCAGGCGTCATTCTTCCTTCTCTGCTCTGCGCTCAGCCCGCCCGGACGTGCCTCCCCACGCTCCGCTGGTTCCGCATTCGTTGCGTCCCTAGTGAGTTTTTTCTCATTTGTTTACTCCAGGATGTATCGAGTAAGGTTAGGATAGGCGTAGCAGGAGTGTCCTGGGCTGGTTGCCCGCAGTGCAGTGTATTTTGGGTCGAGTGTATGGGGCATCTATTTCGGATGTACCCTCGTGGTCACGTTGTGGACATGTGAACTTTTTCACAGTTGAGTTAGTTTGTGATGCAGGCGGCTTTCACTACGCGTTAATTATTGCTGCCTTTTATCTTTCTGATGAGGTAAGCTTGTTTTCTGACGTTCCCAGCGTATTTTTCTTCACTTAGTGAAGTTTTTTCTGGGTCCCGAGTCAGTCTTCCCTGGGTTGGAAGTTGTTGCTACGGTGGTGTGTTGGCGGTGGTTCCTGTTGTGATATTTCCAGTGTGTGTGTATATTTCAACTGTTATTATGCCGTCTGCCTAGGCCTAGCCAGCCGCTCGTAGCTTTGCCACATGTACTAGTGTTATTATTTATTATTTATAAATATGCCCTACTGTGTCATGTGTATCCGGGTTTTAGTTGTGTATTGGCTAATTCCTCGGACTATAATTGTTTCCTGGTTTAGTTGTGTATTGGCTAATTCCACGGATTATGGTGTGACCTTGGGTTAGTCGTGCGTGGCTCTCCTCGTGTCTTGTGTTGTTCAGATGGTGTCTGTTCAGGGTGGGTTTCCTTCCGGCGGGTTTTTTCTCGGTTTCACCATGAAAAAATCCTGGCCGAGAGCAGTGTTGGGCCACACGTGGTTGTTAACTCTGGCTTGTATCCCCGGCGGGGGGGGGGGGGTGTCTGTGGCTCTCCAGGACTGCGTCTCTGTGGGTGCCTGGTTTCAGGCCTCCTTTGATTCCCGGCAGGATGGCTGTACCCATCCATACAAAACGGCGTTCTTGTGGACATACGTTTTGGGGGTTTTTCTACCTGGTTTTACGACAACCACATGAAAAACCTAGCTGTTGTTTAGGCTTTCCTCCCCGGCGATCTTTTACAAAGAAGTGGGGACAGGAACTTATGGGGTTAACTTTTAAACTTCTCACCCGGCGGGTGCACCTGGGTAGGGTGGGATGAACGACTTATGTCTTTCAGTTAGTTAACCAATCCATTTTAGTGATACTCTGTGTATCGCTGCCTTTACTCTTACGGCGATTGAAGGTTCAATTAGGTTAAATATCGATTCTCACACCCGGCGGGTGCTCCTAGGTGGAGGAACTAAGGAATTTACAAAATTCAATTTAACCTCTTAAATTAGTGATACAATTAGGTATCGCCGCCTTCTAACTTACGGCGATCTTTTGTGACAATTCGTTAAACATCAGATCTCGTATCATCCTGCCCTGGGCTATTCTACTAAAATAATTCAAGGGCCGGCGTCTTTATGGGGGGTTGCTTTGTTACAAAATTGAATCTTGAGACAGTCACCTCCTCCAAGAGACTATAAGTGCCATGCTGGACCATTATATCAGAGGGTATTCTTCACTTTCTTTAGCAAAAGATTTGTTTAGACTTTTTACACCCCGCCGCGTAGCGAGATGTGTTAGTTGTGTCTTTGCATCTCGTTACCCGGCGGGTTATTAACACTTGTGTGCGAACATGTTGGATTAACCTTATGAGCATTAATTCCTGGAAATTTTATTTTTTTCCAGAGCTGAGCTCCGGCGGACCAATACAGACCCGGCGGTAGTTTTCACCCACCAGTCTCTGTCATGGCTACCGTGGCCCCAGTTTTTGCCCTGTGCATTACCCCTACTTGTGCTGGTATCCCTATTTTTGCACACACCCTTTGCATAAGGTGTGTTAAATGTCTAGACCGTTCAAGGGGTCTCTGGGTTATGCATAATTGTTCCTTTTGCTCCCAATTAGCTGTTAAAGTCTATCTATCTATCTATTGCCTGACGCCGTGATCCCCGAAGGGGTGGCCACGAACGAACCGGCCCCATGCACCTCTGTCCCCAGTCAGTCGACGCCCCTCCCCCCAACCAGCACCGCCTTCGTTCATGTACTTCCTCACTCCATCCTTCCACCTCATATTCGGTCTACCTCTCCCCCTCTGTCCCTCCACCTCGCTCTCGTACACCCTCTTAGTCATTCTCTCGCTTTCCATACGTTCCATATGGCCGAACCATCTCAAGTTGTTCCTTTTCACACTTTCCAGCACATCTACCTCCACACCACACCTCCTTCTTACTTCCTCATTAGTCTGTCTATCCCTCCATGTAACTCCGCATGCACTCCTTAAGTAATTCATTTCCACTGCTCTCACTCTTGGTCTGAGTCTCTCAACCAACGTCCATGCTTCGCTTCCGTAAGTCAGTGTCGGGATTACCACACTGTCATGCAAGGACTTCTTCACTTCCATACTGACCACCCTATTTCTTGTTACTGCTTTTAGCGTTCCTACAACCCTCTTCCCCTGTTGTACCCTCTCCCGCACCTCTTCATCCATAGTCCCATCTTTACTCAACACCTGCCCAGATACTTAAAAGAGTTGACGATCTCCATAGCCTGACCGTTCAGCTTCACCTCACACTCTGTGACTTCACCCCTTTCGAAGACCATAACCTTGCTCTTCCCCGTATTTACCTTCAAATTCCGTTTTTCGCACACTGTTCCAAACTCTGTACCAGACCGTGCAACTCCCATCCATTATCACTCATCAGATCTGTATCATCCGCAAACAGCATTAGGTAGCTTCCACTCAATTCCTCCCTTTTCAGCGATACACCAACATCCACTGCTCTTGATAGTATTTCTTTCATGACTCCATATATACAGTAAACAACCACGGGGACATCACACACCCCTGTTTCAAACCAACATTCAGGTCAAAGAACTCGCTCTGCTCACTCTCCACACGTACTGCCGCCTTTGCACCCTCATACATGCTCTTCACTGCTTTCAGCAACTTGCCCTCTACTCCGTATATTCTAAGTACTTTCCACAAACCTTCTCTATCCACTCTGTCATAGGCCTTCTCCAAGTCCATAAAGGCAACATACACCTTTTGTTTCTTCTCCAGATACTTCTCCACAACACAAAGTTAAAGTCCTTTGTGAAAATGATAAGACCGCGGCGGTAGCGTTGAGAGAGGTTCGACAACAGATGTCGGCCTACACTACCATTGTCGCGCATAAGTCACTTCAATGTGACAACGTCCCACTTTGGGATAGATTGCTGTCAGAACACCCTCCCCCTAAACGTTCCTCTAGAGTCACGAGTATTAAGCCGACGGAGACTAGTCAGGGTTCTGTATCGTCTGCGACTACACCTAAACGCCAGAGAGAGCCTACACCCCCGGCATCCGCCTCCTCGTCGCGGGCGAGATCTAGGTCAAGGTCACCTCTCAGACACCAGTCATCTAGTCGTGCCTCTTCACCGGCGAGTAAGACGGAAGGTTCCACCAGTGGTCACGGCGGAGATTCCTCCAGATCTAAGACTAGTTCGCGGTCACACCGCAGCCATAAATCCTCCAAAAAGGATTCACATCGGAAGTCCTCTCGACATTCCCCAAAGTCTAGTGCATCTCATCGTACCTCTACACCTGACAGAGTTTGTGTTACGGCCTCAGAGTCCAGTGCAGCGCCTGTCCCTAAGGAGGATTTGCCAATTAATATTTTAACCCTGGAAATGGAAAGTTCAGGAGGGTCAATAATTGAGAATGTTTCAGACTCTCAAGAGAGCGTAGGCCAGGGCCTCGGTGTTTGGCGGTTTGCTCAACCAGGGTCTGACCACCCACGTCCGACTCATACGAGTCACACAGTAGCCGACGTCCACAGGGACGCGGCGATCCCATCCTCTATCCCAGACTTATCTTGGAAACAAGGTACCCCTGCCTCGGCGGGGTCTTCTCAGGAGGATCGGGAGGAAAAAGACGAAGTTTCAATAATTTCGGATATGGAAGGACAAGGGTCAGGCTCAGGCTTGGACGCCGCACGGGATAATAATGATTCACCTGTAAGTTCTTCATCAAACCAGTTTGTTACAGCACAAGAAATTGATGGGTTGCTTACTCATGCTTTATCTACATTTTTTGGTCAACAACAGGAAAACCCCACAATGGACTTGGGGGCTCCCCCGACAAGTTCTACGGTACGGCCTCTGATGACGTCAATTGATTTATCTAAGATTCCTAACCCTCCTACTCTGTCACCTGCAAGGAGCACTAAGCCTGCTACGGCGGCATTGACAACTTCAAATGTCAGGGTCATAACGGATGTCAATCCACCCCCTCTAGACAAAGCGCCTCTTAGAAAGGTAGCTATGCCCCTGCTTTATGGGCCAGACGAGTCATGGGTTCTTTTGAACCCCTCTAAACCAGAGCTTGCCCAACCTACCTTGTCAGGGGAACTCCCGGTACCGCGTGAGTGGTTTATCCAGGGCAACAAGTCAAAGAAATTAAGGGCCATGGATGCCTTGGGTAATGTTCTGGACGTAAACATCAAGGCTATACCTAGTTATTATCACCAGGATTATTTTGTGTATGCTTCTAAGCCTGCTTTACCCCCTGCCTCAGCTTTAAAACTATTTTCAGACTGGTCTAAGCTGGATGGGTTTAATGATATTAAGACTCTGTCAGCTCTTACTCCTGAACTAGATTTACAGACCGTCACAGACGACGCAGCTAATCCAGTTTTGAAGGTGGGACAGTTGGGTCCAGGACCTTGGGTGGATTGGGAGGTAGAGGCTCAAAACTTTGCAACCACTTTCACTTCTAAATCTTCCCACCAGATCCCTCAAGATACACATTCATGGTTCTCCATGCCGGTGGGTTCTGCCGGCGGAGTCCCGGCAGCTTTGTTTGCATTCCTAGCTGCCCCTAAGATTAATCTTTGTGAACTGAAGGACCCGTTCACTACACCTACCCCTACTCACCTAGACAGAGAATTTAGGCTACGGGGAAAAGCTTTTCGCCTGTTTTCACAGTACATAGTATATCAGCAGGTGGCTAAGTCTTTACTACGGTCCACTCAGGCAATCGCAGACGCGGATGCTCGAAGATCGGTTGAGTTATCCCGGCGACTGATTCTTCAGTCGTCAATCCAATCCTTAGGTGACATACGCACCGCCTTGCTTGAGGCGGTGCGAGCACGACAAGATCTTAGGATGTCGTTAGTTCGCAAGCTACCTGATCGCATTGCTAACCAGGTGGTGATGTCACCAGTACTTACTCCATCTTTAATGTCCCCTGAAGTATGGCGAACGGTGTTCAATATGGCACAGGCCGTTAAGCACAGTCCCACCCCTTCTAAGAAACCTGCATTTAACTTCCCCAAACCCAGGCCTCCTACTAAAGCTCAGCCAGGGGGATCTAAACCTTTTCTTCCGCCTAAGTCCTCCCACTCCCCCCAGGGTCAGTACAGGCATAGACAGAGTAGGTTTTCAGGTCAGAGAGGACGCGGCCAAAATACACCAGGTCAGGGCCAGTCTTCGGCCAACACCAGCCAGCCGGCGAAGCGGCCAGCACCAACCCCACCATAAAAAAACTAAAGTCTCTCTCACTCCCGGCGCCTACCTTAAGGCCGGAGGAACCGAGGGTAGTACAGCCGGCGAACCCTTGTCTGCTAACTGGGTCGTTCCGAACGTGTCACCAAGCATGGCCGTTAAACACTTGGGCACGGATGGTGGCACGCAAAGGCATCACTTGGCAGTGGCTCCGGCGACCTCGATTACGTCAGCCGACAACGGCGAATTTTGTTTCTTTAGAGGTGGAGTCACTAGCCCAGGAAATGATTGCCAAGAATGTCATCATCCCGGTCCCCCCAAATTACCCTGTATTCACGTCCAAACTATTTTTGGTTCCCAAAAGGGACAGTGTTCAGATGAGGCCGGTCGTAGACCTGTCTTATCTGAATCTTCACATTCACAACGAATCTTTCAGAATGTTAACAGTACACCAAATCAGGCTAACACTTCCGCCGGGAGGTTAGATGTGTTCACTAGACCTGACAGACGCCTATTGGCACGTATCGGTCAACAAAAGATTTCAAAGGTTTTTGGCCTTACGGATCAGGCACCAAAATTTTGTTTTTCAGAGGATGCCGTTCGGCTTGAACCTGGCACCTCGATTATTCACAAAACTAGTCCGGCAAGCCCTGATGCCATTGTTAAAACAAGGGATCAGAGTGTTGTGGTATCTGGACGACTGGCTGGTGGTGGCAGACACAACAATTATGCATAAAACATGTCAATATCATTTTAAATCATGTCAAAACTCTAGGCTTCAAGGTAAATCTGGTAAAGTCAAACCTTGTTCCCTCACGAGTAATTCAGTGGATAGGGCTGGTCTGGGACACCGCCGCTCTCACTCTGAGTCAGAGTGTGGACAATCGCAACAGGTTTCGCAGGAAACTGTTCAGGTTTCTTCACAGTCTGACTACGACGCGAAGGGTCTGGGAGTCTCTGGTCGGCTCTCTCAACTGGATTCAACTAACTGTCAAGTTGGGCCGGTTGAAAGTAAAACGATTAATATTGGAAGGCAACAAATATTTCCCGCTCTTACCGGCGGGAAAATTATGGCCCATCCCGAAATTAATCCACACCTTACTAGCGGTCTGGGCGAAGAGGGAAACATTGCACTCAATAATGTCATGGACCTCTCCTCCACCAACGGTATGGGTAGACACGGATGCGTCAGGCACAATAGGTTGGGGATTTCAGTCAAATCAGGGGCACCAGGGTCAGGGGCTTTGGTCCCACTTAGAAATCTCGCACATCAATGTCAAAGAATTACTAGTCCCCTTGTATTTCCTTCAGGCTCACGGCCCGGCGTTACGGGGCAAGTCGGTGGCCTTCAGAATGGACAATCTGAATGCAGTCCACTGTATTCAGAAACAAGGGTCAACGAGGTCAAGGAAGTTGCTAAACGTGTCGGAAGAGATTTTTGCTCTAGCCAACAGTCTAGATATTTATCTTCACGCATCTTATCTCCCAGGCGTAGCGAACGTCTGGGCAGACGCTCTGTCCCGGAGACAGAGCACGACAGTAGAATGGGAGCTCAAGCAACCCATTTTCAACCTAATGATTGCAGAGCTCTCCCATCCACAAGTGGATCTTTTTGCGTCCGAGGAGACTCACAAACTCCCTCTATACCTCACCCGCCGGGCGAAAACGCCGGCAGGGGGGCCAGACGCCCTAGTGATAGACTGGAACAGATGGAGCTCCATCTATCTGTTTCCGCCGCCAGATGCGTCACTAATGTGCCACGTAGTGAACAAACTACGAGATTATCGAGGCTTAGTCTCGCTAATCGCGCCACTGTGGCCGGCGCAGTTGTGGTACCAGCAATTGAAAATGTGGTGCCCGGACCCGGTATCGCTCCCGGTCGGGTATTTCCACTTAGACACGATTGGCAACCTAGCGACCTCGCTGACTTTTGCATTATGGACATTCAGGAGGCCAAGTGGCTAGCACCATACGGTAGAGATGTGACAAATAAATTACTTAATCAATATACTCAGTCTACAAAACGACAGTATCAATCACATTGGCAAGCCTTTACTTCTTGGATCGTTAGGACAGAACAAACTGTACCCTCAGTGGCATTAGTTTTTAATTATTTGAATTATCTGTTTGAGCAGAAACGTTTATCTGTGGTAACATTAAAAAATCACTTAACTGCGATTAGAGTGCCCTTTTTAGACCTTACGGGTCTTTCCATACCGGTAGCGGAGGAAACAGGTTTTATGAGAGCATGTTTTAAACTCCGCCCACCTCCCCGTCAGCTCATGCCTACTTGGTCTCTGGACAAAGCTTTGTCTTTGCTTCACTCTCGTCTGTACCAAAATACTGCAGACTTTGCATTATTCTTAAAAAAGGCGGTTTTCCTTTTGGCTTTGGCCACCGGAAACAGAGTGTCTGAGCTGGCGGCGATGAGCAACACACCTAATTGTCTTAGGTTTGGTAGACTTAATGAATGTATTTCCATTGCACCATCCCCAGGTTTTGTAGCCAAGAATGAGCATAGTGCACACGTGTTTTCTGAGTTCACGGTGCCGGCGATAAAAAGGGGAAAGGTGCATCATAATTTATGTCCAGTACAAGCTCTAACCAAATATTTGAGAGTAGCTCCTCATAACCCCCAAGGTGCTTTATGGGTAGCAAGTACGGGTAAACGCTTACTTAAACGGCGATTAGCCTCTCTTCTGGTAGAAGTCATTAAAGAAAGTAATCCCGGCGTTGTGGGTCGGGCCCACGATTTACGCAAATGGGCAGCCTCTTTACGTTTCCTGAAATTTTTTTCAGTTGAAGACATAGCGTCCACACAGTTGTGGGCGTCTAATCATACGTTTCTGTCTAGATACTTGTCAGTTGCTCTAGACAAACCTTCCTTACCATGTATAGCTTTAAGGCAGAGGGTCTAGGTGGCCCTGCAGTCACTTTTGTTTACTTTCACGGGAAAGGGGGGGGGGGTGCAGTCAGTTGACATAGGACACCCTAGACCCCGCCGGAGTATGAGAGCTGTGATACAATTTAAGGTTAAAATGTGATATGAAATTTCTCAGTGAGAAATTGTGCTAGTACAATGTTAAGTACAAAACAACGGTGTTGTTAGAGTAGTTTAGCTGCGAAAGCAATTTAATTTTAGAATAATGGAGTTCCTTTGCAATTTATCTCCAAGTTTATGTTGGGGTTTATTATGTGCACATATAAACTGATAACTTGTTATTTTTTGTCACCACTCGTTGAGTGGGGTGCCTTTGTAACTACAGATCTGTGTTCAGAATCTTCAGGGTTACCCATTTTTTGTCAGGCAGGCTTCTTTGAAGCACGCACCTGCCTGAACCCCCTTTTTCTTGTATTTTTTCGGCTACGCCGTTGTTAAATATATTTTCAAAGTAAGAATACTATGTGGTTGTTTTTATTATCTGCTTTTCTAGAGTTATGATATGATTACGAATGTCCCCCTCCAGTCTTAGAAATCAGGCATGTTCGTCAATGATGGAGGGGCCACTAATAAATTATAGGTTTGACTCCTGTAAGGAGATAAAGAAACCCTAATATTTAGTAGTGCCCCCGTAATCATTGACGACTGGGGCCCTCCCGACCGTCCCCTTCCCATTCGTTGATGTATTAAGGATTTTGGTTTACTTGATATGTCAGTGAAGGAAGAATGACGCCTGAATCAGCGTCTGGTCAGAAATCCACACAAGTACATCCACGATATGATGGAAAGCTTATTGGATAGTTATTCTTATTTTCTTTTTGTTTTTATTTTTTACGAAGTTTTTTCGTAGTGAGAACCCAATTCATAATGACTGAAGCCATGAGTGAGGTCGCGTGCGCTCATGATGAAGGCTCCTCAGTTTTTTAAATGCTCTGCGCGGTAGATTCAAAACTACGGCGGATTAGTGTTTGAAGAGGATGCCTTATGTAATAGGCATGTTCGTCAATGATTACGGGGCCACTACTAAATATTAGGTTTTCTTTATCTCCTTACAGGAGTCAAACCTATAATATATGATAAGATCTAATATAACCAGTCCATGCAATGTTGAAGTTCTATGAGATCAGATTACAATTTGGTGAGTTTAATACAGTACTTGAGCAGTCATCAATGATCAGACCTTATACGAACTGTTATTTATCAACCAGTCAATATACGATCAATCATGATGTATAAATATCTACATGGATGAGGCAATGAGAGAAGTAAAGAACAGAACAAGAGAGGGAGTAGAGATTGTGAGTGATGGGAACAGAATGACTGTCACTAATGTGTTGTATGCAGATGACACACCGTTATGTACCGAGGGCGACAATTAGCCAGGTGGTGGAAATATGTGTGGAAGAATGTGAAAGACGAGGTCTGAAAGTAAATGTTAATAAAAGCAAAGTAATGGTAGTAGAAAGAGAAGGAGACACTGTGTGTAATATTATTTTTATTAATCTCACCACCACACCCCCAATGAAATTAATTAAAGTATATATGATCCACCGGGATTCGAACCCGGGTTATCACACACATATTTTTGCCACCTTAACCATTACACCACCAGGACGGTTAAAGGTTTATGCACACGCCTACGACTTATTATCCATTCTCGAATACTGGATATTAATCTAATCATGTTCATATTCCCAACCGCACTATGGTAGCCTACTGTTGTAAGAATTAATGGAGAACAACAGCTTGAACTAGTAGAAGAGTTTATGTATCTGGGAGCCATGATTAAGAAAAGAGAAGTAGAAAACAGAGTAACACAAGGAAGAAAGGTAGCTGGAGCAATGAAAGCCTTGTTTAGGAGCAGAAACTTGAGTATGGAAGCAGTTAGAGGATTGCATTAGGATGTGTTGGTGCCGACATTGATGTATGGATGTAAAACTCTGGTATGGCATAAAAGTGAAGTCACAAGTAAGAGCAGTTGAAATGGATTTGCTAAGAAATGTATGTGGAGATCAAAGAATAGACAAAGTAAGAAGTGGAGAAGTGGAGTCAAGAAGTCGGTAGAGCAAAAGGTTGAAGAATGTGTTCTCAGATGGTATGGTCACATGATAAGAAGAAAGAATAGTTAAAAAGATCTATGTCAGTGAAGTGGAAAGAAGAAAAAGGCGTGGAAAGCCGAGAAGAAGATGGTATGATATGGTTTATTATGTTTTTTCCACCAACCAACTTCACCTCTAAACTCAATTAATGAAATCAACAAATACATGTGGCACTCCAGGGACTCGAACCTAGGATACTCACATCGAAATTCCACGCACTTATGCATTACGCTATCAAGAATGTCAGAATGTGTCATAGGGAATAGTTTGAAGCAAAATAATTAGCAAATGAAAGGAATGAATGGAGGAAGTTTGTTAAAGAGAGTACATGAAGGTCTCTGGATCATTTTAAATGACAAACCTGGAAGGTCTATATCCCAGATGTGAGCCTTTATGTCATGTGAGCCGGAGTTCGGAGGGGAGGGGGGGTGACCAGTTAAAAACAAAAACTTACTTTAGATACTGGTATGAAGCTACTGCTACAAAGATTACAAATTATACTGTATCTTGAAGGACTTACATGGTTTACTTCAAGTACACAATACTATCATGTGTTCATCAATTACAGCATTCTAATTTAATTTTTCTTCTGCCAGTTTGAAGCTCTGCCTGTTATAAAGTTATTTTGCAAGTTTTACATTATAATAAAGTTCAACAAGTTAAGCAGGTATCACACAAAAGCTTTTATCGTCAACTTTCGATGGTTTTCCAGAAACATTTCTGGGATCACTTGCACTGGTATCAGAAACTAGATGGAAGATTAATTAACCCCTTCCGACAACTTAATGAAACTTATTTATCTGTTGACAGTAGCCACACTATTTGGCACTATTTGGGTGAACTGTTATTTGTGGTACTGCCTGGCTCGGTAGGAAATTGCCAACTAGCTCCGCCTTTAGTGTTGCCCATCACCGAGCACTTGTTAAAATTACACGCGATTATATACGCAATCACTAAGTCTCCCAATTTATATACTCAGTTCGCGTGCAAATAGGTGTTTGGTCCAAACCACTTACAGTAGGCTCACATATCTCGATCAATCTCATCTCGATATTTCGCATCTCGATGCCACCTTCAAGCTCTCCCCAATCACAAATCTCGATGAAAAAACGTTAATCTCGATAGCTAAATATCGATGCTAGATGCTTATATACTAATATAAAGAGATTAATCTTGACCAAATCGATGTGTGAACCTCAGTCATTGTGTTTTGTTCACCTGTATACTAATGTACCGCTAGTATCGATCGTCTCAAGCAGTAGTCTAACCCGTCTCTGCCGCTTTCATTTACGTAGTAATATAAATTACTTTTCCATGTTTTAATATACATTATTATTTGTATGAGGAAAATCTAATATAATAATAGTAAAGACAAAAGAAAACTTGATTAAACTTTATACCATGGAAAATTTATTGAAGTCGGTAGATCTAGCGGCCACTTGGTGTACCAGTCACACGTCCGCCATTCGCTTGAAAACTTGTATTGTGAAGTCGTCTACCTGGACCTTTTTTTATCGCATTCATAAAATGCCGGTACTAGTGGTGACAGGGTGAGGGAAGCAATTGCAAGAATTGATGACGATGACTGTGCGCCGGTGCGGAGACGCAGTAACCTAACTGCGTTCGCCTCGGAACCAACAATCAACCACACAAACCTCTTTATCAATAAATATAAGGTAAAAATAAAACTCTTTCATTATTAATTTTATCTATTTTAACATATTATATATATTGCATGTGATTGTGGGGGGCAAATGTGAAAATTGACAGATTTGATGTAGGTTAGTCGGCAAGTGGCTGGAACCGATTGTATTTTTTCCCATAAGAAGTTAACTTCGCATCTCGATATTTCGAATCTCGATCGGTATTTGTGGGAACCAATTATGATCGAGATTGGAGATTCCACTGTATATACTCGATCGCGTGTAAACTGCCCGAGGGGGTTAAGATGACAGAATTATTTTGTTTCTCTCGTAAGTTGCCAGAACAGCAGTGACGATAACATTTGAAGGAAAAGGTACTTGTGTGATATCAGCTTGAGACAACAAACCCCATATAGCTAATACTACATTCTGTCCCATAATCATACAAGGCAGCCACTCCATTACACTTCCAATGACCTTGTTGACTTACCTCTAGTCTACTCATTCCTTTCTATATCCCAGTAATCTAGCTTTTGGTGTTATCTAGCGCCTCTAAGCTCGACTTGAGGTCTTGAGGTTTGAAGACCCCGTGTTCCGTGATCACTCCCGTTATCAGGTCGGCAGGGGTCACATCAAAAGCAGGGTTCCAGCAGTTGATGCCTAGAAGAGGAGAAAGTACCTGTATGTGAGTACTGTACAGTATATCAAGTGCACAGACACAGTACCACTACCACATATGTTTAACACTGTTCTTAACACTCTCGCTATCCTGTGGAAAAAATAAAATAAAACACAAATTCACACACACCCAGGTCACCCAGGAGAAGATCCAGAGACCAGGGATCACTAAGGGCACTCCAGCACTCCCTCGGCACCCGATCTCCCAGAGAAGTTCCGGTCTCAGCAGGCAGACATGTAACGGAGCACACTACAGTGCCCGCCCACCACACATCTAGGCGTACCATTCATATATATACCGGCTCACCGGGCCAGGCGCCTGACTGACTATTATCTAGTCCAACTGGTGCCCGACCCCCTCTCCCAAACGACTGCGTTTTCACTCATTTATTCACTAGCATTCTCCATTCATTCCTATTTCTTACCACTTCTCTTGCCTGATCTATAATCATTCCTCTATCTCCCAATGCTTGCACTACACAATCTCTCCATCTCAATGGAGGTCTTCCTACCCGTCTACCTCCCCTTGTATCTGACTCGCATATTCTCTTTGTAAGCCTTTCATCTTAGATTCGCTCAACATGTCCATACCAGCACAGCACCCTTCTGTCCACTCTGGTCGACAGATGTTCCTGCTGCCCCACTCTCCTATGTATCTTTTCATTCCTCAATGTGTCTCTACGAATCACTCCACACATGCTCCTCAAGCAGCTTATCTCAATCACAGAATTTATTGCACCAGAAACCAATGAGATAGGTACAGAGGAAATGCCGGAAGTAACATTTAACAGACCAGAGCTCATAGACAAAATGAGTAAGGTGGATCCAAACAAAGCCGCTGGACCGGACGGAGTATCAGGCTGGATTATTAAAGAAAATGCTATGGAACTGAGTATACCGTTATATGACATAATGACCAAATCATTGGACACAGGGATAGTACCTACAGAATGGAAAAGAGTAAACATTATTCCTATATTTAAGGGAGGAAGCAGAGATAAACCACTGAACTATAGACCTGTATCACTATTGAGCATCCTCATGAAGATTCTGGAAGGATTAATAAGGGACAAGTGGGTGAACTACCTGGAATCCAAAAGATTAATTACTGACCGACAATTTGGATTCAGAGGTGGCAGATCATGTGTAAGCAACTTGTTGAGTTTTTACTCTAGAGTAATAGACACAGTGGACAAGATGTTGTTGATGATGCTTTTATTTTATACTAGCCCACTGGGCCTAGGCCCTCTCAAGGCTAGTGGTGGAGGAGGTGGTACAGAGTTTAAAGTCACGTATATGTCAGCAGTTATATGTCATTGTATAAATTTATCGCTCTCAGGAAGTGACGAATAGGGGTGAAATTGAAAGAGTCTGAGTCAGAGAGGATGCCATGTAATGAGGTGTTCAGCAAGAATCTCCGTCTTTCAGATGCATAGACGGGACAAATACAAAGAAAGTGAAAAACAGTCAATGATGTATGGCAATGTTGGCATTCAGGTGGTGGACCACGAGGGGTGGACATCAGGTAACCATGTGTGAGGCGCGTGTGGCCTAAACGTAATCTAGTTAATAGGGTTTGGTCTGCACGTGAACCATTAATTGAAGAGGGCCACAAGTGTATGTCATCCTTAATGGAGCGAAGGTGGCCAGTTAATGGTTGCGCTCTCCACTCAACTCGCCAAGCGTCATAAACATGGCGACGGAGGACAGGGAGCATATCCTCCGAACGCAGCAAAGTAGTAGAGGGTGTACCATGACACGCTTGCTTAGCGAGGAAGTCTGCACGCTCATTCCCGGGAATTCCTACATGCGCGGGGATCCAGCACAGTGTGATGGAACGATTAGCGCACTGTAATTTGTGTATTGTGTGGATGATAGTCTTGACCAATGGGTCCTTGGGGGCAAATACACATAAGGCTTGCAGTGCACTCTTTGAGTCACTACAGATAACGACCCGTGGAGAGTTCCTCGACAATGAAGAGATGGTGCTTAAAGCACCTTGAATAGCCCATAATTCAGCAGTGAAAACCGTGGAGTGATGGTGTAAGGTACTTTGAGACAAGCCATGGTCTGAGACTGCAGCGCAACCCACGGCATCCGCAGTTTTCGAGCCATCGGTGTAAATGAAAACAGCCGGGATGTGATCATCAAGATGTTGTAAAGCGAGATGTCGACGTTGAGATGGGGCTCGGGCATCAAGTTGATCTGCTAAGTGAAAGCAAACTGTAGGGTGTTTTAGGGTCCACGGAGTGATGTGACTAGGAGGGGGAGTTATGGGAGGAACGGTGATATTGTAAGTGGAGAGCAATTGGCGAGACAATAGTGGGAATGGCACTGGAATGGTTGAACGATAGTTATCTGTGGAATGGAATAGTTCTAGTAGAGTTGGGTCATGACGGAGGCGAACAGCCGTACGCATGAGGACTAATCGACGGTGATAGGCTAGAGGTAAGGTCCCAGCCTCGCATAGGATATTGGAGACACGAGAGGAACGGAATGCCCCTGAGCTAATGCGGATGCCCAAATGGTGTACGCTGTCGAGGGTTCCTAATGTGGAAGCAGAGGCCGTGCCATAGACAGGGCTACCATAATCTAGGGCTGAGAGGATGGTAGCTCTGTAGAACAGTAAAAGCGTAGCGCGATCTGCGCCCCAATGGACTCGTGCGACTGTTTTCAGAACATTCATTCTCTGGAGGCAACGGGCCTTTAAGCAGGCAATGTGACTCTTCCAATTGAGGTGAGTATCAAAGATTAAACCAAGGAACCTGGTATGTGGAAGGATCTGAATATTAGAATGTCCCATGGTGAGAGTAATGGACTGGTTACGTAAATGTCGAACATTTCTATAGAATACAACGGCGTTAGTCTTTTCAGCAGAAAATTGAAAACCAGCAGTGGATGCCCAAGAGTGGATGGATTTTAGAGCAATGTTGAGACGCCGTTGTATGTGAGTCAGACTGGGAGAAGTATAATATATTGCGAAGTCGTCCACATACAAGCTATACGATATTTCAGGTGGGAGGCTGCGTATGACACTATTGATCGCCATAATAAAGAGTAAGCTGCTAAGGGCACAGCCTTGTGGTATTCCATTAATTTGTGACATAATGTCCGATAGGAGACCATTATTTTTGACCTGGAATGTACGGTTAGAGAGAAAATTTTGTAAAAAGCAGGGAAGAGGACCCCGCATGCCAGAATCGTGTAAAATTTTAAAATCCTGTGTCTCCATGTTGTGTCATAAGCTTTAGCAATGTCAAAAAATATTGCCACTGTGGGTTGGTTCTTGGAGAACCCATCACGTATTTGGTGTTCAAGGCGAATAAGTGAGTGCAGTGTAGAACGGCCAGGGCGGGAACCATTCTGATATGGGGATAGGAGGGCATGTGACTCAGCGTAATGTAAAAGTCGAGGATTGATCAGTTTTTCCATTAATTTGCAGAGGCATGAGGTAAGCACAATCGGTCTGTAATTTGTGGGAAGACTATGATCTTTTCCCGGCTTCGGTACGGGTATAGTGTAAGCATGCCGCCAAGACGGTGGGAAGTAGTTACTTATCCAAAACTGATTGTACAGTTGTAAAAGATGTTGTAGCGCACGTGGATGGAGGTGACGGATGAGAGCGTACGAGAATCCATCCGGGCCAGGAGTAGTGTCTGTACACAGGTCGAGCGCGTGTCGCAATTCCGGAATTGAAAAAGGGGTGTTATATTCATGTGTTTTCCCGCTATGAAAAGATAGCGGGCGAGATTCCTCCATACATTTATAACGAAGAAATTGACGAGGCAATGACTGGTCTGAGCTGACGTGACAGAAATGTTTGGCATGTATGGCAGCGATGTCAAGGGGGTCATGTGTAAGCGAGTCCGAGGCAGGGTCTTTGAGTGGAGAGAGTGGAGGCCGTACAGTGCGTCCGTTGATACTGCGAAACTTTTTCCATAAAGTAGAGAGAGGGGTGCGGGAATTGAAGGACGAGATATATGATCGCCATGAAAGTATCTTGTTGTCAAGGATACTGCGTTTGACAACTGCACAGATCTTGTTATAGAACGTTTTAAGGGCAATTTTTTCAATAGTGATGGTTATAAGGTCAAAGTAACGATTAGTGGAAAAAAGCCGGGGGGAAACAGTCTTTAAACGCCGCTGCCTAACACTCAGACGCTTAAGAAGGCGTTCCACACGATGCTTGAATTTTATCATTTGGGCTAGAGTGGGCGTCCACCAAGGGACCTGGCGAGGGTGCGTCAGCGAGGAGGTAAGCGGGATATGAGTGCGTGCAATGGAGTTCAGGAAGGACGAAAAATAATCAAAATTGTGGGCAGGGGAAGAGGTAGGGGAGAAGTCCGAAACGTCTGCAGAGGAGTGCGTATAAGACGTCCAATCGGCTTTAGAGAGATGATAACTCGATATTTGAGGGGAGGATGCAGGGCACAAATACTTAAGGAGTATAGGGTAGTGGTCGCTGGAGAAGCGATCCTGTAAAACTGACCAGTCAAATAGGGGAGCTGCGTCATCCGAGGCAAAGGAAAGATCAACAGCGGAAAATGTACAGTGGGTAGCAGATCTGTAGGTGGGGGTGTCAAAGTTGAGACAACAAAGAGTAGAATGAAGGAGATATTTTTCAATTTTATCGCCTGGGATGTCTGTGTTTGGGTTGCCCCAAAGGGGAGAGTGTGCGTTAAAGTCGCCCAGAATAAGGTACGGTGGGGTCAGTTGTTGTACTAGTTGATGAAGGTCTGAAGTATTGTAATGACAGGAGGGTTGATTGTAGGAGGAGCAAACAGTCAAGGAAGGAAGGTCTGGTAATGAAATGGAGACGGCAGTTGTTTGAAAAGGGTTGGGGTCAAGGGTGACAGGAACAAATACGCACTTATAGTGCACAAGGATGGCCGTTCGGAGATGTGAAGGGGTTATAGGGGAGCTAGCAGCAACAGTATAATGCCTGGGGGGGACAACAAAATTGCCTACATGTTGGAGGCAAATGCATAATGGTGAATATAATTTAAGTAATCGTTGTAATTCTCCCATACGGAGGCGAGTTTGGTATCCGTTTATATTCCATTGCAAAATGTTATATGCCATCAAGAATAGGATTGTCAGAGTCATCGACAATAGAGGTCTCTTGAAGAGAGTCTGGTAAAGGTTGTGAGTGTGGAGAGGGTTGTGTGGATGAAGGTGAAGGGGTAGATGTAAGGTCTGTAAATTTTTCAGAAATAGCTGTGAATTGTGTGACTAGTTTAGGAACAAGGGTGGGGCAGTGGAGGAGTTTTTGGCGCAGAGTGTCCATAAATAGATAAGCGGAGGTAACATCTTCATCAGGGTTAGGGGGAAGTGTACGTGTGGTGACAAATTCCTGCGTCCGAGCAAGGAGGCAGGGATCCGTGGCACAGATATGGGGTGTGATGTAATTACGGAAACAAATTGGACATCCACATTTGTCAGGTGGGATATTGGTGTGACATATCAATACAGGAGATTGTGAGGGGCTCGGGGTATGATGAGTCTTTATCGAAGGTTTGTCAGATGATGGTGTCGTAGGGTTAACAGGAGGTTGTGGGGGAATGTCTCTAGGTTTGGGAGCATCGGGATCTGGGCAGTGGGGAGCGGCTAACGGAACATGTCGCTCAAGGTTACAGGGAGGATCAGGCGTGGTGAGGGTGGTACGCACATTGACAGGAGGTTGGTGAACATCAAATCGGGATTGTGATAGCTCTATATTAGTCAAGTCAGAATCCAACAGGTTATTGTCCTTCAGGAATCTCTGCATCAAGTCCTTGGGCGTAGGATCAGATTCACAAATATGGGTGACACAATAACAAGGAGTCGGGTGAATTTGAGCATCTTCCGCTGGAGCTCGCTTGGAAAGAAATTTGTGAAGATGTTCGGTGAGTACTGTACGGGTAGAAGTCTTGTGCTGAAGTAGAAAGAATCGGCCGCAGTTATGGCAGCCACAGTCCGGATCGTGGGTAGGCATAACCCACTTCTGTGTGGTGGAACCGAGTTTCGAGGTCCGGGATAATGACCGGATAGGACTTGCAACCTTACGCTTTTTCCGAGGCTGCGACTGGGTGGAGCGAGATTGGGGAGAAGTCTCTATATCTGGTACTGTGTTACATTCCATGAGGTTCTCTTCGGCAGTCATGTTCCAAAACTCAGTATCATCGGTCAAGTTAGTAAATCCCTCGAACCTGTTAGAGGTGGATAGGTCCGGGGAGTTAAGGTGAACTAAACGGAAGGTATCATGGGTGGGGTAATGTTGTGGGCTAATAGGTGGTGCCGGAGGCTGCTCTGGACGCTGGTGGTCAGAGGAGTCAGCGGGTGTAGTTGATTCAAACCGTCGATATGGAGGAGATTTACCTTCCTGCCTTAATTGTGCTGCAGCAGACCGGAAGGGGAGTCCTTTTGTGGCCTGTAAATGTAATACGTCACGATGAAACGCAAAGTGCGGGCATGTTCTGTCATTGGCTTTGTGGGACCCGTCACAATTTGCACAACGGGGTGCGCTGACTTGACAATTGTTGAGAGCATGTTGTTCTGAGCCGCAATTTAAGCAACGAGCATTGAGAGCCCGACACCGTGGGGTTGAATGCCCAAGCTTCCAGCAATTTGTGCATTGTCTCGGCTTGTTAACATACCTTCGTACCTGCAGTTGGCGACCTGCAAGACGGACATGCATAGGGAGGTCATGGCGCTTAAAATAGATTTTGACAATGCGTAGTGGGGGCCGATTTCCACGCTGAGGAGCAGTATAAGTGTCAACTTTAACAACAGTGGGGTCAGTTCTTTGCAATAATTTTAAGATACGATTGGTTGAGTCTGTAAAGCTCTGATCTGCAAATTCGAAGTCGGAAGGGAGCACAACCGTGCCAGTACACTGATTCAGGTATTCATCTGGTTTACCTGTGTATCTGTCGTTGGGGGTGTCGAGGTAGGCTTGTAAGGCTTCTGATTGCTCCTGTGTTTTCACCTCAATCATGCGCTTGGCCGATCCAACAGCATGCATGGTGAAGTCACCAATATCTTGTGCGAGAGTATCGTATAGACTGAAATCATCCATAGGTTCACCAGAGACCGTGAAAAACCGTGACCAATCAGGGGGACTGAACATAGCGTTATAAGTGTCCTTCGAAGCAGGGGTATACGTGTTACGTTTACGCCTTTGTCGGTTATGCGAAGGTACGAACGGTTGAAGCGTGTGAATGGCAGAGGAAATACCGGCAAGGTCTTTTCCTGTACCTGCATTAACGGCCCGTTGAGATCGTGGAGGTACAGAAGCAGGTTTAATTGAGGTAGGAGATCCTGCATCCGGAGGGAAGATGGTAACAGATGGAGTCACAGACGGGTCAGGGATGCAAGAAGCATCCGTAGGGGTGGCAGCTGAGGGCATGCGAGGTTCTTCAGTAAGGTTGTCAACGGAATGAAGAGGTAGGCTAAGGCTAGAATCATAATCTGGTAATTTAGAAGTTAAAGTCGAGACTGTGGGGTTGTCATCACTATTATTGATCACAGAGGCAGTACTGTGCATAGGAATTGGTGCCGGGGAGATCACCTGATGGATCTCACTACCCGACGATGGAGAATTCGTCACAGTATCCTTAGGAGGTTTGCCAAGGTCTGTGGGTGCCATGCCTGAGTGGGGAACTCCGGCACTGTTGGCAGCAGGGGAAGGGTCCTTGAGGCAGTCCAATTTCTCGCAGGGGTTGGCGTCAGAGGGGGCAATTTTAGATTCCATAGGACGAATATTTCTAAATTCATCTGAGTCAGATTCCAAACCCACCATGGAGCCACAATTAGAGGACGGGACGACCGCCCTAGGAATTCTTGCAGATATACACCCCGACTAATGCACCTTAAGGGCCGTCGATCCGTCGATCGCCGACCCAGCACAAGGGTTAGGGTTTGGCATAAAAGTTTCCCCTCGCTCGAACACGTCGGGTACCACAGTTCGACGGGTGTAGGGATTGCCGACCCACAACACCCTCCAACGAAACCAAAGAGTGAGTACGGTCGTTTACCTCATGACAGTCACGGTGCTCCTAAAGAAGGGGGCAGCGGGAAGAAGGGAAAAACGGAAAACAGAAAGGATGAGAAATGATAGGGCCCACTACAATTAGTTGGGGGCGGCAGGAAGGGTGGGCATGCGGGCATGCACTCCCCTCCTGCCGCCTCCGTCAGCCCCCGCACGTGTTCAAAAGTGAAACCAACGAAGCAGGCAGAGCGGGGGCACAGTGGACAAGAGGGAAGGATGGGTAGACTGTGCCTACCTAGACTTTAAAAAGGCATTTGACAAAGTTCCACACAAGAGATTGCTGTGGAAATTAAAACATGAGGGAAAAGTAGTTGACAAACTGCTGAAATGGATGGAGAGCTACCTTAGCGGAAGACAGATGAGAACAACAGTAAGGAGGAAATCGTCAAACTGGACTCAAATTACGAGTGGGGTACCACAAGGATCTGTTCTAGCCCCAATCATGTTTCTAATATTTGTAAATGACTTACCTGAGGGACTAACAAGCTACATGAGCATGTTTGCGGACGATGCTAAGCTGCTTAAAACGATCAGAACCCAGGAGGATTGCCTTGAGCTCCAAGCAGATTTGCAAAAGATCCATGAATGGAGCATCAAATGGAATATGGGGTTCAATGCAGGGAAATGTAAGACTCTAGAAATGGGTAAAAGCAAGTACAGACCTAGAAAAGATTATAAACTAGGAAACGAAGTGATTCCCAAAGCAGAAAAAGACTTGGGGATAGAATTTAAGGATAACATGTCTCCAGAAAGCCACGTAAATAAGATAGTGAGAGAATCACTAGCACTATTGGCAAATATCAGGATGTCTTTCAATTATCTTAATGAAAACACCATGAAACAAATAATAACGGCAATAATAAGTCCCAGGATGGAATATGCATCTGTAGTGTGGTCCCCTCACTTGAAGAAACATATCCACAAAATTGAGAGGGTACAGAGAGCAGCTACGAAGATGATCCCAGGTTTGGAAAATTTGGAGTACCAAGAGAGGCTCAAGAGATTGAATCTACCTACACTGGAACAGAGAAGGAAACGAGGACAGCAAATTCAGATATATAAATGTGTTAGAGGTATTGACAAAATCGACCAAGAAAACTTCATAGAGAGGGATGGAGGTGAGAGGACAAGAGGTCACAGCTACAAACTAAAAGTGCTAAATAGTAAATCTGATCTGAAAAGTAAAAGATTTCCTACCAACTCGATTAGTGGGTGGAACAAATTGCCAGCCGAAGTAGTGTCTGCACCATCAGTGCATAGTTTCAAAGCACAGTATGACAAACATATCTTAGGAGGCGGGAATTAACGAGCATGCTCACTCCCGCAAATACAACTAGTGTAAGTACAACTAGTGTAAGTACATCCAGCTTTCTTCTCTCCTTAGCCTTCAGAGCCCATGTCTCAGCCCCATACATCACTGTTGGTACAACTATCCATTGATACATTGCACTTTAAGCTTTCATTTCAAGATTTCTCTAAACACTCCTGATGGTCACAAAGGCTTTTAAGTATCCCAAAAAGGGCGCAAATCGTGTCCCGTGCGTGAAAGGTTAACACCAATAACACCCCAAATGAAATTAATGAAAGCATGTGATTCTTCTAGGATTCGAACCCAGGACACCACATACAGAACTTACACGCTCTAACCATTACACCATCAAGACAGTTAAATGACCACGATGACCACGATTAATATTAATTTATCGAATACTGGGTATTAATCTAATCATGTACTGGACCCAGTAGGCCTCGGAGTGGGACAGACCCTAAATTGAGTGGTGAAACCTCTAAGTCCTTCAGTAAACTGACATGGGTTGTCTCTCTTACAGGGGATAGGTCTGCTGGGGCCTGGGGGGCATTTTGTGCACTATGAATAGCCTATTGCTTAAGGGAGAGGAAAGAACATTTTATGGGGCACAGATCTCAAAGGACTGACCTCACAAAGTGTTCCTGTACCTATTGATATTATTTTCAACATCGTGAGATATAATACATACAGTATATACTGCATAGACCCATTCCAATCTTAGAATCTAAAAACTCAAACTATAAGCATTTGATGCACTCTATTATCTTATCTATATTATTTGAGGAGGGTGCGGAAACGCCCGGGAAACCAAAGCCCCACCCAGGGCCCTGTGCCCCTCAGCAATTATGAAGAGAAAGTTGAGAGGCAAGGGAAAAATGTGACGCTTTGGCTTCCAATCTTGGTAGATTGGGAGGTCAATCCACGGAAGAGACGCCGTCACTTGAGATCTAGAAAATATATAAGTTAAAGGAAAAGTCAGAGTAAGCTATGGGTATGGCAGAGATTGCTCAGCTCTCACTCTGATAGACCAGCCCATCACCACATGACTAGAACCCAATCCTCTCAGCATCAGCTAGATAGCTCCCCTATTTCAACCCCTTTCGGGGTTGGGCACCCGCCCCCTTATCTATATTATTAAATCAGTTTGTGTGTCTGTTTGTCTGTCTGTGTGTTCTTAATAGGCGGCCGCAGTTTTGGAGGTCGCCGTTTAATGAGGCACAGGGAGGTCGAGGCCGGTGATTATGGTAGTAGTAGTATTGTGATGATTGTGGTAGTAGTGATTGATGATGGTGATTATGGTAGAATTTAAACCCGGGCAATGCCGGGTACCCCTGCTAGTTTGGGTTAAATACATATTCAAATAATTGTACACCAGGACTTATTATAGATCATAAATGTACAATATACAGTAGCTACAAACATTTTGAATAGGAGTAAAATGGTTCCTGGACAACTCAATAACTGATCTCAATCAGTGCCAACTCAACCAGAGCCAACTAAATTATAATCCATTTTTTCTTTTCTTTTCTTTTTCAACATTGCAAGTTTGCACCAGTCACTTTGAGATGATTGGCTGATGGTACTGTGTACGAATAATATCTTTCAAAAATATACAAAAGAAACATATTACTATCATCAGTCAATCAGTTACAATTAGAATTCTATAGCAATCCCAGCAATCCCTCAACGACAAACGTAATGAAGCCATAGAACTCTTAAATTCTGGTCTAAATACTATCTCCAATTGGGGCACAGAAAACCTTGTTACCTTTAATGCTTCCAAAACCCAATTTCTCCATCTATCTACCCGTAAGGAACTCGCAGCGGACTATCCTTTATTCTCCAACAATACAAAAATCAATCCTTCATCTTCTCTCAATATTCTTGGTGTCTCCTTTTCTTCTGCTCTCAGTTGGAAGGACCATATTACCAGTCTTGCTAAGGCAGCCAGAAGCTGGGTGTGCTCAACCGCCTTAGGGGGTTCTTTTCCCCTGCACAGCTTCTTGCTCTGTACAGGGGGCATAGTGCGTCTTTGTATTGAGTATTGTTCACATGTGTGGGGAGGATCCTCTCACACCGCTCTCCTAGACAAAGTTGAAAGGAAGGTCTTTCGTATCATTAACTCCCGTCCACTCACGAACTCTCTGCAATCTCACTCTCTCCGCCGCAATGTTGCATCTCTCTCGCTATTCTATCGCCACTATAATAATCAGTGTTCCTCAGAGCTTTCCCAGTGTATACCACCTCCTTCACGTAGGGCACGTGGTACCCGTCTTGCAACTCAATCCCACCCCTACTCTGTGCAACTCTCCAACCCAAGAGTGAAACGTTACTCTCAAACTTTCTTCTACTCAACAGCTGAGCTCTGGAACTCTCTCCCAGAATCAGTCTTTCCCTCTTCCTATGACTTAAATTGCTTCAAACTCTGTCTCTCCAGAATCAGTCTTTCCCTCTTCCTATGACTTAAATTGCTTCAAACTCTGTGTGTCCAGGCATTTTGACTCGAACGTCCCTTGATTTTGGCCCTGTCACTCTTTCAACTATGGGGGGCACTCGCTATAGGCAGTTCTGCCTTTTGCCTCCCTCAATCACATAGACAAAAAAAAAATGCAAACTTGTATGTATGTACAGTATATTCTCAATCACATACCCCATAGCTGGGGGTGGCCGACTCGAAACAGAGCTCGAACAGAAGCAACAAAACAAAATAAAAAATATTCAGACACATCTAGGTCACCCAGTAGAAGACCCAGAGACAAAAGCCCATTTGGGATCCCCAGCAAAAGACTCCCAGGTCCTAGACCTCCCAGAGATGTTCCGGTCTCAGCAGACAGACACGTACCAGAGCGCACCACAATGCCCACCAATATCACTTCCAGGCATTGCCCTTCATATATACACCTGCTCCCCGGGCCGGGCACCTGACGGACTATTATCTAGTCCAACCACAACTCCCTACGACCGCGTTATCACTCATCTATTCACAAACATTCTCCATTCATTCCTATTCATCACCACTTTTCTTGCCAGTTCTTCAGTCCTCTATCTTCCAACACTTTTATCACACCATCTCTCCATCTCCTCCGACGTCTTCTTCTCAATCTATTTCCCCTTGTTTCTGACTCCCATATTCTCTTTGTAAGCATTCATTCGTTCAACATGTCCATACCAGCATAGCAAACTTCTTTCCACTCTGACCGATAGGGGTTCCTGTTGTCCCACTCTCTTATGTACCTCTTCATTTCTCAATCTGTCTCTATGCGTCACTTGCCCGGTTAAAACAATTATACAGTAGTCCTAATCACACTTTACTTAATAGTACTGATAGAGTTGGCACTGGCTGAGATCTACTGGTTGTTCGGTCACCAGTGAAACTAATTACCAAGTGCAGTGGAGCCCCCATCTTAGCTCCTAATCGGTTCCGCAGAAATCGAGCTAAGATTGAAACAGCCAAGATCGGGGCACTATTCTTATGGGGAAAATTCTAATCGGTTCCATGCTCATTCTAAAAGTTGCAGTTTTTCCCAGTTTTAGCCTATAAAAACATGTTTTTTGTCTACATACATTTGGCCTAAATCTTATACATTGTAAATAATAATGGCTAAACAACAGTCCTAACCATAAAACTTAGGTGTATTATAAATACAGTACAGTCGGTCCTCCGGTAACACGGCTTCTGGTAACCTCCCGTGTTAGCAAAAACCGCGTTAACGAACCCATATGTTTACATGTTAAACGTACCTTGGTGTTCTGGAGATTTACACAAAGTCCACTTTTTCTCCATAGAAGCCTATGTTATAATAATTAAATCAATTATAAAGGTTATTTGACATGTGCATTGAGTTGATTTGCCCATTGCAACAACTCTTACCTCTGAATAAATATTTTTTTTAGGCTAGGCTAGTTAAGGAGAGTCACAGCAGTGCCGACTTTTTCGATCGAAGCTCTGAAATCCTGCCATCATATTTCTCACCTCACACAATAACTACACAATGTAGAATGGTCTACTCTTCACTCAACGCACGGCAACGACCATATCTACCTCTGGTATGCATAACAACTTGGTTAGGCCATTTATTTGCAGAGATATGAGCATCGGTAAATGGCAAAAATTGGAACTTCGGAAGTATGGAAATCCCACCTAACTCGCCGTCTTACATTTCTCACCTCACACAATAACTACACAATGTAGTGTTCTAGTCTTCACCCAACGTACGGCAACAACCATATCTACCTCTGGTATGCATAAACACTTTTAGGCCATTTATTTGCAGAGATATGAGCATCGGTAAATGACGAAAGTCGGAAGTAATGGTTCGGCGGCCAACATAGCCTAGCCACGCATTGCACACGACAACACACACACACACTCACTCGACATAGCCAAACAAACAATAACATACGCGTGTTTCGGTAATTATTCTCACCTCACACAATAACTACACAATGTAGATTGTAGAGTGTTCTAGTCTTCACCCAATGCTCGGCAAAGACCATATCTACCTTTGGTATGTATAAAAACTTGGTTAGGCCATTTATTTGCAGAGATATGAGCATCGGTAAATGACGAAAGTCAGGAGTAAAGGTTCGGCGCCCGGCTAGACCCCGCGTCAGTGTAAGTGTTGACCGTGTTAGCAAAATTTTGGATATTTGGGGTGTACCGCGTGCCACCAAATCCGCGTTTCCAAAACACGCGTTACCGGAGGACTGACTGTACTGTAAAACTTAGGTGCATTATAAATACTGTAGATTGGGACATTGTTTCTATCATACATACATACATACAAGTTTAAACACCGTTTGTCCACAGAAGCTGTGGTTACAGTCTTACGTCCTAAATGGCAGCTTTCCAGGCGGTCCTGTCAAGGGCCGCCTGTGTTGTCAAGTTCTTTATTTTGAGATCGGACCGGAGTACCCGAGCCCACGTCATTCTAGGTCCACCCCTACGCGCAGCTCCCCCCAAGTTCACTGTCCGGCATTTCTTCACCCAGTTCTGATCATCCATTCTCTCCACATGTCCAAACCAACCAAGTCGGCTCGTGCGCATCACTTCACTGATACTCCTAATGCCCAGACGCCTTCTCAATTCCTCGCTCGATACCCTGTCCCTAAGATTAACCCCACACATCCATCTCACCATTCTCTTCTCATTTCGTTCCATTCTATTGACATCCTCCGCTTTAACCAGCCACGTCTCAGAGGCATAGGTCATCGCGCTCCTAACACACGAGGTATACACCTTCCCTTTAAGGTGGGGTGGGAGCCCTCTCATGGTCAGGAGTGGCAACAGCTCTCTAAACTTTCCCCAGCCACTTCTGACTCTAGCAATGGAGCTAGCTTCAGCGCCACCTCCAGCGGAAACTGTATCGCCCAGGTAACAGAACTTTTTCACACACTCCAGCTGTCGAAATCAACACTGACAGGCGGGTCATTTAATACAAGATCTCCCTTGCACACTGCACATTCAAAGTCTATGATTCTTGTCAAAGGTCCTCTAGCTCCACTACATCTCTTGTGTACCCAGTCACTACAGACACAACATTGAATTGAATTACATCCCACCCCCTTCCCACATACTGCGCATGGATAGTCGCCGCTTCTTTCCATAGCTCCACGCCCTACTCCACTAATCATGACCTTTGTTTTATCTATGTTAACTCTCAGACCCATACTTGCCATACCTTCCCTCCATCTTTTGAACTTCGCCTCTGCTTCCTGTGCACTATCTGCGATAAGAACTAGATCATCTGCATATAACATCTCCCATGGGAGTCCTGTCCTAAATTCCCTTGACAGAGCCTCCAAGACTAAAACAAACAGTAATGGGCTCAGAACTGAGCCTTGGTAGACTCCAACTTTCACTGAGAACTCTTCACTCAGGCCCCCGTTTACTCTAACTGCTGCCTGTGACCCCTCATACATTCTCATTATCACACGCACCAACCACTCTTTTACTCCCAAGTTTTCTCATAGCCCACTGCACTACCTCCCTGGGCACCCGGTCGAAGGCCTTCTCCAGATCTACAAAAACTAGGTATAACTCCCTGTTTTTCTCTAGGTACCTCTCTTGCATTTGCCTAAGAGTGAAGATAGCATCAGTTGTGCCACGTCCCGGCATAAATCCAAACTGCATGTCGCTGATAGCAACACTTTCCCTGATCATGCATTCAAAGACCCTTTCGCTGACTTTCATGACTTGATCGAGCATTTTCAAACCCCGATAATTTCCCCTGTTTAAGGAGTCACCCTTGCCTTTATATATATTTACTATAACACTTTCCTGCCAAGCATAGGGAAATTTGTCCTCCTTTATGATAGCATTAATCAACTCTGTGACCAATTTTACCCCAGTATCTCCGGCTGCTTTTAGCATCTCAGCGACAATGCCGGAGCTCCCAGCGGCTTTTCCTGACTTAATTTTATCTATAGCACTTTTAACAGCGTCGTACCCTATCAAAGGCGGAGGGCCTTGTACTGGGACTACAGTGCTGAGCTGTTCCCTGTTCCATTCAAACTCCACATTAAGCAGTCTTTCATAATGCTCCTTCCACGCCTCTCTGATTTCTTTTTCTGTGTAAACAGTCGTGCCACTGTCATTATTTATGCATCTTACACCCATTACGTCCTGGCTACTGTCCCTTACATTCTTAGCTAATTTATAAACTTCATTGGTATTATTAGTGCTGCAAACTTGTTCTATTATGCTATCCTGTATGTTTTTCTCTGCCCTGTAGACCTCTCTTCTAGCATTTCGATGGCGGACAGGTATTCTTCCTTGCTGCCACCTTCCTTCCATACTTTGAAACATCTCTTCTTCTCTCTGACTGCCGCTTCGACATCATTGTTCCACCACCAGGAGAACTTATGTCTAGGTGGCCCCTTTGTTTTGCCACAGACTTTGTCTGTGGTATCGAGGAGGCTGCGCTCTATAAAGTTCAATTTGCTATCAGCATCTGGCCTAACGCCCATTCTCCTTTCGAGTTCCATTATTTCGTTGTGGAATCTGTCTCTGTACTCCTCTTTTTCCAACAACCATACTTTCCTTTTTGGCAAATGAACTTTCTTTCTGACAGGAACTCTACCTAGGCACATATCACATACTAGAAGCTTGTGTTGGGGGATGCATTCTTCACCTGGTATGATCTTAACGTCTCTAACCCACTTCCTGTCAGATTTGCTGATAAGGAAGTAGTCTATCTGGCTACTGGAGCCACCTGATTCATATGTTATCAGATGGCTCATCCTCTTCCTAAACATAGTATTACACACCACCATCCCTGTGGTAGTACAGTGCTCCAGTATGTATTCGCCTCCCAGGTTCCTACGGCCATAACCCTGTCCTCCATGCACGCCCTCATATCCATCGGCACCTGCCCCGACATGTCCATTCAAGTCCCCTCCCACAATTACTGCCTCCCCTTCCTTGCATCCGACAACCACCCTAGTAATTCATTCCAGAACCGTTCTTTGACATCTCTAGCTAAGCCTGCTTGGGGGGCATATGCTGATGTAACATCTATGACTCTCGCCCCGACTTTGATTCTTAGTAAAATCAGTCTTTCATTAAACCTTTTTACTTCTATAACACAATCTGCCCACCTCTCTGCCACCAGGAAACCCACCCCTCCCGTACCATGTTCATTTCCCTTCCATATAAACCTAAAGCGTTCGTTTTTACCCGTAATCCACCTCGCACTCCCCCCTTTCCACCGGGTTTCCTGGGCACAACATACATCAACTCGTCGTCTCTCTAGCATCTCCGCAATCTCACCTGTCCTTCCTTTCATAGTACAGTACCCACATTCACACTTCCGAACCTAAACTTGGGGGAAGAATCTGCGGCAGTGTCCTTTTGCGATTTTATATCAACAGACTTACGTTTTCTTTGGTAGTTGTTTTTAGTCATGATTGGTATTTTTTTGCCAACGTTGGAGGTCACTATCCCCAGGTATCCAGCTCCAGGCAACCCCGGGCAGTTGTCACCCAAAGGCCATCCCAAGAACTTAAATGGGGTGGAACCTAGTGGCCTCGGGAAACATTTTAGGCCTAGGCCAGGCCTAGGTTCTAAATTCGTCCAGTCACCCCTCAAGTACCCATTTCGCCCCAAATACATCCAATAAATACATATTATGAGGAAAATATGTATAAATACATATTATGAGAAGATTACTTACTACACAGACTTTATTTTAAATAATTGTCATATTTAGCCAAGCCTAACATCGTCTAGGCATTTCCACCGCTTTCGTCCGACATGCTCCGTGTTTTGAGCATAAATTTCCTTCATTGCTACCACCAGGCTCACCATCCCTATCACCAGATATACTAGAGGTTATAATAAACGCGAGAGATAAGGGGTTCAGGCACAAAAAAGTTTGCAAACCGGTATTTTCAACACAAATACGAGTAGACTGTAAGCGTCTGCCTAGTGATGACGTCATACAAAGATGGCGGCATCTTGCGCATTTGACGAACGGATTCACTCGGATTTCGTCTCTAAGCGGCAAACATCTGGCAGATTCTTTGTTAACCCTTCAAACTCGGATGGTACACGTGTGTACCATTATGTTTTGCCCCCAGGAACCCGGGTGGTACAACATTGTACCAGTGGTTGAAAGCCTGTGAGCTTGGTGTGCGAGGCGTCGGTCCGACGCATGTAAACAACAGCCGGCTGGACCGACGCCCCGCATCTCCGGCCACAAGAAGGAGAGCGTCGCTTGTTCGTGTGTGCCTGTATGTTGTTGTTAAGTATCGAAAAGTATTGTAAAGTGGCTGTTGTTGCTGTAAGTTATCTCCACTGAAATCATCATCACAACTCAACCAGTTGACTTAGAGAGCTCTACTTAACGCCATTCTACAGGTAAATAACACAGCTACGCTTGGGGATGCGCGGGAATCAGTCAGCATAACAATGATACGGTAGCCTAGCCTAGACGTTTTTCGGCCAAAACACCCGGGTTTCGGCCAATATTTATGTAATGCGTAGCCGGGGCTGGAGGGTTAAGTTAAACTTTTTATTGTTTTGTTTGTTTGTTTTCTAGCATAATAAATCGTAGGCAGTGTCCACCAACCTTTAACTGTCTTCGTGGTGCGATGTATAAGGTGTTGATTTTCGGTGTGAGCTTCCTGGGTTCGAATCCACGGACTGCCACATGTGTTTGTAAATTTCATTAATCGATTTTAGGAGTATGGTTGGTTGTTGGAAGGAACATAATAATTGATATTGGTTCAGGAGTAATTTATCGAGAGGACTTCCCTAAGTGGTTAAGGCCCCATTAATTGCTCTTTCTATTCACATATGCATAGCCTACGTGAGTTGCAGTTGGGATGTGTGTACATGCTTAGATTGATATGCAGGATTCGAAGTTGCATAATAAATCGTAGGCAGTGTCCACCAACCTTTAACTGTCTTCGTGGTGCGATGTATAAGGTGTTGATTTTCGGTGTGAGCATCCTGGGTTCGAATCCACGGACTGCCACATGTGTTTGTAAATTTCATTAATCGATTTTAGGAGTATGGTTGGTTGTTGGAAGGAACATAATAATTGATGTCGAGTTTTTCATTATTTTTGCTCTTTTTTCGGGTTTCGACTGGGATTTTTGTGCGAAGATTGGAGCTTTTTGAGCGAAAATGGAAATTGGGAATATTTGGTGTGTACCGCAAAATTTGAAACAGCGAAGACTGCTGTGGCGAAAATGGGTGCTCCACTGTACTGTATACTACTAACCTGGAGCAGCCACCCTGGTACCAGCAGTGTGAGTTATCTCCTGGCTGGGTCGCTCCTCGATGGGTATCTGGCAGCCGTCAGTCAGGGTCATGTCGATGGAGGTGGTCGGGGCACACACATAGAACGGCACCAAGAACCTCTTAGCTACTATTGCCAACTGTGGGAGATAACAAAGTTACAGTAGAATGTTGATGATTTAGATACAAACATAGAACGGCACCAAGAACTTTTTAGCCACTACTGCCAACTGTGGGAGAGAACAAAGTTACAGTAGAATGTTGATGATATAGATACACACATAGAACAGTACCAAGAACTTTTTAGCCACTGCTGCCAACTGGGGGAGAGAAGAATATGCAAATTAGCCTTGTTAATACTAACAATATGGCATAAAAAATGAAAACGATAATAAGGTAAAAAGGCAATACCAATATCTCTCCCATTATTGCTAAACAAATTAAAAAGATTATAAATAAATACATAACATGAAGCAGTCACAGCACACACACATTCTGGGTATAGAATGAAACATAACGAGATAGATGTGTGGGGCCAAACGGCAAGATAGGATATCCAGTATGACCAGAGGAGACAGTCAGGTAACCTATAAAGAGTATCCGGATTAGATGTGTACAAGCAGGCTTGGATGGTTTGGGCATATAGAGAGGATGGATGAACTAAACTAGATGAAAAGATGTAGTCTGTGAATGTGGAGGGAGCTGCACCAAGGGTAGACCTAGAAAGACGTGGGATCAGACTATACTGTACTATAGGTTTGAGTCCCGAAGGGAAGAAGGAAAACCTAATATTTAGTAGTGGCCCCGGAATCATTGACGATGCGCCTTAACGTAGGTAATGGCCAATCTTTGAACTCAAGCTTGTCTTTCAAACTTCCCGCCCGGGAGAGAACAAAATACGATTGCCATACATCGTGAGCGAAACGCTCTTTAAAAACCACTCACGGACTCGTCCTTATGATGTGGGTACCACTACTAGAAAAAACTAGTCAAAAATAATGAAATAAAAAATTAAACTTTGACCTTAGCATTGCACTTCTCATACGTCTGCTGTTTGTGTATGCTTCGCTTCACTCATCGAAGCACTAGCTCGCCCTTAATCTGACATATCAAGACTCGCAAAATAAGCAGATGAATGGGAAGGGGATGGAAGGGAGGGCCAAAATCATCAATGATTCCGGGGCCACTAGCCCACTACTAAATATTAGGTTTTCCTTCTTCCCTTCGGGACTCAAACCTATAATTTAATAGTGGCCCCTTCATCATTGACGATGCGCCTGATATCTCAAGACTGGAAGGGGACATTCATCATGAACATCAAAAACCACTAATAAATTACAGAGGTCCAAGGGTACACTTACTAAAAAGATCAGCTTAATAAAAAGAATAAAGTATTGTACAGGCGGCGTTCCTTAAAGGTAGCCTGCGGTGTTGTCACCTTTATGTTTGACAGAACAGTTGGTGAAACACATAAACTATACAAATAGCCTATAATACAACAATTTAAATAAATCAATTGTCAATGCTGATAACAAGTTGGCCTATATATATATATGGCATCAGGTACTATATTACAAAATATTTGTACTCTCTTTTAATCTTAATCCTTAAGATTAATGAGTATATATAGTGAACTCTATTGCATCCATAAAGTAAACATGAACATTTTTCCTTACTAGACTTATTTGAGTCTAAGGAATGGGTTATCACATGACCTTTCATTCTCGTCATATCTTGTATCACCTAAGAGGCAGGTCAAGAGTCCTTAGCTAGGATACTCCCCCTCCCTCCCCCCCCCCCCCTTTTTTTTTCTTTACAAAAATAGCTTAAAACGAGACTCTCTGCCTTAATACTATACATGTACGAGAAGGTTTCATGCGATTCACGGACAGGTAACGTGTTAAGAAAGTATGATTAGACGACCATGTCATCGAGTGAGTAAATGTGTAGGAATCTGCCTGATGCAGCCCACTACCGGATATTGCGTGACCTAGCCAAAACACCCGGATTACTCTCTCTGATTACTTCTACTAATAACGCGGCTAGCCGGCGTTTTAGGAAGGCGTTTACCTGTCCGCAAAACCCAGTGGGACCCCGCCTGTGCCAGCCGAGAGTCCCGCATAAATGACATGAGTGATTGAACCAGGTAAATAAATGGTGCTGATCGTCCTGTTTCAGAGCAGGAACTTCAAACTCTGTAAAATATGATTACTGTGTTCATACGTTTCGATGAAATTAGGAGCAGGAGCAATATGTACACTCATGTTGCGCCTCGAAAATCTTAAGCAAGATGGCTCCAAACTCATCGCCGCCAACTCAGACACCCTGTCACTCATAGCTAATGCCATTAGGAAAATGGCTTTCATAAGTCGTAACTCGAAAGGAGGATCATGACAATATTTACAGGAGTGAAGCATTTCAAGGGCCAGATCAAGAGACCAGGTGGGTGCGAGTTGACGAGGAGAAGGGCGAAGCCGGAAGCAAGACCGCATGAACCCCTTCTCCTTCGCCTCTGGCAGGGACTATCTATCTATCTATCTATTGCCTGACGCCGTGATCCCCGAAGGGGTGGCCACGAACGAACCGCCCCCATGCACCTCTGTCCCCAGTCAGTCGACGCCCCTCCCCCCAACCAGCACCGCCTTCGTTCATGTACTTCCTCACTCCATCCTTCCACCTCATATTCGGTCTACCTCTCCCCCTCTGTCCCTCCACCTCGCTCTCGTACACCCTCTTAGTCATTCTCTCGCTTTCCATACGTTCCATATGGCCGACCCATCTCAAGTTGTTCCTTTTCACACTTTCCAGCACATCTACCTCCACACCACACCTCCTTCTTACTTCCTCATTAGTCTGTCTATCCCTCCATGTAACTCCGCACGCACTCCTTAAGTAATTCATTTCCACTGCTCTCACTCTTGGTCTGAGTCTCTCAACCAACGTCCATGCTTCGCTTCCGTAAGTCAGTGTCGGGATTACCACACTGTCATGCAAGGACTTCTTCACTTCCATACTGACCACCCTATTTCTTGTTACTGCTTTTAGCGTTCCTACAACCCTCTTCCCCTGTTGTACCCTCTCCCGCACCTCTTCATCCATAGTCTGGCAGGGACAAACCAGTTAAATCGAAAAAGGTGTCCGAATTGCTGTGAGGCGACTCCTTAATGTGACAACTGACAACTTTTTGTATTTCAAATAGGTAATTTAAACAATTAAACACCAGAGCCCCCGAGGACTGCAGTTGGTCAGTTTCTACGATCCAGGTGAAGGACTGCTAATAAGATTGGTACTGTTTGTGTTGATAGAGCATACTGAGTAATCAACTTGTGAGTCACGGTTCCCCAAACTGGCCTAGCCACTTGGCCTTCTGAATAATCATAAGGCAAAAGTCAGCAAGGTCTTGAGGATGCCAATTGTGTCGAAGTGGAAGTACGAGATCGGGAGTGACACCGGGTTCTCGCACCAGATCTTTAATTGATTGTACCAAACTTGAGCCGGCCACAGCGGCGCGATCACCGAGACTATGCCTCGATAACCCCGTAGTTTGTGAACTACTTTGCACACTATGGATGCGTCTGGAGGTGGAAACAGCTAAATGGAGCTCTCCATTTGTTCCACTCTACCAGAAATGCGTCTGGACCCCCCTTCCCCACCGGAGTCTTACTCCGAGGTGTGAGAGGCTGAGGCAGCCTGTGGTTGGCCTCTGACGCTAACAAATCCATTTGCGGATGGTAGGGTTCGGCAAACAACTCTTGAAAGATCGTTTGCTCGAGAGCCCTTTCTACTTGAGTGCTCTGTCGCCGAGACAGAGCGTCTGCCCAGACGTTCGCCACGCCGGGCAGATACGTTGCATGAATATAATTCTCCAGCCTCGCGGCTAGTCGAAAGATCTTTTCCGACAACCCTTGTAACACTCGAGATCTCACTGACCCTTGCTTCTGACTGCATATCACTGCAGTCAGATAGTCCATTCTGAAGGCTAGGGACTTTCCTGCCTGACTCATGCCGTGCTCCTGTAAAAAGAATATTGGGACCAGCAACTCCTTGGCATTGATATGAAGATGATTGATTTGGACCATAGATCCTGACCCTGACCCTGACCTAGGTTTGACTGGTATCCCCATCCCAGGGTACCTGATGTGTCTGTATGTATCCAGACCGTCGGAGGCAGAGCTGTCCATGTCAAGGAGGAGTGTAATCCCCTGGCTTCGCCCAAGCCACCAGGAGGTTGTGGATTAAAGTTGGAATTTTCGTTAGTGTTTCTGCTGGTAACAGCAGAAAGCACCTGTTTCCTTCCAAAATAATTTGTTTTACCTTCAGACGTCCTAACAGAACCGTCATGTTGGAGGTGGATCATTTTGGATTGTGCTACCATTAGCCAATTGTCTAGGTACAGTCGTCAGGATTAATTAGTTTCATTTTCCCTGTTAGTAGCACTGCACGGTGGATAGGTATCCCCTCCACCTCCTCTCCTTGTTCCCATACCCCCACCTAAACCCTCCCATTTTCTCTACGACCCCAGAACTACACCCACCCTCCCTTCTCTCGCTCTCACCCAGCTAGGAGCTACTTCTGGGACCTCACCGATTACATTTATTCTGAACACCTAATGAAGGAATGAAGTATTTCACACACATCTCTCGACCACCATCTCCTGCATATTAAACATATGAACTAAACAAAACCTAACCTGAAGCTGATAATTACTACCGTTACTAGTAGGGTTAACTGTATAATGATATAATATACCAGGTATGAGGGGTAGAAATCCACACTTGTATAATTATATATAAGGTATAATGAGATTATTTGGTTATACAGTACACGAAACTGTTATACAGAGTGGTATTGTACAAGAAGAATTATTGATCAGTTCAATATTATAACTCTTGTAGTTAATCTGGTATTTAATAAATGGATGTTATATAGTTATTTAGTAATTATTCTTAACAGGTGTGAATTCAAATGATCTTTAATTTAAAGTTATCTCAAGAGAATAAGCTTGAATAGACGTGAAGCTTTCAATAGTAGGTCAAATTGGATTTTCGGTCATGTATGTGTTTTTTGTATTATAATCCTTTTTCTCATCAGTTCCTTCATTAGTGTGTTTTAATGTGTTTTTCCTTCTGCAAATTGATTTTTACCCATTATTTTGCAATATTAAAACATGCCCCCTAAAGCCATATTTTGTCATTACCCTAACCTAACAACCTAGCCTAACCTGGGGGCTGCTGCCCCCAGACCCCCGCAGGGTTAGCATAGATATAGAATATGACAAAATACTAAAAACACGGTAAAAAAGTGAAATTTTTAGTTCTCAGCTGATCCAAATGGCCGCCATTTTTCCTTCCACCCTTACATACATACACATGCATAAAATTTTAAGACTGAGTGTTCCACACATCAGTGCAGTTTCAGTCTCTTGTCCCAATGGCGGCACTCCAGGCAACCCTGTTAAGGGCTGCTTCACTTGTCAAGTTCTTGGATTTGAGATCGGCGCGTATAGTCCGATCCCAGGTCTTCCTCGGTCCACCCCTTGGTGCAGCTCCCTCCACAATCACAGACCTGCATTTTTTCACCCAATTTTGTTCATCCATTCTCTCCACATGTCCATACCATCCCAGTCTACTTGTACGCATCACCTCGCTAATACTCTTTATACCTAAACGTCTCCTCAGCTCAACATTTGTTATTCTATCCTGTAGCCTGGCCCCACACATCCATCTCACCATTCTCATCTCATTACGCTCCATTCTGTTGACATCCTCTACTTTAACGGCCCATATTTCTGAGGCATACGCCATTGCACTTCTAACACATGAGGCATACACCTTTCCCTTCAGGGGGAGAGGCATTCTTTTCATGGTCAGGATTGGCATCAATTCTCTGAACTTCCCCCAGCCACACCTAATTCTAGCAACAGTGGCAGCCCAAATAATAATATAATAATATAATAATATAATAATATAATAATATAATAATAAAATAATAATATAATAATATAAAATAATTTAATATGCAGCGGTAAAGACATATATTGCGGTGACTAACACTCTATGACAAAGCTATAGTACGCATTCAGAACATTATATCCCATACGTGACCGAAAATCCGATTTATCCTAATAGTATTACGTTTTGCCATTACTCAGGGAGTATTTTACGCAATTTGCTATGTTTCAACCCATATTGCTACACAGCCATAGTGAACTTGGTTACAAACCAAGATACCTGATCCAATAGAGTAACTTTATGGCAAGGTGTTAAGGGTAAGGTGACAAAATGAATAATTAAGTCCTTCCCTAATGTATGGGTGAGCGTAAGTGTTGAGGGCATGGGAACTTTAAAATAAAACCCTACCTAATGGATAGATGAGCGTAAGAGTACCCGAGGGGTAGTTAATTAAAAATAGGGCATATATATTGGTTATCAACCCTTCAGGATTATTCTATCTATCTATCTATTGCCTGACGCCGTGATCCCCGAAGGGGTGGCCACGAACGAACCGCCCCCATGCACCTCTGTCCCCAGTCAGTCGACGCCCCTCCCCCCAACCAGCACCGCCTTCGTTCATGTAGTTCCTCACTCCATCCTTCCACCTCATATTCGGTCTACCTCTCCCCCTCTGTCCCTCCACCTCGCTCTCGTACACCCTCTTAGTCATTCTCTCGCTTTCCATACGTTCCATATGGCCGAACCATCTCAAGTTGTTCCTTTTCACACTTTCCAGCACATCTACCTCCACACCACGCCTCCTTCTTACTTCCTCATTAGTCTGTCTATCCCTCCATGTAACTCCGCACGCACTCCTTAAGTAATTCATTTCCACTGCTCTCACTCTTGGTCTGAGTCTCTCAACCAACGTCCATGCTTCGCTTCCGTAAGTCAGTGTCGGGATTACCACACTGTCATGCAAGGACTTCTTCACTTCCATACTGACCACCCTATTTCTTGTTACTGCTTTTAGCGTTCCTACAACCCTCTTCCCCTGTTGTACCCTCTCCCGCACCTCTTCATCCATAGTCCCATCTTTACTCAACACACTGCCCAGATACTTAAAAGAGTTGACGATCTCCATAGCCTGACCGTTCAGCTTCACCTCACACTCTGTGACTTCACCCCTTTCGAAAACCATAACCTTGCTCTTCCCCGTATTTACCTTCAAATTCCGTTTTTCGCACACTGTTCCAAACTCATTTACCAGACCCTGCAACTCCCATTCATTATCACTCATCAGAACTGTATCATCCGCAAACAGCAGTATAGGTAGCTTCCACTCAATTCCCTCCCTTTTCAGCGATACACCAACATCCACTGCTCTTGATAGTATTTCTTTCATAACTCCATCCATATATACAGTAAACAACCACGGGGACATCACACACCCCTGTTTCAAACCAACATTCAGGTCAAAGAACTCGCTCTGCTCACTCTCCACACATACTGCCGCCTTTGCACCCTCATACATGCTCTTCACTGCTTTCAGCAACTTGCCCTCTACTCCGTATATTCTAAGTACTTTCCACAAACCTTCTCTATCCACTCTGTCATAGGCCTTCTCCAAGTCCATAAAGGCAACATACACCTTTTGTTTCTTCTCCAGATACTTCTCCACAACACAATTCAGGGTAAAAATCTGATCTACACATCCTCTTCCCTTCCTAAAACCTCCCTGCTCGTCGCCTATCCATTTCTCCGTTCTCACTCTCACTCTCTCAATCACTACCCTACTGTATACCTTCCCTACTACGCTTAGAAGACATATTCCTCGGTGGTTACCACACACTCCTCTTTTCCCTTTGCCCTTATATAGGGGGACTATTATGCCAGTCTTCCAGTCATCGGGTGCACTCCCCTTCTCCCATGCTAGTTTGCACATTTACCATACCCATTCTATCACTATCTCACCACCATACCTCAACATTTCCCCACACACTCCATCTGTTCCTGGTGCTTTCCCCAACTTCACTCTTTTCATGGCTTCCCACACTTCTGACCTCCTGATCCCCACCTCCTCCTCCACTACTTCTCTTCTTCTCCCTCCCATACCATATCCAGCTATGTTTGCTGGCTCTTCATTCCTTTCATTTAGCAACTCACTGAAGTACTCCCTCCATCTTTCGACTCTCTCTTGCTTCTCGGCTAGCATTCTCCCATTCTTATCTTTCACACCCTTACTGTTTCCCTTGCTACCTTCCCTAACTTTCTTGACTTCTTTCCAGAACAGTTTCTTACTCTCCCTCCATTTTACACTCAGATTCCTTCCAAATTCCTCATCTACTCTTCTCTTACTTTCCTTCACTACTCTCTTCACCACCCTCTTACTCTCCACGTACCTCGCTCGTTTCTGTCTCTCGGAATCTTCATTCCCTCTACTACCCAACCACTCTCTATATGCTTTCTTCTTTTCTTCCACAGCTATTCTTACCTCTTCTGTCCACCATGCTGTACCTTTCACTCCCCTCCCTCTTCTCCTCACTCCACATACCTCCTCACATGCTGCACAGATCTCATCCTTAAACACCTTGCTCATCTCCTCCACTTCCTCCATAACTTCCAGGTCGAACCCACCTAGTCGTCTTTCCACTGCTCTCCTGTACTCCTCCCTGACTTCCTCCTCCTGCAACCTCTCCACCCTCCTCACCATTCCACCCTCCTCTCGCCTCCCTCCCGCTCTCCTCACCCACTTCTTTTGTATCCTAACCTTAGCTACCACTACATAATGATCAGACAGACCCCCTCCAATACCCCGAAACACCCTAGCATCCATCACAGATTTCTTCATTCGTTCATCCACACATACATAATCAATCAATGACTTTCGTTCCACCACTGTCTTATCCTTCATCGTCAACATCCGTTTCCACGTGTACCTGTGGATCATTCTGTGTCGGAAGAAGGTGTTGGCTATCCACAGCCTCCTCCCCACACATACGTCCACAAGTGCACTACCATTCCCATTCACCTCTGATCGTACCCCCCACCCTCCCACCACTCCCTCAACTTTCCTATCACCCACCTTACCATTCATATCCCCAATCAGAAATATTCTTTCGTTCTTGTCAAACTTCTCCAGGCACGCCTCCACATTCATCCAGAACTCCTCTTTCTTTCTTTCTTTCAAGTTTATCCTCTGTCGGGGCATACACACACACAATTCCAATTATCGGGGTTGGTTTACTTTGTGTGTTCATTGATGGGAATAGATTCATGGTGGAATTGACACAGACGGTCCTCGTTGTCTCATGCTTGTTACGTAGCCCAGACTGATAAACTGAAACACATAAGACTAAAGAAGGATTTGAGTATAGAACAAAGGAAAAAAATTAAGGAATTACAAGAAAAGGCTGATGAAAATAATGGAAAGTTGGATGAGGAGGATAAGAGAAATTTTTACTGGAAAGTGAGGGACGGAAAAGTGAGGAAGTGGTTTATAAGAGTAGAAAGGAGGGGGAGATCAGGGAGGGGAGAGAATGTGATGAGAGTTGTGACGGAGGAGGAGAACGGGGTGGAGGTGTCACAGGGAGAGACAGGAGACAAAGAGGCAGACCCAGTAGTGCTAACAGGGGAGTAGGGTACGGACTGGAGGAGCGGGATGGTGTAATTGCTGAAGGAATGGTAGATGGATTAAGGATTATGTTTAGTAATGTGGATGTGTTTACTCAGGACAAGAAAAGAGAACTGATATGTAGGTTGCAGGATGAAGAGGAAAAACCTGATATCATAGCCCTACAGGAAGTAAGACCCAAGATGTTAGAATTGAAAGGGAACTGGTGGAATATAGTTTGGAGGGTTTTGAGTTATATGAGAGAAATGTTATTAGAGCAGAGGTTGGAAGAGGACTGTTTATTTATGTAAGAAAAGAGCTCAAGGTTAATGAGGTGGATATGAGACAGCAGTATTGTGAGTATTTGTGTATTGAAGTAAAATGTGTAAGAGGATCAATTCTAATTGCCTCTATATATAGAAGCCCAAATAATAGCAGGGGAGAGGATGATAATCTACTGAAAGCAATGGAGGAGATAGATAATAGAGAGAACAAATATAAAATTTTGATTGGAGATTTCAATTTGCCAAGGATCAACTGGGCAAATTGTACTACTCCAGCGGGACAGGGTAGTCTGGAAAATAAGTTTATAGAGAAAGTGAGAGATTGTTTTTTAACGCAACATATTGTAGAGATGACAAGATATAGAGATGGGACGCAGGGGAGTGTACTTGATTTGATTTTTAGCAATGAAGAGGATATAGTGGAACATGTTAATGTGGATAGCCCTATAGGTCGTAGTGACCATGCCTGTATAAGCTTTAGTTGTAACATTAAATCGGAGAGGGATAATAAAAGCAATAGAAAAATATACATGTATGATAGAGCAGATTATGAGCTGCTGAGACGGTGTTTGGACATTGACTGGGGGGAATATTTGAACGGTGAAGACGCTGAAGTAATGTGGAGGAAAATTAGAGTCAAACTGGAGAATGCTGTATCCAAAAGTGTACCAGTAAGGGAATATAAGGATAAAACAAAATTGAGGAAAAGAACTAACCCAGAATTGCCAATGAAAAGAAAGCTTTGGATTGATTAGAAGAAAGAAACGATTGTGGGAAAGATTAAAATTGTTAAAAAAGAACAGGGGGTCTAGTATAGAGGCTAAGGAAGTGGATATGGAACGTAGACAAATAAACAATAAAATAAGGTGGGAAATAAGGAGGGGGGTGAAGGAGAGGGAGAGAGAGATAGCTAGAAATGTGAAGGATAATCCAAAAATATTCTGGAAGTACATTCAGGAAAAATTAACAAGAAGAGTAGGGATCCCAGAGCTGGTGGGGGGGTTGAATGATGGGAGTAGAGCGGAGACTGATAAGGAGAAAGCAGAGGTGCTGGGGAAATACTTTGGGGGGGTACTAACAGTGGAGTCGGAGGATGCAGTGCCTACTATTCCCATCAAACAGGCACCGGCGCTAGAACTAGTAGAGTTTTCCCATGCTAGAATAAGAAGGGCTATAGAAAAAATGAACAGAAGTAAGTCACCGGGACCGGATGGGATACACCCAAGAATCATAAAGGAAGGAGGGGAGATGTTAGTAGAGCCATTGAAAATGTTATTTGAGGTATCGTTTAATACAGGACAAATCCCGATGGACTGGAGAGAGGCGAACATAACAGCTATATTTAAGAAGGGAAAGAGAAATGACCCAGGGAATTATAGACCAGTCAGTTTGACAAGTGTTGTGTGTAAACTAATGGAAACGGTAATTAGAGAAGGAATAATGGATCATATGAAGTCAAACCAACTTTTCAGTGGGAGACAGTTCGGATTCTTGCCGGGGAGGTCGACGGTACTACAGCTAATTAAGGTGGTAGATGATTGGATGCAAATTCTAGAAGATGGTGATGTAATAGACATGGTATATTGCGATTTTATGAAGGCCTTCGATAAGGTCCCACATAAAAGGTTAATAGAGAAAGTTAGAAGCTATAATATAGGGGAGAAATGTGTGAAATGGATAGAAGCCTTCCTGAAAGATCGGAGACAGAGGGTATTGGTGAATGGAATAGGCTCGGGGTGGAGGGAAATTACAAGTGGGGTACCTCAGGGATCTGTGTTGGGACCACTGCTGTTCGTTATATTTATCAACGACTTGCCTGAAGTTATAACTAATGGAAGTGAGGTATACCTGTATGCGGATGACACTAAACTGTATAGAAGAGTGAGGAGTAAGGAAGATATGGGTTTGCTTCAAGGAGATGTGGAGGGCATGAAGGGATGGTCTGAGCATTGGTTAATGCCTTTTCATCCAAAAAAATGCAAGTACATGCGGATTGGGACCAGCAAGATAGACAAGGTAGGATACAGTATGTATGAAGCGATGGAGGAAGTGAGTGCAGAAAAGGATATAGGGTAGTGATAGACAATAAGTTAAATTTCTCAGAACATTTAGCGGAAAAGATAAACAAAGCCAATAGAATTGTAGGGCTGATAAGGAGGACATTTGTGTCACTTGACGAAGAAATCTTCAGGAATCTATATACAGCGCTGGTTAGGCCGCACCTGGAATATGCAAACCAGGTGTGGGCTCCATATATGGTAAAGGATATAGAAGCAGTGGAGAAAGTGCAGAGGAGAGCTAGCAAGCTGGTACCAACGTTGAAGAACGCGGGCTATGAGCAGAGGTTGAGGACACTGGGGCTTCCGACACTGGCATATAGGAGAAAGAGAGGGGATATGATAGAGACTTTTAAGATAGTGTCAGGAAAGTACGATGAGGATGTGTGTGAAGGTATCTTCTTGATGCGGGAGGGAACAAGAACGAGAGGACACTCTAAGAAAATTTACAAAGAAAGAAATAGGCTTGAGAAGGCGAAGAACTCATTTTGTGATAGAGTGGTAAATGAGTGGAACGCACTGCCCCAGTATGTAGTCGATTCCGAATCAATAAGGGAGTTTGAAAGTAATCTTGATAAAGCATGGGGAAGACAAGATTTGAAGTTTGATTATAAAACAAAAATACAGAATAGTAAAAATGTTGCGTCTGCTACCGCCGCCGCCAACACCGTGAACGACAGCAGCAGTGCAAGTACTGGTACTGAGCTGGATACACAGGCCTAGTTTGCCTTTTTCCAGAGGATCTACTGTAAGAAACTGTAAGATTACAACGATGGAAATGAAATACAACTTCACGTGGGTTAGTTTGTCAGCTATATTAGAGTATAATACACTACTAAACCATCAGTACATCGGTATGAACCTTTCAGGGGTCAATGGTAAATTTATCGGTCCCCCCCCCCCCCCCCCCCCCGTCTATCTCTCTCTCTATCTCCCTCTTTCTTTCATTCTTTCAAATTTAGTAAAGCTACTACTTGACTCTGCCTATGATACATTGCATTCCTTCATTAGGTGTTCGGAATACATGCAAATGGTGAGGTCCAGAAGTAGCCCTTAACTGGGTGAGAGCGAGAGAAGGGTGGGTGGGTGTAGTTCTGGGGTTGGAGAGAAAATGGGAGGGTTTCGGTGGGGGTATGGTAACAACAAGGAGAGGAGGTGGAGGGGATACCTCTCCACCGTGCAGTGCTACTAACGCCTGAGTCCAGGGAAACGAAACGAATTAATCCTGACGACTGTACCATAATACCATGATCCATTGTTTGAGTAATGGCAGCAAAGCCTGTCGGACTAATTTTGTTGTTGTTGTTGTTGTTGTTCCCTAAGCTGCCTGGCCGAACAGCCCCGAGTCCCTGAGAAAGGACTAATTTTGTAAAAAGTCGAGGTGCTAGATTTTAATCCAAAGGGCATACTTTGAAAGACAAACGTTTGATCCCCGTTACGCAAAGTTAGATACATTTGAAAAACTTTTGTTGATTGGGACCTGCCAAAAGGCTTCTGTTAGATCAATGGAACACAGCCAACCCTGCGGCGGGAGTGTCAATCTGATCTGATTCACAGTCAGCATCCCGAACGACTGATTATGAATATGGATGTTGAGAAAAGAGAGGTCGATCACCGGCTTCATCTAAACACTGTCCCGTTTTTTGGCACCGGGAACAACCGGGATGTGACAGAGGACTAGGGATAATAATCTGCTTTTGGGCCATCTCTTTGACGATGGATCCCACCTTCAATAACAACAAGATTGAAGTCTGTGGGGATACGTAAAACGGGGTCGCCGAGACCACCGTCAGGAGAGGCGTTTGCTGACGACTGTCCTTGCCCATGTCCGCCGGGGCCACGCCCGATGACAATCTCGGAAGTTGCCAGTCGCATGACTGGTGTTGTCCGGCAGTACAGTACTACTCTTGTTTCCAACTCACCTTGCTTAGGCACTGGGAGTGAGAGAGCCTTGTGGTGTCTCAGTTTATTAAAGAGGAGGGTTGTGACTCTGATGTCGGAAAGGGGTGATGAGAGGCCTTGCTACCATCACTATTGGATTTACCATTAGACTGACCCCTAAACCAACGCCCTCTGCCCCTGGATTGGCCTCGTCCACGAGACGTCCCGCCATTCGCAGGGGCTATGTAAGTCTTTGATGACTGAAATTACTGGGATTGACCACGAAAGGAACTCTTAGCATTAAATATAGAATTTAACCGACTGCCCACTCTTCGACTTAAATTAGTGGCAGGTTGTGAGTCCAGAAGTAAATCGACAATGCGCCAGGCATCGTCTGAGGCTAGGGTTTTGGAGAAAACATCTGATCAAATCCGCCTTCCACCTATCTCTGCAGGGAGTCTGCTAACCAAGTACCCTCTCAGGTCTTTACGGACCCGTACCGCCTCAAAGAGAGCAGCCGGATGTCGTGGAGAGACTGAATGGAGTTTTGGAGAAGAAGGCGCCTAGTCAGAGAAAGAGAAAGAGAGAAAGGGTACTGACATCCGTTACTGACTCAGACGTCCTGGCCAGAGAGGCCGCAAGTTGGCGGCTGAGTAAGTATTGGGACGCCAGTCTCCAGGCTTTCTGCCTCATCTTGTAGTCTTTATCGATCTGAACCTGTGTCAGAGGACAAAAAGGTTCAGGTAACTGGCATAAAGAAAGTTTAGAGGCCCCCCAAAATAAAACTTATATGGAGGTATCTCTACCGCCATGCCAACCGGCATTTGAAAACCAATGATGGTCTTCTTGCGGAAGCAGATGACTGCTTTTGTTGGTTATTGTGCTGGTCAACAGCTGGGCCTCTTGTCTCCTTGCAACCCTCGGCCCTGACTCCCCCCCCCCCTTTGAATCTGAACTAGTGAAGACCCCGCAGGGTCCCTGAAGGTTATCAAATTTAATTCTGGGGTCAAGCCCTGTAACAGCATTAAATTGTTAAACCCATCTAACTTAGTCCAGTCGGAAAAATAAATTTCCGGCGGAAGCGGGAGGCAAGGCAGGAGATAGCTTGGACACACAATAGTCAGGATTAAAAATGTAGGAATGGCCCTGACGACAACAACAAGTACCTCTCCAGATTGGCCCTTCATTGCTTAGCCTCATTTTCCTCGATAACCCAATGTTTCAGAACAGGGGACTCACCCGTGACTGTGAGTTGTGCGACCTCAGGGCGTAAAGGCTTAACTACAGACCAAGATGCATCCAACCCATATATAAAAGTGGCATAAGGCCCTTTTTACTAGGGATGGATTTATTAAGAGGGGGAGGAAGCAAATCCGAGAACAACTGCAGATTGGACGGCAAGATCGCCGTAGCCCCCAAAGTGGAAGGGACAGGAGTGACAGTAGATGGAGGTAAAGTTAAATACATCAACCTGAGGTTGAACAAGTATGTGCCCTAGGGGTCGCACCCCCGGAGCTACTGGTACTGGAACTGATACCTGTCGCTCACCTTTAACCTGTCTCATGAGATTAAATAACTCCTGTAATAGATCCCTCACTACAAAAACCCCACTTGCTTGGTCTGACTGGGACGCGGGCTATGTCATTTCTGAGCCCTGCGTTCCCGAATGCCGTGAAGATGGACGTTGGCCAGATGCCATTTCTTCGGCGTGTACACCTTGGTGGTGTAAAGTAGATCCCGGTGACCGGGTCGGCGGGGGGGGGGGAAGCCTTCAACCAAGACTCGCCGACCCGGGCAGCGGAATCTGGTGTTCTTGTTTGTGAGTCGTAGAGAACGTCGAACTCAGAAAGGTCTCGAAAGTTCAGATCCGGTATGTCATACTCGGAAGGGTCTTGAACTGAGGCGGGCTGGGTAAAAGAGCTCATACTCCTGCCGACTAGAACACATGCTGCTGCCCCTCTTCGTTCCCAATACCGGCAAAGCCATGGTTGCGGGTTGTGAGGAATGGTAAACCGGTGAATTGGCCTGAGACATGAATAGATGTGTCTCTGAGTGCCTCCCTGCCTGACGAAGACTGTTTTAACCGGTTTATGTGGAGGCTGCGCCACCGTCTTCGACGAGGAGGAGGACGTCCTAGACCGACTCTTCTTGGACTTGTCATCACCTGCAGAAAGTGCGGCGTCAAATCAGAGCGAGACCTCTTAGCCGCTTGTTCAACAGAAGGCGACTTGGGTTTATTGTCTAGGTGAGCGGGACCTGTCCTGCCGGCTAGACCACCGAGGTGCGTCCGGCAGATCTGAGGTCCTAGGTCGCTTGGGTTGGCGGAAGGAAGACTCACGAGCAGAAACCTCCCAGGGGCTGAAGTCGGATCTGAGGTCCTAGGTCACTTGGGTTGGCGGAAGGAAGACTCACGAGCAGAAACCCCCCAGGGGCTGAAGTAACTGACGCAAATCTTCGAATATATGGTCATCCGATAGTCAAGATTTTGCGGGCTACCGTCTAACAGTACGTTACATACACTGACTGAATATGAAGTAAAATAGTCTTGCGCCGACTATCTGCATGGTTTTAAATAAGCATTGCGGAGGGCTGAACACTCGGGGCATGATTGGGAAAGCCAACCACCACGAGATCGGTCTAAACAAGGTACACACTTAACACATCGAGAGTGCCCGATGACCGTTAAAATTGTACAACTCAAAGCAGCACAAAAGGAGAAAGTACTCCTATCCATGATAAACTTCCTCCCGCCAGGGAGATAGCCGACCGTCCTAGGTGTCCTACATGCGAACCAGAGGGTGAGAAAGATCCAAGAATCAATGCTCATAAGGACACGCTAGGTCGGCAAAGCTTAATATATAATAAATATATCTCCAACATTATAGAAAAAGAAAAGTTGAATAATACTAGACAATCTTAGTTCCCTTAACGTTAATTACATTCCCCAGAAATGTAAGAGAATAGTGGGTAGCCTACCATGTGCTACTTATATAATAACTTCTTACCTAAGTGTAAAACACTGACCCTTATCCCGTCTCGTGACGTAAGAACTAAATCCGGCGACAACGCAACTGTAGATTTTAATTCTTAATCCCAGCGGACCAGCGCCTTTCAAGCGAGCAATACAGATAACTGAGAGCAACAAGAAAGGGATGGGTGAGTTCGTTTCTCGGCTCAGCTTTTAAGATCCCGGCGGACGTGACTCCCCACAATGCACCTCCAGGATAAAACGTCCAAATGTACACTCACGCGTACTAAAAGTTGCTCAGGGGTGGGTCCTTCCTTCCCCTACTCCACCCTGGGCAGGTGGAAGGGGGGAGTCGGGTCCAAGTCTACCCCCACCTTCCACCCCCAAACTATCCCCAACTCCCCCACCTTCCTTCTGTAGCTGGCAGTTAGTGATTAGCTACGATTGCGCTCATGTATTGCATATTATTGTTAAACCATCATTGCACACGCTCACAATGGCCGACATTTAACAGTTATTAGGAATTTATAAATACAATATACTCTATAATTGTATTCTCAAAATGAGTCTCTATACACAACGTGGGTTACACGAATCTCAGCTGTAGTGGTCTCTCTTTCTCTCTTTTTCTTATTGCATTACTTTCTACGATCAAGACTTAATGTGATTTCAATATAATACTACGTAATTAAATCCGGTAAGATCCTGTGTAGCGGGTAACTGTTTTTCAGATGCCTACTTTAACCTAACCTAACCTAACCTAACATAAGAACATAAGAAAATGGGAGTCTGCAGAAAGCCGATTGGCCTAAGCAAGGCAGATCCCTGTCCCACACAACCCCAATTCAATTACAAAGCCCAATTATAGGCTCAACACTCTAATACCCTGAGGATCATCTTACCAAAATGGTTAGAGATTAACACAGGATTATGGGGGTCTGCAGAGCGCTGATTGGCCCAACCCGGCTGATCCCCCTTCACACCCAACCCTTCTCGTCCATATGCTTATCCAATTTTATCTTAAAGCTCCCTACCGTTTTAGATCCCACTATAGCACTTGGTAGTCCATTCCACCCATCTACAACTCTGTTACCAAACCAATATTTGCCTATATCTTTTCTGAAACGATATTTATCTAATTTGAAACCATTGGTACGAGTTCTTTCGCTATCACTGAGCTTTAGTACATTTGTCATGTCCCCTTTGTTAATCCCACTAACCCACTTGAACACCTCTATCATATCCCCTCTAACTCTGCATCTCTCTAACGAATTCATACGGAAGATTTCTAATATTATGGATAATTTTTGTCATTCTACGCTGTACTCTCTCCAATGAATCTATGTCCATTCTGTAATAAGGACACCAAAATTGGACAGCATAATCCATATGGGGTCTCACTAATGACAAGTAAAGTTTTAAGATAACATCAGCAGTTCTGTTACTCACACTCCTAGAGATGAACCCGAGAATCCTGTTTGCCTTATTACGAATGCTTATACACTGTTTTCTAGGCTTCAAATCATTGCTAACAAACACACCTAGATCTTTCTCGCAGTCTGAATTTTCTAATTCTAAATTAGCTAGTTTATATTTAACATTTGTTTGCATCTTCCCTATCTTTAATACCTTGCATTTGTCAATGTTAAATGTCATCTGCCAATTTACTGACCATTCATGTAAGGTATCTAGATCCCTAACCTAGTATATTAGTGTACTATTTATGAATGTAAAATGTATAAATATATTGTTACATTACCAAATTATTGAGATATATATACACGGTAGCCCGCTACACAGGATTATACCTTAAATCCAATCTCAAAGTATTCAGGATGTTATGTTCACCATTATTGCAATACACATCAACGTGCCCTCTACGATTTACTCCTAGGTTCTCAAATTATTTACACAGTCGGGCTTTTAAATCATAAAAGGAAAGGACCACAGGCAAAGATAGGCTGGAATAGTATTGCGACTGTTATTGATTGTTTATTTTTTTATTTTTTAAGAGACAATAAACGGAGGAAGGAAAAACACAGATAAAACAAAAAAGGTCCATGTGCCTAAAGGCATCCTCCATTCATAAAATTTTTGTAAGAACCGGATTTAAACTGTTGTAGATTGTAAGTTTGTGGAAAGCAACTCGAGGGAAGTGAATTCCAAAGAGTAGTAGTTCTGGGGATAAATTAATTTTGATAAGCAGAAGTTCTGCATTGTGAAGGAGAAAGTGTAAATTCATGGGCGCTCTCAGCTGCCCTAGTTCTACGGGGGAAAGATGTGGAGAGGCGGCACAATTGAAGCAAGTTCCTCGGAACAATTGCGGTTTATAATTTGAATCAGTTTCTCCGATTTATTCAATACCATACATACTATAAACGGCCTGCATTTAATTGTATGTGGCCTATACACTTTGATTTAATCAAGTCAATGTAGAACTTGATACAAATTACTATCAAAGTCGGTGTAAACTTTTATTAACGTGTGAGTATAGAGCCCTTGAGTAGCAGGGCTCGCCTTCTCACTTCCCCCTTCTGTCTCTATCTGTGATCCCAGCCTCTCACCTCTACAAACCCCCAAATAAGGAATAGGATTATGTTACGACCGGGGCTACGAATAAAACAAGGGCACTTAATGATTGGACTAGTAATAGGGCACTATGCAACAACGGTACGCTAGATCCAAACCCTCGAACTTATATGCCGGCGAACAAAAACACCTATACCCTCCAGAGTTAATCTGCGATAACGGGGTATCCTTAACTGGGCATAAATGTACTCTACTTCAGGCTAACCCACACTGGTATAGCCTGATAACAAACAAGATGCAAGTTACGTTAAAATGCATAAAAGGGAAGCTATGGAAAGATCAATTAAATCACTGCAAGATTTAATACAATAAAAAGATGCTTCAATACAGTTACTCTAAACAACAATAAACTCTTCACTCCTATCTGAAAGAAAGTGAAGTATAGTCCTACAGCATAGACCTGGAAACTTCTGAAGAAAGTCTGATGCTCATAAGATGCTCGTATCTTAAATTATATAAAGGCAGGAGGCAGGACACCACACGTGTAGACTGAATACACTAAAAGATAGGACATATAATGTTAACTGACACGAGAATACTATAAATGCGCAACGGTAGTAATGCTCGACACTAAAAGAAGTACTTCCTCATCAACGAAACAGTCTGCTATGATTGTGCGGCTCAGCAACAACCTAGACTAATAAATGCTGTGAATAATAATGCGTACATATCAGAGCTTATATTAACTACTAACAAGTGTCTACTCAATTAATAATGTCTAGCTGGGATACTCTAGGTAAGGAACTGGGGTTGAGCAAGACAGGCTTGTAGCCTAGCGATGTCCTTAAGACTGCATCCTTTAAGTTACGTTAATTGACTGGGGTGCTCTCTTGATAGATCCAGATCACAAGTATCTGGTTCTATCCTGGCGACCCTCAAAAGACAAGCAAAGAGGCGGCAAAGTGTAGAACTGGAACTGGAACAGGCCAAAGCCCTCAGTCAACACAATGCTGCACTCACAAAAGACACAGCCGAAAAGACAACCTAGGCTACCACAGGACCGGTCGAAGTCGTGTAGGTATAAACAAACCATACACACATCGGAGAAAACGACTACAGTAACCTTATCCCAGTCTAGCATTAAATAAAAGAGCAGAACACTAAATCAATAATGGAGACACACAGAGTTCTTAACCTCTACTAACTAAGAACCCTCAATCCTATTCTAAGTACATGTAAATATCTCAGAGGACAGCGCATGCAATACAATGGGCCGGCTATGGAAACCGTATGCAGAACCCAAGGGGATAAATAATTGAATAAAGGTGAGGAGCAATGGAAAAGAAGGTCAGAGAGAGAGACAGTGGTAAAGGGGGTGATCGGGAGAGAGTATGCAAAGGGATGTTAGAAGCATGCACGCCAAGCCTGTCCTGAGGAGGGCAGCTCCTCGGGACCCTCACGCAGGAGGTTAGTTACACAGGAGCTCGCAAGGGCGCGATGGTCGGCCAATCACGGGCCGAGACGTCACAAGGCAGCAGGCCCCAAGGACGCGCCCAGAGCCACCAGTCAATCAAAGGCGAGGGAAAGCCCGCGGGAAAACTCCTCCAAGAGAGGCAGAACATACATACGCACGCACATATTACCACCTCGCTGCCTATATCTCTCTCTCTCCTTAAGTCTTACACAATGCATCTTATATTCTATTAATGATATAAAATACTTCCCGTTGTCACAGACAAAAATAAAGACCACCACTGGACTGTCTGTGACGGTGCGAGTACTAGGAAATAAAGAACAACATTCTCTGATAACTGTAGCCCATTTCACTGCCCTGGCGAGCGCTAGTGGCTAACGAGAGGCGATTCTGCCAACGCTGGTAGACGTCACACCCCGCCCAAGACATGGGACGCTCAACATTAGGCGAGCACCATATCTGACAAGGCAGAATGCCGACAAGACCCGCCACACCTAGCCACTCCACCAGAAATGAAATGCAAAGCTCAATCTTAAATAAAACAACATATTAGCATAAAGAAAATCTTATAACCCCTCCCAAACACAATAGTATAATTTTAGCCTGCTATGCTCCCTGAGCGAGCTTCACAAAGCCCAGCCTACTAAGTGAAAGACAGGTTCAACTTAGGACTTTAGCTATAACATTGGCAACTTACAATTAACTATCAAAAAGAAAGTTTTTATGTGATTTTTGTTTTATTTAATTTTAATGTTGTTTTTGACAGCTGTTCTACAGGGGCAAGTCTGATTTTTCTCCACTCTCAACATACACTGACTGAACGGCGAGGGTTCTCCTGCAAACAAACCCTCCCGTGACAAACAATCAGCCAAATCATTATCAGTGCCCCTAACATGCCACACATCCAACTTGTGTCCCGGCAGCAAAACAACACCTGACACTGATAAACTGCCCAGTTCATCACAAAACTGGCATTTCTCTTCGCTCTCTCCGGCAACGGGGCCTGCCAATAACCTTTCACTAGTTCTACCTTCATGATGAGCGAGGCAGCCCCGATGCGGTCTATGGTGTCGTCAACTCTAGGTAATGGATAGGTGTCTGTCAGGGATAATGCTTCCACACTCTTGCAATCACCATACACATGGATCTTGCCACTCAACTCAGGTTGCAAACTCACTGGCAATGACCACTCACGATATCCCTTATCCCTCAGACCCTTTTTCCACATGTCGTCTAGCTCTGTTTTCACGACAGGCTGTTGAGCAGGATTTATACGGTAGGGAACTAACTTGAGCCTTGCACTGCCTCCAGCCTCCATGTCGGATTCTACCCCGTACATCAGGCCTGGAGAAGCAACAAACATACGGATGTACTGCCACAGCCTAGTAAACAACTCCTCTTGTCACTTAGGAACAAGAGGTTGCAACTTATCTCGAAGAACAACATGCCTAGTACCCTCCCACAACCCAGCCGAGACCGCAGCTTCTAAACTATAGTCTCCCTCCTTCTCCACCTTCGTCCCTAGAACAGCCAGGTCATGAGAGGGACAATCAGTACCACCTGTGCAGTCACTCCCATAGTTCATAATTGCTAAGGCTTCCCCGCCGATACCGTACATGCGCACCCCCGCATTCCTTGCGACTACATCTGCCTGCGCAGCATCACCGCCTTTAGCGACATGGCCAGATACAGTCGGTCTATGGTAGGGCTGTTGCATTCGACTAGAGCAGCATTGGGAGGCTATGCAACGACCGGGCACATCCACTCCACAGCCAACCTCACCAATCTGCTCAATGTCCTCATTCTGACCACCACCCTTGGCAGCCATGGGTCAACCCTGACCTGACAACCATGCCAAAGCCTCGTCGCCCACCTTGAACCACCGAAACAACGAGGCCAACGGTCTACTCACGCTCAACTGACCTGCCAGCGGAACATCGTGCACCGCATGAGTTGTGAGGCCTGGGTGTCCGGCACGACCAGTGGGGTATGAACCGAGCTGGTGCTGGAGCGCTGCACACTGCTGCTCAGGCAGGTGCTCTAGCGCTTCCACAGCCACCAGACTCGTGTCCCCCGCCCACTGCTCCGCCGAGACATGACAATCCCAACTCTCCTCCACCTGTGCTCCACTGCCCCCCTCTCCTTCTCCACCTTGGCCGCCGCAGACCAACGCAGGGCTGCTCAGGTGGTTGCCTCACAAACTCCTCCAACAGGTTCACATGACATGTTTCCCCGTCCTCGTGTTCAATAGCCCCGTTCCCACAACTCTCCTCCACCTGGGAACTACTCAGTTGCGGAGTACCATCACGCCCAACCATGTCACTAGGGGTGACAGGTTCTGGGGCCACTCCGGAGCTCACCTCTGGGTCAAGTACTAAGTCGCTAAGAAGAGCCGCTGGAACAAAACTCACAAAACTCCCAACTTTAGCCTTCTCCTTCCGACCGTTCCTCCGCTGGTCTAGAGACTGAGGAATAGGCTGTGACACCTTAGATGCACGAGATCGGGTGTCAACACACGCCCTCTGCTGTGATTGACACCTCTCGACCAACTCCTGCCCCTTCCTACTCACGTCGGCTGCCCTCTCGGCACCGACTAAGGGTGGAACCTCAGAAGTAGGCACCGCAAAGTCGTTGCCGAGAAGAAGGTCGACGCCCTCTACTGGCAGTTTCTCCACGATTCCAACATCCAACTCTCGTGTCACACCTTCAACCTCCAGCTCTACTCGAATCAACGGGTATGACCTTGTAGCATTAATACCCTGCACCACAACCACCCGTGCCGCGTTTATAGGTTGGCCTGTAAAGTTTTTGCATCAGAGTCTGGGATGCACCTGTATCACGCAACAATTCCAACACATGCTTGCAACCAGCCCAACTCACGCAGCCACGCCCTCTATGGTTGCAAAAAGTATCGCGGACAGGTTTCGAGCCTTCCGGACACTTCTTCACTGGCTGTGCCCCCGCATCTGACATATCACCCCGGGTAAATGCAGAAGACCTCAGAGACACCCCAATGTTGCTAGCCAAAGACACGACTGCTGTAGGTTGGTTACTAGGGCAGGAACGTGCGAAATGCCCCTTGTTATGAAACTTAAAACACTCTACTTCACCCTTGGACTTCCCCTGAGGTGGGGAAGGGCCCTGACCTTTCTTAAACGGGACGGTTTTAGGTTTGTGATCAAAATTGGTATCATTGCTCTTACTCTCATTATTAAATTGTGCATCACTGACTCGGGGGGGTGGAGTGTTGCGCCCCTTGTTAACTGCATCGGCCCATTGTGCAGACCCGCACCCACGAATCAGTGACATTCTCAGGTCAGCCAACTCAGCTGCCTTTTGTAGAGTTTTAGGCGGTTTCTCTTTGAGGTTCAAAGTCAGGTCGCCGCCTGTGCACTTGAAAAATTGCTCTAGAAGGACTAACTGCTCAAGCTCCTCGAATGTCGTCACCTTCTCTGACCTCAGCCAATTTCTCAATGCATCAGACAGTTCCCGGCCATGTTCTAGAAAAGTGCACTCACGACCCTTCGTAACACCCCGAAACTTCAACCTAAATGTCTCTGGTTGTAACTCGTACGCCCGCAGAACAGCTTCCTTCAATACCTCATAATCGATGCAAGACTCCAAGGGCAACGCATCATATGCCTTGAGTCCTTTGCCAACCAACCTAGAGGAAACAAGGGCTGCCCACTTAACCTCGGGCCATTGGTGCTCCCAGCACTTCTTCTCAAAACGCAGGAAAAATTCGGTGACACCCGACTCGTCAAATGCAGGGACTAACTTAATAAGGTGTGATAAAGACTGCTCAAGACCTCGATTCCCAGAACCGAGACGCTGCCCTGTCGACTCCACCCGAGACTTCTCAAGCTCTATGTCTGCACAGTACATGGTCTTTCTCTCCTCAGCCTGAATCCTGACCTCAGCCTCCCGCTGCTGCTGCTGAATCCTAGCCATCTCAATCTCAGGTTCATGCTTTCGTTGCTCAAGCTCAGCCTCATGCCTTCGTTGCTCAGCCTGCATTTTAGCCATCTCAAGCTGGAAGATCATATCTGGAGTTAAACCTTGAGGAGGAGGAGATGCAACAATTGGAGACCCACCCAGTGATCCACCCAGGTGCAAACCACGCTGCCAGTGACTATCGGCCTGCGGGACCGTACCCGGCTCCGGAGCCCGAGGGGGCGCCATGGTAGGAGTCGAGTGGAATGGGGGCTGGGCCGAAGGTGCATAAGCTCCCGCTCCACCCGAAGCCCCACACACCTCACCGAGCACACAGGCCACCAGGTCACCTCTCGTCATGCTGCTAGTGCCCACATGCCCCATGACCGTGGCCAAACACTGGAGACCATACCGATCAATCCCCGACACCCGGTCAACAGTAATAGGCATCTCCAGAAACTCCCTTGCATCCTCCTCACTAGTTATTACTCTAATGCCTTCCCCGCTGCTGCACCTCAGAGTCTGCTTCCCGTACTGTGTCCTCACTGTGCATTGATCCGTCGTTCGACATAGTGTCCACCGAAAATTCTCAACGTTTATAAAAAAAAGGAGTACCTAAACTCTCATGTAGCACTATTCACTCAAAAAAATGCTCGAAGACAACTCAAGTGCTATAGGGTAGAGGCACCAAAGGAGACGCAAAAAGTGTGAAAGTTTTCAAGAAAAAAATCAGTGTGTCAAGCTCATTCATTCTTTTAACTTGAAACTCACTTGATATATTACCAAATGGTTATTCTTTTAATGGATGTGTCAATGTTTGATATATTTCAAGTATTTTCCGAGATAAGAGGTCCAATATCAAGTGCGTCTCCTTATGACCACCAAACCCTAAGTAGACGCACCCCAGTCCAGTGCAGACGAACGTCTGTTTTTTTTTTATTAATATGTGAGTAATTTGATTATTTAGTAGATAATATTTATACCACTTCTAGCTTAAACTAAAGTAGTTGCATGCTGATAGTGGGCCTACATTGTACATCTATAGAGAAAATAAATTGTGAAAGACTTTGCCCGAATCCTAAGCCATTTTTGGCAAGATTTCCAAATAGCTACGAAAACTACATCAACGTGTAGTGAATACCAACCAACATCCAACTCTATATATATTTTCTTTAAAATATCGTGCCGCAGTGAAGTTACAATGGTCGAGAATTGCACATTTGTTGGTAAAAAGCAACACCGCCACCCTTCCCCTGCCTAGCTAGTTTGCGAGGGAGGGGGGAGGAAAGGAGGGGGAAAATATGCAATAGCGCTTATATCTCTCATATATATCAATATTATATCACCACAAAGCACATGAATGCATATAAGATGCATAGTAACAAAGAAATATGTGAAATAACCCACAAATTACCGATTCGCGAAGTGGGGGAGGAGAGAGAAATAAAGGAGTGTCGATTTCCCTCTCTCCTTCGCCCCCCACTGGCACAACCCTCTACTAAAGGGTTGTGCCACTGGCCCCACCGCACGGCAGCACGAGTCACTCCAGTGAGGGAGTCAGAGGGACGTCCAAACAAGTAGACCTATGTCTCGTTGATGTTCAGTCACGGTCAATGAAAAAGTGCAATTTGGCCACATTTAGACCCCTGAGTGTACTTACACTAGTTGTATTTGCGGGAGTGAGCATGCTCGTTAATTCCCGCCTCCTAAGATATGTTTGTCATACCGTGCTTTGAAACTATGCACTGATGGTGCAGACACTACTTCGGCTGGCAATTTGTTCCACCCACTAATCGAGTTGGTAGGAAATCTTTTACTTTTCAGATCAGATTTACTATTAAGCACTTTTAGTTTGTAGCTGTGACCTCTTGTTCTCTCACCTCCATCCCTCTCTATGAAGTTTTCTTGGTCGATTTTGTCAATACCTCTTAACACATTTGTATATCTGAATTTGCTGTCCTCGTTTCCTTCTCTGTTCCAGTGTAGGTAGATTCAATCTCTCGAGCCTCTCTTGGTACTCCAAATTTTCCAAACCTGGGATCATCCTCGTAGCTGCCCTCTGTACCCTCTATTTTGTGGATATGTTTCATGTGAGGGGACCACACTACAGATGCATATTCCATCCTGGGTCTTACTATTGCCGTTATTATTTGTTTCATGGTGTTTTCATTAAGATAATTGAAAGACATCCTGATATTCGCCAATAGTGCTAGTGATTCTCTCACTATCTTATTTACGTGGCTTTCTGGAGACATGTTATCCTTAAATTCTATCCCCAAGACTTTTTCTTTTTCTGCTTTGGGAATCACTTTGTTTCCTAGTTTATAATCTTTTCTAGGTCTGTACTTGCTTTTACCCATTTCTAGAGTCTTACACTTCCCTGCATTGAACTCCATATTCCATTTGATGCTCCATTCATGGATCTTTTTGCAAATCTGCTTGGAGCTCAAGGCAATCCTCCTGGGTTCTGATCGTTTTAAGCAGTTTAGCATCGTCCGCAAACATGCTCATGTAGCTTGTTAGTCCCTCAGGCAAGTCATTTACAAATAATAGAAACATGATTGGGGCTAGGACAGATCCTTGTGGTACTCCACTCGTAATTTGAGTCCAGTTTGACGATTTCCCCCTTACTGTTGTTCTCATCTGTCTTCCGCTAAGGTAGCTCTCCATCCATTTCAGCAGTTTGTCTCCTACTTTTCCCTCATGTTTTAATTTCCACAGCAATCTCTTGTGTGGAACTTTGTCAAATGCCTTTTTAACCCTTGTCTAGCGGGTCCTCTGTGGCCGTTTTGGGCCTTTTCAGGCCATTCTGACTGCTATATCAACCATCAGCGTGAAAGGAACTGTATTGCGCCGAAAACTAGGCGGAAATCGCTACACAATGACGCCACATACAGCTACGTAGCACTCGTGGAGCACTGACAGTGTTACCTCAAAGATGGAAGTTTAGCTGATTTTGCTACATTGCTCACTTTTAGCGAACTATTGGTTACACTGTCATCCTCCCGCGCGGTGGGGGAACTGGAGTTAGTGTGGGCCGGGAGGCCACAGATGTCGGACGTATGGATCATTACTATCCCACCCATTTTCACTCGATTTTCACCCTTTTTTCACCCGTTTTTTGCCAGTTTTTTTAACTCGACATAAGTCGCGCGCCGCTAGTTAAGGGTTAAAGTCTAGGTAGGCACAGTCTACCCATCCTTCCCTCTGGTCCACTGTGTCTATTACTCTAGAGTAAAAACTCAACAAGTTGCTTACATATGATCTGCCTCCTCTGAATCCAAATTGTCGGTCAGTAATTAATCTTTTGGATTCCAGGTAGTTCACCCATTTGGCCCTTATTAATCCTTCCAGAATCTTTATGAGGATGCTCAATAGTGATACAGGTCGATAGTTCAGTGGTTTATCTCTGCTTCCTCCCTTAAATATAGGAATAATGTTTGCTCTTTTCCATTCTGTAGGTACTATCCCTGTGTCCAATGATTTGGTCATTATATCATATAACGGTATACTCAGTTCCTTGGCATATTCTTTAATAATCCAGCCTGATACTCCGTCCGGTCCGGCGCCTTTGTTTGAATCCACCTTACTCATTTTGTCTATGAGCTCTGGTCTGTTAAATGTGACTTCCGGCATTTCCTCTGTACCGATCTCATTGGTTTCTGGTGCAATGAATTCTCCTTCTTTTGTAAATACTGATGCAAAATGTCTATTTAGTTCTTCCGCAATTTCTGTATCCTCTTCTATGATTCTGTTTCCACTATTAATCTTTACGATCGTGGCTTTTATCTTCCTTTTGCCGTTTACAAACTTGAAAAATTGTTTTGGATTCTTTTCATAGTTCTCCACTATCCCTTTCTCATGGTTTGCCTCTGACCTCTTCCTCATTTCTGTGTACAGTATTTGTTTCTCTCCTCTTTATACTTTTGCCTGTTATCTTCCGAATCCCAGTTTCTCATCTTTTTCCAGGCTTTGCTTTTTGCTTCCTGTGCTTGCCTACATTCGCGGTTAAACCATACTTGGCGATTACTTTTTTTCCTTTTATTAATGTCCTTAGGGACAAAAGTTTTTATACCAGTATCATAGATCTCCATGAATGCCTTGAGTTTTTTGTCTACCTCACTTTCAGATAACACCTGATCCCAATTTTGTGACTTGAAAAAATCCTGTAGTCCTTCGAAATCGGTTCTGGAATACATCCAGTGATTTTCCTTGTGCTTTTCCCTTCCCCTGGGTAGATTATACTTCAATAGTAAGTCTATGTCTAGAACTGCATGGTCGCGTTTTCCTAGTGGGCATAGGCACTGAATACTTTGAACCTCCTCCTCCCTTCTTGTGAATAGAAGGTCCAATCTAGCTGGTTGATCACTTCCCCTTACTCTTGTTGACTCTTTTACATGTTGGTATATAGAGTTTTCCATGGCCATACTGTACTTAAAAATTCATAGCCCCAACTTTTCTCCCCTGTTCCGGCTTCAAGATCTTCCCAATTCACTTCCTTGCAGTTAAAGTCCCCACACATGACTATTTCATCCTTTGAAACCAAGATATTTCCTAGCACACTAATTGTTTCCTTTCGCATTAGGCTATGCTCCTCCTTACTCCATGTCTTCGTCTTGGGAGGTACATACGCTACTATCACCACTATTTTTTCGTTTCCACCAATCTCTAATGCTAAAACTTCTCCTGTTGAAGTTTCTAGTTTTATCTCAGACACAATCAAATCTTTCCTAGTAAGGATGCACACTCCACCTCCATGTCGAAATTTTCTGTCCCTCCTCCAAATCCTGTATTCAGACCATCCTAGCAAATTTATATCAAGGTCCTCTCTTAGTTTTGTCTCAGTGAGACATACTATTTCTGGTTTCTTAGTATTGAGTAAGTCTGTTAGTTCTAGTTTCTTAGAGATTAGCCCATCGACATTGCTATATAGAATCCTTATACTTTCTAGTCCCCCATTACCTGCTCCAAGCGCCTTATCTGCGGCGGTCTGTTCCCTACCCTCTTTTTCTTTTAGTTTCTTTTTAACGAAAGTTTCATAATCTTCCCCTTTCTTACTCCGTAAAAAAACTTATTCTTTTCTTGTTCTGTCCTCTTGCTATTTTCCTTAGTTCAGCCTCCTTCTTTCTCTCTTCTTCTGGTAAGTCTCGCCTGATGTAGATTTTGTCCTTACCCTCTAACCCTTTTAGCCTAGCTGCTACTGCCATGATTTCATCACATGTCCTTCTTGACTTAAATTAGATTTTTACCAGTCTATTGTATTCCTTTGTATATTTTCCCAGCCTAAACATGTCTGATATTTCCTCCTTCCAGGTGTCCTCCTCATCTTTAATAGATTCCAGAATCTTGTTGATGCGACCTTCATCCTGCTCTTTTCGTTTTGTCCAGTCTAGTTCCTCCTTTTCTTCCACCCCTGATATTATGAGGCAGTTAGCCCTACGACTTTCTTCCTGGATGGCCTGAGAGTTTTCGTGGATGCCTTGCTTAACCATACTTTTTACCTGGTCCTTTATCCTAACATCTTGCTGTTTCTGTTCATCCAATATCTTCCTGAATTCGTCACTGTGTGCCTTCCTTACACTGTCTAAATCTTTTACCACTTGGTCTCTAGTCATGCCCCAAGCATTTTTACCTTCAGAGATACTGGTGTCTAGCCTAGTCATTATCACTGCCTTTTCTCTCTCCACTAACTCCAACCTGTTCTTCAACTCACCATTCTCTGTAACAATTTCCTTCTTAACTATCTCCAAGCCGGTCACTCGGTCCTCCAAGTTCTTGATTTTGTTCAACAGCATGTAGCACAATTTTCCAGTGTGTGAGTGTGTGTGTTGTGAAGCTGGGTATCGAAAGCTCACACTTAGACCTACGTGACAAAAACAAATTGTACGATTATGTCTGTCATTATTTAGTCTTTATTCGATAGTTTGTAATTGTAGTTCATGCACTATTAATTCAATATTCTTGCAACTGAAATAAGATATAATATTATAAATAGGGCAGATAACTTTGATAAATAACACTAAACCAATGGAGATGCACACCACCACCCCATCCAGACGCGTCTCTATATGGCCCGCACGTGTGCATCTCCATTGGGCCTCGAAGTCAAATGAAGGTAGCTCCACCACCATCAAAGGAAACTCGACCATGAATACAGGAGGAGGTGGGGCGAGATTGGGGTTTACCATGCATGCGGTTTATGCCCTTCTAAACCCAGTTTGAAAAAATGCGTCTCCATTGGTTTTGGACCATATCATGAACCAATGGGGACGCACCCACTTTCACGAGCACTCGTTCATGCAAGAGTCATGAAACCATGCAGGAGTATAGTTCAAGACATGCTCTTTCCATTTGAAACAAAAGAAAAACGATCCGAGTTAGAGAAGTAGGAAAAAATTGAGCTGTGAAAAAATCACTTTCTTAGGTTTGGGCTAAGAGATACCCCGAAAATCTAATTTTTATTTTTGTTTATTTTTTCTCAAGATAAATGTGTGTCCTATTAGGCTGGTAGTCTTTGAGAACATCACTAATAGCATAAAGTATTTTTTGATGTATTTGTTTTCTTTTCAGGTACAGTGGAGCCCCCATCCTAGCTGCTAATTGGTTCCGCAGAAATAGAGCTAGGATTGAAACAGCCAAGATCGGGGCACTGTTCTTATAGGGAAAATTCAATCGGTTCCGTGCTCATGCCAAAATTTGCGTCTTTTTCTATTTTTTGCCTATGAAAACATGTTTTATTGTACACAAATTAAATTTTACGCATTATACTGTATCATATAATACACCATAGAATAAGTTATTAATAACTAGAAAAAAAGGTCCAAAATCTAAACAATTACCGCACTTTTTCCCAGTGTTAGGCTATGAAAACATGTTTTTTGTCTAGGCTACATCAAGTAGCCTTGGCCTAAATCTTATGCATTGTAAATAATAATGTAGACATGGCTAAATGACAGTCCTAACCATAAATACTGTAGATTGGGGCATTGTTTCTATCATGCGACATTTTTTAGGCCTAGCCTAGGCCTAGGTTCTAAATTCGTCCAGCCACCCCTCAAGTACCCATTTCGCCCCAAATACATCCAATAAATACATATTATGAGGAAAAGACGTATAAATACGTATTATGAGAAGATTACTTACCACAGATTTTATTATAAATCATTGTCATATTTAGCCTAGCCTAGGCTAGGCATTTCAATCGCTTTCGTCCGACATGGACTGGTCTTTGCTCTGTGTTTTGAGCATGAAATTCCTTCATTGCTACCACCAGGCCAACCATCCCTATCACTAGATGTACTAGAGGTTATAATAAACGCGAGAGATAAGGGGTTCAGGCACAAAAAAGCTTGCAAACGGTTGTTTTGTCAACACAGATACTAGCTAAACTGCAAGCGTCTGCTTAGTGATGACGTCATACAAAGATGGCGGCATCTTGTGCATTTGACGATCGGATCTCGGATTCATTCGGATTTCGTCTCTAAACGCCAAGCACCTGGCAGATTCTTTCGTTATGTTAAAACAAAATTATTGTTTTTGTTTGTTTTCTAGTTTTATGTCGAGTTTTTCGTTATTTTTGCTATTTTTTCGGGTTTCGGCTGGGATTTTGATGCGAGAATTGAGGCTTTTGGCACGAGAATTGAAATTGGGAATATTTGGTGTGTGTGGCTCGAGAATTGAATCAGCGAAGACCGGTGTAGCGAAAATGGGGGCTCCACTGTACTTTAGTTTTTTGCATGGCAATTTTTTTGCATGAAGTGCGTCTCTACTGGACAATTCGTCTCCTTTGGTATCTCTACCCTACTACGTTGCCAAAAAAAAAAAAAATTCCACGTGTCCAAAATATTCCTCAAAAAACAAATGTCCAACAATCCTGCAACTAAGATAAGATACTAGGCAAGGTCGCCATTTGTTACGGCCGGGGCTACGAATAAAACAAGGGCACTTAATGATTGGACTGGACTAGTAATAGGGCACTATGCAACAACGGTACGCTAGATCCAAATCCTCGAACTTATATGCCGGCGAACAAAAACACCTATACCTTCCAGAGTTAATCTGCGATAACGGGGTATCCTTAACTGGGCATAAATGTACTCTACTTCAGGCTAACCCACACTGGTATAGCCTGATAACAAACAAGATGCAAGTTACGTTAAAATGCATAAAAGGGAAGCTATGGAAAGATCAATTAAATCACTGCAAGATTTAATACAATAAAAAGATGCTTCAATACAGTTACTCTAAACAACAATAAACTCTTCACTCCTATCTGAAAGAAAGTGAAGTATAGTCCTACAGCATAGACCTGGAAACTTCTTAAGAAAGTCTGATGCTCATAAGATGCTCGTATCTTAAGTTATATAAAGGCAGGAGGCAGGACACCACACGTGTAGACTGAATACACTAAAAGATAGGACATATAATGTTAACTGACACGAGAATACTATAAATACGCAACGGTAGTAATGCTCGACACTAAAAGAAGTACTTCCTCATCAACGAAACAGTCTGCTATGGTTGTGCGGCTCAGCAACAACCTAGACTAATAAATGCTGTGAATAATAATGCGTACATATCAAAGAGCTTATATTAACTACTAACAAGTGTCTACTCAATTAATAATGTCTAGCTGGGATACTCTAGGTAAGGAACTGGGGTTGAGCAAGACAGGCTCGTAGCCTAGCGATGTCCTTAAGACTGCATCCTTTAAGTTACGTTAATTGACTGGGGTGCTCTCTTGATAGATCCAGATCACAAGTATCTGGTTCTATCCTGGCGACCCTCAAAAGACAAGCAAAGAGGCAGCAAAGTGTAAAACTGGAACAGGCCAAAGCCCTCAGTCAACACAATGCTGCACTCGCAAAAGACGCAGCCGAAAAGACAACCTAGGCTACCACAGGACCGGTCGAAGTCGTGTAAGTATAAACAAACCATACACACATCGGAGACAACGACTACAGTAACCTTATCCCAGTCTAGCATTAAATAAAAGAGCAGAACGCTAAATCAATAATGGAGACACACAGAGTTCTTAACCTCTACTAACTAAGAACCCTCAATCCTATTCTAAGTACATGTAAATATCTCAGAGGACGGCGCATGCAATACAATGGGCCGGCTATGGAAACCGTATGCAGAACCCAAGGGTATAAGTAATTGAATAAAGGTGAGGAGCAATGGAAAAGAAGAAGGTCAGAGAGAGAGACAGTGGTAAAGGGGGTGATCGGGAGAGAGTATGCAAAGGGATGTTAGAAGCATGCACGCCAAGCCTGTCCTGAGGAGGGCAGCTCCTCGGGACCCTCACGCAGGAGGTTAGTTACACAGGAGCTCGCAAGGGCGCGATGGTCGGCCAATCACGGGCCGAGACGTTACAAGGCAGCAGGACCCTAGGACGCGCCCGGAGCCACCAGCCAATCAAAGGCGAGGGAAAGCCAGCGCGAGCGGGAAAACTCCTCCAAGCGAGGCAGAACATACATACGCACGCACATATTACCACCTCGCTGCCTATATCTCTCTCTCTCCTTAACTCTTACACAATGCATCTTATATTCTATTAATGATATAAAATACTTCCCGTTGTCACAGACGAAAATAAAGACCACCACTGGACTGTCTGTGACAGTGCGAGTACTAGGAAATAAAGAACAACATTCTCTGATAACTGTAGCCCATTTCACTGCCCTGGCGAGCGCTAGTGGCTAACGAGAGGCGATTCTGCCAACGCTGGTATACGTCACAATTAAGTGGCAGATTTACCATCAACTCTCCTCTATGTGTATCAAATGCATCACACACACTAATGGAGGGAAATATACCGCATTCAGACTCGTTAAATCTTGGTTGTAGAAAGTGTATGCTGTGAGAGAGTTACAAGGAATGGTAAGTATCTCAAAGACCTTCTGGTCCATTTCGGGGAAATATTCGAAGTGGAAGGAGAGACATTTTTCAATGCACTACACCCCTTACAGAGTGTGCAAAATATTATCTAGTCTTCTTGAACCGCTCAAATGAGGAAATGTTTACAACTTCTGAGGAAAGTTTCTTCCAGGTAGAACAGATCTTAAATGGGAAACAGTTTCCACAAATACTAGTGCTTAACCTTTTCAATTATAACTGCCAGCCATGGTTGCGTATTGTATTCATATAGAGGCTAAGCATTTTGCTATGATACACATTACCAAACCCATTATATATTTTAAAACCTTGAATGAACTGACCTCGTAGTCTGTGTGTTGAGAGAGAGAGAGAGAGAGAGAGAGAGAGAGAGAGAGAGAGAGAGAGAGAGAGAGAGAGAGAGAGAGAGAGAGAGAGAGAGAGAGAGAGAGAGAGAGAGAGAGAGAGAGAGAGAGAGAGAGAGAGAGAGAGAGAGAGAGAGAGATTAGAGAGAGAGAGAGAGAGAGAGAGAGAGAGAGAGAGAGAGAGAGAGAGAGAGAGAGAGAGAGAGAGAGAGAGAGAGAGAGAGAGAGAGAGAGAGAGAGAGAAGCAGATCACTACAGCTGAGATTCTTGTAACCCACGTTGTGTATAGAGACTCATTTTGAGAATACAATTATATAGTATATTGTATTAAAACATTCCTAATAAATATTAAATGTTGGCCATTGTAAGCATGTGCAATGATGGTTTAACAATAATTTGCAATGCATGAGAACAATCGTCGTTAATCACTAACTGCCAGCTAGGGAAGGAAAGTGGGAGTAGACTTGGACACGACTCCCCCCCCTTCCACCTGCCCAGGGTGGAGTAGGGGAAGGAAGGACCCACCCCTGAGCAACTTTTAGTATGCGTGAGTGTACCAAGCAATGAACGTTTGTACCTGTTAAGTTAATTGCAGCAGAGATTAATCGGTGATAAAGGAGAAGGTATAGCCGGACCTCCAAAACACCATTTTAGTTACATGCCGGCTCAGCCAGAATCAAACTATACGCCGTAAACAAAACAGACAAAAATCCATGACAATCCTGTACCAGACGGCGGATGTTTTGAATTTTAATATAACTCTTAGAAGTTTCCCGGCGGAAAAACCACGCGAAACAACTAGAGGCACGTTGTTAATAAGTCTCACTTTACAAATCCCGCCGGAAGGGCCAACCCTTCATTATGTGGCATAAACAACGTGAAACATACATGGCATGGTTATACATGAATAGTAATCGATACATCAATAATAACACACCCTAACCATATATATAATAACCTACATGAGGCCAACTAGATGGGGGCAGATGGCAATGAAATAGTCACTGTAGCACAAACCTGCGAACCACTGAAGACCTCACCAACACGTAGAATCACGAAGAGTAGGTTGAAGAGCAGAATGGCTCCGTGCAGGACCCCTCAGCTAAGTGAGACAGTCCACGAGCACTAGCCCACGAGGCATACTTGTTGAACACCCAAAGTGGACCGAACAACAGGCCCCAGTTCACCCTATAAGAAGCCTCATGACTACACAGTGAACTAATAATGAACTAGGATAATAAAAAACGCACTTAGGAGCCTCGCCTTAGCACAACAAGGACTCCGGCATGTATACGATAGACCCTGAAAAACAGTCTCCAGGGCCCGCATTTAACACTTCACATTCTACACAAGTCGATAAGCTACCTGTCCTCAGCACATAACATGTAAAGATGAGCAAAGACTCAACAGAAACGAGAGGAGGTGACGAACAAGGCAGGACAGGAGCGTCAGGAAACACGTCCTTTCAATGGGGGCCCGGGAGAATTAACCCTCCAGCCCCGGCTATTGTATTCTATAATTTCCCAAAAATTCGGGGGTTTTGGCCGAAAAACGTCTACGCCTAGGCTACCGTATGTTTGTTATTTTGACTGCTTCTGCATTCCCGCGCATCCTCAAGCGTAGATGAGTTTCATACCTGTAGAATGGCGTTGAGCAGAGCTCTCTAAGTCAACTGGTTCAGTTGTGATGATGATTTCATTGGAGATAACTTTGTGGCAAAAACAGCCACTTTACACTACAGTGGAGTCCCCATCCTAGCTGCTAATCGGTTCCGCAGAAATAGAGCTAGGATTGAAACGGCCAACATCGGGGCACTGTTCTTATGGGAAAATTCAATCGGTTCCGTGCTCATGCCAAAATTTGCGTCTTTTTCAATTTTTTGCCTATGAAAACATGTTTTATTGTACACAAATTAAATTTTATGCATTATACTGTATCATATAATACACCATAGAATAAGTTTTTAATAACTAGAAAAAAAAGCCCAATATCTAAACAATTACCGCACTTTTTCCCAGTGTTAGGCTATGAAAACATGTTTTTTGTCTAGGCTACATCAAGTAGCCTTGGCCTAAATTTTATGCATTGTAAATAATAATATAGACATGGCTAAATGACAGTCCTAACGATAAATACTGTAGATTGGGGCATTGTTTCTATCATACGAAATCTTTTAGGCCTAGCCTAGGCCTAGGTTCTAAATTCGTCCAGCCACCCCTCAAGTACCCATTTCGCCCCAAATACATCAAATAAATACATATTATGAGGAAAAGACGTATAAATACGTATTATGAGAAGATTACTTACCACACAGATTTTTTTATAAATCATTGTCATATATAGCCTAGCCTAGGCTAACATCGTCTAGGCTAGGCATTTCAATCGCTTTCGTCCGACATGGACTGGTCTTTGCTCTGTGTTTTGAGCATGAAATTCCTTCATTGCTACCACCAGGCCAACCATCCCTATCACTAGATGTACTAGAGGTTATAATAAACGCGAGAGATAAGGGGTTCAGGCACAAAAAGGCTTGCAAACGGTTGTTTTGTCAACACAGATACTAGCTAAACTGCAAGCGTCTGCTTAGTGACGACGTCATACAAAGATGGCGGCATCTTGTGCATTTGACGATCGGATCTCGGATTCACTCGGATTTCGTCTCTAAACGGCAAGCGCCTGGCAGATTCTTTTGTTATGCTAAAACAAAATTATTGTTTTTGTTTGTTTTCTAGTTTTATATCGAGTTTTTCGTTATTTTTGCTATTGTTTCGGGTTTCGGCTGGGATTTTGATGCGAGAATTGAGGCTTTTGGCGCGAGAATTGAAATTGGGAATATTTGGTGTGTGGTGTGAGAATTGAATCAACGAAGACCGGTGTAGCGAAAATGGGGGCTCCACTGTACTTTTCGATACTTAACATACAGGCACACACGAACAAGCGACGCACTCCTTCTTGTGGTCGGAGATGCGCGGCGTCGGTCCAGCCGGCTGTTGTTTACATGCGTCGGACGGACGCCTCGCACACCAAACTTACAGGCTTTCAAGCTGCCGGAGCCTCAGAGCCCTACCGGGTAGCGTGGGGTGTGTTTTTTATGGAAGCCTCAGAGCCCAACCGGGTCTGGAGGGTTAAGGGCGAGCTAGTGCTTCGATGAGTGAAGCGAAGCATACACAAACAGCAGACGTATGAGAAGCGCAATGCTAAGATCAAAGTTTAATTTTTTATTTCATTATTTTTTACTAGTTTTTTCTAGTAGTGGTACCCACATCATAAGGACGAGTCCGTGAGTGTTTTTTTAAGAGCGTTTCGCTCACTATGTACAGTATGGCAATCGTATTTTGTTCTCTCCCGGGCGGGAAGTTTAAAAGACAAACTTGAGTTCAAAGATTGGCCATTACCTACGTTAAGGCGCATCGTCAATGATGATGGGGCCACTAATAAATACTAAGATCTTGAATTTAAAAATCTGACAAGTGAGGATAGCTTTGAACAGGGCTGGCTGGAACACCATCATTAGGACATGAGACTGAAACCGCGTTTCATGTGGAACACCTGGTCTTTAACCCGTAAAGTGCAATAGGCCTAACGGAAGGCAAGGTATTTAAACGTGTAAAAAGAACCCTTCAAATACCACGCCAGTGCCGGGAAATGTCTCAAAATTGTATTACATATAGAAAGTAGTAGTATCTCCCTATACCACATACCCCGGGGTGCAGGGGTTACTTCATGTATACTGTGTGTTTATCCAGTAGACCCTTGTACAACGAACACCCTTGTAACAAATTTTCACCTTAACGAAGGTTGCATAGTACAGTCAGGACCCCCAATTCGCGAGAATAGGGGTGACAGGAGGCATCGCGTATTGTGAATTCGTGTATTGTGGAACTAACTTTAAATGGGAATAATTAGATTGGGTGACATCTCTCAATTATGGCCTATTTTCGACATTTTTGGCCCTATTTTCGACATTTTTGGCTCTACAGTACAGTCTATATCTTATATATAAGAAGAACAATGAATAAAAATATGAAACCTTACCTTAAAATTAGTAGTAGATAGGCTAGGACTAGGACCGTAGGACTTCACGATTTTTCCAACTTCTCCCTCCCTGACCAAATCGTACGAACAGTTTACTCTGACAAGCCTATTGCACAGTTTCCTTCTCCTTTTTGCTTGCGATCCAACACTTCCACCTTCATTTTGTGTGTTATCTTCTTATATTGGCGTGGCATGGCGAAAAAAGTGGCAGGCACTACAAACGTTTGGTCACTCCGCACGGCTATGAGCGCTTGAGCGGGACTGTGGGAGGGAGGGAGGGAGGGAGGGAGGGAAGGCAGGCGTATGCCCGTCTTCTTCTCTTTTCGGAGCTACGCCTGGGCCTCGCGAAACGTAGACGTGCTCGCGTATCAAGCGGGAATAGCGGATTTGGCCCCTTCTTAGCTCTCGATTCGTGTATTGTGGTACCACCTCGCGTAATTAATGTTTAATTAATTAATGTTATTTTCGAGGGGTAACTCGTGTATTAGGGTTTTCGCGCATTGTGGAATCGTGTATTGGGGGTCCTGACTGTACTCTAGTACTATGTACATAGTACTACCCTTTACCCGCACAACAAACACTTTATTCGACTTAACAAATTTTTTACCTAGATGTACCGATGCGTACCGAGACGCCACCGAACGCAGCAGCCACTTGTGCGCATAGTGACTAGCATTTGTCAACAACAGTGCCACCCAGCCACTAGCGGCTGACGCTCAGAACACTCATTCTCGCCTTACCTTCGAAACGACGCTAGTCAGTTCCTACATGTGTATTGTCTTATATCAGTCACCATGCCTAAACGACCTGCAACTAGCCCTGGAAAACAAGTAGCCAAGGCCTCCAGGAAGAGCCTTACCCTCGAAATAAAGGATTTGGAGCTGCCCCCACTGTCAAGGACCTCCGCAATGATATTGTGAGCCTATCCCACCGTGCTGGCTTCACCGACGTAGATGAAGACGACGTTCAGCAGTTGCTAGACAGCCACAGTGAACCCCTAACTAACGAAGAGCTAAAGAAATGTTGCAGCAGCGTCATCAAGATCCGGGTGAGGATAATGATTCAGCCCGAGAACGTGAGCTGACCAAAACAAAATTGCTAGAATTTCTGCCAGGTTTCGCCAGAGACATAGAAATCACGAGAGACACCGACCCGAACCCAGCTAGAAGTGGCACTGCAGCGCATCACATAGAGCACGCACTTGCAATCTACCACAAAATTCTGAACCAATTGCGGGACAAAGCTAAGCAGAGCACTGTGACATCTTACTTCAGGTAAAGCACCCCTTCTACTCCAGTATCAAGTCTTACATCACCAGTGCCGTCACATGATAGCATCCCTTCTACGTCTGGCATCGTCACACCCGTGGCATCCACCTCTGGCACCACCACCGCGGCCTCCCCAGACAACCACGACTCGCCTCTACCTGACAACCCCGACTCGCCTCAACCTGAACTCCAAGGTTTCTCTGATTCAGAAATGTAAAACTATTCATTGTAAATCGTAAGAAATGTAAGAAATAAGAGTTTAAGTGCATAATTATTTTTTATTAGCAACTTGCATCTTGTAGTATCGTAGATGTAGAATCGTAGAATTAGGTTGTCACAAAAGTACAATACAGTACCGAACTGTATTGAAAAATAAAACATGATTTGCACATGGTGTTTTACTGTATTAGAACCCTGCATGTTATATTTTAGATGTAAGGTGTATTATAAGGTTAAGAAGTCGTCTATCTATCTATTGCCGGACGCCGTGATCCCCGAAGGGGTGGCCACGAACGAACCGCCCCCATGCACCTGTCCCCAGTCAGTTGACGCCCCTCCTCCCAACCAGCACTGCCTTCATCCATATACTTCCTCACTCCATCCTTCCACCTCTCCTTCGGTGCATCTCTCCCTCTCCGTCCTTCCACCTCGCTCTCGTACACCCTCTTAGTCATTCTCTCGCTTTCCATATATCTGTTATATCTGTAATAAAAATCGCCACCTGTAAGTGGCACCGATTAGCATGTCGCCCATCGGTAATTTGTGTAGGGTTTTTTCCCCTAGATAAGTTGCCCGCCAAGGCTATCGAGTCCCATCCCGAAACACCCTTTCAGATACCAGGGGGACAGCTATCACCAGAGACACCCCTATTACAGGGGGACCACACCCCTTTTAGATACCAGGGGGACAGCTATCACCAGAGACACTTCTATTACAGGGGGACCATACGTTCCATATGGCCGAACCATCTCAAGTTGTTATTTTCACACTTTCCAGCACATCTACCTCCACACCACACCTCCCCCCTCTTACTTTCTCATTCATCTGTCTATCCCTCCATGTAACTCCGCACGCACTTCTCAAGTAACTCATTTCCACCGCTCTCACTCTTGGTCTGAGTCTCTTCCCGAACGTCCATGCTTCGCTTCCGTAAGTTAGTGTCGGGATTACCACACTGTGATGCAAGGACTTCTTCACTTCCATATTGACCACCCTATTTCTTGTTACTGCTTTCAACGTTCCTACAACCCTCTTCCCCTGTTGTACCCTCTGATACTTAAAAGAGCTGACGATCTCCATAGCCTGACCGTTCAACTTCACCTCACGCTCTGTGACTTCACCCCTCTCGAAGACCATAACTTTGCTCTTCCCCGCATTTACCTTCAAATTCCGTTTTTTGCACACTGTTCCAACTCATTTACCAGACCCTGCAACTCCCATTCATTATCGCTCATCAGAACTGTATCATCCGCAAACAGCATATAATAAACACAAATATTGATACAAACCGAGTAAAAATTAGTAAATATAAATGAAAGGGGGCGAAAATGAGAGTCCGTACACCAAACCTAATTAATCCCATTAAACCAATAGTTGTTCATGCAGCGAAAAATCGCGTTACGAACAGTTTTTCGGTACATAACCCATTCGTTAGGCGTATATATATATACTGTATATATATATATATATACAGTCAGGTCTTCATACACGCGCATTTCATATACAGTGGAACCCCCATCGTAGCTCCTAATCGGTTCCGCAGAAATCGAGCTAAGATTGAAACAGCCAAAATCGGGGCACTGTTCTTATGGGGAAAATTCTAATCGGTTCCGTGCTCATTCTAAAAGTTGCACTTTTTCCCAGTTTTAGCCTATGAAAACATGTGTTTTGTCTACATAAAGTAGGCCTAAATCTTATGCATTGTAAATAATAATGTAGACATGGCTAAATAACAGTCCTAACCATAAAACTTAGGTGCATTATAAATACTGTAGATTGGGGCATTGTTTCTATCATGGGAAATATTTTAGGCCTAGGTTCTAAATTCGTCCAGTCACCCCTCAAGTACCCATCTACTAAAACAAAACACTGGTCCTGATGTGGCGGCGTCTACGCCGTGGGACCACCTCCCGGAGCTGCCAACCGCGGATGGCTGCTGACCCTCCGCGGCCGGAGACAAGATCAATCGACCAGTGGAGGACAACCGGATGCCGGCCGCGGGGAGCAGTTTCGGGAGCCAAACCGTTACAACTATCCCCTGCCCCCCCCCCTGGGGGCACGGGTCCTTGGAGTGGCTTCGGTCGCGCCGGGAATTTCCACACCTCTCACACCACACACACACATCACACAGTTTTTCCTACACCGAGAAATGACTCTCCGGCTGTCATTTCTCGAAGACTTCTTCTAGCCGGAGACATTGAGAGCAACCCAGGACCCACGTACACATACATATGTCCAACTTGCTCAAAACCCATCACTTCGAGTTGCCACACTAAGGGTTCAGTTCTCTGCAATTCATGCAGGAACTGGACCCACTTCACCTGTACAACACTTGCCTCCAAGAAACACTACACGAACACCTGGACTTGTTCCTCATGCCCCTCCCTCTCCCAGTCAAATCCCTCGCCTAAAACCCGTCCACCTCTCCTCCCAACCCACCTAGCCTTCCCATATCATCCACTCCCCCCCCTAAAACCTGTCCACCTCTCCTCCCTAACCCACCTAACTTTCCCATACCATCCACATCCTCAACTCAACACACCACACCCCATCCTAATCCATTCCAACCCCCATCTCCTGCTCCCCAATCCCCACCCCCACCTCACCCATCCCAACCTTCAGCCCCTCCCTCACCCCCACCCCATCCTCGTGCAGCAGCACCCAACATACATCGTGCACATAACATTAACATTCTCCAATTGAACATAGATGGCATTAACACAAAGAAACACAAACTCTCACACTTCATCAAACAACACAACATACACATTGCCATCTTACAATAAACAAAACTCCGCACATCACAAAAAACACCCACATTTCATAATTTCACCACCATCAGACAAGACCGGGCTGTCGGCGGGGGCGGTGGACTCATCACCCTGGTACACAATGAAATATCATACATAGTAACCAGTGTACAAACCAAATCCCTCCTCCCCCCAAATGATAACACAACAGAAATACAATCAATTAAAATACGCACTGGCAACAAATCCAACATAACCATCATAAACACATACATCCCTCCCCAAACATCCCCTACAGTACCAAATGAATACAGACCACACTTACAACACATCACAAACACCCCACACATCATCCTGGGTGGTGACTTCAACGCCAAGACGTCGGCCTGGTTTGTCGACAACCCCGACACAGACAGAGGGCTGGTACTACAAAACCAAACAGATAACCTCATCATCCTTAACGACATCCATCAACATACCCATATTCCTCACCAAGCCCTCTATAACCCATCATCTCCAGACATCACCTTTTGCTCCCCAGAACTCGCCCCCACAACATCCTGGAGGGTGGTCAGAACCTTAGGCTCTGACCACCTCCCGATCATTATCACCACCAAAACCAGACTCACCCCAGCTAGCCACAAACACACATACACCAATTATAAAAGAGCTAACTGGGAAGCATTTACAAATGAGACAGAACAACACTTCGCAACTCTAAACAGTGCACCCATCACTAACATCGGCAGTGCTGTACACATACTCAATAAAACTATCCAAAACGCTGACAAGAAACACATTCCAAGAGGTAACAGAAAAAGACAACCCCAACTTCACACCAGAAATTCAAAACCTCATCAGACAACGCGACACACTGAAACACTCCCCAGCACCCCACACACAAGACATCACACAACAAATTCAAGCACTCAACACCCAAACTAACAACAAAATACAAGAACAACAAAAACTAAATTGGAATAACTTCCTACAAACGCTTGATCACAGAACAAACCCCAAAAAGCTCTACAAAACACTAGACAGCATCACACTTTCCAACAGCAACACAACACAATCACATGCTGCAATCACAACAACAGACTCTGCTCCTTCATGTGAACAACAAGCAAACACTCTCATCAATCACTTCTCACATGTCAGCCACCTAAAACCTCACAAGGGCGACCGACGTGTCATCCGACGTGAGAGACGATTCCCCACAGACCCTGACTATACACCCTTCACCAATCACCAGACAAGGCATATCATCAACAATCTCAAGCACTCACCCGCCTGTGGCCTAGACAACATAAGCAACATACACCTCAGACACCTGGGACCACAAGGCATACAAACACTCACTAACATATCAAACTACAGCTATTCACACAACACAATACCAGACATTTGGAAGCATGGTATCATCATCACATTCCCCAAACCCAGCAAAGACCCCACGCTACCCTCCTCGCACCGCCCCATCACACTCCTTTGCTCCCCCTCCAAAGTCATGGAACGCCTAGTATTACAACTAATTACACCCGACCTACCCCTAGCTCCAACACAACATGGCTTTAGGCCACTGCACTCCACAAACACTCTTCTCACAGACCTTACACAAAGAGCTTTTGACGGCATCAACTCAGCTAGACCACCACACAGATCACTATTAGCCACACTCGACATTAGTGGAGCCTTCGATGCCATCCCCCGCCACAACCTAACAAACAAAATCTACAACACAAACATGCACAACAACACAAAAAGGTGGCTGGCCAACTTCCTAGCAGGCAGATGTGCGCACGTATCTTTTGCCGGTCAGTCATCTAAAATCAGAAACTTTCCAAACGGAGTCCCACAGGGATCCGTCCTATCGCCCGCACTCTTCAATCTGTACATGCACGATATAACTACACCCAATACTCCCCAAATAAACTTAGCCTCCTATGCAGATGACATAACACTCACATGCACACACCATGACCCAAGAAGAGCAACAGATCTCCTTCAACCCTATCTCAACACACTACATGGCTGGTGCACTACAAACAGACTGAATCTAGCCCCAGCCAAATCCACCGCAACCCTGCTCACAAGCTGGACAGGTGAACACGAATACATCCCTCAACTCACCATAAACAACACACCCCTAACACATACACACACACCCAAAATCCTAGGAGTAACATATGATACTCATATGACATTCAAACAGCACACCACAAACATTAAAAAGAAACTGACACCCAGACTTAACGCCCTCAGGTCACTTGCTCACACAAAATTTGGACACAACAAAGAAACTACCACCACAGTATATAAACAATACATAAGATCAGTAATGGAATACGCAAGCCCAGCCTGGGCTTCTAACCTAGCTGAAACACATCATAAGACCTTACAGACTATCCAAAACAAAGCCCTGAAGATCATTACAGGCTGCACAGCTACTGCACCCACAGATCATCTACATCAAGAAACCAAAATCCTCAAAGTCAAAGACCATCTGGACATGAGAGGCACTCAATTTCTGGCAGCAGCCTCCACGAACCAAGACCACCCACTAAACTACATGGCAACACACCCACAGACACCAAGAAATATCGAAACAACACCCAGCACACGGTATCACACACAGTTATTATCCTCTCTCCCTCCCTGCCCACCCCGAACCAACTTCCAGAAGCACATCCATACTCATATCTCTCGCCAATCCATCCACTCACTCACAGACAACACGCAGCTGCATGCACGACCTCCCGAAATCCATCCTTCCGAATCCTCCCTCCCTCGCAAGGACAGAGTCCACCTGGCCAGGCTGAGATGCGGACACCATCCAGCTCTCCTGAGCTATCAGAAGAGACTGGATGACTCCGTTGTCGACGCCTGCCCGGGATGTAACACAGCACCCCATACCATTGAACACATCATAGAAGACTGCATTTCACACAACCACTTACGCCAACAACACAACCTACACTCAATGAGAGCTCTGTGGCAAAGCCCGATCGTGGCCATGGCCTTCCTCAGGGACTCGGGGCTGTTCGGCCAGGCAGCTTAGGGAACAACAACAACAACAACAACAAAACACTAAACAGCATCACACTTTCCAACAGCAACTCAACACAATCACATGCTGCAATCACAACAACAGACTCTACTCCTTCATGTAAACAACAAGCAAACACTCTCATCAATCACTTCTCACATGTCAGCCACCTAAAACCTCACAAAGACGACCGACGTGTCATCCGACGTAAGAGACAATTCCCCACAGACCCTGACTATACACCCTTCACCAATCACCAGACAAAGCATATCATCAACAATCTCAAGCACTCACCCGCCTGTGGCCTAGACAACATAAGCAACATACACCTCAGACACCTGGGACCACAAGGCATACAAGCACTCACTAACATATCAAAGTACAGCTATTCACACAACACAATACCAGACATTTGAAAGCATGGTATCATCATCACATTCCCCAAACCCAACAAAGACCCCACACTACCCTCCTCGCACCGCCCCATCACACTCCTTTGCTCCCCCTCCAAAGTCATGGAACGCCTAGTATTACAACTAATTACACCTGACCTACCCCTAGCTCCAACACAACATGGCTTTAGGCCACTGCACTCCACAAACACTCTTCTCACAGACCTTACACAAAGAGCTTTCGACGGCATCAACTCAGCTAGACCACCACACAGATCACTATTAGCCACACTCGACATTAGTAAAGCCTTCGATGCCATCCCCCGCCACAACCTAACAAACAAAATCTACAACACAAACATGCACAACAACACAAAAAGGTGGCTGGCCAACTTCCTAGCAGGCAGATGTGCACACGTATCTTTTGCCGGTCAGTCATCTAAAATCAGAAACTTTCCAAACGGAGTCCCACAAGGAACCGTCTTATCGCCCGCACTCTTCAATCTGTACATGCACGATATAACTACACCCAATACGCCCCAAATAAACTTAGCCTCCTATGCAGATGACATAACACTCACATGCACACACCATGACCCAAAAAGAGCAACAGATCTCCTTCAACCCTATCTCAACACACTACATGGCTGGTGCACTACAAACAGACTTAATCTAGCCCCAGCCAAATCCACCGCAACCCTGCTCACAAGTTGGACAGGAGAACACGAATACATCCCTCAACTCACCATAAACAACACACCCCTAATACATACACACACACCCAAAATCCTAGGAGTAACATATGATACTCATATGACATTCAAACAGCACACCACAAACATTAAAAAGAAACTGACACCCAGATTAACGCCCTCAGGTCACTTGCTCACACAAAATTTGGACACAACAAAGAAACTACCACCACAGTATATAAACAATACATAAGATCAGTGATGGAATATGCAAGCCCAGCCTGGGCTTCTAACCTAGCTGAAACACATCATAAGACCTTACAGACTATTCAAAACAAAGCCCTGAAGATCATTACAGGCTGCACAGCTACTGCACCCACAGATCACCTACATCAAGAAACCAAAATCCTCAAAGTCAAAGACCATCTGGACATGAGAGGCACTCAATTCCTGGCAGCAGCCTCCACGAGCCAAGACCACCCACTAAACTACATGGCAACACACCCACAGACACCAAGAAATATCAAAACAACACCCAGCACACGGTATCACACACAATTATTGTCCTCTCTCCCTCCCTGCCCTCCCCGAACCAACTTCCAGAAGCACATCCATACTCATATCTCTCACCGATCCATCCACTCACTCACAGACAACACGCAGCTGCATGCACGACCTCCCAAAATCCATCCTTCCGAATCCTCCCTTCCTCGCGAGGACAGAGTCCACCTGGCCAGGCTCAGATGCGGACACTATCCAGCTCTCCTGAGCTATCAGAAGAGACTGGATGACTCCGTTGTCGACGCCTGCCCGGGATGTAACACAGCACCCCATACCATTAAACACATCATAGAAGACTGCATTTCACACAACCACTTACGCCAACAACACAATCTACACTCAATGAGAGCTCTGTGGGAAAGCCCGATCGTGGCCATGGCCTTTCTCAGGGACTCGGGGCTGTTCGGCCAGGCAGCTTAGGGAACAACAACAACAACAACTATGGGTAGAGGATTGGGTTTAGTATGAAAGAATGGTGGAGATTGGGAGTTGAATCAGTTGCTGTTTGCTGATGACACGGTGTTAGTGGTGGATTCCGAGGAGAAACTGCAGCGAGTAGTCAAAGAGTTTGGTGTGGTATGTGGGAGGAGGAAGCTGAGGGTGAATGTCAATAAAAGTAAAGTGATGGTGTGTAATAGAGATGGTCGTAGGGTAAATCTAAATGTACAGCTGGATGGGGAAATACTGGAACAAGTTTGTATGTATATACACAGGCTCATACCCCATAGCTAAGCTGGGGGTGACCAACTCGAGGCAGAGCCCAAACAGGGACAACACAACATAAAACAAAATATCAATTCACACACATCTTGGTCACCCATGAAAAGACTCAGAGACCAAGGATCACTAGGGGTCTCCATCATTTCCCCGACCCCAGACCTCCCGGAGAGGTTCCGGTGTCAGCAGGCAGACACGCAGCAGAGCACACCACAATGCCCGCCCACCTCACATCCAGACATGACCCTTCATATATAACAGCTCCCCGGGCCAGGCGCCTCACGGACTATTATCTAGTCCAACTGGCGCAAAACCCCCTCTCCCAACGACAGCGTTATCACTCATCTATTCCCAAGTATGCTCCATTCATTCCTATATATTTCCACTTCTCTTGCCTGTTCAACAGTCATCTCTATATCTTCCAACACGTGTACTACACAAAATCTCCATCTCAACGGAGGAGCAAGAGAAGTGGTAATGAATAGGAATGAATGGAGAATGCTTGTGAATAGACGAGTGATAACATGCTCGTTGGGAAAGGGCGTCGGGCGCCAGTTGAACTAGATAATAGTCCGTCAGGTGCCTGGCCCAGGGAGCCGGTGTATATGAAGGGTCATGCCTGGATGTGAGGTGAGCGGCCATTGTGGTATGGTTCCGCTGCATGTCTGCCTGCTGAGACTGGAACCTCTCAGGTAGGTCTGGGACCGGGGGAGTGATGGACGCCTTTAGTGTTCCTTGGTCTCTTGGTCTTCTCCTGGGCGTCGTAGATATATGTGAATTATTATTTTTGTTGTTGTTGTTGTTCCCTAAGCTGCCTGGCCGAACAGCCCCGAGTCCCTGAGGAAGGCCATGGCCACGATCGGGCTTTCCCACAGAGCTCTCATTGAGTGTAGATTGTGTTGTTGGCGTAAGTGGTTGTGTGAAATGCAGTCTTCTATGATGTGTTTAATGGTATGGGGTGCTGTGTTACATCCCGGGCAGGCGTCGACAACGGAGTCATCCAGTCTCTTCTGATAGCTCAGGAGAGCTGGATGGTGCCCACATCTCAGTCTGACCACATCTCGCGAAGAAGGGAAGACTCAGAAGGATGGATTTCGGGAGGTCGTGCATGCAGCTGCATGTTGTCTTTGAGTGACTGGATGGAACAGCGAGTGATATAAGTATGGATGTGCTTCTGGAAGCTGGTTTGGGGTGGGCAGGGAGGGTGAGATGACAGTATTTGTGTGTGATATTGTGTACTGGGTGTTGTTTTGATGTTCCAAGATGTCTGTGGGTGTGCTGCCATATAATATAGTAGATGGTGTTAGTTTGTGGAGGCTGCAGCCAGGAATTGAATGCCTCTTATGTCCAGGTGGTATTTGACTTTGAGGACTTTGGTTTCTTGATGTAGGTGATCTGTAGGTGTAGTAGCTGCGCAGCCAGTGATGATTTTTAGGGCTTTGTTTTGAATGATCTGTAAGGTATTGTGATGGGTTAATATCACTGATATTATAGTTTGTATACTGTGGTGGTAGTATCTTTGTTGTGTCCAAATTTTGTGTGGGCAAGTGACCTGAGGGCATTAAGTCTGGGTGTGTTTGTATTTTATGTTTGTGATATGTTCGAGAGCAGTAGAAAGACGACTAGGTAGGTTTGAAATGGACGGTATGGAGGAAGTGGAAGAGGTGAGCAAAGTGTTTAAGGAAGAGATGTGTGCAGCATGTGAGAAGGTATGTGGAGTTAGGAGAAGAGGGAGGGGAGTGAAGGGTACAGCATGGTGGAGTAAAGAGGTAAAACTAGCTGTTGAAGAGAAGAAAGCGTATAGAGAGTGGTTGGGTAGTAGAGGGAATGAAGATTTGGAGAGACAGAAAAGAGCGAGGTATTGTATTTGGAGAAAAAGAGAATGGTGAAGAGAGTAGTGAAGGAAAGTAAGAGAAGAGTAGATGAGGAATTTGGAAGGAATGTCAGTGTAAAATGGAGAGAGTGTAAGAAACTGTTCTGGAAAGAGGTCAAGAAAGTTAGGGAAGGTAGCAAGGGAAGTAGTAAGGGTGTGAAAGATAAGAATGGATGAGTGTTAGCCAAAAAGCAGGAGAGAGTCGAGATATGGAGGGAGTACCGGTACTTCAACGAATTGTTGAGCGTAAGGAATGAAACGCCAGCAAACATAGTTGGATGGGGTATGGGAGGGAGAAGAAGAGAAGTAGTGGAGGAGGAGGTGGGGATCAGTGAGTCAAAAGTGTGTGAAGCCATGAAAAGAGTGAAGATGGGGAAAGCATCAGGAAATGGGAAATGCTGAGGTATGGTGGTGAGATAGTGATCGAATGGGTAAGGAAAATGAGTTGTTGTTGTTGTTGTTCCCTAAGCTGCCTGGCCGAACAGCTCCGAGTCCCTGAGGAAGGCCATGACCACGATCGGGCTTTCCCACAGAGCTCTCATTGAGTGTAGATTGTGTTGTTGGCGTATGTGGTTATGTGAAATGCAGTCTTCTATGATGTGTTTAATGGTATGGGGTGCTGCGTTACATCCCGGGCAGGTGTCGACGACGGAGTCATCCAGTCTCTGCTGATAGCTCAGGAGAGCTGGATGGTGTCCGCATCTCAGCCTGGCCAGGTGGACTCTGTCCTCGCGAGGAAGGGAGGATTCAGAAGGATGGATTTCGGGAGGTCGTGCTTGCAGCTGCGTGTTGTCTGTGATTGAGTGGATGGATCGGCGAGAGATATGAGTATGGATGTGCTTCTGGAAGTTGGTTTGGGGTGGGCAGGGAGGGAGAGAGGACAGTAATTGTGTGTGATACCGTGCGCTGGGTGTTGTTTTGATATTTCTTGGTGTCTGTGGGTGTGTTGCCATGTAGTTTAGTGGGTGGTCCTGGTTCGTGGAGGCTGCTGCCAGGAATTGAGTGCCTCTCATGTCCAGATGGTCTTTGACTTTGAGGATTCTGGTTTCTTGATGTAGGTGATCTGTGGGTGCAGTATGCAGCCTGTAATGATCTTTAGGGCTTTGTTTTGAATAGTCTGTAAGGTCTTATGATATGTTTCACCTAGGTTAGAAGCCCAGGCTGGGCTTGCGTTAAGTCTGGGTGTCAGTTTCTTTTTAATGTTTGTGGTGTGCTGTTTAAATGTCATATGAGTATCATACAGTATGTTACTTCTAGGATTTTGGGTGTGTGTGTATGTGTTAGGGGTGTGTTGTTTATGGTGAGTTGAGGGATGTATTCGTGTTCTCCTGTCCAGCTTGTGAGCAGGATTGCGGTGGATTTGACTGGGGCTAGATTAAGTCTGTTTGTAGTGCACCAGCCATGTAGTGTGTTGAGATAGGGTTGAAGGAGATCTGTTGCTCTTTTTGGGTCATGGTGTGTGCATGTGAGTGTTATGCCATCTGCATAGGAGGCTAAGTTTATTTGGGGCGTATTGGGTGTAGTTATATCGTACATGTACAGATTGAAGAGTGCGGGCGATAGGACGGATCCTTGTGGGACTCCGTTTGGAAAGTTTCTAATTGTAGATGACTGATCGGAAAAAGATATGTGTGCACATCTGCCTGCTAGGAAGTTGGCCAGCCACCTTTTTGTGTTGTTGTGCATGTTTATGTTGTAGATTTTGTTTGTTAGGTTGTGGCGGGGGATGGCATCGAAGGCTTTACTAATGTCGAGTGTGGCTAATAGTGATCTGTGTGGTGGTCTAGCTGAGTTGATGCCGTCGAAAGCTATTTGTGTAAGGTCTGTGAGAAGAGTTTTTGTGCAGTGCAGTGGCCTAAAGCCATGTTGTGTTGGAACTAGGGGTAGGTCGGGTGTAATTAGTTGTAGTACTAGGCGTTCCATGACTTTGGAGGGGGTGCAAAGGAGTGTGATGGGGCGGTGTGAGGAGGGTAGCGTGGGGTCTTTGTTGGGTTTGGGAAATGTGATGATGATACCATGCTTCCAGATGTCTGGTATTGTGTTGTGTGAATAACTGTAGTTTGATATGTTAGTGAGTGTTTGTATGCCTTGTGGTCCCAGGTGTCTGAGGTGTATGAGGTCTGAGGTGTATGTAGGCCACAGGCGGGTGAGTGCTTGAGATTGTTGATTGTATGCTTTGTCTGGTGATTGGTGAAGGGTGTATAGTCAGGGTCTGTGGGGAATTGTCTCTTACGTCGGATGACACGTCGGTCGTGTTTGTGAGGTTGTAGGTGGCTGACATGTGAGAATTGATTGATGAGAGTGTTTGCTTGTTGTTTACATGAAGGAGTAGTCTGTTGTTGTGATTGCAGCATGTGATTGTGTTGTGTTGCTGTTGGAAAGTGTGATGCTGTTTAGTGTTTTGTAAAGTTTTTTGGAGTTTGTTTTGTGATCAAGTGTTTGTAGGAAGTTATTCCAATTTAGTTTTTGTTGTTCTTGTATTTTGTTGTTAGTCTGGGTGTTGACTGCTTGGATTTGTTGTGTGATGTCTTGTGTGTGGGGTGCTGGGGAGTGTTTCAGTATGTCGCGTTGTCTGATGAGGTTTTGAATTTCTGTTGTGAAGTTGGGGTTGTGTCTTTTTCTGTTACCTCTTGGAATGTGTTTCTTGTCAGCGTTTTGGATAGTTTTATTGAGTATGTGTACAGCATTGTTGATGTTAGTGATGGGTGTACTGTTTAGAGTTGTGAAGTGTTGTTCTGTCTCATTTGTGAATCCTTCCCAGTTAGCTCTTTTATAATTAGTGTATGTGTGTTTGTGGCTAGCTGGGGTGAGTCTGGTTTTGGTGGTGATAATGATCGGGAAGTGGTCAGAGCCTAAGGTTCTGACCACCCTCCAGGATGTAGCAAAAGGTGATGTCTGGAGATGATGGGTTATAGAGGGCTTGGTGGGGAATATAGGTATGTTGATGAATGTCATTAAGGATGATGAGGTTATCAGTTTGGTTTTGTAGTACCAGCCCTCTGTCTGTGTCGGGGTTGTCGACAAACCAGGCCGACGTCTTGGCGTTAAAGTAACCACCCAGGATGATGTGTGGGGTGTTTGTGATGTGTTGTAAGTGTGGTCTGTATTCATTTGGTACTGTAGGGGATGTTTGGGGAGGGATGTACTGTATGTGTTTATGATGGTTATGTTGGAGTTGTTGCCAGTGCGTATTTAAACTGATTGTATTTCTGTTGTGTTATCATTTGGGGGGAGGAGGGATTTGGTATGTACACTGGTAAATATGTATGATCTTTCTTTGTGTACCAGGGTGACGAGTCCGACGGCCCGGTCTTGTCTGATGGTGGTGAAATCATGAAATGTAGGTGTTTTTTGTGTTGTGCGGAGTTTTGTTTCTTGTAAGATGGCAATGTGTATGTTGTGTTGTTTGATGAAGTGTGAGAGTTTGTGTTTCTTTGTGTTGATGCCATCTATGTTCAATTGGAGAATGTTAATGTTATGTGCACGATGTATGTTGGGTGCTCTGCACGAGGATGGGGTGGGGGTGGGGGTGAGGGAGGGGGTGAGGGTTGGGATGGGTGAGGTGGTGGTGGGGGTGGGGATTGGGGTGCAGGAGATGGGGGTTGGAATGGATTAGGATGGGGTGTGGTGTGTTCAGTTGAGGATATGGATGGTATGGGAAGGTTAGGTGGGTTAGGGAGGAGAGGTGGACGGGTTTTTTTTGGGGGGGTGGATGATATGGGAAGGTTAGGTGGGTTGGGGAGGAGAGGTGGACGGGTTTTAGGCGAGGGATTTGACTGGGAGAGGGACGGGCATGAGGAACAGGTCCAGGTGTTCGTGCAGTGTTTCTTGGAGGCAAGTGTTGTGCAGGTGAAGTGTGTCCAGTTCCCGCATGAATTGCAGAGAACTGAACCGCGACTCAAAGTGATGGATTTTGAGCAAGTTGGACATATGTCTGTGTAAGTGGGTCCTGGGTTGCTCTCAATGTCTCCGGCTAGAAGAAGTCTTCGAGAAATGACAGCCGGAGAGTCATTTCTCGGTGTAGGAAAAACTGTGTGATGTGTGTGTGTGGTGTGAGAGGTGTGGAAATTCCCGGCGCGACCGAAGCCGCTCCAATGACCCGTGCCCCCAGGGAGGGGGCAGGGGATGGTTGCGGCGGTTTGGCTCCCGAAGACTGCTCCCCGCGGCCAGCATCCGGTTGTCCTCCACTGGTCTTTGATCTTGTCTCCGGCCGTGGAGGGTCGGCAGCCATCCGCAGTTGGCAGCTCCGGGAGGTGGTCCCACGGCGTAGACGCCGCCACATCAGGAAAATGTGTAAACTAGTATGGGAGAAGGGAAGTGCGCCTGCTGACTGGAAGACAGGCATAATAGTCCCCCTGTATAAGGGTAAAGGGAAAAGAGGAATGTGTGGTAACCACCGGGGGATATACCTTACCTTTGGATACCTTTGGATGTGTTCGCCGCTCCTCTAGCGGCACCAAGGAGCGCGACGCCCCTCATTATGGGTGGTGATTTGGTGCAGTAGACTGTTTGAAGCGACAGCTCGCTCCCTTGCGAGGATGGGCTCGTCTGGCACTTTTTGCAGTTCGACATATGTGCAGTTCGACATATGTCTGCTAAGCGTAGTAGGGAAGATGTACAGTAGGGTAGTGATCGAGAAAGTGAGAGTGAGAACGGAGAAATGGGTAGGTGACGAGCAGGGCGAGATTAGGAAGGGAAGAGGATGTGTAAACCAGATTTTTGCCTTGAAATGTGGTGTGGAGAAATATCTGGAGAAGGGACAAAAATTGTATGCTGCCGTTATGGACTTGGAGAAGGCCTATTTCATATTTTTTCACCAACCAACTTTTTTTTTTTTTTTTTTTTTTTTTTTTTTTTTAAGGAGACAATGAACGGAGGAAGGAAAAACACAGATAAAACAAAAAGGTACAAGTGCCTAAAGGCATCCTCCATTCATAAAATGTTTGTAACAACTGGATTTAAACATTTGTAGATTGTAAGTTTGTGGAAAGCAATTCGAGGGAAGTGAATTCCAAAGAGTAGTAGCTCTGGGGATAAATGAATTCTGATAAGCAGAAGTTCTGCATTGTGGAGGAGAAAGTGTAAATTCATGGGCGCTCTCAGCTGCCCTAGTTCTACGGGGAAAGATGTGGAGAGGCGGCACAATTGAAGCAAGTTCCTCGGAACAATTGCTGTGAAAATATCTGTAGAATAATGCAAGGGATGCAACGTTTCTTCGTATGGATAATGTAGGAAGGTCCTGTGTGATTGCAGGGTTATTGATTAATCTAATAGCTTTATTTTGAATTTTGTCCAACTGCCTCAATGCAACCACTCCACTTCCACCCCACAGAGGTGAACAGTAATCCATCTGAGAACGCACATGACTTTTATATATCACGGCCAACTGCTCGTCAGTGAAGAATTCTCGAACTCTGTACAGGAGTCCCAGTTTTTTAGAGGCATTCTTAGCAATGCTTCTAACATAATGTGTCCAGCTCAAGTTAGTAGTTAATGTTACACCGAGAATGTCAATACTAGGGGAAGTGGGAATATTTACATCATTAAAAATAAAATATGGGAGTCAGTGAGATTCTGTCGGTTAGAAAATTGAATGTACTTGGTTTTCTGTGCATTAAAGGAAACTAGATTCTTTTGTCCCCATCCATTAATTCTAGAAAGGTCCTGGTTCAGAGAAATTGCAGTGTTTATTTTTGAATTTATAAGATCGGGTTGGGTGAAAGAATTGGTAAATGTGAAGGAACTGTGGAGTGTTGAGTCATCTGCGTAGGAATGTATTGGATTATGAGTGGTAGATATGAGATCATTGATATGAATGAGGAACAGAATTGGGGCCAAAACTGATCCCTGGGGAACACCAGCATTTATTGAGTGAAATTGAGAATAAAGGCCATCTACCATTACACGTTTTTCTGTTATGAAGATAAGAAGAAATTAGTGGAACTAATGATGCAAGGCCGTAGTGTGACATCTTCGACAATAAGGATTGATGCCAGACTCTATCAAATGCCTTTGATATATCCAGTGCTATTGTATGTGTTTCACCATGTTGGTCTGTAGCTTGGTTGATTTGATGCGTAAGAAGGCAAAGCATGTCTGCAGTTGATCGACATCGTCTAAAACCATATTGCCTATCACTGATTAATTTATTATTCTCAAGATGCTTAATTATGTGATTATTTAATATAATTTCAAAGACTTTACCAAGAGTGGAAGTTATAGCTATTGGTCTGTAGTTTGATGGATCTGAAGAGGCACCTTTTTTAGGAACTGGATGGATGTTTGAGTGGGAGTGTGGAATGGGTGTGTGTGCTGGAGTGAGTGAAGGAACAGCGAGAGAAGGTGCATGTTTGTTTGTAAGTAGCAAATGGAAGGAATGTGTAAGAGAGTATGGGTCTGTGGGTTCAAGGATTGTGTGGGTGAGAATGAAAGTAGGAATACAAACGTGGGTGATTGTATGCGTGTATGCCCCGACAGAGGATATGCTTGAAAGAAAGAAAGAGGAGTTCTGGATGAATGTGGAGGCGTGCCTGGAGAAGTTTGACAAGAACGAAAGAATATTTCTGATTGGGGATATGAATGGTAAGGTGGGTGATAGGAAAGTTGAGGGAGTGGTGGGAGGGTGGGGGGTACCATCAGAGGTGAATGGGAATGGTAGTGCACTTGTGGACGTATGTGTGGGGAGGAGGCTGTGGATAGCCAACACCTTCTTCCGACACAGAATGATCCACAGGTACACGTGGAAACGGATGTTGACGATGAAGGATAAGACAGTGGTGGAACGAAAGTCATTGATTGATTATGTATGTGTGGATGAACGAATGAAGAAATCTGTGATGGATGCTAGGGTGTATAGGGGTATTGGAGGGGGTCTGTCTGATCATTATGTAGTGGTAGCTAAAGTTAGGATACAAAAGAAGTGGGTGGAGGGCGCGGGAGGCGAGAGGAGGTGGAATGGTGAGGAGGGTGGAGAGGTTGCAGGAGGAGGAAATCAGGGAGGAGTACAGGAGAGCAGTGGAAAGACGACTAGGTGGGTTCGACCTGGAAGTTATGGAGGAAGTGGAGGAGATGAGCAAGGTGTTTAAGGATGAGATCTGTGCAGCATGTGAGGAGGTGTGTGAGGAGAGAGGGAGGGGAGTGAAAGGTACAGCATGGTGGACAGAAGAGGTACGAATAGCTGTGGAAGGAAGAAAGCATATAGAGAGTGGTTGGGTAGCAGGGAATGAAGATTCCGAGAGACAGAAACGAGCGAGGTACGTGGAGAGTAAGAGGGTGGTGAAGAGAGTAGTGAAGGAAAGTAAGAGAAGAGTAGATGAGGAATTTGGAAGGAATCTGAGTGTAAAATGGAGGGAGAGTAAGAAACTGTTCTGGAAAGAAGTCAAGAAAGTTAGGGAAGGTAGCAAGGGAAACAGTAAGGGTGTGAAAGATAAGAATGGGAGAATGCTAGCCGAGAAGCAAGAGAGAGTCGAAAGATGGAGGGAGTACTTCAGTGAGTTGCTAAATGAAAGGAATGAAGAGCCAGCAAACATAGCTGGATATGGTATGGGAGGGAGAAGAAGAGAAGTAGTGGAGGAGGAGGTGGGGATCAGGAGGTCAGAAGTGTGGGAAGCCATGAAAAGAGTGAAGTTGGGGAAAGCACCAGGAACAGATGGAGTGTGTGGGGAAATGTTGAGGTATGGTGGTGAGATAGTGATAGAATGGGTATGGAAAATGTGCAAACTAGCATGGGAGAAGGGGAGTGCACCCGATGACTGGAAGACTGGCATAATAGTCCCCCTATATAAGGGCAAAGGGGAAAGAGGAGTGTGTGGTAACCACCGAGGAATATGTCTTCTAAGCGTAGTAGGGAAGGTATACAGTAGGGTAGTGATTGAGAGAGTGAGAGTGAGAACGGAGAAATGGATAGGCGACGAGCAGGGAGGTTTTAGGAAGGGAAGAGGATGTGTAGATCAGATTTTTACCCTGAATTGTGTTGTGGAGAAGTATCTGGAGAAGAAACAAAAGGTGTATGTTGCCTTTATGGACTTGGAGAAGGCCTATGACAGAGTGGATAGAGAAGGTTTGTGGAAAGTACTTAGAATATACGGAGTAGAGGGCAAGTTGCTGAAAGCAGTGAAGAGCATGTATGAGGGTGCAAAGGCGGCAGTACGTGTGGAGAGTGAGCAGAGCGAGTTCTTTGACCTGAATGTTGGTTTGAAACAGGGGTGTGTGATGTCCCCGTGGTTGTTTACTGTATATATGGATGGAGTTATGAAAGAAATACTATCAAGAGCAGTGGATGTTGGTGTATCGCTGAAAAGGGAGGGAATTGAGTGGAAGCTACCTATACTGCTGTTTGCGGATGATACAATTCTGATGAGTGATAATGAATGGGAGTTGCAGGGTCTGGTAAATGAGTTTGGAACAGTGTGCGAAAAACGGAATTTGAAGGTAAATACGGGGAAGAGCAAGGTTATGGTCTTCGAAAGGGGTGAAGTCACAGAGTGTGAGGTGAAGCTGAACGGTCAGGCTATGGAGATCGTCAACTCTTTTAAGTATCTGGGCAGTGTGTTGAGTAAAGATGGGACTATGGATGAAGAGGTGCGGGAGAGGGTACAACAGGGGAAGAGGGTTGTAGGAACGCTAAAAGCAGTAACAAGAAATAGGGTGGTCAGTATGGAAGTGAAGAAGTCCTTGCATGACAGTGTGGTAATCCCGACACTGACTTACGGAAGCGAAGCATGGACGTTGGTTGAGAGACTCAGACCAAGAGTGAGAGCAGTGGAAATGAATTACTTAAGGAGTGCGTGCGGAGTTACATGGAGGGATAGACAGACTAATGAGGAAGTAAGAAGGAGGTGTGGTGTGGAGGTAGATGTGCTGGAAAGTGTGAAAAGGAACAACTTGAGATGGTTCGGCCATATGGAACGTATGGAAAGCGAGAGAATGACTAAGAGGGTGTATGAGAGCGAGGTGGAGGGACAGAGGGGGAGAGGTAGACCGAATATGAGGTGGAAGGATGGAGTGAGGAAGTACATGAACGAAGGTGGTGCTGGTTGGGGGGAGGGGCGTCGACTGACTGGGGACAGAGGTGCATGGGGGCGGTTCGTTCGTGGCCACCCCTTCGGGGATCACGGCGTCAGGCAATAGATAGATAGATAGATAGATGGATGTTTGCTTCTTTCCAGGGTACTGGGAAGCATGAGGTATGAGTACACAGACGGAAAAATTTTGCCAATACAGGAGCGAGCACCAAGGAGCAATTCTTAAGTACTATTGGAGGAATTTCATCTGGACCAGGAGCCTTATCTACCGAGAGATTCTGCAAAATAGTTTTGACATGTCTGGTGTGGATCTTAAGTGAGGGAATTTCAGGCGAATTAAAATTAAGTACAGGGACATCTTGATTTATTTCATCTAAGGTTGAGTTGGTGGAGAAAATATCCGCAAGAAGGTTAGCTTTACCTCGTGGGTCACTTACAAGATTGCCAGTCGGAGATTTTAATGGTGGAATGGATGAAGCAGTAGTGAAGTTGGATTTAAATGAGTTAAGAGTAGGCCAAAATATTTTGTTATCATTTGGATTATTTAGAAGTTTATTTGCCTGCTTGTGGAGAAAGTTTGATTTAGTTAGGTTTAATACAGTTTTGGCATGATTTCTGATGTTTCTAAAGTAATTAAAGGCTTCATGTGTTTTTGATCTTGTGTATGCATTGTAGGCTATTGCTTTTTGTTCAGTTACTCTAGCACAATTATGGTCAAACCATTTAGGTTACTTCTAAACTCAATTAATGAAATCAACAAATACATGAGGACTATGAAAGAGTTGATAGAGAAGGTCTGTGGAAAGTACTGAGAATATACGGAGTAGATGGCAAATTGCTGAAAGCAGTGAAGAGCATGTATGAGGATGCAAAGGTGTCAGTACGTGTGGAGAATGAACAGAGCAAATTTTTTTATCTGAATGTTGGGTTAAAGCAAGGGTGTGTGATGTCCCTATGGTTGTTCAATATATATATGAATGGAGTCATGAAGGAAATACAAGGAAGAGCAGTGGATGTTGGTGCACCCATGATAAGGGAAGGAAACGAGTGAAAGTTGCCTGTACTGCTTTTTGCCAATGACACAGTTCTGATGAGCGATAGTGAATGGGAGTGGCAGGGTCTGGTAAATATGTTTGGAACAGTTTGAGAAACACGGAATCTGAAGGTAAATGCAGGGAAGAGTAAGGTTATGATCTTTGAAAAAGGTGCAGCCACAGAGTGTGAGATGAGGTTGAATGGTCAGGCTATGGAGAATGTCAGCTCATTTAAGTATTTGGGCAGTGTGTTGAGTAAAGATGGAAGTATGGATACATACATACATAACATTTTAAGACTGAGTGTTCCACACACATGTGCAGTTTCAGTCTCTTGTGCTAATGGCGGCGTTCCAGGCAACCTTGTTAATGGCTGCTTCACTTGTCAAGTTCTTGGATTTGAGATCGGCACGTATAGTCCGATCCCAGGTCTTCCTCGGTCCACCCCTTGGTGCAGCTCCCTCCACAATCACAGACCTGCATTTTTTTCACCCAATTTTGTTCATCCATTCTCTCCACATGTCCATACCATCCCAGTCTACTTGTACGCATCACCTCGCTAATACTCTTTATACCTAAACGCCTCCTCAGCTCAACATTTGTTATTCTATCCTGTAGCCTGGCCCCACACATCCATCTCACCATTCTCATCTCATTACGTTCCATTCTGTTGACATCCTCTACTTTAACGGCCCATGTTTCTGAGGCATACATCATTGCACTTCTAACACATGAGGCATACACCTTTCCCTTCAGGGGGAGAGGCATTCTTTTCATGATCAGGATTGGCAGCAGTTCTCTGAACTTCCCCCAGCCACACCTAATTCTAGCAACAGTGGCAGCCTCGGCCCCACCACCGGCAGAGATGGTATCTCCTACGTAACAAAACTTGTTCACCAGCTCCAATGACTCATTTCCAACTCACAGCCACAGGATCATCACTTAACACAAGCTCGCCTTTGCACACTACGCACTCAAATTTCTCTATTTCTGACTTATCCTTCGGCAGGGGTCCCTTTATTCTACTACAGCGCTTACTCCCATGGTGTACCCAACATCGACAGATGCTACATTGAATTGAGTTAACGCCCACTCCCTTTCCACACACTGCACATGGGTATGCACCGCTCTTTTCCACATTGCCTCATCTCAATCTACAATGCATAACCTTGGTTTTGTTAATATTGACTCTTAAACCCTTGCTCGCCATGCCGTCTCTCCACTCTCTGAATTTGGCCTCAGCATCTTGCATACCGTCAGCTATTAGGGCTAAATCGTCTGCATAAAACAGTTCCAACGGGAGTCCGCCTCTAAAAGCTCTAGACAGTGCCTCCAAGACCATAATAAAGAGGAGGGAGCTTAACACTGAACCCTGATGGACTCGAACACGGACTGCGAACTCATCACTCAGTACACCCTTCACCCTCACCGCACTTCGCGAATCCTCATACATCTTCATTTTCACACGCACCAGCCACTCTTCCACACAAAGTTTCCTCATAGCCCACTGTACAACATCTCTAGGCACCCTATCAAAAGCACGAGAGGGTTGTAGGAACACTGAAAGCAGTAGCAAGAAATAGGGTGGTCAGCATGGAAGTAAAGAAGTCCTTGCATGACAGAGTGGTAATCCCGACATTTACTTATGGGAGCGAAACATGGACGTTGTTGGAGACACAAACCAAGAGTGAGAGGGCTGGAAATTAGTTACTTGAGAAGTGTGTGCGGAGTTACATGGAGGAATAGACAAACGAATGAGGAAGTAAGAGAGCCGTGTGGTGTGAATGTAGATGTGCTGGAAAGCGTGAAAAGGAACATCTTGAGATGGTTCGGCCATGTGGAACATATGGGAAGCGAGAGAATGACTAAGAGAGTGTACGAGAGTGATGTGGAACAAAGAGAGAGAGGTAGACCAAGAGAGAGGTGGAAGGGTGGAGTTAAGAAGTATATGCGTGAAAGTGGTGCTGGATGGGAGGAGGGGCGTCAACTAACTAGGGACAGAGGTGCATGGGAGCGTTTCGTTCGTGACCACCACTTCGGGGATCACAGCGTCCGGCAATAGATAGATACATATGTTGTTTGAATATCATTGAACTATCATATGTTACACCTAGGATTTTGTGTGTGTGTGTGTACTTACACTAGTTGTACTTACACTAGTTGTATTTGCGGGAGTGAGCATGCTCGTTAATTCCCGTTTCCTAAGATATGTTTGTCATACCGTGCTTTGAAACTATGCACTGATGATGCAGACACTACTTCGGCTGGCAATTTGTTCCACCCACTAATCGAGTTTGTAGGAAATCTTTTACTTTTCAGATCAGATTTACTATTAGGCACTTTCAGTTTGTAGCTGTGACCTCTTGTTCTCTCACCTCCATCCCTCTCTATGAAGTTTTCTTGGTCGATTTTGTCAATACCTCTAACACATTTGTATATCTGAATTTGCTGTCCTCGTTTCCTTCTCTGCTCCAGTGTAGGTAGATTCAATCTCTCGAGCCTCTCTTGGTACTCCAAATTTTCCAAACCTGGGATCATCCTCGTAGCTGCTCTCTGTACCCTCTCAATTTTGTGGATATGTTTCTTCATGTGAGGGGACCACACTACAGATGCATATTCCATCCTGGGTCTTATTATTGCCGTTATTATTTGTTTCATGGTGTTTTCATTAAGATAATTGAAAGACATCCTGATATTTGCCAATAGTGCTAGTGATTCTCTCACTATCTTATTTACGTGGCTTTCTGGAGACATGTTATCCTTAAATTCTATCCCCAAGTCTTTTTCTTTTCTGCTTTGGGAATCACTTTGTTTCCTAGTTTATAATCTTTTCTAGGTCTGTACTTGCTTTTACCCATTTCTAGAGTCTTACATTTCCCTGCATTGAACTCCATATTCCATTTGATGCTCCATTCATGGATCTTTTGTAAATCTGCTTGGAGCTCAAGGCAATCCTCCTGGGTTCTGATCGTTTTAAGCAGCTTAGCATCGTCGGCAAACATGCTCATGTAGCTTGTTAGTCCCTCAGGTAAGTCATTTACAAATATTAAAAACATGATTGGGGCTAGGACAGATCCTTGTGGTACTCCACTCGTAATTTGAGTCCAGTTTGACGATTTCCCCCTTACTGTTGTTCTCATCTGTCTTCCGCTAAGGTAGCTCTCCATCCATTTCAGCAGTTTGTCTCCTACTTTTCCCTCATGTTTTAATTTCCACAACAATCTCTTGTATGGAACTTTGTCAAATGCCTTTTTAAAGTCTAGGTAGGCACAGTCTACCCATCCTTCCCTCTGGTCCACTGTGTCTATTACTCTAGAGTAAAAACTCAACAAGTTGCTTACACATGATCTGCCTCCTCTGAATCCAAATTGTCGGTCAGTAATTAATCTTTTGGATTCCAGGTGGTTCACCCATTTGTCCCTTATTAGTCCTTCCAGAATCTTCATGAGGATGCTCAATAGTGACACAGGTCTATAATTCAGTGGTTTATCTCTGCTTCCTCCCTTAAATATAGGAATAGTGTTTGCTCCTTTCCATTCTGTAGGTACTATCCCTGTATCCAATGATTTGGTCATTATATCATATAACGGTATACTCAGTTCCTTGGCATTTTCTTCAATAATCCAGCCTGATACTCCGTCCGGTCCGGCGGCTTTGTTTGGATCCACCTTACTCATTACGTCTATGAGCTCTGCTCTGTTAAATGTGACTTCTGGCATTTCCTCTGTACCTATCTCATTGGTTTCTGGTGCAATGAATTCTTCTTTTGTAAATACTGATGCAAAATTTCTATTTAGTTCTTCCGCAATTTCTGTATCCTCTTCTATGATTCTGTTTCCACTTTTAATCTTTACGATTGTGGCTTTTATCTTCCTTTTGCCATTTACAAACTTGAAAAAAAAAATTGTATTCTTTTCATAGTTCTCCACTATCCCTTTCTCATGGTTTGCCTCTGACCTCCTCCTCATTTCTGTGTATTTGTTTCTCTCCTCTTTATACTTTTGCCTGTTATCTTCCGAATCCCAGTTTCTCATCTTTTTCCAGGCTTTGTTTTTTGCTTCCTGTGCTTGCCTACATTCGCGGTTAAACCATTCTTTGCGATTTCCTTTTTTTCTGTTATTAATGTACTTTGGGACAAAAGTTTTTATACCAGTATCATAGATCTCCATGAATGCCTTGAGTTTTTTATCTACCTCACTTTCAGATAACACCTGATCCCAATTTTGTGACTTGAAAAAATCCTGTAGTCCTGCGAAATCGGTTCTGGAATACATCCAGTGATTTTCCTTGTGCTTTTCCCTTTCCTTGGGTAGATTATGCTTCAATAGTAGGTCTATGTCGAGAACTGCATGGTCGCTTTTTCCTAGTGGGCATAGGTACTGAATACTTTGAACCTCCTCCTCCCTTCTTGTGAAGAGAAGGTCCAATCTAGCTGGTTGATCACTTCCCCTTACTCTTGTTGACTCTTTTACATGTTGGTATATAGAATTTTCCATGGCCATACTTAAAAATTCATAGCCCCAACTTTCCTCTCCTGTTCCGGGTTCAAGTTCTTCCGAATTCACTTCCTTGAAGTTAAAGTCCCCACACATGACTATTTCATCCTTTGAAACCAAGATATTTTCTAGCACACTAATTGTTTCCTTACGCATTAGGCTATGCTCCTCCTTACTCCATGTCTTCGTCTTGGGAGGTACATACGCTACTATCACCACTATTTTTTCGTTTCCACCAATTTCTAGTGCTAAAACTTCTGCTGTTGAAGTTTCTAGTTTTATCTCAAGACACAATCAAATTTTTCCTAGTAAGGATGCACACTCCACCTCCATGTCGAAATTTTCTGTCCCTCCTCCATCTCCTGTATTCAGACCATCCTAGCAGATTTATATCAAGTTCCTCTCTTAGTTTTGTCTCAGTGAGACATACTATTTCTGGTTTCTTAGTATTGAGCAAGTCTGTTAGTTCTAATTTCTAGAGATTAGCCCATCGACATTGCTATATAGAATCCTTATACTTTCTAGTCCCCCATTACCTGCTCCAAGTGCCTTATCTGCGGCGGTCTGTTCCCTACCCTCTTTTTCTTTTAGTTTTTCTTTACCGAAAGTTTCATAATCTTCCCCTTTCTTACTCCGTAAAAAAACTTATTCTTTTCTTGTTCTGTCCTCTTGCTATTTTCCTCTTTGGAGGTTTTCCTTAGTTCAGCCTCCTTCTTTCTCTCTTCTTCTGGTATGTCCCGCCTGATGTAGATTTTGTCCCTACCCTCTAACCCTTTTAGCCTAGCTGCTACTGCCATGATTTCATCACATGTCCTTCTTGACTTAAATTAGATTTTTACCAGTCTATTGTATTCCTTTGTATATTTTCCCAGCCTAAACATGTCTGATATTTCCTCCTTCCAGGTGTCCTCCTCATCCTTAATAGATTCCAGAATCTTGTTGATGCGACCTTCATCCTTCTCTCTTCGTTTTGTCCAGTCTAGTTCCTCCTTTTCTTCCACCCCTGATATTATGAGGCAGTTAGCCCTAAGACTTTCTTCCTGGATGGCCTGAGAGTTTTCGTGGATGCCTTGCTTAACCATACTTTTTACCTGATCCTTTATCCTAACATCTTGCTGTTTCTGTTCATCAATTATCTTCCTGAATTCGTCACTGTTTGCCATCCTTACACTGTCTAAATCTTTTACCACTTGGTCTCTAGTCATGCCCCAAGCATTTTTACCTTCAGAGATACTGGTGTCTAGCCTAGTCATTATCACTGCCTTTTCTCTCTCCACTAACTCCAACCTGTTCTTCAACTCACCATTCTCTGTAACAATTTCCTTCTTAACTATCTCCAAGCCGGTCACTCGGTCCTCCAAATTCTTGATTTTGTTCAATAACATGTAACAAAATTTCCCAGTGTCCTCAGCCGTCTATGTTTTCATGAAACCGGGAAAATCCGGCTCTCCCTCCGATTCGTCACTCCCGCCTTTATCACCCCTCTCTTCCTCAGCCCCTCGTCACCTTCATTAACCATCTTCCCCACCTATTTCCTCTTGTAGCTGGAACCAAATATCTTGCCACTTGTGCTGGGTAACACATTTACATTTGACATATACTTTTACCCACCATACTGAGCCGAGAACTTCCCGCGCCGAAACAACAATATTTTTGTGCGGTCTCTTCCGATGATTCACTCACACCCTCTAGTATTAGTCACTAATTTCCCACTTGCCAGCCAAAGTTTACTTGTTTTTTATCACCATCCTTATCCCTGGAGTCCCCTTTACATATGAATAATAGATAGATTATAGCTCACTCCCGCCTGCAACCACGTAAGTAGAAATCAGCTGGAGCCTGTGGACCGCTTCCTCTCGAGTCAGCTGGTGTCTCCGTGTGTGTGTGTGTGTGTGTGTGTGTGTGTGTGTGTGTGTGTGTGTGTGTGTGTGTGTGTGTGTGTACTCACCTAATTGTAGTATACAGGATTTGAGCCTAAGCTCGTGTTGTCCTGTCTCTCTCTCTACATTTATCCAATTTTGCTTTAAAAGTTTGGATATTTCTTGCTCCCACCACCTCCCCATCCAACTTATTCCAACACTCAATGCTTCTATACGGGAAGCTGAACTTTCTTATATCAGACTTACATATAACTTTCCTCAACTTACAATCATGACCCCTGGTTCTTCCCTCGTCCCTCACCACAAAATCTCCCTTGTCGATCTTCTCAAAACCTTTCACACAGTTAAACATCATGATCATGTCACCTCTCTCTCTCCTCTCCCTCAGCGTTGGCAGCTTTAGCCTCTCCAATCTCTCCTCATAAGGCTAGCTATCATCTTAGTGGCAAATCTCTGAATTCTTTCCAGTTTTTTATTATGTTTTATAAGGTGTGGAGACCACACCACTGCTGCATACTCCAGTCTTGGTCGTATTATTGTCCCTATTATTTTTGCTAACATCTCTTCATCTAAATGATTCAGAGCTATTCTCATGTTAGTCAACACTGCATAGGTTTCACCAGTTATTTTATTTATATGCTGTTCAGGTGACAAGCTGTCTGCCACAACTACCCCTAGGTCTTTTGCTTTCACAGCTTTACTAATTATTTCATCTCCTATTTTATATCCCCAAGAAGGTCTATATTTACTTTTTCCCATCTCAAGAACCTGACACTTACTCGTGTTGAATTCCATTTTCCAAGTTTGACTCCACTCATATAACTTATCTAGGTCTCTCTGTAATTCTTCACAACTACTCCTACTTGTAATATGCTTCATTAATTTTGCATCATCAGCAAACATAGATATATATGAGCCTATTCCCATTTGAAGGTCGTTGATGAAAACCAAAAACATGATTGGGGCCAACACCGATCCTTGAGGCACTCCGCTTTTTACCCTTTTCCATGAGGAGAACTTTCCTTTTATTACTGTTCGCATTTCCCTCCCAATTAAATAGTTTTCCATCCACTTTAATAATACTCCCTCAACCCGCCCCACAGTCCTGAGCTTCCACAACAATCTCTTATGAGGCACCTTATCAAATGCCTTCTTGAAATCTAAGTAAATACAATCTACCCACCCCTCCCTCCCTTGTACAATGTCAATTACCCTATCATAGTAACTCAACAAATTTGTGGTACACGAATGACCTTTTCTGAACCCGAACTGCTTGCTTGAAATTATTTCCCTCTCCTCCAACATACCCACCCATCTTTTTCTAATAATCTTTTCACAAAGCTTGCATATAACACTCGTTAAGGATACCGGTCGATAATTTAGCGGGTCTTCTTTATTTCCACTTTTATATATTGGAGTTATATTTGCTTGTTTCCATTCTAAGGGAAGTTCCCCCTTGTTTAATGAGTGTTGAACAATATTAAAAATAGGTCTCACTAGTTGTTCAGAACATTCTCTTAATACCCATCCAGCAATGTTATATGGGACCATAGATTTTCTCACGTCCAATTCTTCCAACAATGATTTTAGTTCATCCTTGTTGACTTCTATCGACTCTAGTCCCTGTATCTCGTTCAATTCCACCACAGGTTCTACATAGTCATCCTCCTCCACAAACACGGATGTTAATGTATCATTCATAATTTCACACATACCCACTGTGTCTTCATATAATTGACCCTCTACCCTAAGCTTTGTTATTTTGTCCTTTATTTTTGTTTTGCCGTTGATATAACTATAGAACAGTTTGGGTTCTTTATTACATTTGTTTACTATATCTTTTTCAAAGTTCTTTTTCTCCTCTCTTATAGTCTTGACATAGTTGTTTCTAGCATTCTTATACTCATTCCATTTTTCCTCAGTGTGTCTCCTTCTCACTTTATTCCATGCAGAGTCCTTTTTGTTCTGGGCAATGTGACATCGCATGTTAAACCACTCTTTCTCCTTAGCCAGCTTTCTATCCTTAAATGTTGGTACATATTTATCTACCCCCTCCCTGTAAATGTCTAGTAACATGGTGTATTTTACCTGAATATTCTGTTCTTGCTCAATAAATGACCAATCTATATTTGCAAAGTATCCTCGTAATGATTCATAATCCGCCTTACTATAATTTAGTCTATATTCCCTATGTTCCTCCTCTCTGCCTTCCAGAAATTCCACTGTCAATTCAAATTCAATCACAGCATGATCGCTTTTTCCCATGGGACTCAAATATGTTAGGTTCTTTATTTCTTGGGGGTCTTTGGTGAATAATAAGTCGAGTCTTGATGGTTCATCACCTCCTCTAAATCTTGTATTTTCCATAACGTGTTGTGTTAATAGATACCCCATTGTTAGTTCAAGAAATTTGCTACCCCAAGTATTTTCATTTGAACCCGCATCCAAACATTCCCAATCCACCTCCCCGCAATTAAAGTCCCCTGCAAGAATAAGCCTATTTTTCCTTTTACAAATAATTTCTAACATACGCAAGGTTTCCAAAATTAATTCATTATATTCATCGTTGCTCCAAGATTTAGTCTTAGGAGGTAAATAAATTGATACAATGTCCAATTTTGACCTATCATTATCCTCAATTTCAACTGCTACCACTTCAGCAATGCTATCACCAAGTTTTAATTCTTTAGCAGTAATTTTATTATCTACCATGATCAACACTCCTCCTCCTAGCTTTCCTAACCTGTCTCTTCTCCATGTACTGTATCCTGCACAACTAATTATATTCGTGTCTACCTCCTGGTTAAGCTTAGTTTCAGTCAAACATACTACCCCGGGCCTCTCTCTCTTTACATATTCGTCAAACTCAATCTTTTTGGAAATTAACCCATCAATATTTGTATACATGAACTTAGCGTTTCCAGTATTTTCCCTATTTTTCTCGTCCCTGCCCGAGAGGCAACCGAGGACCACCAGCAATAAGGACCGAAGACAGCGAGGACCGAGGACAGCCATGAACATAAATGTAGATCCGACAAGAACCAAAAATATTATTAAAGAGCGTTCCGTGAGTTCTAAAATAACAAATTTAAAGGTTTTCTATGCAAACGCTCGTAGCATACGCAATAAATTTTCAGATTTAGAGGAGCTAGTGTTTACAGAAAATTATGATGTGATTGGCATAACAGAATCTTGGCTCAATACAGAAGATAGAGACTTTTTAGCAGAGTATTCACTTCCCGGTTATGTAATGTTTGAGAAAAGCCGAATAAATCGAAATGGAGGTGGCGTTTTACTTTATATCAAAGAAAGTCTTAACCCTACCCTCTTGTCAAAACCTCAAATTGTGAACGTCGACGCATCTTTTGTGCTAATAAAGAATAATAAAGGTACAAAATAATACTTGCATTAATATACAGACCTCCAGCTCAATCAGTGCAAACTGACCGAGAAATTTATGAACAAATTGCAGATGTAAGTAACTCACAAGATACCGTAATTTTTGGCGACTTTAATTTACCTGTGACCAAGTGGGGCGATACTCTTACTTCACACTCCGGACATGACTTGTATACGAATTTGCAAGAGAGTTCGCTTTATCAATTTGTTCGAACGCCGACCCGTGGTAATAACGTTCTTGACATTGTACTTGCAACAAAAGAAGAATTAATAGAGAATTTGAATGTTGGTGATGAATTCAGTAACAGCGACCATCGTACGATAACTTTCACTTTAAAGTTTACTAGTAACGAACCAAATAGTAGCATCGAAAAAGTCCCTAATTTCAAGAAAGCAAACTTTCATAAACTTAGAGCTATGTTTAAAGAAACTGACTGGAGCTTTTTAATTAACAATAATGACATAAATACATCTTGGAAGTTATTCGAAACCACTTACCTAAAAGCAGTGCAAGACTGCATACCATCGAAAATACGGCGTCCAGGCCATAATAATAAGCCCAAATGGTGGAATAAAGATATTTCAAACTGCCTGCTTGCTAAAAAATTTGCTAATGATAGATTAAAATCCTCACAAAATGACGAAGAACGGCTGAAATTTGTAGAGCTACGACGCAAAGCCAAAAAGTTAATTAAGCAAAGTAAAAAGACCTTAGAGTTACATATTGCGAATCAAAGTAAAACAAACCCGAAAGAATTCTATAGTTATATCAGAAAGAAAAAAGTAGTTACTTCAACTGTTGGCGATGAAAATGGAGAATACACCAAAGACGAAGTACAAATGAGTAATGCCCTCAATACCTTCTTTGCATCAGTTTTTACAACAGAAGACCTCAGTGATATCCCTACACCATCGCCGATTCAGATTGATAATTCAGATGTTCTAAGCAATATCACCGTTACAGAGAGAGAAGTATTGAATTGTTTAGATAAACTCCAGGTAAATAAAACGCCTGGACCTGATACAATCTCGCCTAGAGTTCTGAAGGAAGCTAAGGATGAGCTCTCCAACCCACTGACATTACTATTCAATAAATCCTTGCAGTCTGGAACTATGCCTGATCAGTGGAAGCTAGCCAACGTAACACCGATATTCAAAAAAGGCAGCAAATCCCTACCCAGTAACTATCGTCCAATTAGCTTAACCTCAGTTGTATGTAAAATGCTAGAAACGGTCATACGAGACAGACTCGTAAATCACTTAGAGGAAAATAACATACTTAAAGATACTCAACACAGCTTTCGTAAAAAACGTTCCTGTTTAACAAACCTCTTAGACTTCTTCCACGATATCCTCAACCTCTACGATGAGAGTAAAGCTGTAGATATTATATACCTTGATTTTCAAAAGGCCTTTGACAAAGTTCCCCACAAACGTTTACTGCTAAAACTAAAAGCGCATGGAATACAAGACGGTGTGTTGAAATGGATAGAAAATTGGCTCAGCGACAGAAAGCAAAGAGTAGTCATAAACGGTAAGGCATCTAAATGGACCAATGTAAGTAGCGGGGTACCCCAGGGATCGGTACTAGGACCAATTCTCTTTCTAATTTACATCAACGACATAGATGAGGGCCTCACCTGTACAATCTCAAAATTTGCTGACGATACAAAAATTGCAAATAGCGTACTCTCAAAAGAACAAGTTGACGATATGCAACACAATCTAGATAAATTGTCATGTTGGGCCCAAATTTGGCAAATGAGTTTCAATGCGGATAAATGTAAAGTACTACATATCGGATACCTAAATGAGAAAGCAAACTATTCGATGAATGGCACTCAGCTTAAGAATGTAAACAGAGAAACCGATCTGGGAGTAACAATATCGAGTAACCTAAAACCGAGTCAACAATGTTCAGAAGTTGTTAAGAAGGCAAACAAAATAATTGGCTTTATAGGCAGGTCATTTGAGCATAAATCCAAAGAAGTTATCCTAACCCTTTACAATTCCTTAGTCCGCCCTCTTCTGGAATACTGCGTTCAATCCTGGTGCCCTTATTACCAAAAAGATATAAACAAGCTAGAACGAGTTCAACGTAGAGTTACCAAAATGATACCTAGCCTAAAGAACAAACCATACGAAGAGCGTCTTGGAGAATTAAATCTATTTCCTTTAACCCAGCGCAGATTAAGAGGTGACTTAATTCAAGTGTTCAAAATCATCAAAGGCATCGACAATATGAACTGTAGTAAGTACTTCACTATCGACCAATCAAATTACACGCGGGGAAACGGTTGCAAAATTATTGGTAAATCTTTTAACTCACACGAATCTAAGAATTTCTTCTTCAATCGAGTTGTCAACTTGTGGAATGGGCTTCCCCGAAACGTTATAGACTGCATCACCGTTGATTCATTTAAACTCCGCCTAGACAAATATCTCGCTTCAAACCCGCGACTGACTGCGTTTGTAAATGAATAACTTTATTTTATCCCCCCCTCAGTTACTAACCCCTCTGTCCCCTACTAACTTCCTAATCCTGCCACGGACATTAGTTCCAGGGCAGTAATTCCCTTTCCAATGTTCCCTTACCCACTCTAAACCACTGTTTGGACACTTGATCCTCAGTGTTTTGGAGGACAAGCAACCTAGAAGGGTCACTAGATCTGTTGTTGCTTGATTTCCTTTGTATTCCTTTGTACTCCTTTCTTTTTTGTACGTACCCCTCCCAATTTATTTCCTAGCATGTCTCCTCTTCTCTTGTCTCCACCTGGACTGTTTCTCGCTCCGTTTCCACCTCCCCTCCCTCTGCCTCCACTTGGACTGTTTCTCTCTCTATCTCCACCTCCCCTCTCTCTGCCTTCTCCCCCGTCACCCGCACCATCTCCTTTTCCCTCCCTACTTCGTCCCTTCGCTTTATATACCATTTCTTGAGTTTTCCCTCCCACACTCTCCAGAAAAACTTCTTTTCGTCTTCTTTCGCCCTTTCTCCATTCTTTACATTTGCCTCGGTTTGCAATTCCTTTCTTATGTTTCGATCCTCAATACTCATGTCTTTTCTAATTGTAATTTTCTTAAAACTTGCTGGTCAAGTTAAGTCTCCATGTTACGTTCATTATTGCATCCACTGTTACCCTAGACCTAAACTGCACTCTCATTGGCCTTGTGTTTCCCTTACTATATTTACCCATTCTCCTAACTTCTTCAATATCATCTCTCCAGTTGTTTCCTTCTTCATCGACATGCTTGATCAATGTTTTTACCTTATTAATTTCTTCCTTATCCCTAGCTTTCCTCTCAATAATGTGCTCCTCTATATCCCCAAATACAATAATACACTTATTTCTATCTATTGTTTCACGCAGGACCTGTTCATTTCTCCTCATAGCTTTTACTACCACTGATTCTAAATCTTTATTTTCCCTTTCTGATTGTTTCTTTTGTTCCTCCATGATTTCCTTCATTGCCACTTCCTTCACTTTTCCTCCTTCGTCATTAACCCATTTATTGTGTTTCTCCTTAATCTCCTCCACATGTGTTTTCATTTCCTTGGTTTGCCCTTTGTATTCTTCAAGTTGCAATCTTAAAGCTTCATTTTCGTCCCGGAGTTGCCCCATATGAGTTTGAATTTCTTTTAGGCTAGCCCGACTCAAATCTTGTCCAGGCTCGATGTCCCCAGCCTGAGCACCACATATTGAACATATAGCCTCAATCTGTGAACTAACACTCACCTTCCACTCCTGCATATCCTCCTTCCACCTTTTAATGTCATTCAGCTCACGTATAATTTTCCCTAGAATGCCCTCGGTCTCACCGACTTCAAATCCATCAAAGTCAGCCATATTTGTTTACATCCACTCGCATTCACAATCGCTTGAATTATTTTTATCACTCGAAATATCCTCACTTGATTTTAATCTCAAATTATTTTAATACTGCATTATAATACAGGACAACACAAAATATCCTTATACTCAAGTTTAGGTGAGTTTATTTGACGAGCGCTGTAAACAGCTTGCTAGATCAGCTGATTTTCGGGAGCGTGGGTGCGGAAGTGTTGTCTCGTCGGTGGTGTGTGTGTGTGTGTGTGTGTGTGTGTGTGTGTGTGTGTGTGTGTGTGTGTGTGTGTGTGTGTGTGTGTGTGTTACTCAGTTACTCAGTTACTTGTTCGTCAAGGGGAATCCACGCAATGCGAGCTAAGCTCATTATTATCGCGCCTCCTTAACTGGGAATGTATTGCGTGAAATGCATGTTAAGTGTTTTATGTACTGTTGGAATGGCTGTGGATGTGTGTGTAGTCTGTATTTAGCCAATTGGCGACATCGGAAACGAAGGCTTAGGGTGGATCTGTTTGGTACCATTCTCACTATAGACGGTACCGTCTCGCCCAAAGGCTTAGGTAGCCATCAGCTTAGGTGAACCATATGATACCCATCTCGCCTTGTACCATTTTTGCCAACCCCAGATGGGACGTCACAACGTCGTCCACTTATTCCAGGTACCTATTTACAGCTAGGTGAACTGAGGCTAACACATGAAAGGAGACAAGCCCAATTTGTCTCCGCCCGGTCTGGGATTGAACCCCCGACCCCTCGTGTGTGAGACGAGAGCTCTACCTACTAGGCTACGGGCTCTCTCTCTCTGTGTGTGTGTGTGTGTGTGTGTGTGTGTGCGTGCGTGCGTGCGTGCGTGCGTGCGTGCGTGCGTGCGTGCGTGCGTGCGTGCGTGCGTGCGTGCGTGTGCGTGCGTGCGTGCGTGCGTGCGTGCGTGCGTGCGTGCGTGCGTGCGTGCGTGCGTGCGTGCGTGCGTGCGTGCGTGCGTGCGTGCGTGCGTGCGTGCGTGTGCGTGCGTGCGTGTGTGCGTGCGTGCGTGCGTGCGTGCGTGCGTGCGCGTGCGTGTGTGTGTGTGTGTGTGTGTGTGTGTGTGTGTGTGTGTGTGTGTGTGTGTGTGTGTGTGTGTGTGTGTTAACCCGTACAATCCCAGCGACGGCTATAACCTTCAGTAGATAATTAACTCCCCAGTCCCAGCGACGGTTATGTATGTTATGTAATGTATTTGTCTTGTAATTGCCTGTACAAGGCTAATTGTTTTTTTAAGTCTTGTAAAAAAAAAAAAAAATATAGATCCACTCTTGCCTCATCTCTTGAGGTGAAAAGGTGGTCTCTCCTGTCATCTTGGCCACATTGCTTGGGACTGCTGGGGACTTTTATTACTGTATCCTACGGTACAGTACGGGTTAAAGGGGTGTTGTTTATGGTGAGGAGTGGGGCATTTCTGTGTTCGGCTGTCCAGCTTGTGAGGAGGGTTGATGTGGATTTGGCTGGGGCTAATTTGAGTCTGGTTGTAGTGAATCAGTCATGTAGTGTGTTGAGATAGGGTTGAAGGAGATGTGTTGCTGTGTATGAGTCTTGGTGTGTACATGTGAGTGTTATGTCATCTACATAGGAAGCTATATTTATTTGGGATGCGTGGGGTGTGGGTAGATCATGCATGTATAGATTGAAGAGTGAGGGCGAAAAGACGAATCCTTGCGGGACTCCGTTTGTGAAGCTTCTATTAGATGACTGCCCGGCAAATGATACATGTGCATATCTGCCTGGTTGCTAGGTAGTTGGCCAGCCACGTTGATGTAGTGTTGTGCATGTTTGTGTTGTAGATTTTGTTTCTTAGGTTGTGGCGGGGGATGGCATCAAAGGCTTCACTAATGTCGAGTATGGCAAGTAGTGTTCTGTGTGGTGGTCTAGCTGAGATGATGCCGTCAAAAGCTCTTTGTGCAAGGTCTGTAAGAAGTGTTTGTGAGTGTAGTGGCCTGAAACCATGTTGTATTGGAGCTAAGGGTAGAGCATGTGTGATCAGTTATAGTACAAGGCATTCTGAGACTTTGGAGGGGGTGCAAAGGAGTGTGATGGGGCGGTGTGAAGAGGGTAGCGTGGGGTCTTTGTTGGATTTGGGGAATGTAGTGATGACACCATGCTTTCAGATGTCTGGTATTGTTTTTTGTGAATAGCTGTACAGTAGTTTGATATGTTGGTGTGTGCTTGTATGCCTTGTGGTTCTAGGTGTCTGAGGTGTATGTTACTTATGTTGTCTGGACCACAGGCGAGTGAGTGCTTGAGATTGTTGATGATGTGCTTTGTCTGGTTGTTGGTGAAAGGTGCATAGTCAGGGTCTGTGGGGAATTGTCTCTTACGTCGGTCGTCATGATGGCGGTGTAAGTCGCTGACATGAGAGAAGTTATTTCATTATTTATTTATTTTTATGATGTGTTGTGTTGTCCCTGTTCGGGCTCTATCTCGAGTCAGCCACCCACAGCTGTGGGGTATGTGCCTGAGTATATACATACATACATACATCTATACATACATACAACTGGATGAGGAAATGCTGGAACAAGTGGAGTGTTTTAAATATTTAGGAGTGATAAGCAGGAATGCAGGTGTGGGAATGGAGGTAAGAGAGACAGTGTGTGAGGGAAGGAAAGTTTTCGAAGCAATGGGAAGTACCGTATGTGGAAGTTGAGAAATTTTGGAATGAAAGCTAGAAGTGCAATGTATCAAAGGATAGTTTTACCAACAGTGATGTATGAGGTTGAGACATGGGATCTGAATATATGAGAGAAAAGGCTGGATGTGATGGAGATGAGCTGCTTGAGGAGTATGTGTGGAGTAACGCGTAGAGACAGATTGAGGAATGAAGAGGTACGGTACGTAGGAGAGTGGGACAATAGGAACCCTTATCGGCCAGAGTGAAAGATGCTGGTATGGAAATTTTGAACGAATGGGAGATGTACGGCTTACAAAGAGAATATATGAGTCAGAAACAAGGGGAAATAGATTGAGAGGAAGACCACGAAAGAGATGGAGAGATGGTGTAATAAAAGCGTTGGAAGATAGAGCGATGACTGAAGAATAGGCATGCGAAGTGGTAATGAATAGGAATGAATAAATAATAATAATAATAAGCATGTTACCGGTACTTATTTCTCATAAGCGCCAATTTTTCCGAAGAATTCACTAGCGCTCGGAAAGAGAAAGAAAAAAGAACAAAATCAATGCATCAAAAGAAAGCTTATATACAACACACATTTAACTATCACTAGCAGTGGCAAAATAGCCTAAACTCTATAGCCATCTGTCATGACACCTCTCTCAAGATCATAGCTTCTCTCAAAGAGAAAAGTCTTAAGTTGTCTCTTGAAGCATTCAACAGAACTCAGTTGTCTCATGGACAGCGGCAACCTGTTATACAACCTCGGAGCCATGTAGGAGAATGACCTCTCAAAGAAAGAAGACTGCTGGAAAGCCCTTGGTTCCATCAAGACGAAAAGGGTCATTGTCATGACACACAACTACACCATGGTGTGCCGGTGGGCGCCTGAGCAGCTCTGCAAGGTACCTAGGCTCACCAAATTTGAGAACCTTAAAGTCACTAAACACAACTTAAATTCTATTCTTGCTCTTACTGGCAGCCAGTGCAGTTCTATGTGAAGAGATGTAGTAGGAGTTCTAGGTGGAACACCAAAAATGAGTCTTGCGGCCCTGTTAAGAACAGACTGAACTTTCTTTAAAATATAATTTGGAAGACCCACCAACAGGGCATTGCAATAATCAACACAAGAGAAGACCAATGAGTGAACCAACGTCAGGAGGCAACGTCTGGTTATAAACAGCTTCACCAAATAGAGATTTCTGATGTGCAAGTAACAACTTTTAACTATCTGGTTTACATGCTCTTTGAAATCTAATCGGGAGTTCACATATACACCCAGATTTCGAACAGAGTTGGCCGGTCGCAGCTGAGATCCACCCACATTGATGGAGAGGGCACCTACTATATCATCAGCTCTTCTATTTCCTCGGATGATGAGAATATCAGTTTTACCATCATTTAGTTTAAGTTTTCTCGCTCTCATCCACTTCTTGATATCAGATATCTTAATCTCTTCTAAAGATGTACTTTCTACCCTCTCTGGGCTTAACACTAATAAGGCGTACGGTCCGGACGGTGTTCCTCCTGTTGTTCTCAAAAACTGTGCTTCCGTGCTGACTCCCTGCCTAGGCAAACTCTTTCGTCTCTGTCTATCCTCTAACGTCTTCCCTTCATGTTGGAAGTTTGCTCACATCCAACCTGTCCCAAAGAAGGGTGACCGCTCTCAACCCTCCAACTATCGTCCAATTGCTCTCATCTCTTGTCTTTCTAAAGTTTTTGATTATTCTTGCTTCCAAATTTCTTAAGCATTTCTCTTCTCATAATCTGCTCTCAGATCGCCAGTATGGCTTCCTTAAGGGTCGCTCTACTGGTGATCTTCTTTCATATCTTACTAACTCTTGGTCATCCTCCTTTCGGGACTTCGGTGAGACTTTTTCTATTGCACTAGACATATCGAAAGCCTTCGATAGAGTCTGGCATAAATCTTTAATTTCTAAACTACCCTCCTTCGGTTTCTATCCCTCCATCTGTGCCTTTGTCTCTAATTTCCTTTCCGGCCGTTCCATAGCCGCGGTTGTGGACGGCCATTGTTCACTTCCTCACCCTATAAACTCCGGTGTTCCTCAGGGCTCTGTCCTATCTCCTATTCTCTTTCTAATTTTTATAAATGATCTCCTTAACTGTACCTTAATTCCCATCCATTCATACGCAGACAACTCAACCTTACACTACTCCATTAGTTTTTCAGAACGCCCCAGCCAGCAATTCCTCAACGACAAACGTAATGAAGCCATAGAACTCTTAAATTCTGATCTAAATACTATTTCCAATTGGGGCAGAGAAAACCTTGTTAACTTTAATACTTCCAAAACCCAATTTCTCCATCTATCTACCCGTCAGGATCTCCCAGCGGACTATCCCTTATTCTTCAACAATAAAAAAAATCAACCCTTCATCTTCTCTCAATATTCTTGGTGTCTCTTTTTCTTCTGCTCTCATTTGGAAGGACCATATTACCAGTCTTGCTAAGGCAGCATCCCAGAAGCTGGGTGTGCTCAACCGCCTTAGGGGGTTCTTTTCCCCAGCACAGCTTCTTGCTCTGTACAGGGGCATAGTGCGCCCTTGTATTGAGTATTGTTCACATGTGTGGGGAGGTTCCTCTCACACCGCTCTCCTAGACAAAGTTGAAAGGAAGGCCTTTCGTATCATTAACTCCTGTCCACTCACCAACTCTCTGCAATCTCTCTCTCTCCGCCGCAATGTTGCATCTCTCTCGCTATTCTATCGCTACTATAATAATCAGTGTTCCTCAGAGCTATCCCAGTGCATACCACCTCCTTTACGTAGGGCACGTGGTACCCGTCTTGCAACTCAATCCCACCCCTACTCTGTGCAACTCTCCAACCCAAGAGTGAAACGTTACTCTCAAACTTTCTTCTACTCAACAGCTGAGCTCTGGAACTCTCTCCCAGAATCAGTCTTTCCCTCTTCCTATGACTTAAATTGCTTCAAACTCTGTGTGTCCAGGCATTTTGGCTCGAACGTCCCTTGATTTTGGCCCTGTCACTCTTTCAACTATCGGGGAGGCACTCGCTATAGGCAGTAATGCCTTTTGTCTCCCTCAATCACATAGAAAAAAAAACAAAAAAGACATCAACAATTCCATCTTACTCCGTATATCAACTATATTTGTGATTCTCACATAAATCTGGGTGTCATCTGCATAAAAGTGAAAGGTGACATTATATGCACGAAGCAGAAGAGATAAACTGCTGATATAAATTATGAATAGGATAGGACCTAAAACTGATCCCTGGGGAACACCATACTGCAGGGATGTCGAGTCCGAGACCATTTGATTTACCATCACACTCTGGGATCTACCTGACAAGTACGACCCAAGAAGCAAGAGAGCGGAGTCACGCACACCACAATCATAAAGATCACTCAATAACAACTCGTGATCCACTGTGTCAAAGGCCGCAGAGAGATCAAGCAAGACCAATAGTGAGGCCACACCATTGCAAATGTTCTCAACTAGATCATTATGTACTCTAATCAATGCTGTTTCAGTTGAATGATGCTGTCGGTATGCAGACTGAAAAATTGGGATAGTTTCATTCTGCTGAAGTAGTGGTTGTAATTGGTCAAGTATTGCACGCTCTAATATCTTTGATATGAAGGACAGGTTGGAGACAGGACGATAGTTCAAAATGTTCTCAACATCAAGTCCAGGTTTCTTTAGACTAGGTCGGAGTAGTGCATGCTTTTCAGAATGTGGGAAGTTACCGTCAGAGAAGCACTTATTAATTATTTTGGAAATAAACTCAACTGTGTGATCATAGACTCTTGGTAGCTTGGAAACATTTATGAGATCCAACGGGCAAAATGTTTTATTGAGGTTTCTTATGTAGGACGAGATCATGTCCACCTCTACTGAGTGAAAGGATGAGAGGACATTATTAGGAATGTGCCGGGGTTGGAGTACAGTCGGCCCCGCAAGGGTGCGCACTAAAAGGGTGCGATTCTCCAACCGTGCGGCAGATGTCCGTGTGGTGCGTATAATCCAAGGGTGCGAAAAAAGCAAAGCGTGCGTTTTTTTCGCCCAATAACCCCTGAAAAACATGAACTAAGGAAAGAATACCTGTAAGTAGTCCCTCGTTATCGACGGGGGTTACGTTCTTAAGACTGCCGTCGATAGCAAAAACCGTCGATACCGCATTACCGTACATACACGTACAGTATCCGTGGTCTCTATCCTATGTACTTTTAAGTGTTTCCTTTACACATAACCTTACATATTAGAGTATATTGCAAATACATTAGAGGCCATAATAAACGCAAGAGATACAAGGTTCAGGCACAAATAAGCAAGTAAAAGGCGGGTGGACTTAGAGCTTCTGCCTTGTTTTGACAACATTAAAAATGGAGGTCGAAAGTGACGCTCCGATCGTCGGTGAATCCGGATTCACTCAAAACCTAGTCTTTAGGCTAATTATTTTTGCTCTCGTTTTCGGTGTATTTTCTTATTATTGTATGTCTTATTGTTCATCATTTAATCCACTGTTGGTTGGTATATTAGAGTAATATAAATAAACAATTAATCCGTCGATATATCAGTCGATACTCGAATTAGTCTAAAGTCAGTCGATAGTCGAATCCGTCTATGATAAAGCAATCCGTCTATAATCAAATCCGTCTATAAAAAAGCCGTCGATAACGAGGGACTACTGTACAGTATAGAAATGTGATTAGATATTAGATAGAATATGGGTATTACACTCACTTTGGATGGTTTATGTATGCGTGGAGGTTGGGATGTTGGTCTTACTGAGGGTCCGAGGCTCCTCAGTAAGACCAACATCCCAAACTCCACGCATACATAAACCATCCAAAGTGAGTGTAATACCCCTATTCTATCTAATATCTAATCACATTTCTATACTGTGCAGGTATTCTTTCCTTAGTTCATGTTTTTCAGGGGTTATTGGGCGAAAAAAGGGTAAGTTTGAAGAGTCCCCGGACTACATAGTGAATTTCCCATAGGTTCTTAAGCTCCAAGGGTGCGTTTTACAAGGGTGCGCGCATGTCTCGGACTTAGGTAACCGCACCCTTGTGGGGCCCACTGTACAACTGAAAGTTCTTCACCAACAGAAGCATCATCCAGTTCCTGTCTTATGCGAGTTATCTTGCCAGCAAAAAATGACACAAAGTTGGCAGCCAACTCGGCATCGGGTACAGAAGGTCTTGAGCTGACTCTTGTTTTTCCAAGTAAACCGTTTACAATTGAAGCCAACCTCCTCTGGTCGTTACCACATGAGTCAACTTTTCCCTGATAATACACTTTCTTTTCATCTTTGATTGTGTGGACCACGGCTCTTCTGGCTGACAGATATTGCAACCATGTAGAGTCTGTTTTATTTTTCCGCCATTCACGTTCAGCTCTTCTACGCGCTCTTCTAAGAAATTTAACTCGAGTGCTATACCAGGGTGAATCATCTCGTACTATGATTTTCTTCTCTACTTCTGGATAGTGATGATCAAACACTAATTTAAGTGGATTTCTATGTACCTCCACCAGCTCATCTGAAGTAAGGTTGGAAGTATCAATACTTCCCAAGTACTGTTTTACTTCACTGCTAGCCAAATTTTGGTCTGTATTTATATAATTTCTAAATCTGATTACTTTTTCATGTGTGAGTGGCTTAGGGAAATCAAAGCTGAAAGTAATCAAAGCATGATCAGAGATATTAGGGTCAGCATTCTCAACATCAACATCCCGAATAGAGAATGCTTGTGAATAGATGAGTGATAACACGGTCGCAGGGAGAGAGGGTCGGGCGCCAGTTGGACTAATAGTCTGTCAGGCGACTGGCCCGGGGAACCAGTGTATGTTGTGAAGGGCCATGCCTAGATGTAAGGTGGGCGGGCATTGTGGTGTGCTTCCGCTGTGTGTCTGCCTGCTGAGGCTGGAACCTCTAAGGGAGGTCTGGGACCTGGGGGATTGCTGGAGGCCCCTAGTGATCCTTGGTCTCTGGGCCTTCTCCTGGGCGACCTAGATGTGTGTGAGTTTAATATATTTATTTATTTATTTATTTATTTTTATTTATTTTTTTTTTACTTTTTTTTTAATTTATTTTTTTTTCTGTTCAGGCTGTCTCAAGTCGGCCACCCGCCAAGTATGGGGTATGTGCCTGAGTATATACAGTACATACATACATAAATGAGAATTTCTTAGGCATAAGTGCCAACTGGTGGAAATACAAAAAATATCTCATTCTTGATGTTTTTGAATGGTACTGAAGATCTATGTAGGTACTGTATATGTATGTTTAACCCCCCCCCCCCCCCCCGGGGGGCCCTATCCTAAGGACGTTGTTGAGACCCGGGCAATATGGCCAAAATACGTCTACGCCTAGGCTACCGTGTCTTTGTTATTTTAACTGCTAGAAAATTCCCATGCATGTCTAAACGTACTGTGGTTTCCAATCTGTAGACTGGCGTTGAGTAGAGCTCTCTAAGTCAACTGGTTCAGTTGTGATGACGATTTCCGTGGAGTGCAGTTTGTCACAATTTTAGCCATATGAGACTTCACTACTGAAATAACAACATACAGACACACAAAAACAAACTACGCCTCTCCTTCTTGTGTTCGGAGGTGAGCGGCGTCGGTCCAACCGGCTGTGTTTACATGCGTCGGACGGACGGCTTTCAAAACAAGCTGAATAGGCTTTCAAGCTTACTGCTGTTATAAGGACACCCGGGGTCCTGCCCAGCTGCTGCGGTGTCCTTATAACAGGACAGCCGGGCTGGAAGGGTTAAACTCTGGCACTTACCCCTCCCCCCCCCTTTTTTTTTTTTTTTTTTTTTTTTTTTTTTTTTTTTTTTTTTATGGGGGTGCCAAACCTGAGACAGAGCCCAAATAGGGACATCACAACACATCAGAAATACAAAATAAAACAAAACATAAAATCACACACATCTAGGTCGTCCAGGAGAAATACCCAGAGATCCAAGCCCATTTGGGGTCCCCAGCAAAAGATTCCCAGGCCCCAGATACCCCGGAGAGGCTCCGATTCCCGCAAGCAGACCCGCAGCGGAGCCACCACAAGCCCGCCCACCATGCTTCCAGGTGTACCCTTCATTACTAAAACACAATAATGAAAAGGGCTCACAGCTCACCATAATACAGTAGCTATATTAAATTGTAAAACTTGCAATATAAACAAAACAAAACTTGGACGAACACAGTCAAAAGACAAAACAACTTATCAAAATTGCTATGTGGAAACAACGCTTAAGCAAAATAATAATTAATAAATAAAAGAACACAATCCACCACATAGGGTGTACATTACTACATGAGCAAGTTAATCTGTTTCCCAAGCAAACCAATCGCACATATAACGCACCATCGTCAAGTTCAAGGAATTAGTCAATTCGGGAAGTCTACCTGTTTTATAGTCCCTTTACTAAACATAACACCATACCTGAAATGTGCCGATCTTATTAGCCGCATTGCCCTTGCTATCCATCCTATCGACCCCCACCAGGACAGCATGTATCCCTTTAGTCTGCATGAGCCAGGCTGCTGCACTATCACATACTAAAGTTGCAGGCAGACTCTCGAACACTAGCTCGTAGGCTGTCAGACGCGAGCCCTGGTTGTATGGCCGCGTCTCCGTGCAGAAAACGTGCTCTGGGGTGAAGGAAAGCATAAGGAATATGATGAGGTGCTCTGTATAATACTTAAGGGGATTAAGAGCATAAGCAGGACTGTGCAGAAAATGTGCGCCAAGGGAAAGGAAGCAGGAGATATTTGATAAGAAATTAAAATGTAAAACTTGCAAACTAAACAAACCAAAACTGGGACGATACAAGATAAAGGTAAAATAACTGATCAAAATTGCTATGTGGAAATAACGCTTATTAAATCAAATTTATGAAATAAAAGAACACAGTCCACCACATAGGGTGTACATTACTACATGAGCAAGTTTATCTGTTTCCCAAGCAAACTAATCGCACACATAACAACGCAGTACGCACTATCGTCACGTTCAAGGAATACCGTATTTTTTGGCTTATAAGGCTCGCTTTTTTTCCCAAAATTAGGCCTCTAAAATCATCCTGCATCTTACAAAACAAAGGTTGACATTTTTAGACATATATCGAGTCTACACACAGGTATCGAGTCTACACACACTCAGATGTAACATGTAAACTAAACACTATGGTACACAATGCTAATATAATTGCCTAATAATGTATATAATGCTTATTGTTTGGCATTAGGCGTATTGTACATATCAGTAATGGTCGAAATTGTAAATAAACCCTAATATCCTGGAGACGCCATTTGCATGTTTACGTTTTGGCCTGACGCTACGGTACAACGATCCGGTACACTGAACTTTCGGTACAGTAACGATACCGTCACCTTTTCGGGATTTTTTCTATTTCGTACAAATTTGTATCCACATAATATATTATGGCATTATTGGGTATTATTGTAATAAATAAAACACACTTTGATATTGCTTTTTATTTATATTATAAAATATTACGAACTATGAATACTTTGGTAGTATCCAAAATAGTAGGCTACAGTATTGCGTACCAAAACAGACGCTGCACCGTATTGTTTGACTGAACAGGGACGACAAAATGTAAACAAAGCATGCAAATGGCTCTTCATAATTACGAGGTTGGTTTTATGGCTTTATACTTTTTTTCCAAATTTTACTTATATAATTTAGGGTGCGTCCTATAAAATATCGCGCCCTATAAGCCGAAAAATACGGTAGGCCTAGTCAATTTGGGAAGTCAGGGACGTTCTGGTATGTACTGTAGTTTAGAAGAAAAACACTCTCACTCACCGGGCATTACCTATAGAAGTTTAGATAACAAAATTTATCTTTCTCATAAATAAAATCTTTTATCACAGCCGATTCCCTAATCGCACCACCTATCTATCTATCTATCTATATACTCAGGCACATACTGTACCTCATAGCTGGGGGTGGCCGACTCGAGACAGAGTCCGAACAAGGACAACACAACACAAAAAAGAACACAAAAACAACACACATCCAGGTCGCCCAGGAGAAGACCCAGAGACCCAGGCCCATTTGGGGTCTCCAGCTGTATGTTTGCCTGCTGAGACCGGAACCTCTCCAGGAGGTCTGGGACCTGGGAATCTCTTACTGGAGACCCCAAATGGGGCTAGGTCTCTGGGTTTTCTCCTGGGCGACCTAGGTGTGTGTGATTTTTTGTTTTCTTTTTTTCATGCTCGTCTCGAGTCGGCCATCCCCAGCTTTATTTGGAAAAAAAAAAAAAAAAAAAAAAATGGGGTATGTGCCAGAGTATAAAAGATATAGATAGATAGATAGTAGGTTGGAGAGCTGGAAAGAATAGGGGTGGGATTGTACATACACAAATGTAAAGACCGAGAGCTACACACAAAACGCAGTTCTGGTCTCACGTCCTAATGACGGCATTCCTGTTAACCCGGCAAGCGCTAGAATGGTCTGTTGACAAACGTAGTTATACGCGAAATAATTACCTTCAATTCTGACAGACTTTGTTATATCTACCATAAAAAGTATTATTTCTTCTCCATGTGCATTTATTTTACTTATATGGTGAACATATGAACCTTGAAGAGCAATTGAAGTAGTGGGAACAGCAATTGGTGGGTGAAAAACTTATAACTTCGCCGCCCGGTCGTACGCTGAGGCGGGAGGCCACGAGTCATACACCCTCCCTCTCCAAGCTCTAGCGCTAAACTGAGGCTTGCAGGAGAAGTCTCAGTGTTGCATAGGCTCTCTAACTCACTTGTGCTTACGAAACCGTGTGAGAAATTCGCGCGAAATATAACCGATAAATGGGGGAAATATGAGAAAAAATAGCCGATAATTGAAGAGGAGGGAAAAAGGTGGGGAAGGGGGGGGGGGGATCGAGACACATGAGGATGAGTGGTTAGAAGTAATAGAGGGGAATTATATCACCTAATAATATATTCCTTTGTTTTGAGAGCCCCTGGGGTGTTTTGGAAAGGTCGTATCATGGTCTTGTTTCCGTGAGGGCTATCTCATTCGCTATAAACATACTTCTGTGAGGCTTATCGCACTTACCGGGTTAAGAGCTGCTCATTTGTCAGGGTCTTTGATTTAAGATCAAACCGCAAAGTCCAATCCCACGACTTTCTTGGTCCGCCCCTTGGTGCAGCTCCCTCCATATTCATGGACTTGCATCTTTTCACCCAGCTTTGTTCATCGATCTTCTCCACATGTTCAAACCATCCAAGCCTGCTAGTACAGTAGTACACATCTCATCACTGACACTCTTGATACCTAACCTTCTAATTAGCTACTCACTTGATATCCTATCTTGCAGTTTGGCACCACTCATCCATCTCACTATTCTCATCTCACTGCGTTCCATTCTGTTGATATCATCCGCTTTGACAAGCCATGTTTCAGAAGCATATGTCATTGCGCTCTCTAACGCATGAAGCGCATACCTCTCCTTTCACGGGGAAAGGGAGTCTTCTCATGGTGAGTAGTGGCTAAAGTTCTCTAAACTTTCCCCAGCCGCATCTTATTCTGGCGATAATGTAGTGGCGGCCTCAGCCCCACCACCGGCAGAGATGGTATCACGCAAGTAGCAAAGCTTGTCCACCATCTCCAGTGCCTCGTTGCCAAAGTTGACACTCTCGAGCCGGTCATTGAATACAAGCTCGCCTTTGCATACTATGCATACAAATTTCTCAATTTCTGACTTCTTCCTTGGTAGTGGTCCCTTTATTCTAGTGCAGCGCTTCTTCCCGTAATTTACCCAGCTGTGGCACACGCTACACTGCATTGAGTTAGCGCCCACCCCTTTTCTGCCTACTGCGCATGGGTATGCACCACTTTTTTTTACTGTTCCTAGCCCTAAGCCACTGTGTAAAACCTTGGTTATATTTAAGTTAAGTCTTAACCCCCTCAGACAGGAATAGTTAACTTACTGACGAGGAGGCGGACCGCCCGGTATTTCCTCCACAATAGTCAATCTTACACTGAGGGACCGTTAGGAGTCGGAGAAATTTGGGGTTGCCATCAATCGACAGATTATGATCTAACTTACCTAACTTACTGAGCTCAAAATGACGCACAAGCGTCATATAACTTATTATTGAGATATTGAGATAAGTTCATATGACGCGATCGTGTCATATGAGTATTTGGGCGGAACCACCATATGACGCGATCGCGTCATATGAGATGGAGGGGGTTAACCCTTTACTTGCCATGCCTTCTCTCCATCTTCTGAACTTGGCCTTGGCATCCAGCGCAATATCTGTGATAAGTAATTGCTGTTCCTGTGCTTGGTATGCTTCCAGCCAGGGGTAAATAAAATAGCAAAACAGTGGTGGAACTGCCATCCGGGTGAGGGACTGCTCTGGGTCTGCTCCTTCAGTGTTCATGGTCATAATCCACTTAGTGGAAATGGCACTGTGGAGTGGGTCAGTCGGGGCATGTCTGGGAGCCTGGAGGCAGTTTCTGCCATGGTCATCCCTTTAGGGGCGCTTCCTCTAGAAGCGGGGCGTCAGATTTGATTGATGATGAAGTACTAGGTCATCTGTGTATAGCAGTTCCCAGGGGAGCCCAATTCTGAAATCACCAGATAGTGCCTCCAGAACCATAACAAAGAGGAGAGGGCTTAACACAGAGCCCTGGTGGACTCTGACACAAACTGTAAACTCCTCAGTACACCTTTCACCCTCACTGCCGTTCGTGAGTCCTCGTACTGTACATCTTCATTATCAAACGCACCAGCCACTCCTCTACGCCAAGTTTTCTCATAGCCTGCTGCACAACTTCTCTGGGCACCCTATCAAAAGCCTTTTCCAGGTCTACAAACACAAGATACAGATCCCTATCTTTAAGCAGACATCTTTCCTGCAGCTGGCTGACTATGAAGATAGCGTCAATTGTGCCACGTCCTGGCATGAAACCGAACTGCATATCATTGATAGAAATGCTTTCCCTTATCATACCTTCAAAGACTCTCTCACAGACCTTCATGACTTGGTCAAGCATTTTCAGGCCCCTATAATTTCCACTATCCAATGAGTCCCCACTCCCCCTTCCCCTTATATATGTTTACTATTACACTTTTGTGCCTTTCATCAGGGATTACTTCCTCTCTAATGATGGAGTTAATTACCTCTGTGACCAACCTCACTCCTATATCACCTGAGGCTTTAATCATCTCCGCTACAATGCCAGAGCATCCTGCAGCTTTTCCGTCCTTCATTTTACTTACTGCACTGCTTACAACAGCTGGCGCTATCAAAGGGGGGGGGGGGGGGGGCGAGTATTGGCCTTTCGTTACTGAGCTGCTCTCTATTCCACTCAAATTCCACGTTGAGTAATCTTTCGTAGTGTACCTTCCAAGCATCTCTTAATTTCTTTGTCAGCGTAAATTTTTTCCCAATATCAATCCTGACACACTGTTCTCCTACAACATCTCTACTGTCATCCTTAACTCGCCTAGCTAAATTGAAGCTCCCATTGTGATTTTCTGTGTTACTCACTTGGTCTATGACCAGGTCCTGTATGATTTTCTTTGCCTTGTATATCTCTCTTTTTGCAGTTCGCTTAGCCGCCAGATATTCCTCCCTGCTGCCTCCTTTCTTCCTAGATTTGAAACATCTTTTATCGTTTACTGGATTTTTAACCTCGTCATTCCACCACCAAGAAGTCTTACGCCTGGGGGGCCCTTAGTTTTGCCACAGACTTTGTTAGTGGCGGCAAGAAGGCTACATTCAAGGAAGTTCCACATTATTTGACTTAGCACCCCTATTCCTATCTATTTCCTCCAGTTCGCTGTGAAACGTATCCTTGAATTCAGATATATTCAGCACCCATATTTTCCTTTTGGGCATGTATAATTTTTTTGCACAGGATCTCGCCTTAAGCTGAAGTCACATACTAGGAGTTTTTGTTGGGACATACATTTTTCGCTCGGGATGACCTTTATATCCCGAACAAACGTACAGTCTTTCCTGTTCACTAAGAAGTAATCTATTTGGCTACTGGTGCTCCCAGAACTATATGTTATCAGATGACTCAACCTTTTCTTGAACTTAGTATTACATACAACCATGTAGGGCGGGTGCCCAACCACGAAAAGGGTTGAATTAGGGGAGCTATCCCCCCGCCAAAGGCGGCTTTCTAGGGCCTTTCCTAGCTGATGCTGAGAGGATTGGGTTCTAGTCATGTGGTGATGGGCTGGTCTATCAGAGTGAGAACTGAGCGATCTCTGCCATACCCATAGCTTACTCTGACTGTTCCTTTTACTTATATATTTTCTAGATCTCAAGTGATGGCGTCTCTTGCGTGGATTGACCTCCTAATCTACCAAGATTGGAAGCCAAAGCGTCACATCTTTCCTTTGCCCCTCAACTTTCTCTTCATAATTGCTGAGGGGCACTGGGCCCTGGGTGGGGCTTTGGTTTCCCGGGCGTTTCCGCACCCTCCTCAGCTCCCCGCCATGGAGTGGCTTCGGTCACCCAGGCTTTATTGTGGTCGGCAGGGAGGGTTCTGTGGGGGCGCTCGGTTATGGCCTTGGCCTTGCTCAGGGCCTTGGGGCTGTTCGGCCAGACAGCCTGAGGAACAGCAACAACAACCATGTTGAGTGCAATGCAGGACTCCAGTATAAATTTGCCTTCTAGATTTCTTCTTCCATAACCTTTCCCACCATGCACACCCTCATATCCATCAGCACATGCTCCCACATGTCCATTTAGGTCACCACCTACGGCTGTAGTATCATACTCTGAGAGGCCTGAAACGACACCAAGGAAGTCGTTCCAAAAGGCCTCTTTCTGCTCTCTTTAATCCAACCTGTGCCTATACAGTATCACATTTATAATTCTTTCACCAACTTTCATTTTCAGAACAATCAATCTTCCATTTACTCTCTTTATCTCAATCACGCTCGTCTCCCACTCCTCAGATACCAGGACACCCACTCCTCCTTTCGGTTTTCCAGATTCATACTCCTTCCAATACAACCGTTATCTCTTGTTCTTTCCAACAATCTACTGTGCACCTCACCCCTTCCAACGGGTTTCCTGGGCACAGCAGACATCAACTCTTCTTCGTTCAAGCGCTTCCACAACTTCATTCACTATACCACTCATACTTCCAACATTCACACTGGCAAGCCTGAATGTGCAGGGGGCTGCAGCCCGTCTCTTATGTGATTTGGATTCATCAGACTTGCGATTCCTTTTAGAGGTTACAGAGGTCATAATCGGTTTGTAAGCTGGTTATGGGCATCAACCTTCCCCCAAGAATTACAAGGGCGTAGGATCCAGTGGAACGGGTGCCTCCTACTCGCCGTAAAAGAGGGGGTAAGCACTGAGAGCTCTGAAGAACACTGATTGTTAAATAGCAATAGAGAGTGAAAGAGATGTAACAGTGTGGCATGTAGAAAGGAGATTGTAGGGAATTAGAAAGAGGTGATGAGTTGTTAAATAGCAATAGAGAGTGAAAGAGATGTAACAGTGTGGCATGTAGAAAGGAGATTGTAGGGAATTAGAAAGAGGTGATGAGTTAATAAAACAGAATACTTTGGACTCTACCCTTTCGAGAAGTGTGGTATGGGAGGATCCTCCCCACACATGCAAACAATACTTGATACATGGGCACACTGTGCCCTGCTACAGAGCAAGAAGCTATGTGGGGGTAAAGAACCCATAGAGACGGTTGAGCACACCCAACCTCTGGGAAACTGTTTTAGCAATAGTGGAGATAAGGTCTTTCCAGGAAAGGTTAGAGGAAAAAGGAGACCAAGGATATTGAGAGAAGATGAGGGGTGGATTTGTGTATTGTTGAAGAGTAAGGGATAGTCATGTGGAAGAGTATGACGGGTAGACAGGTGGAGAAATTGGGTTTAGGAAGCTTGAAAGTAATAAGATTTTCTCTGCCCCAATCAGAAATTACTGAAACATCATAGGAGAGATGCACCGTGGCCTAATCACAGAAGTTTTGGAGTGACTTTGAGGAAGAAGATGGCTGGAAAAATAGTTGAATAGTGTAAGGTAGAGTTATCAGCATATGAGTGGATAAGACTAGAGGTTCAGTTGAGAAGATTATTATTGAAAATTAGAAATAAACCTGGGGATAGGACAGAACCCTGAGTTAATACCAGAGTTGATAGGGTGAGGAAGTGAACGATGGCCATCCACAATCGCAGCTAAGGAACGGCCAGAATGGAATTTGAAATATAAGCATAGATAGAAGGATAGAAGCCAAAAGATGGTAGTTTGGAAATAAGTAATTTGTACCAGGCTCAGAGCTTCTGATATGTTTAGCATAATAGAAGAAGTCTCACCGAAGTCCTGAAGGAAAGATGACCAAGACTTAGCAAGGTAGGAAAGTAGATCACTGCTTCAATTGCAATGAGCCACACTTGAGGCACAGTATTTAACACGTACAAATAACGCGCCAATGGCGGGAAATTGGGTGAAAATGGCATATCTCAGTACCACCACCTCCTCTTCTAACCCTCCCTTCATCTCCCTCCCTCACTCACTCTTATCCCCCCTACCACCCTTCCTCCCTTTACTACCTCCTTCAATCCCTCCTCTATCTCTCTTCCACTACCCCTTCATCACACTCAAACAGTGTGAAAGGCCAAGAGAGCGTCAGTCAACACCAAGACTGCTTTGAAAAGGGTGTGTTGCTTCGCCTGGTAGACCAGCCAGCCTCATCCTGGGGAGTGGAATGTTAATGTTTATCACTACGGTGTGGTCTTTCATTATTTCCATGTGCCTTATCCTTGAAAACTATGCACATGTGGAACCATAATATTGCTTTATAGAGGAGATATAAGTACAGTACAGTATTTAATTCATAATGTTACCCAAAACCTTACACATAAATGACATAGGCCCCTCATCCCCTCACACGTTGCTTGGGTAAAGGAAGCTGGCCATACTGGCGATCTAAAAGAAGGTTATGGGAAGTCAGATGCTTAAGAAATTTTGAATTAAGAATAAATTAAAACAATTCAGAGATACAAGATGTGGGGGCAATTAGACGATAGTTGACTATGTTCACAGTTAAATTTTTATAATTAGAAGGTGTTCAATGCTTTGCACATCTTTACAATATACAGTAAGTGATGGTCTAAACACACACTAACCTAAGTTGCCAGCATGATGTAGTGACCTAACGACGCCAAGTGCCGTGCCATAGCCTGCGGTGGCCAGCGTGCCGGTGTTACAGTGAGTCAACACCCGCACCTTAGATGTGCTTCCAGGTACTGTGGCCATGACAGCGGAAGCACCATGGTCTCCCAGGCTCTTGTTGGTGGCTACGTCTGTTGTCAGCAGGTCCTCACACCACTTGATTGTCCTGGTAGAGGGATATTAAACTCATGTACCACAAAATATCTAAATCAAACAAAAACACCAGCTGGGACCTATCAAGGTCACCTAAAATCAATACAATATTTCTACCTGAACTATTATGCCCTATAAAAAAAAGTCCACTTATTTTATAATTATATTATCCTCCTAAAATATCATGCAAAAACACTTGATACTCATGTACAGTAGAGTCAGGTCTTGATATACAGTAAACTTCCGTTAATCCGAAGGGCAGCGGACCGGCCCTCGTTCGGATTAGTGGATTTTTCGGATTATCGGACTTTACCCCTATGAACCCGTGTATTAATGGCCTGACGAAAACATTGAGGCATTAGGCCACCCAAATGACACAATGGTGCACACATATCGGCTCATATGTTCATGAAATCACTTCAAAAGTTTACCATTGTCATTGTAGCCTATTACCTACTTCAAAACATTCAGATTAATGGTCAAAGGAATCTGCTGATATAAACGTAAACACCTTCTTCTTCTTCTTATTGTCACATGTCCGCATCGTCTACTAGCGAGTTTGTCTTGCTCTTGAAAGCACCCTTGGGACGCTCCGATCACTGAACTATAAATAGTAGCGTATCGGAACGTCCAAAGGTGCGTTTTCAAGCTCAAGACTGAATGCGCTTGCAGAAAATGCGGTGCAAGCCAGTAGCGCATCGGAGCGTCCCAAGGATGCGTTCAAGAGCAAAACAAACTCTCTAGCAGACGATGTGGTGTTTACGTTTATATCAGTAGCTTCCTTTGACCATTAATCTGAATGTTTTGAAGTAGGTAATAGGCTACAATGACAATGGTAAACTTTTAAAGTGAATTCATGAACATATGATATGTGTGTGCTCCATTATGTGTCATTTGAGTGGACTAATGCCTCAAAAAGGGGACTTTGGGACTTCTTAAAATTCGGACCATCGGGTGAATTCGGATTTGGCCTCAAATTGAAAAATTCGGACTATTGGGAAATTCGAATCATCGGTCGTCGGATGAAAGGACTTTTACTGTACTCGGTTAATTCGTACCCTGTGTATCAAAACCGTGTTTTAGAAATAACAGGCCTTATGGGAATTAATTCATTCGTTCCAGCCACTTTACCAAAGTCCCCCTTTTGGCCCTTTTTGCCTACCTTCAGCCGATTATATTACATTATACCACCAACATCATATATGACATAACATAGAATACATTAAGCATCAATAAGAACTGTTTTGGACCTGTTACTGACCTATTTGTGTTGAAGTTCGGTAGATATCCTCGCCGCTGTACTCCCTCCCCGCCCCGCCCCGTCCCGGCCTCAACCCTGACCCCGTTACTGTGATGTTGATAAGCCTTGTGCTACAGCTAGCAAATCGGCCCCCTCCAGGTTCCCAGGCATGTTGATCGTCCTCATCAAAACAAGAGAACACAGAAATATTGTTCATCATAATTATCATTATCATCATCAGACTGGTTGTCACTGTCGGGGGCGCTCCCTCCCTCCCCCTCTCTTTATTATGGTGCAATAGACCAGAAAGTAGAGAAGATTATAGGTTTGATTCCCGAAGGGAAGTAGAGAAAACCTAATATTTAGTAGGGCCCCGTAATCATTGACGACTTCGCCTATTAACCCGTTGAGCCCCGGCTAGTTATAATATTTTGTTCACCCCAGTCCCAAGCCATTTTCACTTATTTTTTTTTGTTTGCTAAAATGGAAGACAAGGATGAGAAATGGAAAAAAAAAAAAAAAAAAAAAAAAATCACCTCGGATATTTTTTTTCCCACCCCCCGGTGGGAGGTTGGGGGGGGGGGGGGAGCCTCAAAAACATTTGTTGAGCCAAAATGGAAGAGAATGGTGAGAAATGAAGAAAAAAAAAAAAAAAAAAACTCACCTCGGTCATTTGGGGGGCGGGGGGGGGGTCGAAAGTTCGTCTCCTCCGCATGACCACCCGCCCAGGAGCACTAGGGTGAAAACTGAGTATGGCATTGTACGGCATACATCCTAAGGAGTGTCTCACATAAATCTCAAGCCTCTAGCTCCCATACGACCGGAGTAATGAAGGTTCAAAGTGGCGGTGAACTAAGGGTGTAAAGTATCCCCACTAAGCCCACCACCACCGGCCGCGCGGCTGTCTTGGCCCGCTCACACCTACCGGCCCGGCTCCCACACACACTACGGTACCTCCTCCTCCTATTCTCCCGCCATTTCCTACCTTACGAGCCACGTAAATGATTTTAATATGCCGGACGCACGTGATCCGTCGCTGGGAGTTGGTGATAACAAACTGCCGACGCATCACGTGCGACGCTGGGTCTCAATGGGTTAATAGTAATAGTCTCCATTCAACATCCTGCGCCAGCATTTTGAATAGCGGAAGTCTCATGGAGTACTCGTCATAAGTGCACGCTTAATTCCCTTATGGGATCGTTATTTTGATCGGGTACCCTACAGAAAAAAACTGTGTATAAAAAAAAAAAAAAAAAAAAAAATTAACCCTTTGGCGCACGATGACTATGTGCATCATTAGGGTATTTTTCCCTAAGTGCAAGATGACTATGTCCGTCATTAAACTTAAAAATATTCGCCAAAAATTAAGTTTTTGTCTGACGCGCGTCATATTTGGCACATATACAGTACTCAGTATTAAGTCTAGTTCAATGGGTGCAATTGGCAACTCCCTCAGTTTAACGGTTGACTCACGGCTGGCATGGGAAGAGAGCAGAGTACAGCTCAAGTCTGTTTTCGATACTTTCACGTTTATTCGTGTATCTCAGTAACTATTTGGTTTATAGTAATTCTGAAGTTACCAGTGGAATCCTCATAAAATTCCGCTTCCATATATGTATGCAAATCAAAAATGTTGTGGGCAAAATTTTGAGCTAGTGCGAGTTGGAGATAAGGTATTTCAATTTTGTTGTTTACAATTCTTATTTCGGAGTGCCCCAATGTGGTTGTTTTGTATTTAATCTATGTTTTTACTTGCTTATCTTCAAGTTCAATCAATACCGAAGCCGATGGTACCTCATTTATCCAAATACGAGGATTTTTTGGTGGATAAAAACGTCACAGAAACAAATTATCACCAGGCACAAAACTGGCTCTGAGTGAGCTGAGATATACTTTGGGAGTGGGAAAAAACTTGTTTGGAAACTATAGGTGCACCTATGGGTTAATATCTGTTATCATATGACTTGCCATATACGCGGATTTCTCATGTTTTGCTTCCCCGACACCGGCCCTCTAGCGGCCATCTTCGTCCTTCACTGATATAGCCTACCAAGAATAAACTATGGAAATCAACGAATGGGAAGTGGGATGGTTGGGAGGGCCCGAGTCGTCAATGATTACGGGGCCCTCCTAAATATTAGGTTTTCTCTACTTCCCTTCGGGAATCAAACTATAATTTAATAGGGCCCCTTCATCATTGACGACTTCGCCTGAATATTAAGACTAGAGGTGGGACATTTGTAAAATATCATAACCTTAGGGAAGAAGAATCTGGATAACATTTTCTTAAGTTTTATTGTATGCAATACAACATATAAAAAAGGTATAAAAGATTTGCAGGCAGTGCGTGGCACTAAGAAACTACTTGCTCATGGTCAGATCGTTGCAATCGATCGTATGCATGAAAATAATTGGACACGCATGTGTCCCCTAGAACTATAACTCTGTAGTAGTTTTTCGTTCCCTCCTTAACCCTTGGAATCCGGGAAGCCTCATATGAGGCAAAACGTATTTTGGTTAGGAGTCCTGGAGGTCTCATATGAGGCAAAATCAAAGAGTTTAAATCGCGCGGGCGGATTTTTGTTTATGCGTGGCGCCACCAAGCACAAACTAACATGCAGCATCAGTTCTCGTCACGCATCCAACATGGATGGAGCTAATCCCCAAAAAATCGCTGTGTCCGAATCGCCGCCCGTCGCCGCGTACCGTACGCCTAACAAAAGCAAGGCTAAAACGACCAAGAAAACAGTGCTTAGTCCCGATGGTGTTGCACACACTCTGCAAGAACTAAGCGAATATAGTGAACTGAGTGAATATAGTGAACTGAGTGAACTTGGGAGTGACTTTGACGAAGAACAAGTGGTTAGTGAAGATGAGGGTGAAGTGGCGGATGGATTAGAGTTTCTGGGCTTTATTAGTACCGATGAGGACGATAATGACGAGGATAATGACGATGGTGAATGCGGTGCTCGTGAATATAGTGAACTGAGTGAACTTGGGAGTGACTTTGACGATGAAGAAGTGGTTAGTGAAGATGCGGTACCGTACGCACGCCTAGCCTAGCCTAGTAAGTGAAAGTGACACACAAATGTATAACAAGTAATAATAACTCAATAATAACAGTGAGTGACAATAATTCATAACAAGAAGAGTAATAAGAGTGAAAGTGACACAATAATATCCAATAACAGTGAAAGTGCCGAAAATATGTTATAAAAAGTTTCACATAACTCAATAATGGCTGTAAAAGAAATAAATTACACAATAACTATGACATTATCACCATAGAAACATAATATCGTCTACCGGTACCAAAGCCACCGAAGCAACGAGTGACTTAGTGCGTGCTAGCCAGGGCCTCGGCGAAGCGTTCGGACACAGGCGAAAATACGCGGGAAATTACCTCCATTCCCATCATCATATCTCGGCAACCACTTGTCGTAGCGATGTCAACTCAACGCCAGTCTACAGACGAAGGTTGGTTCTACACTATGCAATTTAGTTGACTGCTCTGGGTGGGCTCAATCAGTAGATATCGAATTATGAAGATAGCCATTTTTCAGGAATACCCCCCGGACACGACGATCACCTCATATGAAGGCCCCCGGATCCGGAGGGTTAAACTATTTGTAAAAAAATATATTTGTACACTTTGGTAAAAAACATGCATAGTTGCAACTATGCGATATATCTTCTTAGAATTAAAACAATAAACTAATACTGGAGAAGAGTAGATGAGGAATTTGGAAGGAATCTGAGTGTAAAATGGAGGGAAAGTAAGAAACTGTTCTGGAAAGAAGTCAAGAAAGTTAGGGAAGGTAGCAAGGGAAACAGTAAGGGTGTGAAAAATAAGAATGGGAGAATGCTAGCCGAGAAGCAAGAGAGAGTCGAAAGATGGAGGGAGTACTTCAGTGAGTTGGTAAATGTAAGGAATGAAGAGCCAGCAAACATAGCTGGATATGGTATGGGAGGGAGAAGAGAAGTAGTGGAGGAGGAGGTGGGGATCAGGATGTCAGAAGTGTGGGAAGCCATAAAAAGAGTGAAGTTGGGGAAAGCACCAGGAACAGATGGAGCGTGTGGGGAAATGTTGAGGTATGGTGGTGAGATAGTGATAGAATGGGTATGGAAAATGTGCAAACTAGCATGGGAGAAGGGGAGTGCACCCGATGACTGGAATACTGGCATAATAGTCTCCCTATATAAGGGGAAAGAGGAGTGTGTGGTAACCACCGAGAAATATGTCTTCTAAGCGTAGTAGGGAAGGTATACAGTAGGGTAGTGATTGAGAGAGTGAGAGTGAGAACGGAGAAATGGATAGGCGACGAGCAGGGAGGTTTTAGGAAGGGAAGAGGATGTGTAGATCAGATTTTTACCCTGAATTGTGTTGTGGAGAAGTATCTGGAGAAGAAACAAAAGGTGTATGTTGCCTTTATGGACTTGGAGAAGGCCTATGACAGAGTGGATAGAGAAAGTTTGTGGAAAGTACTTAGAATATACGGAGTAGAGGGCAAGTTGCTGAAAGCAGTGAAGAGCATGTATGAGGGTGCAAAGGCGGCAGTACGTGTGGAGAGTGAGCAGAGCGAGTTCTTTGACCTGAATGTTGATTTGAAACAGGGGTGTGTGATGTCCCCGTGGTTGTTTACTGTATATATGGATGGAGTCATGAAAGAAATACTATCAAGAGCAGTGGATGTTGGTGTATCGCTGAAAAGGGAGGGAATTGAGTGGAAGCTACCTGTACTGCTGTTTGCGGATGATACAGTTCTGATGAGTGATAATTGGGAGTTGCAGGGTCTGGTAAATGAGTTTGGAACGGTGTGCGAAAAACAGAATTTGAAGGTAAATGCGGGGAAGAGCAAGGTTATGGTCTTCGAAAGGGGTGAAGTCACAGAGTGTGAGGTGAAGCTGAACGGTCAGGCTATGGAGATCGTCAATTCTTTTAAGTATCTGGGCAGTGAGTTGAGTAAAGATTGGACTATGGTTGAAGAAGTGCGGGAGAGGGTACAACAGGGGAAGAGGGTTGTAGGAACGCTAAAAGCAGTAACAAGAAATAGGGTGGTCAGTATGGAAGTGAAGAAGTCCTTGCATGACAGTGTGGTAATCCCGACACTGACTTACGGAAGCGAAGCATGGACGTTGGTTGAGAGACTCAGACCAAGAGTGAGAGCAGTGGAAATGAATTACTTAAGGAGTGCGTGCGGAGTTACATGGAGGGATAGACAGACTAATGAGGAAGTAAGAAGGAGGTGTGGTGTGGAGGTAGATGTGCTGGAAAGTGTGAAAAGGAACAACTTGAGATGGTTCGGCCATATGGAACGTATGGAAAGCGAGAGAATGACTAAGAGGGTGTACGAGAGCGAGGTGGAGGGACAGAGAGGGAGAGGTAGACCGAATGAGAGGTGGAAGGATGGAGTGAGGAAGTACATGAACGAAGGCGGTGCTGGTTGGGGGGAGGGGCGTCGACTGACTGGGAACAGAGGTGCATGGGGGCTCGTTCGTGGCCACCCCTTCGGGGATCACGGCGTCAGGCAATAGATAGATAGATAGACTAATACTGGACTGTAGAACCCGTCCTATCACAGCTCGTGATGCATCACAATCTCCAAGGGTACAGAGGGGGTATGGACTCATCCGCACCCCCCCCCCCCTTTTTAAAACAAAACCGCTTATAAGAGAACATTACCTACTGTACCCGTTGCCGTAAGGCTACACAGGTACGCTTTGGTTTATCTAGAGCAACAGACAGGTAGCGTGTAAGAACGTATGATTGGTAATCCCTCAGCTTGTGAATGACTTTGCACATTAACACAGAGTCTGGTGGAGGAAACAGATAGATTGAGGTCCACCTGTTCCAATCCACCAGCAATGCATCGGGTCCCCCAGCCTGGGTTAACCCGTGACGTGTGAGAAAGAGTGGGAGTCTGTGGTTCTCTGTGGACGCAAACAAGTCCACTTGTGGACAGGCCGGCGTTGCAATCATCTTGTTGAAGATAGCCTGGTTGATTGTCCATTCTACTAGAGTGCTCCGCCGGCGAGAGAGAGCGTCTGACCAGACGTTCGCCACGCCGGGGAGGTATGTGGCATGTAGGGAAATTCCTAGTGAGTCGGCTAGGGTAAAAATTTGTTCTGAAACCCTCAGCAACTCTCGTGACCTCACTGAGCCTTGTTTCTGAATACAAAAAACTGCAGTTTGATTGTCCATTCGGAACGCTATTGATTTGTCTTTCAATGTCATGCCGTGAGTTTGGAGAAAAGAGAGGGGGATTAAAAGCTCTTGCTTGTTGATATGTGATTGGCTGTCTGACAACCAGTCCTTGACCAAGGTTGACCTTGGTTGACCTTGGTGTCCTAGGCTTGACTGATATCCCCAACCCAGTGTCCCCGAGGCGTCTGTGTCTACCCATACCGTAGCAGGGGGGGACACCCATGTCACGACAGAGTAGAGGACTTCGCGCTTGGTCCAGACCAAGAGTAAGTTGTGGATTAACGGAGGAATTGGCCATAATTTCCTCTCCGGCAAGAGAGGGAACAATTTGTTGCCTTCCAGGATTAATCGTTTGGCTTTCAGTCGGCCCAACTTGACAGTTAATTGAACCCAGTTGAGAGAACCGATCAGGGAATCCCATGTTTTCCTGGTATCCAGACTGTGGAGAAACCGGAACAGTTTCCTGCAAAATCTGCTGCGGTTGTCCACACTCTGAGTAAGAGTCAGGGCGGAGGTGTCCCAGACCAGCCCTATCCACTGATTCGTCCTTGAGGGGACAAGGTGAGACTTTGCCAAGTTCACTTTGAGCCCTAGGTTTTGTACATGAGTTAACACTTGGTTTACATGGTCTTGACATAGTTCCAAAGAGTTTGCCACTACTAGCCAATCGTCCAGATACCAAAACACCTGTATGCCTCGAACTAACAGGGGTAAAAGAGCTTGCCTGACGAGTTTGGTAAAGACTCTCGGTGCTAGGTTCAATCCGAACGGCATCCTTTGAAAGACATAAGTCTAGTGCCGGACGCTCAGAGCGAGGAATTTTTGGAACCGCTTGTTTACCGGGACATGCCAATAGGCATCTTTGAGGTCGATCGAGCACATCCATCCTTGCGGCGGGAGTGCGAGCCTGAGTTGCTGAACAGTCAACATCCTGAAGGGTGAATTCTCTATAAAGGTGTTCAGTTGCGAGAGGTCTAGAACTGGTCGCATCTGCACACTGTCCCTTTTTGGCACTAAGAAGAGTCTTGACATGAACACTGGCTGACTGGCATTGACTGGAATAAGGACCTGTTTGGCAATAATTTCCTGCAGTAGGGCCTCCTCCTCCTGAGACACTTTGGTATATTCCCGCGGCTGACGCAGTCGAGGCCGCCGGAGCCACCGCCAGGTGATTCCTTTGCTCACTACCTTCCTGGCCCAGATATGCTTGGGCCAGGCCGAGCGGGATGAACGGAACGAACCCAGGTGCAACCGGGGTTGGTCCTTCAAGGCAACTCCCCAATCCTGTGTCTTTGAGCTCGGCACTGGGATGTGGGGAGTAAGAGTGGCTAGTTTTTTGGAGGTGGAGGTGGGTTGGCATCGGATGTTTGACTAGTTTTGGCTGATGCTGGGACCTGATTACCTTTGTAGGGGGCCTTACCTTTATACCCAGACTGTTTTCCTTGTTTGGGTTTATGCGGATTACCTCCCTGCTGAGGAGGTGGTCTGGGGTCTCTTGGTTATTGCTTAGCTTGGGGCTGGTAAAGTTTGTTACCGCCCTTTGACTTATGAAAAGGCTTCTTAGCCGGGTCCTTCCTAGCTTGGGAGGTAACTTGCTTCCACCCACTCACCATATTAAAAACCAGACTCCAAGTATCAGAGTTAAGGAGGGTGGCAGTAAGTACCGGGGAGAGAGTTACCCGGCGACCTATGTCCGCTGGCAACTTTCGCACCAGATGGACTCTCAGATCTTGGGGGGCTCGAACCACTTCTAATATTGCAATTCTAATGTCCCCTAGTGACTGAATGGAGTTTTGAAGCAAGAGTCTTCGAGACAGCTCAGTAGCTTTTCTAACTTGGGGGTCAGCAATGGCCGAGATGGTACATGAAAGAGAGGCGTCTACTTGGTGAGTCACCAAATACTGAGAGAACATCCGGTAGGCCTTATTTCGTAACTTAAAATCCCTCTCTAGGTGAGCAGCCGGGGGGGGGAGAAAAGGGTTCATCAAGAGAATGCAAGGACACTTTGGGTGCCACCAGGAATGTAAGTAAGTCTGGTGACACTCCATCAGCTTTGGCTACCGGCAAGGAAAAGTAAGCATGATTTTCTTGGGGGATCTGATGAGAAGATTTTGAGGTAATAGTAGCATAAAAAATCTGAGCTTCTAACTCCCAATCTACCCAAGGGCCTACTCCTACCTGCCCCATCTGCAGGACCTGTATGTGTTTGGTCAAGGACCGTAGTTGTAGCCAACTCCGGCGTAAGAGCATTCAAGGCTTTGACATCGTTTATGCCATCAGCCTTAGACCAATCAGCAAATAGCCTTGCAGATGCGGCGGGAGGAATGGCCGGCGCGGCTGAATAAACAACATAAGTCGGGTTGTACGAACTTGGTACACCCTTAATCAGTACATCTAACACCCTCCCTGCCTCGTCTTTAGCCCTAAATTTACGGTTCTTATTGATCTCAATGGACCATTCGCCGGGAACTGGAGGGTCCCCTGATACCGAAGGCTGAGCTAAAAGGGGGTTCTCTGGTAACACAGGTACCCAAGAACAGTCAGTACCATAGAGGAGGGGCATGGGGCCCTTCCTCAGAGGTGCCTTATCTAAAGGAGGTGGGAGGACATCTGCAACAACCCTAAGGGTGGACATAGCTAGCGTCGCCGGCACCGTAGTGCCTGGGGCCGCGGCTACCACCGGGGTTGGACTAGAAGGACTGAATTCTGGAGGATCTAGGGGTCTGACAACAGAAGTGCTAAGGGGCGCCGCTGGGAGATTGACCGGGGGATCCGAAGAGGCAGGGATTTGATATTGTTGCGTAACTTTATGCACTAACTCACTTATCTGATCAAAAGTCAACCATTTCCTGTGTGAGTCTTTAGACGAGTGGGAAGTAGCCTCAGAATTATTACTTGGGAGGGACTGAGGAGCCGGGGAAAACACCCCATCCGCCAGCTCTTCACCTTGCTTCGAAGTATCTTGTATTTCTATTTCATTATCCGCCGGGGGCCATGGCAAATCTGGCACTGATGAAGGTAACATGTCTATGTTACCGTCCTCAGTGTGTTCAGGAATGACGTTAACCCTTGGAATCCGGGAGGCCTCATATGAGGCAAAATGGTCGGCTAAAAATTGCCGCTATAATCATCAGAACTCCGCAACCACACATTGTAGCGACGTCATCTCTATAGCATTCTACAGACAACAAAAAGTTCTACAATTTGCAAAAAACATTGACTGCTCTAGGTGGTCTCAATCAGTAGCTACTGAATTATGAAGTTGATTTACCAAAATTCATTTGAGGCCCCCCGGATCCCATGGCGCCAATAACCCCCTGCCGCCACGGGCTGGGAGTCTTGAGTCGCTTGAGAGCTAAAATGGGACCCCGCCGGATAACCCCTGTACTGGTCGGCTAGAACCCTACACGGTCCTGTTGACCTAACACTACGAGGTACAAAATTCAATTTTAGTATGGCAAAAGTAACATTAGGAGGCACACTCAATGATTGTTCATGACTAGGTGTGGTTTCCAAAATCTCTGATCCTACTTCTGACTCCCCTGAATCACGTATAGGCGTGTCAGAGGGGGGGGGGGGGGGGGGGGGGGGAGGAGGAGGCGGCTGAGGAGTGTCCTGCTGGCTGCTCGACGTGTCCTCATAGTCCTCTCTCCGGCGTTTGTGAGACCGGGAAGGCTCCGAGGCGGAGTGGCGAGAGTGTTTGCGGGGGGACTTCGACTTGACCTCGACTTCCGCCTTGGGGAGGGCGAGCGCCTCCTCTTGGAATGGTTAGAGGGGGGAACCTCAGTAACATCGCTCTCACTGCTACTACAGTACTCACTACCTCCTTGCTGAGGGCTTTCGATTTGACTTTAGGTCTTACAGATTTGGAGGAACCGGGTTTAACCAGTGGTGACTTAATAATGAGATTCTCCCATAGAACTTCGTCATCGCAGTGAAGTGCCTTATGGGCTGTGTCCTTTGCATAAGAATTAAATGTAGCTTTAATCTTGTGTAATGCTGCCAGGCATGATAAGTCTTTCTTGGCCACTAAGGCAGTTTTCAGCTCAGAACAAATCAAACATCGTTTAGACAACCATAAGCCTCTAGAACGATCTAAACATTTGACGCACTTTATGCATAGTTTGTGAGCAAAAATGGGCAAAAGGGAGCATGTAGGAGTAACACAAAGTTCAAATCTAGGAATGGTGCCTTAATGAGAGGTTCCACCCCACCGCCGGGATCCGCTGTCCAACTCCGCCGGAGAAGCAGTCTCTGGGGCCTGGAAAATTTTCCAGGCATCAATGCTCATAAGGATAACCTGCGAGGTATTAAAACATCCTAACCCAAATCCGCCGGAAAGTTAGCTATAGTGTAGCACTACTCTAACTTTCCGCCGGATCCGTCTAGCTAACTTTCAACTACTTACCTGTGACGAGAGCCACAGGTCCCTTGACCTTTTAGCGTCTGATCATTAATGAAAAAAGTTTGCAAAACTAATCTTATCACTTCGTGTACACTCGACTCGTGGTGCCGAAGGCGATAAAGTCTCAACGTGTCACTGGGTCAGTCAGGGTGAGTTAACTCGGCGGGCCGAGTTCGTAGCCCTTCTAGGAATGCAATTCCGCCGGGAGAGTGTGGTTCTGGTAAACCACGCCGGGATCTCTTGAATGTTCCTACCCGTTAGAGACGGATAACTTGGACCCACCGCACGGAGCCGCCGGAACAGACAAAAACTACCGGGAAATGGGGGTGGCACAGCCCCATTAACCGAAGTCCCACACATACATAGTATAAAAAATTACATATAGGGACGTCTCCCTTACCCCAAAGAACATGCCCGCATGCATGAACATAAACAAGGGCAAAATAGGCATAACACAACGACAGAAAATTTAGAACCTAAATTACCTGAAGCCTACGCCGGAGACCACTAACTAGGCAGACCACGAGGTACGAAGAACATCCCAGCAGACGACGCTCCGAAACCCGGCAGCAGCACACCGATGAGGGAGGCCCACCCGAGGGGCCCAAGCAAAACACGAACCCTGGAAGGCGGAGCACCACGTGCAGACACCCTTAGACCAGAGCTTTTGCTGATACCTGAAGATTATGGCATGTACTTTCCTCAATATTGACAGTCTGTATCATGCCTTGTAGAGTGGTCGCCCTCTAGCTAAGTAAACACAACAGCTAAAGGCGTATCACAACAATAACACACGCGGTACGACGATCTGGGACCCGTAGACGCCTGTGACAATGGTACCCTATTTTAACACACACTTCCTGCGGACATACCAATCTGGCAGCCGTACTAGCTAATCTAAACCTTGTTACTACAACACACATTTTTTTTTTTTTAAAAGACCTCCGTCTACGTATTGTGAAAAACCTGTTACCCTCCGGCAAATTGTGGGGTTGAGTGAGTGAAGGGGGGGACAGTGAATGAAGGAGGATACATGTTTTTCATAATACGTGTTGCTAGCCCCAAACGCGCGAGCAACTGTGGCTTTCAACCATCCGACACATCCCCTTTTATTTATGTGCATCACACATGTTAAATACAAATAAAGTTTATGTTTTGTTTTACCCTACTGTGGAAAGACTACGGATACACCACTCCTGCCCGGGCCTCACACAGTGGCATGACCCAGTCCAGTCGAACTGAGCTCATGACGCTGGTGGCATTGCCCCGGAGGATAGCCATCCCTAGTCTTTGCTTGAGCCAGAGGGTTTCCCGGGGTTCTCCTGAAACGTCTCTGATTTTACGGCCTATTTCATTCACCATCTTAAGGGTGGTAGGGCCGAAGACTCCTGAAGTTTCGAATGCCAGGGGCTCGAACTGATGATTTCTGGCGATGGCTTGATATTTTTCTCGCTTTTTATTTTCTGCTATCCGGGCGGCTTCACCTGCTTCGTCGGCGTTTCTGGCGATGTTGGTTGTGGGAAAGTGTCAACACATGTGGCATCCCACACGAGGCACCGGCCATTCTTGTAAGGGAAAGTGGTCATCCCATCTGGCCGTTTGCCGTCTTCTCTGTGAAGTCCATGTGGTTCGAGGATTGATGCACGGTTAGCACTCTGCAGGGCCCGTTTTATGACATCATTTAGTGCAGTGTGTCTTGGCAGGCGGCCTGCGTTGTAATTACATGACAAGGCATGGTGACCTTGACCATCCATCCCCCCACCACACTTGCAAGTGTGTGGGTGACAAACTGCCGCACCCACTCTGAGCGCGATGGCAACCCGGAGCGCTTCAGCATCCAAGTGAGTTCCAAGAGGTGGAATGGGGATGGCGTGTAACCACAAGCCACTCTCCGAACGGGCGGCTGCCTGGAGGCGTGCTTTTGCAACCTGGTCTGCATTGGTTAGGAGATTTTCTTGAGTTTTCTTCGCCGAGATAGTATCCCACGCTTTCTGCTTGCTCCTGGAGGTACCCTGAGGCTCCTCCTCTACTCCTGTACTTTCCTTCCAGGTGTTAATCGCTCCTGTTATGTCCCCATTAAGTGTCATTCCGGGTTGAGAAGAAAGGATGGACACTACAAGGTCGTTGGTCGCGATGAGGGAAGAGATAAAGGCTGGGGAGGCAATATCCGAGGCTCTCCGTATGCCCAAGCCCCCGAGGCGGACAGGAAGGGTGGCTTGTGTCCAGGTCCGTTCTTTAAATTCCACGTTGGTGATGCTGGTCACTGCTTCTCGGATTATGCTGTCTAATTTTTGGAGGCCACCATTGTTCGTGTAAGTCATCGATGTGCGCAGGAGGTATTGGAGTTTTGGGATGGAGAAATAGTTCTTGAGAAGGGCCAGAGCTGAGTGGGCATCGATGTGTATCAGGCGACTCACGAGACGTTGAAGCTCCTCCTTTTTAACTTGAAGTGCTGGTGGGCTTGCTGCCAGAGTTAGTGGGGAACCTAATAGGGTTTGCTGGTGCTCCTGAAGGATCTTTACATCTGGCAATATGCCTCGAAACAGGGCCTGAGTCTCTTCTCCTTGTTCACGTGTGTGGTTCAGGAGGACAAGTTCACATTTGGTGTCATTTATCACTAGCCCAGCCTGGCCGAGGTCAGTTACGATGTTATTTAGGTCGGTTAGAACGTTCTCTACTGACCCACCCAAGGTTGCATCGTCCAGGTACCATACATTCAGTTCTGACCTTACTTTGTTAGCTGCTGCATCCACCCCTATTGTACACACATGTATACAAATGAATAAGGACTCACTAGAAGCTCTGCGAATGTCGAATGAAGCGGACACGGCGAGAGCCCTGTTGATCGTAAGGCCGCGGAAGTAGGAAGGACGAAGATGGCCGCTCGGGGGCCTGGTGTCGGGAAAGATAAACATGAGAAATCCACGTATATGGCAAGTCATATGATAACAGATATTAAGTTATTTTTTTATTTTTTATTTTTTACAGTTTTTTTTCTGTAGGGTACCCGATCAAAATGACGATCCCATAAGGGAATTAAGCGTGCACTTATGACGAGTACTCCATGAGACTTCCGCGCGGGCTATCCAAAATGCTGGCGCAGGATGTTGAATGGAGACTATTACTATTAATAGGCAAAGTCGTCAATGATGAAGGGGCCCTATTAAATATTATGACCCTATTGATAATCCAAAACTATTGAACACACTTAAGTGTATGTTATTTGGTTTCTATATAATCTGTGAATTATTTCCGATATGATGGAATTAAAGAAAATATTTTCCCACCAACTCATAATCAGCACAAATTACACAAATGTCAATTAAAAACATGTTACAATATTTCCCCGTCATTTTGTAGAAGGCGAAAATATACCGTGGGGAAAAAAAAAAAATCTATCAAATGCAAATCGTCCGTCGTTCGGAATCTTGGCGCCTAGCTGTCTAGAAAAGACGGAGGGTGGAATACATAAAATTTACATAAAATTTTAAGACTGAGTGTTCCACACATAAGTGCAGTTTCAGTCTCTTGTCCTAATGGCGGCATTCCAGGCAACCCTGTTAAGGGCTGCTTCACTTGTCAAGTTCTTGGATTTGAGATCGGCACGTATAGTCCGATCCCAGGTCTTCCTCGGTCCACCCCTTGGTGCAGCTCCCTCCACAATCCCAGACCTGCATTTTTTCACCCAATTTTGTTCATCCATTCTCTCCACATGTCCATACCATCCCAGTCTACTTGTACGCGTCACCTCGCTAATATAGGTTTGACTCCTGTAAGGCGATAAAGAAAACCTAATATTTAGTAGTGGCCCCGTAATCATTGACGAACATGCCTATTACATAAGGCATCCTCTTCAAACACTAATCCGCCGTAGTTTGAATCTACCGCGCAGAGCATTTAAAATCTGAGGAGCCTTCATCATGAGCGCACGTGACCTCACTCATGGCTTCAGTCATTATGAATTGGGTTCTCACTACGAAAAAACTTCGTAAAAAATAAAAACAAAAAGAAAATAAGAATAACTATCCAATAAGCTTTCCATCATATCGTGGATGTACTTGTGTGGATCTTTGACCAGACGCTGATTCAGGCGTCGTTCTTCCTTCACTGACATATCAAGTAAACCAAAATCCTTAATACATCAACGAATGGGAAGGGGATGGTCGGGAGGGCCCCAGTCGTCAATGATTACGGGGCCACTACTAAATATTAGGTTTTCTTTATCTCCTTACAGGAGTCAAACCTATAATTCATTAGTGGCCCCTCCATCATTGACGAACATGCCTGATTTCTAAGACTGGAGGGGGACATTCGTAATCATATCATAACTCTAGATCAAACAACCACATAGTATTCTTACTTTGAAAAATATATTTAAATACGGCGCAGAACATTTAAATACAAAAAAGGGGTTCAAGCAGGTGCGTGCTTCAAAGAAGCCTGCTTGACAAAAAAGGGTAACTCTGGAGATTCTGTGAACAGATCTGTAGTTACCAAGGCACCCCACTCAACGAGTGGTGACAAAAATAACAAGTTATAAGTTTACATGTGCACATAATAAACCCCATAATATTCGTGAAAATAATTTGCAAAAGATCTCCACTGTTTAATACTAAATTGCTTTCACAGCTAAAACTACTATAACAACCCCGTTGTTTTGTACTAACATTGTACTAGCACAATTTCTCGTAGAGAAATTTTCATATCACATTAACCATAAATTGTATCACAGCTCTTATACTCCGGCGGGGTCTAGGGTGTCCTATGTTACACTGACTGCACCCCCCCCCCCCCTTTTCCTTGAAAGTAAACAAAAGTGACTGTAGGGCCACCTAGACTATCTATCTATCTATCTATTGCCTGACGCCGTGATCCCCGAAGGGGTGGCCACGAACGAACCGCCCCCATGCACCTCTGTCCCCAGTCAGTCGACGCCCCTCCCCCCAACCAGCACCGCCTTCGTTCATGTACTTCCTCACTCCATCCTTCCACCTCATATTCGGTCTACCTCTCCCCCTCTGTCCCTCCACCTCGCTCTCGTACACCCTCTTAGTCATTCTCTCGCTTTCCATACGTTCCATATGGCCGAACCATCTCAAGTTGTTCCTTTTCACACTTTCCAGCACATCTACCTCCACACCTCCTTCTTACTTCCTCATTAGTCTGTCTATCCCTCCATGTAACTCCGCACGCCCTCCTTAAGTAATTAATTTCCACTGCTCTCACTCTTGGTCTGAGTCTCTCAACCAACGTCCATGCTTCGCTTCCGTAAGTCAGTGTCGGGATTACCACACTGTCATGCAAGGACTTCTTCACTTCCATACTGACCACCCTATTTCTTGTTACTGCTTTTAGCGTTCCTACAACCCTCTTCCCCTGTTGTACCCTCTCCCGCACCTCTTCATCCATAGTCCCATCTTTACTGAACACACTGCCCAGATACTTAAAAGAGTTGACGATCTCCATAGCTGACCTTTCAGCTTCACCTCACACTCTGTGACTTCACCCCTTTCGAAGACCATAACCTTGCTCTTCCCGTATTTACCTTCAAATTCCGTTTTTCGCACACTGTTCCAAACTCATTTACCAGACCCTGCAACTCCCATTCATTATCACTCATCAGAACTGTATCATCCGCAAACAGCAGTATAGGTAACTTCCACTCAATTCCCTCCCTTTTCAGCGATACACCAACATCCACTGCTCTTGATAGTATTTCTTTCATAACTCCATCCATATATACAGTAAACAACCACGGGGACATCACACACCCTGTTTCAAACCAACATTCAGGTCAAAGAACTCGCTCTGCTCACTCTCCACACGTACTGCCGCCTTTGCACCCTCATACATGCTCTTCACTGCTTTCAGCAACTTGCCCTCTACTCCGTATATTCTAAGTACTTTCCACAAACCTTCTCTATCCACTCTGTCATAGGCCTTCTCCAAGTCCATAAAGGCAACATACACCTTTTGTTTCTTCTCCAGATACTTCTCCACAACACAATTCAGGGTAAAAAATCTGATCTACACATCCTCTTCCCTTCCTAAAACCTCCCTGCTCGTCGCCTATCCATTTCTCCGTTCTCACTCTCACTCTCTCAATCACTACCCTACTGTATACCTTCCCTACTACGCTTAGAAGACATATTCCTCGGTGGTTACCACACACTCCTCTTTCCCCTTTGCCCTTATATAGGGGGACTATTATGCCAGTCTTCCAGTCATCGGTGCACTCCCCTTCTCCCATGCTAGTTTGCACATTTTCCATACCCATTCTATCACTATCTCACCACCATACCTCAACATTTCCCCACACACTCCATCTGTTCCTGGTGCTTTCCCCAACTTCACTCTTTTCATGGCTTCCCACACTTCTGACCTCCTGATCCCCACCTCCTCCTCCACTACTTCTCTTCTTCTCCCTCCATACCATATCCAGCTATGTTTGCGGTCTTCATTCCTTTCATTTAGCAACTCACTGAAGTACTCCCTCCATCTTTCGACTCTCTTGCTTCTCGGCTAGCATTCTCCCATTCTTATCTTTCACACCCTTACTGTTTCCCTTGCTACCTTCCCTAACTTTCTTGACTTCTTTCCAGAACAGTTTCTTACTCTCCCTCCATTTTACACTCAGATTCCTTCCAAATTCCTCATCTACTCTTCTCTTACTTTCCTTCACTACTCTCTTCACCACCCTCTTACTCTCCACGTACCTCGCTCGTTTCTGTCTCTCGGAATCTTCATTCCCTCTACTACCCAACCACTCTCTATATGCTTTCTTCTTTTCTTCCACAGCTATTCTTACCTCTTCTGTCCACCATGCTGTACCTTTCACTCCCCTCCCTCTTCTCCTCACTCCACACACCTCCTCACATGCTGCACAGATCTCATCCTTAAACACCTTGCTCATCTCCTCCACTTCCTCCATAACTTCCACCTAGACCCTCTGCCTTAAAGCTATACATGGTAAGGAAGAGCAACTGACAAGTATCTAGTCAAAAACGTATGATTAGACGCCCACAACTGTGTGGACGAAATATCTTCTACTGAAAAATTCTTCAGGAAACGTAAAGAGGCTGCCTATTTGCGTAAATCGTGGGCCCTACCCACAACGCCGGGATTACTCTCTTTAATGACTTCGACCAGAAGAGAAGCTAATCTCCGTTTCAGTAAGCGTTTACCCGTACTCGCTACCCATAAAGCACCTTGGGGGTTTAAAGGAGCCACTCTCAAATATTTGGTTAGAGCTTGCACTGGACATAGATTATGGTGCACCTTTCCCCTTTTTAATGCCGGCACCGTGAACTCAGAAAACACGTGTGCACTGTGCTCATTCTTGGCTACAAATCCCGGGGAAGGTGCAATGTGAATACATTCATTAAGTCTACCAAACCTAAGGCAATTAGGTGTGTTGCTCATCGCCGCCAGCTCAGACACTCTGTTCCCGGTGGCCAAAGCCAAAAGGAATACAGCCTTTTTTAAGAGTAATGCAAAATCTGCAGTATTTTGGTACAGACGAGAGTGAAGTAAAGACAATGCCTTGTCCAGAGACCAAGTAGGCATGAGCTGACAGGGAGGTGGGCGGAGTTTAAAACATGCCCTCATAAAACCTGTTTCCTCCGCTACCGGTATGGAGAGACCTGTAAGGTCTAAAAAGGGCACTCTAATGGCAGTTAAGTGATTTTTTAACGTTACCACAGATAAACGTTTCAGCTCAAACAGATAATTTAAATAATTGAAAACTAATGCTACTGAGGGCACAGTCTGTTCTGTTCTAATGATCCAAGAAGTAAAGGTTTGCCAATGTGATTGATACTGTCGTTTCGTAGACTGAGTACAGTATATCGATTTAAAAATTTGTGACGCGTCTGGCGGCGGAAACAGATAGATGGAGCTCCATCTGTTCCAGTCTGTCACTAGGGCGTCTGGCCCCCCTGCCGGCGTTTTCGTCCGGCGGGTGAGGTATAGAGGGAGTTTGTGAGTCTCCTCGGACGCAAACAGATCCACTTGTGGATGGTAGAGCTCTGCAATCATTTGGTTGAAAATAGGTTGCTTGAGCTCCCATTCTACTGTCGTGCTCTGTCTCCGGGACAGAGCGTCTGCCCAGACGTTTGCTACGCCTGGGAGATAAGATGCGTGAAGATAAATGTCTAGTCTGTTGGCTAGAGTAAAAATCTCTTCCGACACGTTTAGCAACTTCCTTGACCTCGTTGACCCCTGTTTCTGAATACAGTGAACTGCGTTCAGATTGTCCATTCTGAAGGCCACCGACTTGCCCCTTAAAGCAGGGCCGTGAGCCTGAAGGAAATACAAGGGGACTAGTAATTCTTTGACATTGATGTGGGAGATTTCTAAGTGGGACCAAAGCCCCTGACCCTGGTGCCCCTGATTTGACTGAAATCCCCAACCTATTGTGCCTGACGCATCCGTGTCTACCCATACTGTTGGCGGAGGAGAGGTCCATGACATTATTGAGTGCAACGTTTCCCTCTTCGCCCAGACCGCTAGTAAGGTGTGGATTAATTTTGGGATGGGCCATAACTTTCCCGCCGGTAAGAGTGGGAAATATTTGTTGCCTTCCAATATTAAACGTTTTACTTTCAACCGGCCCAACATTACAGTTAGTTGAATCCAGTTGAGAGAGCCGACCAGAGACTCCCAGACCCTCCGTGTCGTAGTCAGACTGTGAAGAAACATGAACAGTTTCCTGCAAAGCCTGTTGCGATTGTCCACACTCTGACTCAGAGTGAGAGCAGCTGTGTCCCAGACCAGCCCTATCCACTGAATTACTCGTGAGGGAACAAGGTTTGACTTTACCAGATTTACCTTGAACCCTAGAGTCTTGACATGATTTAAAATTATGTTGACATGTTTGATGCATAATTGCTCTGTCTCTGCCACCACCAGCCAGTCGTCTAGGTACCACAAAACTCTGATTCCTTGCTTTAACAACGGCATCAGGGCTTGCCGGACTAATTTCGTGAATAATCGAGGTGCCAGGTTCAAACCGAATGGCATCCTTTGAAAAACAAAATTTTGGTGCCTGATCCGTAAGGCCAGAAACCTTTGAAACCCTTTGTTTACCGATACGTGCCAATAAGCGTCTGTCAGGTCTAGGGAACACATCCAACCTCCCGGCGGAAGTGTTAGCCTGATTTGGTGTACTGTTAACATTCGGACATTCGGAATGACTCGTTGTGAATGTGAAGGTTCAGATAAGACAGGTCTACGACCGGTCTCATCTGAACACTGTCCCTTTTGGGAACCAAAAATAGCTTGGACGTGAATACAGGGTAATTTGGGGGGACCGGGATGATGACATTCTTGGCAATCATTTCCTGGACCAGTGACTCCACCTCTAATGAAACAAAATTCGCCGTTGTCGGCTGACGTAAGCGAGGTCGCCGGAGCCACTGCCAAGTGATGCCTTTGCGTGCCACCATCCGTACCCAAATGTTTAACGGCCATGCTTGGTGACACGTTCGGAACGACCCAGTTAGCAGACAAGGGTTCGCCGGCTGTACTACCCTCGGATCCGCCGGCCTTAAGACTGGCACCGGGAGTGAGAGAGACTTTAGTTTTTTGATGGTGGTGGAGTTGGTGGTGGTGGACGCTTCGCCGGCTGGCTGGCGTTGGCCGAAGACGGGCCCTGACCTGGCTTATTATGGCCGCGTCCTCTCTGACCTGAAAACCTATTCTGTCTATGCCTGTACTGACCTTGAGGGGAGGAGGAGGACTTAGGTGGAAGAAAGGGCTTAGATCCCCCCGGCTGAGCCTTAGCGACTGGCCTGGGTTTGGGGAAGTTAAAGGCAGGTTTCTTAGAAGGGGTGGGACTGTGTTTAAAGGCCTGAGCCATATTAAACACCGTTCGCCACACGTCAGGGGACATTAAAGAGGGAGTGAGCACTGGTGACATGACCACCTGATTCGCAATGCGATCAGGCAGTTTTCGGACTAAGGACATTCTGAGGTCTTGTCTCGCTCGTACCGCCTCAAGCAAGGCGGTGCGGATGTCACCCAAAGATTGGATTGACGACTGAAGAAGCAGTCGCCGGGACAATTCAACCGATCGTCTGGCATCCGCGTCTGCGATTGCCTGAGTGGACCGGAGCAAAGACTTTGCTACCTGTTGAGACACTATGTATTGAGAGAACAGGCGAAAAGCTTTCCCCCTTAGCCTAAATTCTCGTTCTAGGTGAGTTGGGGTAGTGAAAGGGTCTTTTAGCTCACAAAGATTAATTTTAGGGGCAGCTAAGAAAGCAAACAAAGCTGAAGGGACTCCGCCGGCAGAACACACTGGCATGGAGAACCAAGAATGAGTATCTTGAGGGATCTGGTGGGAAGTTTTGGAAGTAAATGTGGTCGCAAAGTTTTGAGCCTCTATCTCCCATTCCACCCAAGGTCCTGGACCCAACTGCCCCACCTTCAAGACTGGATTAGCTGCTGTGTCTGTGACGGTTTGCAAATCGAGTTCTGGAGTGAGCGCTGACAGAGTCTTAATGTCATTAAATCCATCATGCTTAGACCAGTCTGAAAACAATTTTGAAGCTGAGGCAGAGGGTAAAGCCGGCTTAGCAGCATAAACAAAATAATCCTGGTGATAATAACTAGGTATAGCCTTTATGTTGACATCTAGTACATTTCCCAAAGTATCCAAGGCCCTTAATTTCCTAGATTTATTGCCCTGGATGACCCACTCACGCAGTACTGGGAGTTCCCCTGACAAGGTAGATTGGGCGATCTCTGGTTTAGGGGGGGTCAAAAGGACCCATGACTCGTCTGGTCCGTAAAGCAAGGGCATAGCTACCTTTCTGAGAGGCGCTCTGTCTAGAAGGGGCGGATTGACATCCGTTATAACCCTTACATTCGAAGTGGTCAATGCCGCCGTAGCAGGCCTAGTAACCACTGATGGTGACAGAGGGGGAGGGTGAGGGATCTGAGTAAAAGCAATAGAAGTTATCAGAGGCCGTACCGTAGAGCTTGTCGTGGGAGCTCCCAAGTCCACTGTGGGAGTTTCCTGCTGTTGGCTAAAAAATTTAGATAAAGCATTACTAAGTAGCCCATCAATTTCCTGTGCAGTGACAAATTGACTTGATGATGTACTCACTAGTGAATCATTAAGATCTTGCACGGCGTCTAAGCCTGAACCTGACTCTTGCCCTTCCATATCCGATATAATTGAAACCTCGTCTTTATGATCCTGTTCCTCCTGAGAAGATCCCGCCGAAGCCGGGGTACCACCTTGTTGCCAAGATAAGTCAGGAATAGAGGATGGGATCGCCGCGTCCCGGTGGACGTCAGCCACTGTGTGAATAGTTTGAGCCGGAAGTGGGTGGTCAGGTCCTGGCCGAGAATATCGCCAAACACCTAGGCCTTGGCCTACACTCCCTTGGGAGTCCGAAACACTCTCAACCACTGAGCCCCCTGAACTCTCCAATTCCAGGGTTAAAATGTTAATGGGTAAATCATCTTTAGGTACAGGCACTATACTGGACCCCTGAGACCGAACACAAACTCTGTCTGGGGTAGAGGTACGATGAGAAGCACTAGAAACTGGCGAATGTCGGGAGGCCTTTCTATCATGGGAATCCTTCTTTGAAGATTAATGGCTGCGGTGTGACCGTGAACTACTCTTCGATTTAGAGGATTTATCGCCGTGACCACTGGTGGAACTTTCTGTCTTACTCTTCTTACTCGATGGTGAAGAGGCAAGACTAGGTGGCTGGTGTCTGAGAGGTCACCTCTCAGAAAGAAGCCTATCCCAAAGAGGGACGTTGTCACATTGAAGTGACTTATGAGCCACAATCGTAGTATACGCTGACATCTGTTGCCTAACCTCTCGTAAGGCAACCGCTGCGGTCTTATCATTATCGCGGAGGACTTTGACATTTAATTGGGAGCAAAAGGAACATTTGCGCATCACCCACAGACCCCTTGAACGGTCTAGACATTTAACACACTTGATGCAAAGAGTGTGTGCAAAAATAGGGATACCGGCACAGGTAGGGGTAATGCATAAAGCAAAAACTGGGGCAAAGGTAGCCATGACAGAGACTGGTGGGAAACTACTGCAGGGTCTGTATTGGTCCGCCGGGGCCCAGCTCTGGAAAAAAATAAAATTTCCAGGAATTAATGCTCATAAGCTTAACCCAACATGTTCGCACACACGTGTCAATAACCCGCCGGGTAACGAGACGTAATGTCACAACGATCACAGCTCGCTACGCGGCGGGATTCTATAAAGATTTCCGAATATCTAAACATGTCCTAAGAAAGTTAAGAATACCCTCTGACATAATATAAAGGACCAGTATGGCGTTTATAACATAGTCTTTCTGGTGGTGACTGTTTCAAGATTCAATTTTGGAAAACAACCCCCCACAAAGACGCCTGCACCAGAATTATTTAGCAGAATAACACAGGGCAGGCCGATACGAGATCTGATTTCTAACGAATTGTCACAAAGGATCGCCGTAAGTTTGAAGGCGGCGATACATTAACGTATCTCTCAATTAACTGGTTAACTATATGGAATTGTAAATTCCTTATTTCCTCCTCCCAGGAGCACCCGCCGGGTGTGAAAAATTTGTGAAAAAGATGTTAACCCCAATTGAGCCTTCGATCGCCGTAAGGCTGAAGGCGGCGATACATAAAGTATCACTAAAATGGATCGGTTAACTAAACTGAATGACCAAGACGTTCATCCCACCCTACCAAGGTGCACACGCCGGGTGAGATGTAAACAACGTTAACCCCATAAGTTCCTGTCCCCACTTCTTTGTAAAAGATCGCCGGGGAGGAAAGCCCTCAACAACAGCTAGGTTTTTCCTTTGGTTTGTAAAACCGGGTAGAAAAACTTCATAACATCTGTCCGCATGAACAATGTTAGATGGGTACAGCCAGTCCGCCGGGGATCATAGAGAGCCTGAAACAGGCACCAACACAGAGACGCAGTCCTGGAGAGCCACAGACACCTCCACGCCGGGGACACAAGCCTGTGTTGAAACCACGCGTGGCCCAACACGGCTTTCGGCCGGGTTTTTCATGGTGTAACCGAGAAAAACCCGCCGGAAAGTAACCCACCCCGTTCAGAAACCAACTAAACGCACAACGGACCCGAGAGCAAGCCAAGCACGACTAGCCTAGGGCCCACACAATAATCCGTGGAATTAGCCAATACACAACTAATCCAGGAAACATACATAGTCCGTGGAATTAGCCAAAACACAACTAAACCAGGATACACATGACACAGTAGGACATATTTATAAAATAAACAATAACACTTGTACATGTGGCAAAGCTACGAGCGGCTGGCTAGGCCTAAGCAGACGGCATAAGAAATCTTGAAATATAAACAAAAAACACCGCCAACACACCACTGTAGTAAATACTTCCGACAAAGGGAAGACTGACTCGGGACCCAGAAAAAACTTCACTAAGTGAAGAAAAATACGCTGGGAATGTCAGAAGTAACGCTTACCTCATCAGAAAGATAAAAGGCAGCATAAAATAACGCGTAATGAAAGCCGCTGGCATCACAAGCTAACTCAACTGTGAAAAGATCACATGTCCACAACAGGACCACGAGGGTACATCCGATATAGATGCCCCAAACACACGACCCAAAATACACTGCACTGCGGGCAACCAGCCCAGGACACTCCTGCTACACATATCCTAACCTTACTCGATACATCCCGGAGTAAACAAATGAGAAAAAACTCACTAGGGACGCAGCAAATGCGGAACCAGCGGAGCGTGGGGAGACACGTCCGGGCAGGCTGAGCGCAGAGCAGAGAAGGAAGAATGACGCCTGAATCAGCGTCTGGTCAAAGATCCACACAAGTACATCCACGATATGATGGAAAGCTTATTGGATAGTTATTCTTATTTTCTTTTTATTTTTATTTTTTACGAAGTTTTTTCGTAGTGAGAACCCAATTCATAATGACTGAAGCCATGAGTGAGGTCGCGTGCACTCATGATGAAGGCTCCTCAGATTTTAAATGCTCTGCGCGATAGATTCAAACTACGGCGGATTAGTGTTTGAAGAGGATGCCTTATGTAATAGGCATGTTCGTCAATGATGGAGGGGCCACTAATAAATTACTCTTTATACCTAAACGTCTCCTCAGCTCAACATTTGTTATTCTATCCTGTAGCCTGGCCCCAGACATCCATCTCACCATTCTCATCTCATTACGTTCCATTCTGTTGACATCCTCTACTTTAACGGCCCATGTTTCTGAGGCATACGTCATTGCACTTCTAACACATGAGGCATACACCTTTCCCTTCAGGGGGAGAGGCATTCTTTTCATGGTCAGGATTGGCAGCAGTTCTCTGAACTTCCCCCAGCCATACCTAATTCTAGCAACAGTGGCAGCCTCGGCCCCACCACCGGCAGAGATGGTATCTCCTAGGTAACAAAACTTGTTTACCAACTCCAATGACTCATTTCCAAAATTCACAGCCACAGGATCATCACTTAACACAAGCTCGCCTTTGCACACTACGCACTCAAATTTCTCTATTTCTGACTTATCCTTCGGCAGGGGTCCCTTTATTCTACTACAGCGCTTACTCCCATGGTGTACCCAACATCGACAGATGCTACATTGAATCGAGTTAACACCCACACCCTTTCCACACACTGCACATGGGTATGCACCGCTCTTTTCCAAATTGCCTCGTCTCAATCTACAATGCATAACCTTGGTTTTGTTAATATTGACTCTTAAACCCTTGCTCGCCATGCTCTCTCTTCATTCTCTGAATTTGGCCTCAGCATCTTGCATACTGTCAGCTATTAGGACTAAATCGTCTTCATAAAACAGTTCCAACGGGAATCCGCCTCTAAAAACTCTAGACAGTGCCTCCAAGACCATAAAAAAGAGGAGGGGGCTTAACACTGAACCCTGATGGACTCAAACATGGACTGTGAACTCATCACTCAGTACACTCTTCACCCTCACCGCACTTCGCGAATCCTCATACATCTTCATTATCACACGCACCAGCCACTCTTCCACACCAAGTTTCCTCATAGCCCACTGCACAACATCTCTAGGCACCTTATCAAAGGCCTTCTCCAGGTCTACAAACACAAAGTAAAGATCCCTGCCTTTTAGTAAGTATCTTTCCTGTATCTGCCTGACTATGAAGATAGCATCGGTTGTACCCCGTCCTGGCATAAAACCAAACTGCATATTATCAATGGAGATGCTTTGCCTGATCAAACCCTCAAAGACTCTCACAGACCTTCATGATTTGGTCAAGCATTTCCAGGCCCCTATAATTTCCTCTATCTAGCGCATCCTCTTTTCCTTTGTATATATTTACTATTACATTTTCGATCCAGGGCGGGTGCCCGACCCCGAAAGGGGTTGAAATAGGGGAGCTATCCCCCCGCCAAAGGCGGCTTTCTAGGGCCTTTCCTAGCTGATGCTGAGAGGATTGGGTTCTAGTCATGTGGTGATGGGCTGGTCTATCAGAGTGAGAACTGAGCGATCTCTGCCATACCCATAGCTTACTCTGACTGTTCCTTTAACTTATATATTTTCTAGATCTCAAGTGACGGCGTCTTTTCCGTGGATTGACCTCCCAATCTACCAAGATTGGAAGCCAAAGCGTCACATTTTTCCCTTGCCCCTCAACTTTCTCTTCATAATTGCTGAGGGGCACAGGGCCCTGGGTGGGGCTTTGCTTTCCCGGGCGTTTCCGCACCCTCCTCAGCTCCCCGCCATGGAGTGGCTTCGGTCACCCAGGCTTTATTGTGGTCGGCAGGGAGGGTTCTGTGGGGGCGCTCGGTTATGGCCTTGGAATTGCTCGGGGCCTTGGGGCTGTTCGGCCAGGCAGCTTGGGGAACAACAACAACATTTTCGATCCAATCCTCTGGGATTTTCTCATCTTTAATAATGGTGTTTATCAACTCAGTGACTAAATTGACACGTCTCCCCTGAGGCTTTTATCATCTCAGCGACAATGTCAGAGCAACCAGTCTCCCCTGAGGCTTTTATCATCTCAGCGACAATGTCAGAGCAACCTGGAGCTTTACCGTCCTTCATTTTATTGATTGCGTCGCTCACTACAGCTGGTGCTATCAAAGGAGGGGGTCCAGATATCGGTTTTTCGATACTATGCTGTTCCTTATCCCATTCAAACTCTACATTTAGCAATCGTTCATAGTGTGCAGTGTTGCCATTTTAGCGATTTTCCAGCTAAATCTAGCGAATTTGGACAGTCGTCTAGCGGGAGAATTTGCCATCTAGCGGCTAGCGGGAATTCTGGCTGTTTTTCATATCTACTAGCAAATTTCTGGCGATTTTTTATACTTGCTTTGGAAAACTAAAATGCAAAATATATAAAATAAAATACACTGTATACAGCATTTTTAAATTGATTTGCATGAAGCTAAACCATTTAGAATTTTCGCACCCATACTCATTTGATCCTGGACACACACGAACCATACGGTATAGCCCACAAGAATAGTATGTGTGACTACTACATGTTCAGTTTTCTGCCACTGCCGTGTATGGCGCCGTCAGTCTCCATTCAGTACCTTCTCCTTACGCACCACGATATTATTACCAGTTTATAATTTTGTTTAACCCAGTGAGACCCAGCGTCGCACGTGATGCGTCGGCAGTGTTTGATCACCAACTCCCAGCGACGCATCACGTGCGTCCGACATATTAACATCAGTTATGTGGTTCGTAAGGTAGGAAATGGCGGGAGAATAGGAGGGGGAGGTACCGTAGTGTGTGTGGGAGCCGGGCCGGTAGGTGTGAGCGGGCCAAGACAGCCGCGCGGCTGGTGGTGGTGGGCTTAGTGGGGATACTTTACACCCTTAGTTCACCGCCACTTTGAACCTTCATTACTCCGGTAGTATGGGAGCTAGAGGCTTGAGATTTATGTGAGACACTCCTTAGGATGTATGCCGTACAATGCCATACTCAGTTTTCACCCTAGTGCTCCCGGGCGGGTGGTCATGCGGGGGAGACGAACTTTTGACCCCCCCCCCCCAAATGACCAAGGTGATTTTTTTTTTTTCTTCATTTCTCACCATTCTCTTCCATTTTGGCTTAACAAATTTTTTTGAGCCCCCCCCCCCAAAAAAAAAATATCCGAGGTGATTTTTTTTTTTTTTCATTTCTCATCCTTGTCTTCCATTTTAGCAAACAAAAATAAGAAGTGAAAATGGCTTGGGACTGGGGTGAACAAAATATTATAACTAGCCGGGGCTCAACGGGTTAACACCATAATCATGCCAAAACCACAGTATACTCAGAAGCTTAGAAGATAATGACAAGAGTGACACACAGCTGAAAGACTGGCTTATTGAAAAAAGAAGGGTATTGCTGATAGTGTCCCACATTGTAAATTTTGTCAGTGTACTCTGAACTCAAAGTTAAGTGATCTTAAAACACATGCTCAAACTAAAAAAACAAAATGAATGCCAAGGATTTAGGAGGACAACTGCCACAACAAGTACTACCCTTTGTGCCTATAAGAAAATAATTGAACCTCCGATCACTGAATGTAGTATGGCATTATATACAGCAGTACACATTAATTCAGTCTTAACTTGTGATCATCTTAGCAGCCTCTGTAAATCCCGCTTTTCAGACAGTATACTAGCATCACAAGTTCAAATTTGAAGATCAAAGTGAAGTGCGATAATCAAGAATATACACATACTCTCATTTCATGGACAACATTAAGAAATATGTTGGGAATGGATATTACAGCCTTTTATAGGACGAATCTAGAGACATCAGCAATACAAAATATTTACTTAGGAGTTGTTGAGATTTATTTTGACTGAAGAAGAGGATGAAATGGACGAGACGTGATAATTTTTTAACGGGTAAGTAATTCATTAATGTAAAAGCATATTAATCAATAAGCAGTTTCGTTCTAGTACCGGTATGTGTAAGAAATACTCACATAATATTATGTTATTACTTTATAATAATATTAATTATTATCATTAGTATCACTCACAAACACAATATTTATTAGTGGCCCCTCCATCATTGACAAACATGCCTATTACATAAGGCACCCTCTTCAAACACTCATCCGCCGTAGTTTGAATCTACCGCGCAGAGCATTTAAAATTTGAGGAGCCTTCATCATGAGCGCACGCGACCTCACTCATGGCTTCAGTCATTATGAATTGGGTTCTCACTACGAAAAAACTTCGTAAAAAATAAAAAAAAAGAAAAATAAGAATAACTATTCAATAAGCTTTCCATAATATCGTGGATGTACTTGTGTGGATCTTTGACCAGACGCTGACTCAGGCGTTATTCTTCCTTCTCTGCTCTGCGCTCAGCCTGCCCGGACATGTCTCCCCACGCTCCGCTGGTTCCGCATTTGCTGCGTCCCTAGTGAGTTTTTTCTCATTTGTTTACTCCGGGATGTATCGAGTAAGGTTAGGATATGCGTAGCAGGAGTGTCCTGGGCTGGTTGCCCGCAGTGCAGTGTATTTTGGGTCGTGTGTTTGGGGCGTCTATTTCGGATGTACCCTCGTGGTCCTGTTGTGGACATGTGAACTTTTTCACAGTTAGTTAGCTTGTGATGCAGGCGGCTTTCATTACGCGTTATTATTGCTGCCTTTTATCTTTCTGATGAGGTAGTGTTGCTTTGCTGACGTTCCCAGCGTATTTTTCTTCACTTAGTGAAGTTTTTTCTGGGTCCCGATTCAGTCTTCCCTTTGCCAGAAGTATTTGCTACAGTGGTGTGTTGGCAGTGGTTCCTGTTGTGATATAATTCAGTGCTTTTTGTTTATATTCCGCAATGTTGTCTATTCCGTCTGCCTAGGCCTAGCCAGCCTCTTGTTGCTTTGCCACATGTACAAGTGTTATTGATTTACTGTATATTATAAATATGTACTACTGTGTCATGTGTGTCCTGGTTTAGTTGTGTATTGGCTAATTCCACGGACTATTTTTGTTTCCTGGATTAGTTGCGTATTGGCTAATTCCACGGACTATTTGTGGGCCCGGGGTTAGTTGTGTTTTGGCTAACTCTTCGGTCCTGTGTGGCGTTCAGATGGTATCTGGACGAGGTGGGTTGTTTCCCGGCGGGTTTTTCTCGGTTTCATCATGAAAAACCCGGCTGGGTGCCGAGTTTTGGCCACACGTGGTTTCAAAAACAGGCTTGTTTCCCCGGCGAGTAGGTGTCTGAGGCTCCCCAGGACTGCGTCTCTGTGGTGGTGCCTGTTTCAGGCTCCCTATGTTTCCCGGCGGAATGGCTATACCCATCTAACAGTGTTCATGCGGACACGTGTTGTGAAGTTGTTTTCCCCGGTTTTGCAAAACCAGGAAAAAACCTAACTGTTGTTGTTTGGTTTTCCTCCCCGGCGATCTTTTACAGGATGTACTCCAAGAAAGAGGCGGATGGGTGGACTGCGTCTACTTAGACCTTTCCAAAGCATTCGATAAGGTACCACATAAGAGATTGTTATCTAAGCTTGAGACGCTAGGATGTGTCAGGGGGAGTTTGCTGAAATGGATGGAGAGCTATTTAACAGATAGGGAAATGAGGACCAACATTAGAGGAACTTACTGATCGTGGCGGAAAGTTGAGAGTGGTGTGCCGCAGGGATCTGTGTTGGCACCTCTCATGTTCCTTATGTACGTGAATGACCTGCCGATAGGCATAAATTCCTACATGTCAATGTTTGCAGACGATGTAAAAATTATGAGACAAATAATAAATAAAAGTAGTTGTGAGGAGCTGCAAGGGGATTTAGATAAAATATACGAGTGGAGCACCAAGTGGAAAATGAAATTTAATATAAGTAAATGCCCTGTGTTAAATATGGGAAGTGTGAATAGACCAAATTGGGAGTACAGGATGGGAGATAATATAATTAGCAAGGCCGAAAAAGAAAAGGATTTAGGGTTGATTATACAAGATAATTTGTCACCAGAGAAACATATTAACAAGCTCTTTAGCGGAATGTATGCAATGGCCGGGAATATGAAAGTTGCTCTGAACTACTTGGATGAGACCATGGTAGCGAAAATTATGAAGAGTATGATTAGACCAAGATTGGAGTATGCAGCAGTGGTGTGGTCCCCGCATCTAAAGAAGCATATTCACAAGTTAGAAAGAATCCAGAGAGCAGTTACTAGATTGGTTCCAAGTCTCAGAGAACTGCCATATGAGGGGAGGCTAGACAAATTAAAGAGAGGAGAGAGAGGGGAGACATGATAATGATGTACAAATGCACCCGGGGGCTGGAGAGGCTGGATAGGGAGGATATATTAATTATGGATACAGGAATAACTAGAGGCCACAGCTACAAAGTAAAAAGACCTACCTGCAAGAACGATATTAGGAAGTTTAGCTTCCCCTATAGATGTATTGACAAATGGAATGGGCTGGAGGAGGAGGTGGTAGGGGCAAGGAACATCCATATTTTCAAGAAAAAATTGGATAAAAAGTAGACTGAGAGACGGGACAACACGAGCTTAGCTCAACTCCTGTAAACTACAATTAGGTAAATTAGGTAAATACAAAGAAGTGGGGATAGGAACGATTGGGGTTAACTTTTAACATCTTGCACACCCGGCGGGTGCTCCTTGGAAGGGTGGGATGAACGAATTGGTAATTCAGTTTAGTTAACCGGACAATTAAGGGATGCTTTATGTATCGCCACTGTGACGTTAACCACTCCGTTAGAACCGCATGGCTTGTCCTACAGTGACTCGCTAGGATTGCCAGGGCAGTGGATGTGGCTACAGTTGATGTATTATTGTGTGCTTTATTTCATATGAAAGCTTGTGTCATGGGCAGTCCAGAAAGGTTCTTCGTTTTCGCCCATGTCAAGGCTTTATATATTTAATTGCAAAGTATATATTTTATCATTAAGTAGTAATGATAGGATTTGAGAGAGAGAGAGTAGAACAGAGTGAGAGGAGGCGCGTAGTGTTTTTTGCCATGCTCGATGACGTCACGGCTGGCTGGCCTCTTGGGGATTGGTTGGAGGAGTTTTTTACCATGCTTGGTGACGCCATGTTTGGCTGGCTTCTTTGGCATTGGCTGAAGGAATTGTTACTGCTTTGACTACGCGGTGCGAGCTAGTGCTAGTATATATACAGCTCTCTTACCACTCTCTCCCTCAGATCGGGTTTCTAGAACGCATCCCTCTTATCCCTTTGATAACCTGTCCCCCTCTCTGCACCTGAGAACCTTTTCCTCTGCCTATCTCTCTCATTTTCCATATCTTTCACCACCTTTTATTAATATTATACCCCCTCTGGTTAACTCTGCATAATCAGCTTCATGCTGGCCAGTTGTATTGTGCGTTAAGGTCTTATATTTGTTAGTAGTCTTGGCAAATCCAACGTCAAGGCTATTAACCTAATTGCAATGACGACTTGTCTATTTTAACTGCTATGTCGTCATTCCAACCGCGGTTAAAAAGAAAACGTCTAGAGTCTACTCCTTATCTTGCTCTAGGAGACGTTGTACATTAACCAAAACTACCACCGAAGGTGAAAAAAGCATAGAAGAGAAGAAAAAGGGGTTTACCTTAGTTACCGCTTAAGGCCCATCCCGTGTTCCGTCATGTGCAGATCCCTGTCGAACGTGCGCATGAGCGACCCTCTCTTGTCATCATTTTTTCACGCGCTCCATTGAATGAAGTCGCTTTTGTTGTGCTCCTTTAATTCACCCTGTTTAGGTTCGTTTCGGCTTATCTGGCCTTCTTTTTGTTAGACAGATGTTACGTGATCTAGGGCACACGTAAATGGGCTCCTCAGTGTGTTTAATGGAGACGCGTGTGGAAATAGCTACCGAAGGTACGGGGGCGCCTGGCGTTCCTCGTGTGTGTTTTTCATTCCTTTCTCTTTTCATATTCTTTTTTCCTGTTAGTCTGGGCATAGTTTAGCTTTTAGCTTATTTTAGCCTAGCTTGTTTCTCATTCAGGAATTGCTATGCCCCTCTGAGTTTTCATATTTTCATAGCCTAGGTGTACGTACAGTTGGTTCACGATCTGAGATTTCGTGGTGGCGGTGCTGTTTGTAGGGTTTGTGTCGGCCGCATTATTAGCGTTATTCCCGAGTCCCCCCTTTCGAGCCTTCACTGTGTCTCAAGGGCCTGGGCGCTTGGTGGTTCGTGATATCCTGGGGTACCCCACGGGGGCCCCTCCCTCACACCACAGGGTTTTTCGCCCCTGACACATTCTCTCCTCACGGCTAGGCCACCCTTTTTCTCGCCAGTTTCATTTACTGGTTTTTGTGTTCCCTTACTGTTTTCACCTCCATCCTTTCATACCCTTTTGCCCAATCCTGGGGTACCCTACGGGGGCCCCTGTTTGTGCCAAACCACCCTTCCTGCCACTTCTCCTCATGGGCTTTGCTCTATCTCTGTGGGTTGGGTGGTTCCTAGGGGATGTGCCTCCTCTCCCCTGGTGTGTCTTCCTTGCCTCTCCCTTGACCGGTTGAGTCAGGATATTATCAAGGAAGACACTGCTCAGCTTGATGGCCATCGTCACTTGGAGTTCATAAGGAGATGACGCTTTTTTCTGGGCCTCTTTTGGTATTCCCTAGACGCTCCTCTCGCTTTTTCGGCGCCGGACCATCTCGGCCGGTCCCGCAAATTTGCGGGGTGCTCGATTCGGTCCTCTGGGACATTTCGGTTCCCCGCAAATTTGCGGAGATCGTTGGGGGGTCCCGCGAAATTGCAGGAGGGTGGTGTCGGTACGGTTATGCCTCCATTGGCCCGCAAATTTGCGGTAATAGTTGGCTTTCACTATTGACTTTTGTTATGTCATCTTGTTGCCTGATACTATATTGGTGTATGCACTTTACTGGTGTCATAGGCCCTGCATGTAAGATGTTGAGTGGTGGTTAACACTTTCTCCATCTTTGCAGGTTCTGCTAGTGCTCTTCCGCCTCGGCCGCCCTCCTCACCTACCTCTGTGCTCCCAGTTTAGGGTGAGTACGGTTACCTGTTTGCATGTGTGTTCCTGTTTCCCCATGCTCCTTCCCTGGTTCTTCTTGGACATTCTCTCCACTTACTCCTTCGACGTGCTGCTTATGGTGTGTGTTCTTCTAGTGCAGGTAGGCTGCCTTGCTTTCGCCTTGGTTGTCGCTCCCCGTGCTTGGAGAGCCACAAGTCCTGCTTGCGCCACTCGCTCTGTGTGTCCTCTACGGCCTACCTCCCTGCTCTGTGTGGCACGTGTCTGGCCCTGGTGGTTGTGCTGCTCCATGGCCCTGGTTCCTCGGCGGCGGCTGTGGCCTCCTGCTTCCCTTCAGTCGGTGTGGACGATGGTCTCCCGCCACATTAGGACTGTGGGCCACCGTTCCCCGGCCTTTGTTGCCGACCGGATCCGCGTCGCCCTGGGTATCCCTGACCCGACTGACGGCCATTTACCTGGCCCTCTCCCTGCTCGGGCCCTCTCCCCTGGGTCCCGCAGCCGGTCGTCCCATCGTCGGGGGGTTCCCCGGCTCCGTCCACGCTCTCGCTCGCCTCGTCGTCCTCCTGATCGCCTTGACGACGCCCATCGCCCTCGTCATGGTTCTCGCCGTGAGGCCGGGGTTAGCGGCTCTGCCCCTGTGCGCCCTCCCCTGGCCTCTACGGATAGGGGCTCTACTCCCTTCCGCCCGCTTCCCCAGCCCAGACGACTTCCTCTTACGTTGTCCTCTCCGCGCGCGGTTGTTCATGCTGTAGCTGGCCCTCTGCTCCCTCCTCCTACACTGTCCAGGAGGGTCCGCCTGGATGTCGTTGCTTCTCCTACTTCACCTGCTTCAGTGCCTATTCTTCCTTCACGGTCTCGTCCCACGGTGGTGGTCCCTCCCTCCTCCGCCTCGGTGTCGGGCCGCCCTGTTATCTCAGCCCCGGGGATCCTTGCTCTGTTTCCCCCCGCGGCTCCTGGCCTCCTTTCACCCGGCCAGCCTTCCCACTCCCGTCGTCCTGCTCCTCCTCATTCTTCTCTTCCTGACCTTCACTTACCGTCTCGCCAGGGGGGTACCCCTCCTCTTGCCTCGGTGGGGTTTCGCGAGGTTTCGGGGTCCCATTTCTCAGGAGCTGATGTGTCGCTGGAAGAGGGGAATGATGCTGTTTCCCCCTCGGCCGTTCGTGATCGGGGACGAGTCCCTCAACGGCGACACAACCGTCGTCGCTCGCCTTCCTTGGGCCGCGACGCTGCTGGTTCGTGTCGTGGGTCTCGCTCCCGCTCACGCTCGCCCCTGCGGGCCGACCAATCTGGGGGGGGGGTAGCCTCTCTCGGATCAATTGTCGGCTATGCAGGGCTGGGTTGTGTCACGCTTCGACGGGCGCTTGGAGTCGATGGAAGACTCCCTCTTCTCGCCCTTCTTGGCGGTGCCTCACCCTCAGCACCTCACCCTACCTACCCCTGCTACGGTCCCCCTCCCTTCTGCAGGCCTACGCTCTGGTCAGACTTCAGCCGCCCTGACATCCTTCCGGCTGTTCAGTCCCTGGCTGTGTTGACGGGTCTGTCCTCCTATGGGACAGGTTTGTGCGACGCCGGTACGCCTGGCTTAGCCATCATGCTCGGTCACCCTCTCCCATTGGAGGCCTGGTTTGCTGAGGCCTTTGACTTCACACACCGATCCGTCGACGGCTCTCCTTCCGTCCCTCCCCCGGAGTCGTCCCTGCTTTTGCCTCCTCTTGTGTCTGTCGGTGGGTTGGACGGCGCGTTCTGGTCCTGGATGAGCGCGCCCGTTCTTGAACTTTGTTCTATTGCTACCCCGTTCTTCTCTCACCCGGATCAGCCCTCTGTCGCCAAGGTTTTTCCCTTGCGACGGAGGGTGACGGACTTATTGTCTTGTCTTTAGGTTCCCTCCAGACGTCTGTTCACCACCTGCGGCTTTTCGAGGCGTCTGCGCCAGGCGATCTTCGCGAGGGTTTGGACCGCGTTCAGCGGGTCCACCTTCGGCTCGCGGTGTCTTTGGTTCCCGAGCTGAAGGCGGTTTTGCGCGCGGAAACTCGGCACCGCACGACGGTACGGTCTTCGTTCTGCCGGCCGGCCCCCTTGGTTATTCGTCAGGGTTTGTTGTACTCTGCGCTATATACGTCGGTTTTTTTTAAAGCAGGATGCTTGGGAATGCTACGCTTCTCTGTCGGCGGCCCCTGCTTCCGACACGCGACGCCGCGCTGTGTCGTTACGGCCCCTGCTTACGTCACGCACCGACGCGCTGTGCCGCGCGCGGGGTCTTCTCAGTCCCGTCCTTCTGCCGGTTGCCGCCTTGCACGGGCGCAGGACTGGGACGTTGCTGGCCTGTGCGTCGGTTCCGCCTCGCACTTCTGTTCTTGCCCCTTTCATCCCCTCTGTGTCGGGGCTGGCCGGCCTTCCGCTTCGGCCGCCCTTCGAAGGGGTCAGCCCCGCGCCGGCCTGGGGTTGGGGTGGCCCGCCCTTTTCGACGAGGTTGGGGGGGGGGGGCAGGGGTAGAGGAGGTCAACGTGGCGCTCATGCCCGCACGGCCCGTACCGGGGGTACCTCCACGTCAACACAATGTGTAGTTCTCTGGGTCGGCCTCCTTGTTCTCCTTCTCGCCTGGGCGTACCGGGTCGCTCCCATCCTCTCGGGTGCTCCCTCGGGTTGTTTTCGCCCTTGCGCCCCTCGGTAGCCGCGAGGGACGTTGGGGGCGGCGGGTTGCGCGGAGGGGTCTCACCTGGAGGTGGACGTCCAGACCCCCACTCCGCTCTTGTCACCGACGCCGGCCCATCTCTTCAGAGGTGGCCCACGTGTTCCCTTCCATGCCCGAGCTGGGTGGCGTCGAGGGAGTTGACCGCCGGTCACCCGGTTTTCCTCTCCCGTGTCTTTCTGGTACCGTCGACGAACTGCGACTCGATGCGACCGGTGGTGGATCTGTCGGCCCTCAACAGGCACATCGTGCACACCCGGTTTCGGATGCTGCCGGTACCCCTGGTACGCCTGGCCCTGTGCCCTCTGTCGTGGGTAGTGTCGCTGGCCCTCCAGGATGCGTCTTGGCTCGTTCCTCTCCATCCTCGCTTCCAGCGCTTCTTGGCCGTTCGGACTTCCGATCGTGTGTTCCTGTTCGACGGCCTTCCCTTCGGTCTCCGCATCGCGCCGCAGATCTTCTCCGCACTGGTGGGGCAGGCTCTGGGTCCTCTCCTCAGGAGCGGGCTCCAGATCTTGTTATCCTTGGCCGATTGGTTGGTAGTTTCCGACGCCCTAGGACTGTGCATTGGCGACGCCCTCACCGTCGTTCGCAACATCGCACGGTTAGGGTTCCCCTTCGATGTTCCCAAGTCGCGCTTGACCCCGTCGCGTGTCGTGCCATGGGTCGGTCTCGCATGGGTTTTGTCCGGCGCTACGGTGCCCCGGGGTCTGCTGGCCGCGGTGCACCTTCGGTGGACGGTCTTCGCCGTGTTGCACTCGGTCTCCCTCCCGGGGTGGCTCTGGGACTCGTTCGTGGGTTCGCTGCATTGGGCCGCTCTGCCCCTTCCCTTAGGGAGCCTCTGGCTACGCCGCCTCCTCCTGGGCACCGCGGTGTTTCCGTTGCCCCTATGGATCGGCTCCTGCCGCTCCCGCGTACCGTTCGCCGACGCTTCGGTCGCTGGGTTGCTCGGGGCTCGCTCTCTGCGGCTGTGCCCTGGACCGCCCCCCCCGCCGACGGTCTGGGTAACCCCAGATACGTCGAGCGAGGTTGGGTGAGGTTCCCAATCGAACCTGGGACGTCCACTTCCCGGCAGATGGGTGGGTCTCCCTCCTCTTACCCGTCTATGCCCTCGGATTGTTGGTTCCTTTGTTCTTCCTGCGGGACCACGCGCTGGCCCTTCGGGGTAAGTCGGTGGCCTTCGGGTTGGACAAGACAAGCTGTCCCCTGTTTCCTTATGCGGGGGTCCTCCAGGTCGTTGACTCTATTGGGGGTCTCGGTGGAGTTGTTCTTCCTCGCGGACCGACACCCCTTCTCCTTGCATGCCTCCTCCCTGCCCGGGCCTGCCACCCTTTGGGCGGCTGCCCTGTCGAGAGGGCAGGGCGTTCTTGTAGAATGGGCGATGAAACGGACTGTGTTCGCCGACCTCGCGGCTTCCTGAGGTGTTCCGGAGGTCGCCTTGTTCGCATCGGGGGTGCCGCGCCAGTTGCCTCTGGACCTCTCCCTCCGGCCTCGCGCTCCGGGGGGGGTCCGGACGCTTTCATGGTCGCCTGGTACGGGTGGCGGTCGATATTCATCTTTCCGCCCCCAGACGCGCTGTTGATGTGCCCAGTCCTCGCGGAGCTGCGGCTGTACCTCGGCTGCGTCTGGCTCCTCGCGCCTCTGTGGCCGGCACGGACTTGGTCCGCCCGGTTGCCGCGGTGGTGCCCGAGTCCGGTCCCTCTACCTGTCTCCGGCTTCCACTTGGGCTAGGTTGGGGCCCTGCGGACCTCTTTGGCCTTCGCATCGTGCTTGTTCATGAGGCACGGTGGCTCCCGGTTCCCGGCCGGGCCCTGACTGACTTCCTGCAGCGTTCCAGGCCGTCTTCTCCTTGGGGGACTTACGGGTCCCGCTGGAGGTCTTTTACTAGGTGGCTACAGGCCGCTCGCCTGCCAGTTGGCTCTCCTTCCCTCGTCCTACGCTCCTTGTTTCACCTCTTCCGTACACGTCGCTTTCCAGTCGACGCTATACGTACCCACTTGTCTGCCGTCCGGGGGGTTCTTTGGGTCCGTCGCTGGGCTGGTCGTTCCGCCACGGGAGCTGGATTCCTTCCTGACGGCTGCCTTCCGGGATCGACCGCCTCCGCAGTGGGATCTGGGGCGGGCTCTGGTCCTTCTGGCTTCCCCCACGTATACAAGGGCCGCTACGCCGGTTCCGTTGCTCGGGCGTCCACTCTTCCTTGTCGCTCTGGCCACTGGGGATCGGGTGTCTGCACTAGCGGCATTGTCACGGCCCCGGGACTGCGTGCGATTCTCCCCGTCCTTGCATGGCGTCTCGTTCGCCTCCTCCCCTCCTTTTGTTACCACGCATGGGAGGGAGGCCCCCGTTTTCCAGCCTTTCGCCGTCCAGGCTTTACGGCGTGGGCATCCTCGCCATGTGTTGTGCCCGGTGTCAGCCTTGCACTCCTCTGTTGCGTCTGTGGCGCCGCCTTCGGGTACTGCTGTGTGGGTGTCTCCTCGGACAGGTGGGAGGCTCTCGCAGGTGCAGATGGGCCGCCACGTTTGTCGGACCGTTCGTGCCCGTCACCCTGTTTGTAGGGGTTCTGCGCACGATGTCAGATCCTTTGCTGCCTCCTTCCGGTTCCTGCCACGTCGATCCTTCCCTGCCATCGCCTCAGCGGTTTTGTGGTCTTCTATCAATTCCTTCATCTCCTCCTACCTCTCCGTGTCCAGTGTTCGACCCCCTCGGCCGGTGATTGCTCTCGGGGGTCGTGTTTCCTGGTGCTCTGGCGAAGATCCCTGGTCTTCCCCCTTGTCCCTCGTTCTTTTCCTTTGTTTTTTTGACAAAGGGGGGGGGGGTGTACGGGTTTGCAACACTGGATTGCAAGTTTGGGATTATGTATTGTTCCAGTACATAAGTGTTTTTGCCACATTGAAAATTGTGTTTTGTTCTTGTGTTCAGTGTTTTTGTTGGTTTTTGAAGAAAAGGGATTTTGGGTACAGTACCTTTTTGGTTTCAGACAAGTCTATGTTTTTGCATTACTATGAATGACGGGCATGTGTTAAAACTGTTCTTTTTAGCTACTCCTCAGTTTTTCACTCTTTTATTAAACTCTCTTGTTTAACTTGTGTCTTTGTCATTCGTAATTTTGTTTTATGCATTGGTTTTTTTTGGTAGGTTGGGCTTGGATGTCCTCCTCCTATTTGTTATGCAGCCTTGACGTTGGATTTGCCAAGACTACTAACAAATTGGGAGGTTTGACGTACCTCCCAACCTACCAAATAGGAAAACCTACTATTTGGTAGTAGTCTTGGAAAATCCAACGTACATAATACCCTCCCTCACGCCGGACCCCTGCCCATCCGCGTTCTTCTGCTGACGTGAGATGTGATGACAAGAGAGGGTCGCTCATGCGCACGTTCGACAGGGATCTGCACATGACGGAACACGGGATGGGCCTTAAGCGGTAACTAAGGTAAACCCCTTTTTCTTCTCTTCTATGCTTTTTTCACCTTCGGTGGTAGTTTTGGTTAATGTACAACGTCTCCTAGAGCAAGATAAGGAGTAGACTCTAGACGTTTTCTTTTTAACCGCGGTTGGAATGACGACATAGCAGTCAAAATAGACAAGTCGTCATTGCATCTAGTTTCCTTTAATGCACAGAAAACCAAGTACATTCAATTTTCTAACCGACAGAATCTCACTGACTCCCATATATTTTTTAATGATGTAAATATTCCCACTTCCCCTAGTATTGACATTCTCGGTGTAACATTAACTACTAACTTGAGCTGGACACATTATGTTAGAAGCATTGCTAAGAATGCCTCTAAAAAACTGGGACTCCTGTACAGAGTTCGAGAATTCTTCACTGACGAGCAGTTGGCCGTAATATATAAAAGTCATGTGCGCTCTCAGATGGATTACTGTTCACCTCTGTGGGGTGGAAGTGGAGTGGTTGCATTGAGGCAGTTGGACAAAATTCAAAATAAAGCTATTAGATTAATCAATAACCCTGCAATCACACAGGACCTTCCTACATTAGCCATACGAAGAAACGTTGCATCCCTTGCATTATTCTACAGATATTTTCACAGCAATTGTTCCGAGGAACTTGCTTCAATTGTGCCGCCCCTCCACATTTTCCCGTAGAACTAGGGCAGCTGAGAGCGCCCATGAATTTACACTTTCTCCTCCACAATGCAGAACTTCTGCTTATCAGAATTCATTTATCCCAGAGCTACTACTCTTTGGAATTCACTTCCCTCGAATTGCTTTCCACAAACTTACAATCTACAAATGTTTAAATCCAGTTGTTACAAACATTTTATGAATGGAGGATGCCTTTAGGCACATGGACCTTTTTGTTTTATCTGTGTTTTTCCTTCCTCCGTTCATTGTCTCTTAAAAAAAAAAAAAAAAAAAAAAAAAATTAATAGCCTTGACGTTGGATTTTCCAAGACTACTACCAAATAGTAGGTTTTCCTATTTGGTAGGTTGGGAGGTACGTCAAACCTCCCAATAACCCATGTATGTTTAGTTGTTAAGATAAGGATCACGAAGCATTGGTTGGCATTCATATTGTTCAGTACCGCTTCCTATAATTATTAGTGTTCTGCTGGATTAGATAATGCTAGACTAGGAGTCTGATACTATAAGGTATTGTTTCTGATGGGTGCTGGCTTTAGTTAAAAGCTGCACGACATACCTGAGAACTGGAGTTGATTGGGTAAATTCTAGTCTGTGTGCCATTGAGAGTAGAGCATGCACGAATGAGGGCTTTTTGCCTATACCATTCTGCACTGTTCTAAGCTCGTTGTTTGTCTTTGAGGTACGCCAGGAGAACGCTTAATACTTCGGTATTAAGGTTTCTCAAGAGAGCTACCCTTCATTATAACTTAATATTTGACGCACAGACTTGAGATTTGCACTAGGCTATGCGGCATGCCATGCGCACCAGTATCTCGTATCATTGACTCTAGCTAGACTTTATCAGTCATAGTAGACATTAAGTATATTAACCCAATTACTCTTATTATGCATACCCCGTTTATGATTACACAAGCATTTCGCAGCCTAGTTTGATGTATTGAGACACAAACGACTTAGGCTCTTTTTGTTGATAGGAATACTGCATTGTCATGGCGATTATTATTATTGTTGTGGCGTTTAGGATATTCTTGGCTCCGACTGCATTATATCTCCTGCCTTTTTGTGTGCATAGCCTGCACGAGCATTGTTCCGCTGCCTGCCGTTTTGGGTTCCATTTCCGATTCGAGCATCTTGATAGCATCTAACATTTAAAGAAGATTCCTTGTTGGTGTTGAAGGACTTTAGTGCACTTTCTTTCATGCAGGAGTGCCTGACATTTATTAATTAAAGTAACATAAGCTGTAACTTCTCTTACCACCTTACTTTGCATACCATAACCAAGCACCTTCGGTTATAGGTAGTAATAGGCTGTGTTCACATAACATTAAGCCTAGAGTAGACGCACATTTATTGGGAGTTTAATAACCTATTATTGCATATAGAACTCTGGAGAGTATTTGTGTTCTTTGATCACTGGGAATATACATCAGAGGTTGGATCTAGCGCTTTCCGTTGTAGCATTTATGCCATTACTAGTCCAATGAATAAGAGCCCTGATATATTTAAACCTCAGTCGTAACACCACCTTCAACATACGGCGATTGAGGGCTCAATTGGGGTTAACGTTTTTAATAACTTACTTTCACACCCGGCGGGTGCTCCTTGGCAGGATGGAATAACGAATTTACAATTTGGTTTAGTTGACCAAGACAATTGAGGGATACATTTGTGTATCGCCGCCTTCAACGTACGGCGATCTAAAGACAATTCATTAGAAGTCAGATCTCGTATTTTTGTCAGCCTTCCCAGTTTTTGATCTGCGAGATAATTCAGGGGCCGGCGTCTTTTTGGGGGGTTGTTTTTCCAAAATTGAATCTTGAATCAGACACCACCGGAAAGACTAATTCAATTATAAACGCCATGCTGGTTTTTTATATTGTGTCAGAGGGTATTCTTAAATCTCTTGGACAAGTTCAGACATTCTGATATCTTTACATAGGAACCCCACCGCGTAACGAGCTGTGATCGTACAGTATTACGTCTCGTTACCCGGCGGGTTATTAACACTTGTGTGCGAACATGTTGGGTTAACCTTATGAGCATTAATTCCTGGGAAAAAAAAAAAAAATACAGAGCTGGGCCCCGGCGAGTCTATAGAGAACCTGGAGTAGTTTCCCACCAGTCTCTGTCATGGCTACCTTTGCCCCGGTTTTTGCTTTATGCATTACGCCCTCCTGTTCAGGTATCCCTATTTTTGCGCACACCCTTTGTATAAAATGTGTTAAATGTCTAGACCGCTCAAGGGGTCTGTGGGTGATGCGAAACTGTACCTTTTGCTCTCAACTCAGCGTTAAAGTTTTACAAGACAATGATAAGACCGCAGCGGTCGCCTTAAGGGAGGTCAGGCAGCAAATGACCACTTATACTACTACTGTGGCTCATAAGTCACTTCAATGCGATAACGTCCCACTTTGGGATAAGTTACTAATTGAGCACCCTCCCATTAAACGTCCCTCTAGAGTAACTGTTCGTAAACTGGCGGAGACTGGACAGGGTTCTATACTTGCTCCAGCCCCAGGCACATCTAAGCGACAGCGAGAACCGACACCCCCGGTGGCAGCCTCCTCGTCACGGGCGAGATCTAGGTCCAGGTCCCAGCTTAGACAGCAGCCGCCGAGTCTCTCTTCTTCACCAACGAGCAAGAAGAGTAAGACAGAGGGGTCAACAAGTGGATATAGCGAGAAATCTTCTAAATCCAAGAGCAGTTCGCGGTCGCACCGTAGCCACAAATCTTCTCGAAAGGACTCACATGATCGAAAGGCCTCCCGGCGTTCACCGGAGTCTAGTGCCTCTCGTCATACCTCTCTTTCTCTTTCTAATTTACATCAACGACATAGATGAGGGTCTCACCTGTACAATCTCAAAATTTGCTGACGATACAAAAATTGCAAATAGCGTACTCTCAAAAAAAGAACAAGTTGACGATATGCAACACAATCTAGATAAATTGTCATATTGGGCCCAAATTTGGCAAATGAGTTTCAATGCGGATAAATGTAAAGTACTACATGTCGAATACCTACATGAGAAAGCAAACTATTTGATGAATGGCACTCAGCTTAAGAATATAAACAGAGAAACCGATCTGGGAGTAACAATATCGAGTAACCTAAAACCGAGTCAACAATGTTCAGAAGTTGTTAAGAAGGCAAACAAAATAATTGGCTTTATAGGCAGGTCATTTGAGCATAAATCCAAAGAAGTTATCCTAACCCTTTACAATTCCTTAGTCCGCCCTCTTCTGGAATACTGCGTTCAATCCTGGTGCCCTTATTACCAAAAAGATATAAACAAGCTAGAACGAGTTCAACGTAGAGTAACCAAAATGATACCTAGCCTAAAGAACAAACCATACGAAGAGCGTCTTAGAGAATTAAATCTATTTCCTTTAACCCAGCGCAGATTAAGAGGTGACTTAATTCAAGTATTCAAAATCATCAAGGGCATCGACAATATGAACTGTAGTAAGTACTTCACTATCGACCAATCTAATTACACGCGGGGAAACGGTTGCAAAATTATTGGTAAATCTTTTAACTCTCACGAATCTAAGAATTTCTTCTTCAATCGAGTTGTCAACTTGTGGAATGGGCTTCCCCGAAACGTTATAGACTGCATCACCGTTGATTCATTTAAGCTCCGCCTAGACAAATATCTCTCATCAAACCCGCGACTGACTGCGTTTGTAAATGAATAACTTTTTTTATCCCCCCCTCAGTTACTAACCCATCTGTCCTCTACTAACTTCCTAATCCTGCCACGGACATTAGTTCCAGGGCAGTAATTCCCTTTCCAATGTTCCCTTACCCACTCTAAACCACTGTTTGGACACTTGATCCTCAGTGTTTTGGAGGACAAGCAACCTAGAAGGGTCACTAGATCTGTTGTTGCTTGATTTCCTTTGTATTCCTTTGTACTACCCCCGACAGAGCTAGTGTTCAATCTCATGGGGATAGTTTAGTGCCAGTACCAAAAGACAGTTTACCACTTAGTATTTTAACCCTAGATTTGAAGAGTTCAGTGGACAGTGATCGTCCAATGGCAGAGCCAAGTGGGAGCTCCATGATTGAGGGTATTTCGGACTCCCAAGGGAGTGCAGGCCAAGGCCTGGGTGTTTGGTGGTATTCTCAACCTCTGGCTCAAACTACACAAACAGTGGCTGAGGTCCACCGGGACGCGGCGATCCCATCATCTATTCCTGACTTGTCTTGGCAACAAGATGGGACTCGGGCTTCGGCAGAATCCTCTCATGGTGAGCCGGATGACAAAGACGAGGTATCTATCATCTCAGACATGGAAGTGCAAGAGTCGGGTTCAGTTTTAGACGCCGCACAGGATCGTAATGATTCACCTTTGAGTTCATCATCGAATAAATTTGTCACAGCAGAGGAAATAGATGGGCTGCTGGTTAATGCTCTCACTAAATTTTTTGGCCAACAGCCGGAGACTCCTACAGTCGACCTGGGAGCTCCTATGACAAGTTCTAATGTCCGGCCTCTGATGACTTCTATTGCCTTGACTCAGATCCCTCACCCTCCCTCTATATCACCATCGGTGGTCACTAGGCCTGCTACGGCGACACTGACTACTTCTAATGTAAGGGTTATAATGGATGTCAATCCGCCCCCTTTAGATAAAGCACCTATGAAAAAGGTAGCTATGCCCTTACTGTACGGTCCGGATGAGTCATGGGTTCACTTGATCCCCACTAAACCAGAGGTCGCTCAACCTACCTTGTCAGGGGAACTTCCAGTGCCACGAGAGTGGGTAATACAAGGCAATAAATCTAAAAAATTACGGGCCTTGGATACTTTGGGAATGTACTAGATGTTAATGTTAAGGCCATTCCTAACTATTATCACCAGGACTATTTTGTTTATACTGCTAAACCTGCCCTACCCCCTGCCTCAGCTTCGAAACTGTTTTCTGACTGGTCCAAACAGGATGGTTTTAATGACATAAAGACACTGTCAGCTCTCACACCAGAACTCGATTTGCGAACTGTCACAGACTCAGCCGCTAATCCAGTGTTGAAGGTGGGGCAGTTGGGTCCGGGACCTTGGGTGGAATGGGAGACGGAGGCTCAGAACTTTGCGACCACCTTCACCTCAAAATCTTCCCACCAGATCCCTCAGGATAGTCATTCTTGGTTCTCTATGCCAGTGTGTTCTGCCGGCGGAGTCCCTTCGGCTTTGTTTGATTTCTTAGCTGCCCCCAAAATCAATTTATGTGAACTCAAGGACCCTTTCACTACCCCTACCCCAACTCCCCTAGACCGAGAATTTAGGCTACGGGGGAAAGCATTTAGACTTTTCTCACAGTACATTGTGACGCAACAGGTAGCTAAATCAATGCTCCGGTCCACTCAGGCAATCGCAGACGCGGATGCCAGAAGATCGGTTGAACTGTCTCGGCGACTGCTCCTTCAGGGTTTGTAGCCAAGAATGAGCACAGTGCACACATGTTTTCTGAGTTCACTGTGCCGGCGTTGAAAAGGGAAAAGGTGCACCATAATTTATGTCCAGTACAGGCTCTAACCAAATATTTGAGGGTAGCTCCTCTAAACCCACAGGGTGCTTTATGGGTAGCAAGTACGGGTAAGCGCTTGCTCAAACGTAGATTGGCTTCTCTTTTGGTCGAAGTCATTAAAGAGAGTAATCCTGGCGTTGTGGGTAGGGCCCACGATTTACGCAAGTGGGCAGCCTCTTTGCGTTTCCTTAATAATTTTTCTGTGGAAAATATTACGTCCACGCATTTGTGGGCCTCTAATCATACGTTTTTGACTCGATACCTGTCAGTAGCTCTAGACAAACCTTCCTTGCCATGTATAGCTTTAAGGCAGAGGGTCTAGGTGGCCCTTAAGTCACTTTTTGTTTTAATTTCAAGGAAAAGGGGGGGGGGGGTGCAGTCAGGGTAACATAGGACACCCTAGACCCCGCCGGAGTATAAGAGCTGTGATACTAGTTATGGGTATTGTTGATATGAAAATTTCTCTGTACTATTCAGTGCAGGATATTGTGCTAGTACAATGATAGTACAAACAACAGTGTTGTTATAGTAGTTTGGCTGTGAAAGTAATTTAGTTTAAGCATTGGATATATTTTGCAAGATATTTCCACGAGTATTATGGGGTTATATGTGCACATGTAAACTTATAAGTTTTTATTTTTCACCACTTATGTTGAGTGGGGTGCCTTTTTAACTTACAGATCTGTTCGCAGAGTCTCAAGAGTTAACCTTTTGTATCAAGCAGGCTTCTTTGAAGCACGCCCCTGCTTGACCCCCTTTTGTATATATGTGCTGCGCCATTAAATATATTTTTCAAAGTAAGAATACTATGTGGTTGTTTGATTATCTGCTTTTCTAGAGTTATGATATGATTACGAATGTCCCCCTCCAGTCTTAGAAATCAGGCATGTTCGTCAATGATGGAGGGGCCACTAATAAATTATAGGTTTGACTCCTGTAAGGAGATAAAGAAAACCTAATATTTAGTAGTGGCCCCGTAATCATTGACGACTGGGGCCCTCCCGACCATCCCCTTCCCATTCGTTGATGTATTAAGGATTTTGGTTTACTCGATATGTCAGTGAAGGAAGAATGATGCCTGAGTCAGCGTCTGGTCAAAGATCCACACAAGTACATCCACGATATTATGGAAAGCTTATTGAATAGTTATTCTTATTTTCTTTTTGTTTTTATTTTTTACGAAGTTTTTTCGTAGTGAGAACCCAATTCATAATGACTGAAGCCATGAGTGAGGTCGCGTGCGCTCATGATGAAGGCTCCTCAAATTTTAAATGCTCTGCGCGGTAGATTCAAACTACGGCGGATGAGTGTTTGAAAAGGGTACCTTATGTAATAGGCATGTTCGTCAATGATTACGGGGCCACTACTAAATATTAGGTTTTCTTTATCTCCTTACAGGAGTCAACCCTATAATATATATATACCGGTATATATATAATTGATTTGTGTTATTCTAAAATCTAGCGAATTTGGGGGTTGATCTGGCGGGTTTTGAGGTGGAATCTACCGGGATTTGAAATTTCGTGATGGCAACACTGATAGTGTGCCTTCCATGCTTCTCTGATTTCATTTTCTGCATACACAATCTTCCCATTATCGTTTCTAACACAAGTGTTCACCTATAATATCCCTATTGTAATTTTTAACTCGCCTAGCTAGGTTGAAGATCCCATTGGGATTGTTAGTGTTACACACTTGTTTGAGGACCAGGTCCTTAATGCCTTTTTTAGCATTGTAAATAACTCTTTTGGCAGTTTGTTTAGCTGCCTGGTATTCCTCCTTGCTGCCTCCCTTCTTCCATGCTTTGAAGCATCTCCTTTTCTCTTTCACAGCATGTTCTACCTCATCGTTCCACCACCAGGAGGTCTTATTCTTGGGGTGACCCTTTGTTTTCCCACAGACTTTGTCAGTGGCAGCACTAAGGCTATGCTTAAGAAAGTTCCATTGACTATTTACATCATTAGGCCTAACTTCCTTATTTCTATTCATTTCCTCCAGTTCACTATGAAACCTATCCTTAACTTCCTTGTTCTTCAGCAGCCACACTTTCCGTTTGGGTATGTATACCTTCTTGCGCTTAGGATCTCTGTATAAGCTCATGTCGCACACAAGTAGCTTATGCTGGGGGTTACATTCTTCGCTCGGTATGACCCTTACATCTCGAACCAGTTTCCATTCTTTCCTGTTAACCAAGAAGTAATCTATCTGGCTACTGGAGACCCCAGAGTTATATGTGATCAGATGGCTCTGTCTTTTCTTGAACTTTGTGTTACACACAACCATGTTGAGTGCAACGCAGGACTCCAATATATATTCGCCTTCCAGATTCCTCCTTCCGTAACTATTTCCTCCCCCTCGTATCCATCTGCAGATGCTCCCCCCCCCCCCCCCCACGATTGTTATTTCATTCTCCGAAAGGCCTGATATGACACTGACGGTGTCATTCCAGAAGTCCTCTTATATCTCTTTCTGTAGACCAGCCTGTGGGGCATATGCAGATATCACATTCATAATTCTTTCACTAACTTTCAACTTCAAACAATCAGCCTTTCACTAACTCTCCTAATCTGAAGCACACTTTCCGCCAGCTCTTCAGCCACCAGAACACCCACTCCTCCTTTCGCTTTATCAGTCTCCACCCCCATCCAGTAGATCCTATATCTTTTCTTTCTTCCGACAATCCACTGTATCCCATGCCTCTTCCAAAGTGTTTCCTGGGTACAGCAGACGTCCACTCGCCTCCTCTCACACATCTCAGCCACTTCATTTGCACGCAGATTCAACATTCCAACATTCACACTAGCAAGTCTGAGATTGTGGGGGCCATTTGTCCTTGTCCTGTGCGGTTTTGATTCATCGGACTTACGTTGATTCTTTTTAGGTTGTTTTTTTTTTTTTTTTATTCCAACTACTCCCTCTCGGGCATAGGCTGAGAGCCTGTACATTCCACCGCTCAACACGGTGAAGCCTGTGAGGTCTTGTTCCAGTCTGGGGAGTGAGACATGTGAAGCATCCATCATGGCTCGAAGCAGCTCCATCTCTGAAGCGGCTGGTTGCTTCACTCAAGTGCTTCACAGTCTCACCCTCCAGACTCAGACCCTCACTCTCAGAACGCCACCTATTGAGCAGTGAACTCACTAGGCATTGTCCCCCTGTAACATATTTTGAATAGGCCTATGGGAATATTCATACAGTGTTATTTAATCAGGGAACAATGAGGGTATTTTTTTGGCATTTAGGTGGGCTTTGTGGTAATGCACTGATACCTAGGTACAGCACAAATTCAATCCCAATAATATCTTTCCATTGACATATCGGGATTTGAACCCAGGTCCATTGGATTACCAATCCAGTGGCATGACCACTCCACCACACCTCATAATTGGGTACTTTGGCTGGCAAATGGGCATCACCCCCACCAGAACTCCGGTTCCAGTCTACCCTGGGACCATTCCCAGTACCTTCCCCCAAGAGATTACAAGGGGGTAGGATCCAGTGGCCTCGGTACGCCCCACCAGAACCAGCCGCAGGGACGCACCCCGTGCACGTACAAGGCACTACGACTGGCCTGGTATTTTTCGCCCAATGACAGGGCAGCCGACATTCTCCGAAAGGCCTGATATGACACTGACGGTGTCATTCCAGAAGTCCTCTTATATCTCTTTCTGTAGACCAGCCTGTGGGGCATATGCAGATATCACATTCATAATTCTTTCACTAACTTTCAACTTCAAACAATCAGCCTTTCACTAACTCTCCTAATCTGAAGCACACTTTCCGCCAGCTCTTCAGCCACCAGAACACCCACTCCTCCTTTCGCTTTATCAGTCTCCACCCCCATCCAGTAGATCCTATATCTTTTCTTTCTTCCGACAATCCACTGTATCCCATGCCTCTTCCAGAGTGTTTCCTGGGTACAGCAGACGTCCACTCGCCTCCTCTCACACATCTCAGCCACTTCATTTGCACGCAGATTCAACATTCCAACATTCACACTAGCAAGTCTGAGATTGTGGGGGCCATTTGTCCTTGTCCTGTGCGGTTTTGATTCATCGGACTTACGTTGATTCTTTTTAGGTTGTTTTTTTTTTTTTTATTCCAACTACTCCCTCTCGGGCATAGGCTGAGAGCCTGTACATTCCACCGCTCAACACGGTGAAGCCTGTGAGGTCTTGTTCCAGTCTGGGGAGTGAGACATGTGAAGCATCCATCATGGCTCGAAGCAGCTCCATCTCTGAAGCGGCTGGTTGCTTCACTCAAGTGCTTCACAGTCTCACCCTCCAGACTCAGACCCTCACTCTCAGAACGCCACCTATTGAGCAGTGAACTCACTAGGCATTGTCCCCCTGTAACATATTTTGAATAGGCCTATGGGAATATTCATACAGTGTTATTTAATCAGGGAACAATGAGGGTATTTTTTTGGCATTTAGGTGGGCTTTGTGGTAATGCACTGATACCTAGGTACAGCACAAATTCAATCCCAATAATATCTTTCCATTGACATATCGGGATTTGAACCCAGGTCCATTGGATTACCAATCCAGTGGCATGACCACTCCACCACACCTCATAATTGGGTACTTTGGCTGGCAAATGGGCATCACCCCCCCCCAGAACTCCGGTTCCAGTCTACCCTGGGACCATTCCCAGTACCTTCCCCCAAGAGATTACAAGGGGGTAGGATCCAGTGGCCTCGGTACGCCCCACCAGAACCAGCCGCAGGGACGCACCCCGTGCACGTACAAGGCACTACGACTGGCCTGGTATTTTTCGCCCAATGACAGGGCAGCCTCCTGGAGCGCTACCACCAGGTTCGGGCCCCTATACTATAAGGGCGGAAAGTGCCAGTCCGGGGAAACACTACGTACTGTACCCTCTGGATACAATTCGACCAGGTTGGGCCAAGGGCGCCAGATCCGGGTCCAGAGGGAGCGACACCCACCGCCAGTGTGCCGCCATTAGGCAACTTGGAGCAAGAACAATGAAGCCCTGTCACAGCACTGTCATATGGAGACAATGCCAGCGCCAATAACAAGGCTTCATTGTACTGTATAGTGATGGCTACTTGGTCCGCAAGTCTAACACCATCCCCCCTATTAGTCGCCTTGTACGACATGCAGTAGGATGCGTGAGGCATATTCTTTTTTTCCTACACCATAGGTTTGTTGACTTTCTTATTTATTGTTTATCTATGTGCTGGAAGGATATTAAATTTTTCAATTCCACCGCATTAGAAATTATTCATAGATTACAAAAAGTCCAAATAAGACATAGTTATGTTAATGTATAAGGGAGATAGATAGATAGAGTTGCTACCGGCGAGCGATCGATAACATACTGTACTAACATAACGGTATATGAGACTGACTTAAGTTTATGAAGAACAAAGGAGACATTTTTATTGACTCTTTTTCATTTAATTATTTGTGGGTTGGAAGGATAATATTGTTTTCAATTCCATCATATTAGAAATGATTCATAGATTTTATTTTATAATGTAAAACTTGCAAAATAAACAAACCAAAACGTATACGAACACAGTAAAAAGACAAAACAACTAATCAACTAAACAACTCCTCAATTCAATGGCATTCAAATCAGTTGAACTGAAAAGGTACTTGCTGGATCTTGATACCTATGGTGGCACAGACCCGGATGGGTTTTTCCCTCTCTTTTTTAAAAAGGTTGCAGTGGTCTTGGCACCTAAATTGGCTGTGGTGTTTAGGTTGCTTTTGAAATCAGGTAGTTTTCCTCTTTGCTGGCGTAAGGCTATTATCACTCCTATTCCAAAGGGAAATACTGCCTCATCATCTCCTAATGACTATCACCCTATCTCCATTACACCTATCCTATCCAAGCTCTATGAGAGGCTTTTGTCCAGACGCCTTTCCTCATATTGTAGTCATAATTTGATACCAAACTCACAGTTTGGTTTTTGTAAGGGACTGGGTACATGTGATGCACTTCTGACACTCACCCATGACTTGCAATCTTCATTGGACCAGGGACATGAGTCTCGCGTCGTGGCTATTGACTTTAGTTCTGCTTTTGATTTAGTCAACCATAAAGCACTTCTGTTTAAGTTACAGCTCATTGGTATTGGTGGCAATTTTTAAGGATCTTTGAAGATTTTTTGACGAAAAGATCTCAGTCTGTGGTCATTGATGGGTGTCATTCCCCTTCTGTTACTGTTGTTTCTGGTGTTCCACAAGGCAGTGTCCTTGGGCCTTTGCTTTTTATTATTTTTACTGCTGACCTGTGTTCCGAGCTTGAAAATAAACTAATCTCCTATGCTGATGATACAACTTTATATGCGTCAATTGCATCACCAATAGATCGACACGTAATTGCTACTGCTCTGAATAGGGATTTAGCCAAAATTACATCATGTTGTGAACTTTGGGGCATGAAACTTAATGCTAGTAAAACACACTCCATTATCATCAGCAGATCTCGTACCTTGGATCCTCTCCATCCTTATCTACAAGTTTCTGGAGAGCAAATTGAGAATGTGGATACTCTGCGTTTGTTAGGAGTTACTCTTGATCCCAAACTTACTTTTGAAAAGCATATTCGTTCTTTCTCCTCTTCCATTTCCCAAAAAATTGGTCTGCTTCGCAAGGTTTATAAAACATTTGCTTGTGACGCCACAGTTATCAAGTCTTTTTATGCTTTTATTTTGCCACATTTCGAGTACTGCTCACCTGTCTGGTTGTCAGCAGCTGACTGCCATCTCAAGTTGCTTGACAGGTCGCTAAATTCCATCAGTTTTATTCTACCTCATTTGTCTCTTGATCTGTGTCATCGACGTAAAGTTGGTGCCCTTAGTCTTTTATTTAAAGTTTTTAACAACCATCAGCATCCCTTACATGGGGTTCTGCCTGGGCCCTATGTCCGGGCTCGTGCAACTAGATTCACAACCAATCTTAATGATCTTGCCATGAGCCGTGTTAATTTTTCTACTACACAGTTTTCACGGTGTTTTGTGCCGGCCATTGGTGACTTGTGGAATAAGTTGCCAAATGAGATAGTCAATTCAGCTAATATCTCCATTTTTAAGTCTAGAGTTAATGCTTTTTTGCAGCATTAATTCTAATTTTTAAACTTATTTTATTCTATTTTATTGTATTATATTTATGCTTGATATCCTCCACTGCATAATATGTTATCTGTGTTTAATATGTGTATATGTACAGTACAGTATACAGTATATGTTTTTATTTTTTCCTAAGTTGCCGTAGTCTCTCTCCAGTGCCTCCGGGTGTTTTGTGTGGATTGATCTTGATGGTGTTTCTGCACCCTGGTTGGAGACTTCGGCATCTCATATAATAATAATAATAATAATAATAATAATCAAAATCGCTATGTGGAAACAACACATTAAGTAAAATAAATAATTTATAAATAAAAGAACACAATCCACCACATAGGGTGTACATTACTACATGAGCAAGTTAATCTGTTTCCCAAGCAAACTAATCGCACACATAACAACGCACTATCGTCACGTTCAAGGAATTAGTCAATTTGGGAAGTCGGGGACGTTCTGGTAAATTTTACTAAACGCTGCATGAATAAAGAAACTATAATTAGTGTCAAAATTTTCTATTAAAATCAAATTTGCAACTTGACAAGACATTAACAATAGTAAATAATACAAATGGCTATCACTAACGATAGTGCTATCGGGCAGGTACCTGTAAGCATAGCATGCTTCAAGTGACCCCTAACAATTACTACCCTACTAATAACCTACATTTATTGTACAAATAAACTAAGGAAATCGCAAAAGCAAGCAATTGATACTACCGACAATGAATAGATACAATAAATAACAATATTTGAAAATATGAAGAAGGCACAATAGATTTAAACAAAAGAGTACTCTTTTAACAAGAACAATTAAATATACAAATTAATAATAACAATAGAAAAATAGTATACAGTAGTATACAGTAGGGTAGTGATTGAGAGAGTGAGAGTAAGAATGGAGAAATGAATAGGCGACGGGCAGGGAGGTTTTAGGAAGGGAAGAGGATGTGTAGATCAGATTTTTACCCTGAATTGTGTTGTGGAGAAATATCTGGAGAAGAAACAAAAGGTGTATGATGCCTTTATGGACTTGGAGAAGGCCTATGACAGAGTGGATAGAGAAGGTTTGTGGAAAGTACTTAGAATATACGGAGTAGAGGGCAAGTTGCTGAAAGCAGTGAAGAGCATGTATGAGGGTGCAAAGGCGGCAGTACGTGTGGAGAGTGAGCAGAGCGAGTTCTTTGACCTGAATGTTGGTTTGAAACAGGGGTGTGTGATGTCCCCTTGGTTGTTTACTGTATATATGGATGGAGTCATGAAAGAAATACTATCAAGAGCAGTGGATGTTGGTGTATCGCTGAAAAGGGAGGGAATTGAGTAGAAGCTACCTACAGTATACTGCTGTTTGCGGATGATACAGTTCTGATGAGTGATAATGAATGGGAGTTGCAGGGTCTGGTAAATGAGTTTGGAACAGTGTGCAAAAAATGGAATTTGAAGGTAAATGCGGGGAAGAGCAAGGTTATGGTCTTCGAAAGGGGTGAAGTCACAGAGTGTGAGGTGAAGCTGAACGGTCAGGCTATGGAGATCGTCAACTCTTTTAAGTATCTGGGCAGTGTGTTGAGTATAGATGGGACTATGGATGAAGAAGTTCGGGAGAGGGTACAACAGGGGCGGGTGCCCAACCCCGAAAGGAGTTGAAATAGGGGAGCTATCCCCCGCCAAAGGCGGCTTTCTAGGGCCTTTCCTAGCTGATGCTGAGAGGATTGGGTTCTAGTCATGTGGTGATGGGCTGGTCTATCCGAGTGAGAACTGAGCGATCTCTGCCATACCCATAGCTTACTCTGACTGTTCCTTTTACTTATATATCTTCTAGATCTCAAGTGGCGGCGTCTTTTCCGTGAATTGACCTCCCTACTGCCAACCTAGAAGTTGGCAGAATGGGAGCCAAAGTGTCACATTTTTCCCTTACCCCTCAACTTTCCCTTCATAATTGCTGAGGGGCACAGGGCCTTGGGTGGGCCTTTGGTTTCCCGGGCGCTTCCGCACCCTCCTCAGCTCCCTGCCTTGGAGTGGCTTCGGTCACCCGGGCTTTGTTAGTGGTAAGCAGGGAGGATTTTGTGGGGGCGCTCGTTTATGGCCTTGGCCTTGCTAGAGACCTTGGGGCTGTTCGGCCAGACAGCCTGGGGAACAACAACAACAGGGGAAGAAGGTTGTAGGAACGCTAAAAGCAGTAACAAGAAATAGGGTGGTTAGTATGGAAGTGAAGAAGTCCTTGCATAACAGTGTGGTAATCCCGACACTAACTTACGGAAGCGAAGCATGGACGTTGGTTGAGAGACTCAGACCAAGAGTGAGAGCAGTGGAAATTAATTACTTAAGGAGTGCGTACGGAGTTACATGGAGGGATAGACAGACTAATGAGGAAGTAAGAAGGAGGTGTGGTGTGGAGGTAGATGTGCCGGAAAGTGTGAAAAGGAACAACTTGAGATGGTTCGGCCATATGGAACGTATGGAAAGCGAGATAATGGAGGGATAGACAGACTAATGAGGAAGTAAGAAGGAGGTGTGGTGTGGAGGTAGATGTGCTGGAAAGTGTGAAAAGGAACAACTTGAGATGGTTCGGCCATATGGAACGTATGGAAAGCGAGAGAATGACTAAGAGGGTGTACGAGAGCGAGGTGGAGGGACAGAGAGGGAGAGGTAGACCGAATGAGAGGTGGAAGGATGGAGTGAGGAAGTACATGAACGAAGGCGGTGCTGGTTGGGGGGAGGGGCGTCGACTGACTGGGGACAGAGGTGCATGGGGGCGGTTCGTTCGTGGTCACCCCTTCGGGGATCACGGCATCAGGCAATAGATAGATAGAATAGAAAAAGATAAACATTAATACATACAGACAAAAAGTAAGCAGAGGTTATAATAGAAACTTCAAGTTAATAATGCTTGATTAAAATTATTGATATCAAATTTTAAAATACAGTCACAATAATTGACTTTAAAAAGATTAAATTTATGCACCAATTTACTTGCAACAAAACCTCTGTCTACTAAGAGTCTGTATAGTAACCTAGCTCTATTATTAAAAAAATACCAAATAAGACAGTTATATTTATGTATAAGGGAGATAGATGCATTAAATAGATAGACAGGGGAGTGTACTTGATTTGATTTTTAGCAATGAGGAGGATATAGTAGAACATGTTAATGTGGATAGCCCTATAGGTCGTAGTGACCATGCCTGTATAAGTTTTAGTTGCAATATTAAAACAGAGAGGGATAATAGAAGCAATAAAAAAAATATACATGTATGATAGAGCAAATTATGAGCTGCTGAGAAGGTGTTTGGACATTGACTGGGGGGATTACTTGAACGGTGAAGACGCTGAAGGAATGTGGAGGAAGATTAGAGTCAAACTGGAGAATGCTATATCCAAATGTGTACCAGTAAGGGAATATAAGGATAAAACAAAATTGAGGAAAAGAACGAACCCAGAATTACCAATGAAAAGAAAGCTTTGGATATTGATTAGAAGAAAGAAACGATTGTGGGAAAGATTAAAATTGTTAAAAAAGAACAGGGGGTCTAGTATAGAAGCTAAAGAAGTGGATTTGGAACGTAGACAAATAAACAAAAAAATAAGGTGGGAGACCAGGAGGGGGGTGAAGGAGAGGGAGAGAGAGATTGCAAAAAACGTGAAGGATAATCCAAAAATATTCTGGAAGTACATTCAGGAAAAGTTAACAAGAAGAGTAGGTATCCCAGAACTAATAGGAGAATTGGATGGTAGGAATAGAGCAGAAACTGATAAGGAGAAAGCAGAGGTGCTGGGGAAATACTTTGGGGAGGTACTAACAGTGGAGTCGGATGATGCAGTGCCTACTATTCCCATCAAACAGGCACCGGCACTAGAACTAATAGAGTTTTCCCATGCTAGAATAAGAAGGGCTATAGAAAAAATGAACAGAAGTAAGTCCCCGGGACCGGATGGGATACATCCAAGAATCATAAAGGAAGGAGGTGAGATGTTAGTAGAGCCATTAATAATGTTATTTGAGGTATCTTTTAATACAGAAATAGGGGAGCTATCCCCCCGCCAAAGGCGGCTTTCTAGGGCCTTTCCTAGCTGATGCTGAGAGGATTGGGTTCTAGTCATGTGGTGATGGGCTGGTCTATCAGAGTGAGAACTGAGCGATCTCTGCCATACCCATAGCTTACTCTGACTGTTCCTTTAACTTATATATTTTCTAGATCTCAAGTGACGGCGTCTTTTCCGTGGATTGACCTCCCAATCTACCAAGATTGGAAGCCAAAGCTTCACATTTTTCCCTTGCCCCTCAACTTTCTCTTCATAATTGCTGAGGGGCACAGGGCCCTGGGTGGGGCTTTGGTTTCCCGGGCGTTTCCGCGCCCTCCTCAGCTCCCCGCCATGGAGTGGCTTCGGTCACCCAGGCTTTATTGTGGTCGGCGGGGAGGGTTCTGTGGGGGCGCTCGGTTATGGCCTTGGAATTGCTCGGGGCCTTGGGGCTGTTCGGCCAGGCAGCTTGGGGAACAACAACAACAACAACAGGACAAATCCCAATGGACTGGAGAGAGGCGAACATAACAGCTATTTTTAAGAAGGGAAAGAGAAATGACCCAGGAAATTATAGACCAGTCAGTTTGACAAGTGTTGTGTGTAAACTAATGGAAACGGTAATTAGAGAAGGAATAATGGAGCATATGAAATCAAACTAACTTTTCAGTGGGAGACAGTTCGGATTCTTGCCGGGGAGGTCGACAGTACTACAGCTAATTAAGGTGGTAGATGATTGGATGCAAATTCTGGAGGATGGTGATGTTATAGACGTGGTATATTGCGATTTTATGAAGGCCTTCGATAAGGTCCCACATAAAAGATTAATAGAGAAAGTTAGAAGCTATAATATAGGGGAGAAATGTGTGAAATAGATAGAAGCCTTCCTGAAAGATCGAAGACTGAGGGTACTGGTGAATGGAATAGGCTCGGGGTGGAGGGAAATTACAAGTGGGGTACCTCAGGGATCTGTGTTGGGACCACTACTGTTCGTTATATTTATCAACGACTTACCTGTAGTTATAACTAATGGAAGTGAGATATACCTGTATGCGGCTGACACTAAGCTGTATAGAAGAGTGAGGAGTAAGGAAGATGTGGGTTTGCTTCAAGGAGATGTGGAGGGCATGAAGGGATGGTCTGATCATTGGTTAATGCCTTTTCATCCAAAAAATGCAAGTACATGCGGATTGGGATAAGCAAGATAGACAAGGTAGGATACAGTATGTATGAAGCGATGGAGGAAGTTAATGCAGAAAAGGATATAGGAGTAGTGATGGACAATAAGTTAAATTTCTCAGAACATTTAGCGGAAAAGATAAACAAAGCCAATAGAATTGTAGGGCTGATAAGGAGGACATTTGTGGCACTTGATGAAGAAATATTCAGGAATCTCTATACAGCGCTGGTTAGGCCGCACCTGGAATATGCGAACCAGGTGTGGGCTCCATATATGGTAAAGGATATAGAAGCAGTGGAGAAAGTGCAGAGGAGAGCTAGCAAGCTAGTACCAACGTTGAAGAACGCGGGCTATGAGCAGAGGTTGAGGACACTGGGGCTTCCGACACTGGCATATAGGAGAAAGAGAGGGGATATTATAGACTTTTAAGATAGTGTCAGGAATGTATGATGAGGATGTGTGTGAAGGTATCTTCTTGATGCGGGAAGGAACAAGAACGAGAAGACACTCCAAGAAAATTTACAAAGAAAGAAATAGGCTTGAAAAGGAAAAGAACTCATTTTGTGATAGAGTGGTAAATGAGTGGAACGCACTGCCCCAGTATGTAGTCGATTCCGAATCAATATTGAAGTTTGAAAGTAATCTAGATAAAGCATGGGGAAGACAAGATTTGAAGTTTGATTATAAAGCAAAAATACAGAATAGTAAAAATGTTGCGTCTGCTATCGCCGCCGCCAACACCGTGAACGACCGCAGCAGTGCAAGTACTGGTACTCAGCTGGATACACAGGCCTAGTTTGCCTTTTTCCAGAGGATCTACTGTAAGAAACTGTAAGACAGACAGACATTTGATGCATAAATAACATTCTTAATCATTTATATATACCTTAGGCTTGGGACACCACCCGTATATGATCCCGACTTTTCCCGTGTTGTGGCCGACTTTGGAACTGTTGAGGTTACCGTGTCCAAACGAAACAGTGTATAAAAAACGTGTGTATATCGAGACCTGACTGTATTTGGAAGTACAGTAATATACATACATACATACAGTACATACATACAAGCTTAATTGTATTTAGTCACGTTACATTAACACACAGTATAGGTAATATAAATATGCAGGAATAATAGAGTTACACGTGTACATACCGTAGGTAATCAGTCAGATGAAAACACATATGCGAGTGTAACGTCTAACGTGAAGACTTCTGGCATAAGGCGAATTGACTTGAAACAGCCTTTACTAGTGTGGGGCGGTGAGCGCTTATCAAGGGGATTAACGGAAGGGTCACACAGGTAAGATAAATAAAAGGTAGTGCGTTCGACCCTAGGTCAAAGGGACTGCTTTGGTATGAATTTATAATTCAAAATAGTGCGACTATTAGACACTAGTGAATGTTAAATACAGTATATACAAAGGAGCTTATCGACAAGGTAGTTTAAGTTGGAATTTACTTATCTAAGCGGTTTTTGTGAAAGACTCAACCCACGGATACGAAAAGTAGATTTAGACCGGGTATGAGATCGATACACACAAGTATATAGAATTCAAATTCAAATTTAGATCAATGAATCACTATAACAGGTTTGGAATGAATGCAAGTTAATATAAAAATTAGGAAAATACACTCAATTAGAATGCGACTGGAAATCACAGTAAATTAGAATTTGAAAGAACTCAGAATACAAAAGGGCATACACGACGAAGTTGTACTAGGTTAACCCTTCCAGCCCGGGTGTCATTTTAAAATTACACCACGAAAAAAGGGCAGGTGCCCGGGTGTCCTTTTAAAATCCCTGTGCTTGAAAGCGTGCTTCAAAATTCGCGCGGCCAAATTTTGCATTGCAGGAGCGACCGCAGCGCCACCAAGCCTCAACTACTAGTGTTATCAGTTCGTACGTGGCCGCCATAGCGAGTTATACTGAAAAAAAAATTTCCGACATGTCCGAATCGCTGCAACCTCCCGCGGGCCCCACTGCTACCCCGCTCGCAACTTCAACGCCTGTTGCAACCGAGAAGAAAGCTCAACGAAAGAAAGTTAAGCGTTTGTTGAGTGATAGCGCTATACAGCGACAACTTTTTGATAGTGAAGAGAGCAGTGGCGAAAGCTTGGTGGACAAAGAACAATTTATAAGTGCAAGCGAAGATGACGATTTCGTTGGCTTTGGAGACGACGATAATGTCGATTTATTTGAGGGGGGAGACAGTAGTGATGATCCTGATGTGGAAGTGTTTCAGGAAGGTGCCATTGAGCTTCCAAGTGTGCTAGAACCTAGGCCGACCCCCTCGCCATCTTCGCTATGTCAGCCTAGGCCTAGACCTAGCCCAGGACCTTCCCCTTTGCCTGCCCGTACGCCCTTGAAAGTGGGCAAATATTTCTATAAACAATCGTTGGTGAAAAGTACAGCTAAAAAAGCACGCAGGGCAGCCGCAGAAAAGAATAGGGAAGCTGAAAACAGTGATAATGACGCCGACCCTGGTCTAGCAACCACCCGCATTCCATTGTCCCGACGCCTTGACCGCAGACGCGGATGCCAGAAGATCGGTTGAACTGTCTCGGCGACTGCTCCTTCAGTCGTCAATTCAGTCATTGGGTGACATACGCACAGCCTTGCTTGAGGCGGTGCGAGCTCGACAAGATCTCAGGATGTCCTTGGTACGGAAGCTTCCTGATCGTATTGCGAATCAGGTGGTCATGTCACCAGTGCTCACTCCCTCTTTAATGTCCCCTGAGGTGTGGAGAACAGTTTTTAATATGGCTCAGGCCTTTAAACATAGTCCCGCCCCTTCTAAGAAACCTGCCTTTAACTTCCCCAAACCCAAGCCAGTCGCAAAAGCACAGCCGGGGGGATCTAAGCCCTTTCATCTACCTAAGTCCTCCTCCCCTCAAGGTCAGTACAGGTATAGACAGGGTAAGTTTACAGGTCAGAAAGGACGAGGCTATAATAAACCAGGTCAGGGCCCGTCTTCTGCCAACGCCAGCCAGCCGGCGAAGCGTCCCCCACCACCACCTACACCACCATCAAAAAACTAATGTCTCTCTCATTCCCGGGGCCGGTCTCAAGGCGAGTGGATCCGAGGGTAGTACAGCCGGCGAACCCTTGTCTGCTAACTGGGTCGTTCCGAACGTGTCACCAAGCATGGCCGTTAAACACTTGGGCAAGGATGGTGGCACGCAAAGGCATCACTTGGCAGTGGCTCCGGCGACCTCGCTTACGTCAGCCGACAACGGCGAATCAAGTTTCTTAGAGGTGGAGTCACTGGTCAAGGAAATGATTGCCAAGAATGTCATCATCCCGGTCCCAAAAAATTACCCAGTCTTCACATCCAAGCTATTTTTGGTTCCCAAAAGGGACAGTGTTCAGATGAGACGCGTCGTAGACCTGTCGTATCTGAACCTTCATATTCACAACGAGTCATTCAGGATGTTAACAGTGCACCAAATCAGGCTAACACTTCCGCCGGGAGGTTGGATGTGTTCCTTAGACCTGACAGACGCTTATTGGCACGTCTCGGTAAACAAAAGATTTCATAGATTTCTGGCCTTACGGATCAGGGATCAAACTTATGTTTTTCAAAGGATGCCATTCGGTTTGAACTTGGCACCTCGCTTATTCACGAAATTAGTCCGGCAAGCACTGATGCCATTGTTAAAACAAGGGATCAGGATTTTGTGGTACCTAGACGACTGGCTAGTGGTGGCAGAGACGGAGCAAGTATGCATAAATCATGTCAACATAACATTAAAACATGTCAAATCTCTAGGGTTCAAGGTAAATCCGGTAAAGTCAAACCTTGTTCCCTCACGAGTAGTTCAGTGGATAGGGCTGGTTTGGGACACAGCTGCTCTCACTCTGAGTCAGAGTGTGGACAATCGGAACAGATTTCGCAGGAAACTGTTCATGTTCCTTCACAGTCTGACTACGACACGGAGAATCTGGGAGTCTCTGGTCGGCTCTCTCAACTGGATTCAACTAACTGTAATGTTGGGCCGGTTGAAAGTAAAGTGTTTAATATTGGAGGGCAACAAATGTTTTCCACTATTGCCGGCGGAAAAATTATGGCCCGTACCAAAATTAATCCACAACTTACTAGCGGTCTGGGCGAAGAGGGAAATGTTGCACTCAGTAATGTCATGGACCTCTCCTCCGCCGACGGTATGGGTAGACACGGATGCGTCAGGAACGATAGGTTGGGGTTTTCAGTCAAACCAAGGGCACCCGGGTCAAGGGCTTTGGTCCCATTTAAAAAATCTCCCACATCAATGTCAAAGAATTACTAGTCCCCTTATATTTCCTTCAGGCTCACGGCTCTACTTTACGGGGCAAGTCGGTGGCCTTCAGAATGGACAATCTGAATGTGGTTCACTGTATTCAGAAACAAGGGTCAACGAGATCTCGGACGTTGCTAAACATGTCAGAAGAGATTTTTATTCTAGCCAACAGGCTGGACATTCATCTTCACGCATCTTATCTCCCAGGCGTAGCAAACGTCTGGGCAGACGCTCTGTCTCGGAGACAGAGCACAACAGTAGAATGGGCGCTCAAGCAACCCATTTTCAACCAAATGATTGCAGAGCTTTACCATCCACAAGTGGATCTGTTCGCGTCCGAGGAGACTCACAAACTCCCACTGTACCTCACCCGCCGGACGATAACGCCGGCAGGGGGGCCAGACGCCCTGGTGACAGACTGGAACAGGTGGAGTTCCATCTATCTGTTTCCGCCGCCAGACGCGTCTCTAATGTGCCATGTAGTAAACAAACTACGAGATTATCGGGGCTTAGTCTCGATAATCGCGCCCCTGTGGCCGGCGCAGTTGTGGTACCAGCAATTGAAAACGTGGTGCCCGCACCCGGTGTCGCTCCCGGTCGGGGTTTTCCACTTAGACACGATTGGCAACCTAGCGACCTCGCTGACTTTTGCATTATGGACATTCAGGAGGCCAAGTGGCTAGCACCATATGGTAGAGATGTGACCAATAAATTATTGAATCAATATACTCAGTCTACAAAACGACAGTATCAATCACATTGGCAAGCCTTTACTTCTTCGATCCTTAGAACAGAACAAACTGTGCCCTCGGTGGCGTTAGTTTTTAATTATTTAAATTATCTATTTGAACAGAAACGTTTATCTGTGGTAACGTTAAAAAATCACTTAACAGCGATTAGAATACCATTTTGGGACCTTACCGGTCTCTCCATACCAGTTGCGGAGAAAACAGGTTTTATGAGGGCATGTTTTAAACTCCGCCCACCTCCCCGTCAGCTCATGCCTACTTGGTCTCTGGACAAAGCATTGTCATTACTTCACTCCCGTCTGTACCAAAATACTGCAGATTTTACATTACTCTTAAAAAAGGCTGTATTCCTTTTGGCTTTGGCCACCGGGAACAGAGTGTCTGAGCTGGCGGCGATGAGCCTCAGGTTTGGTAGGCTTAATGAATGTATTCACATTGCACCTTCCCCAGGGTTTGTAGCCAAGAATGAGCACAGTGCACACATGTTTTCTGAGTTCACTGTGCCGGCGTTGAAAAGGGAAAAGGTGCACCATAATTTATGTCCAGTACAGGCTCTAACCAAATATTTGAGGGTAGCTCCTCTAAACCCCCAGGGTGCTTTATGGGTAGCAAGTACGGGTAAGCGCTTGCTCAAACGTAGATTGGCTTCTCTTTTGGTCGAAGTCATTAAAGAGAGTAATCCTGGCGTTGTGGGTAGGGCCCACGATTTACGCAAGTGGGCAGCCTCTTTGCGTTTCCTTAAGAATTTGTCTGTGGAAGATATTACGTCCACGCATTTGTGGGCCTCTAATCATACGTTTTTGACTCGATACCTGTCAGTAGCTCTAGACAAACCTTCCTTGCCATGTATAGCTTTAAGGCAGAGGGTCTAGGTGGCCCTTAAGTCACTTTTTGTTTTAATTTCAAGGAAAAAGGGGGGGGGGGGGTGCAGTCAGGGTAACATAGGACACCCTAGACCCCGCCGGAGTATAAGAGCTGTGATACTAGTTATGGGTATTGTTGATATGAAAATTTCTCTGTACTATTCAGTGCAGGAAATTGTGCTAGTACAATGATAGTACAAACAACAGTGTTGTTATAGTAGTTTGGCTGTGAAAGTAATTTAGTTTAAGCATTGGATATATTTTGCAAGATATTTCCACGAGTATTATGGGGTTATATGTGCACATGTAAACTTATAAGTTTTTATTTTTCACCACTTATGTTGAGTGGGGTGCCTTTTTAACTTACAGATCTGTTCGCAGAGTCTCAAGAGTTAACCTTTTGTATCAAGCAGGCTTCTTTGAAGCACGCCCCTGCTTGACCCCCTTTTGTATATATGTGCTGCGCCATTAAATATATTTTTCAAAGTAAGAATACTATGTGGTTGTTTGATTATCTCCTTTTCTAGAGTTATGATATGATTACGAATGTTCCCCTCCAGTCTTAGAAATCAGGCTTGTTCGTCAATGATGGAGGGGCCACTAATAAATTATAGGTTTGACTCCTGTAAGGAGATAAAGAAAACCTAATATTTAGTAGTGGCCCCGTAATCATTGACGACTGGGGCCCTCCCGACCATCCCCTTCCCATTCGTTGATGTATTAAGGATTTTGGTTTACTTGATATGTCAGTGAAGGAAGAATGACGCCTGAGTCAGCGTCTGGTCAAAGATCCACACAAGTACATCCACGATATTATGGAAAGCTTATTGAATAGTTATTCTTATTTTCTTTTTGTTTTTATTTTTTACGAAGTTTTTTCGTAGTGAGAACCCAATTCATAATGACTGAAGCCATGAGTGAGGTCGCGTGCGCTCATGATGAAGGCTCCTCAAATTTTAAATGCTCTGCGCGGTAGATTCAAACTACGGCGGATGAGTGTTTGAAAAGGGTGCCTTATGTAATAGGCATGTTCGTCAATGATTACGGGGCCACTACTAAATATTAGGTTTTCTTTATCTCCTTACAGGAGTCAAACCTATAATATATATATACCGGTATATATATAATTGATTTGTGTTATTCTAAAATCTAGCGAATTTGGGGGTTGATCTGGCGGGTTTTGAGGTGGAATCTAGCGGGATTTGAAATTTCGTGATGGCAACACTGATAGTGTGCCTTCCATGCTTCTCTGATTTCATTTTCTGCATACACATCTTCCCATTATCGTTTCTAACACAAGTGTTCACCTATAATATCCCTATTGTAATTTTTAACTCGCCTAGCTAGGTTGAAGATCCCATTGGGATTGTTAGTGTTACACACTTGTTTGAGGACCAGGTCCTTAATGCCTTTTTTAGCATTGTAAATAACTCTTTTGGCAGTTCGTTTAGCTGCCTGGTATTCCTCCTTGCTGCCTCCCTTCTTCCATGCTTTGAAGCATCTCCTTTTCTCTTTCACAGCATGTTCTACCTCATCGTTCCACCACCAGGTCTTATTCTTGGGGTGACCCTTTGTTTTCCCACAGACTTTGTCAGTGGCAGCACTAAGGCTATGCTTAAGAAAGTTCCATTGACTATTTACATCGTTAGGCCTAACTTCCTTATTTCTATTCATTTCCTCCAGTTCACTATGAAACCTATCCTTAACTTCCTTGTTCTTCAGCAGCCACACTTTCCTTTTGGGTATGTATACCTTCTTGCGCTTAGGATCTCTGTATAAGCTCATGTCGCACACAAGTAGCTTATGCTGGGGGTTACATTCTTCGCTCGGTATGACCCTTACATCTCGAACCAGTTTCCAGTCTCCTGTTAACCAAGAAGTAATCTATCTGGCTACTGGAGACCCCAGAGTTATATGTGATCAGATGGCTCTGTCTTTTCTTGAACTTTGTGTTACACACAACCATGTTGAGTGCAACGCAGGACTCCAATATATATTCGCCTTCCAGATTCCTCCTTCCGTAACTATTTCCTCCCCCTCGTATCCATCTGCAGATGCTCCCCCCCCCCCCCACGATTGTTATTTCATTCTCCGAAAGACCTGATATGACACTGACGGTGTCATTCCAGAAGTCCTCTTATATCTCTTTCTGTAGACCAGCCTGTGGGGCATATGCAGATATCACATTCATAATTCTTTCACTAACTTTCAACTTCAAACAATCAGCCTTTCACTAACTCTCCTAATCTGAAGCACACTTTCCGCCAGCTCTTCAGCCACCAGAACACCCACTCCTCCTTTCGCTTTATCAGTCTCCACCCCCATCCAGTAGATCCTATATCTTTTCTTTCTTCCGACAATCCACTGTATCCCATGCCTCTTCCAGAGTGTTTCCTGGGTACAGCAGACGTCCACTCGCCTCCTCTCACACATCTCAGCCACTTCATTTGCACGCAGATTCAACATTCCAACATTCACACTAGCAAGTCTGAGATTGTGGGGGCCATTTGTCCTTGTCCTGTGCGGTTTTGATTCATCGGACTTACGTTGATTCTTTTTAGGTTGTTTTTTTTTTTTTTTATTCCAACTACTCCCTCTCGGGCATAGGCTGAGAGCCTGTACATTCCACCGCTCAACACGGTGAAGCCTGTGAGGTCTTGTTCCAGTCTGGGGAGTGAGACATGTGAAGCATCCATCATGGCTCGAAGCAGCTCCATCTCTGAAGCGGCTGGTTGCTTCACTCAAGTGCTTCACAGTCTCACCCTCCAGACTCAGACCCTCACTCTCAGAACGCCACCTATTGAGCAGTGAACTCACTAGGCATTGTCCCCCTGTAACATATTTTGAATAAGCCTATGGGAATATTCATACAGTGTTATTTAATCAGGGAACAATGAGGGTATTTTTTTGGCATTTCGGTGGGCTTTGTGGTAATGCACTGATACCTAGGTACAGCACAAATTCAATCCCAATAATATCTTTCCATTGACATATCGGGATTTGAACCCAGGTCCATTGGATTACCAATCCAGTGGCATGACCACTCCACCACACCTCATAATTGGGTACTTTGGCTGGCAAATGGGCATCACCCCCCCCCCCAGAACTCCGGTTCCAGTCTACCCTGGGACCATTCCCAGTACCTTTCCCCAAGAGATTACAAGGGGGTAGGATCCAGTGGCCTCGGTACGCCCCACCAGAACCAGCCGCAGGGACGCACCCCGTGCACGTACAAGGCACTACGACTGGCCTGGTATTTTTCGCCCAATGACAGGGCAGCCTCCTGGAGCGCTACCACCAGGTTCGGGCCCCTATACTATAAGGGCGGAAAGTGCCAGTCCGGGGAAACACTACGTACTGTACCCTCTGGATACAATTCGACCAGGTTGGGCCCAGGGCGCCAGATCCGGGTCCAGAGGGACCGACACCCACCGCCAGTGTGCCGCCATTAGGCAACTTGGAGCAAGAACAATGAAGCCCTGTCACAGCACTGTCATATGGAGACAATGCCAGCGCCAATAACAAGGCTTCATTGTATAGTGATGGCTACTTGGTACGCAAGTCTAACACCATCCCCCCTATTAGTCGCCTTGTACGACATGCAGTAGGATGCGTGAGGCATATTCTTTTTTTCCTACACCATAGGTTTGTTGACTTTCTTATTTATTGTTTATCTATGTGCTGGAAGGATATTAAATTTTTCAATTCCACCGCATTCGAAATTATTCATAGATTACAAAAAGTCCAAATAAGACATAGTTATGTTAATGTATAAGGGAGATAGATCACTGCATTAGAGATAGATAGATAGAGTTGCTACCGGCGAGCGATCGATAACATACTGTACTAACATACCGGTATATGAGACTGACTTAAGTTTATGGAGAACAAAGGAGACATTTTTATTGACTCTTTTTCATTTAATTATTTGTGGGTTGGAAGGATAATGTTTTCAATTCCATCATATTAGAAATGATTCATAGATTTTATTTTATAATGTAAAATTTGCAAAATAAACAAACCAAAACGTATACGAACACAGTAAAAAGACAAAACAACTAATCAACTAAACAACTCCTCAATTCAATGGCATTCAAATCAGTTGAACTGAAAAGGTACTTGCTGGATCTTGATACCTATGGTGGCACAGACCCGGATGGGTTTTTCCCTCTCTTTTTTAAAAAGGTTGCAGTGGTCTTGGCACCTAAATTGGCTGTGGTGTTTAGGTTGCTTTTGAAATCAGGTAGTTTTCCTCTTTGCTGGCGTAAGGCTATTATCACTCCTATTCCAAAGGGAAATACTGCCTCATCATCTAATGACTATCGCCCTATCTCCATTACACCTATCCTATCCAAGCTCTATGAGAGGCTTTTGTCCAGACGCCTTTCCTCATATTGTAGTCATAATTTGATACCAAACTCACAGTTTGGTTTTTGTAAGGGACTGGGTACATGTGATGCACTTCTGACACTCACCCATGACTTGCAATCTTCATTGGACCAGGGACATGAGTCTCGCGTCGTGGCTATTGACTTTAGTTCTGCTTTTGATTTAGTCAACCATAAAGCACTTCTGTTTAAGTTACAGCTCATTGGTATTGGTGGCAATTTTTTAAGGATCTTTGAAGATTTTTTGACGAAAAGATCTCAGTCTGTGGTCATTGATGGGTGTCATTCCCCTTCTGTTACTGTTGTTTCTGGTGTTCCACAAGGCAGTGTCCTTGGGCCTTTGCTTTTTATTATTTTTACTGCTGACCTGTGTTCCGAGCTTGAAAATAAACTAATCTCCTATGCTGATGATACAACTTTATATGCGTCAATTTCATCACCAATAGATCGACACGTAATTGCTACTGCTCTGAATAGGGATTTAGCCAAAATTACATCATGTTGTGAACTTTGGGGCATGAAACTTAATGCTAGTAAAACACACTCCATTATCATCAGCAGATCTCGTACCTTGGATCCTCTCCATCCTTATCTACAAGTTTCTGGAGAGCAAATTGAGAATGTGGATACTCTGCGTTTGTTAGGAGTTACTCTTGATCCCAAACTTACTTTTGAAAAGCATATTCGTTCTTTCTCCTCTTCCATTTCCCAAAAAATTGGTCTGCTTCGCAAGGTTTATAAAACATTTGCTTGTGACGCCACAGTTATCAAGTCTTTTTATGCTTATATTTTGCCACATTTCGAGTACTGCTCACCTGTCTGGTTGTCAGCAGCTGACTGCCATCTCAAGTTGCTTGACAGGTCGCTAAATTCCATCAGTTTTATTCTACCTCATTTGTCTCTTGATCTGTGTCATCGACGTAAAGTTGGTGCCCTTAGTCTTTTATTTAAAGTTTTTAACAACCATCAGCATCCCTTACATGGGGTTCTGCCTGGGCCCTATGTCCGGGCTCGTGCAACTAGATTCACAACCAATCTTAATGATCTTGCCATGAGCCGTGTTAATTTTTCTACTACACAGTTTTCACGGTGTTTTGTGCCGGCCATTGGTGACTTGTGGAATAAGTTGCCAAATGAGATAGTCAATTCAGCTAATATCTCCATTTTTAAGTCTAGAGTTAATGCTTTTTTGCAGCATTAATTCTAATTTTTAAACTTATTTTATTCTATTTTATTGTATTATATTTATGCTTGATATCCTCCACTGCATAATATGTGTATATGTACAGTACAGTATACAGTATATGTTTTTATTTTTTCCTAAGTTGCCGTAGTCTCTCTCCAGTGCCTCCGGGTCTGCACCCTGGTTGGAGACTTCGGCATCTCATATAATAATAATAATAATAATAATCAAAATCGCTATGTGGAAATAACACATTAAGTAAAATAAATAATTTATAAATAAAAGAACACAATCCACCACATAATAATAATAATAATAATAATAAGCATGTTACTTATTTCTCATAAGCGCCAATTTTTCCGAAGAATTCACTAGCGCTCGAAAAGAGAAAGAAAAAAGAACAAAAATCAATGCATCAAAAGAAGGCTCATATACAACACACATTTAACAATCACTAGCAGTGGCAAAATAGCCTAAACTCTATAGCCATCTGTCATGACACCTCTCTCAAGATCATAGCTTCTCTCAAAGAGAAAAGTCTTAAGTTGTCTCTTGAAGCATTCAACAGAACTCAGTTGTCTCATGGACAGCGGCAACCTGTTATACAACCTCGGAGCCATGTAGGAGAATGACCTCTCAAAGAAAGAAGACTGCTGGAAAGCCCTTGGTTCATCAAGACGAAAAGGGTCATTGTCATGACGCACAACTACACCATGGTGTGCCGGTGGGCGCCTGAGCAGCTCCGCAAGGTACCTAGGCTCACCAAATTTGAGAACCTTAAAAGTCACCAAACACAACTTAAATTCTATTCTTGCTCTTACTGGCAGCCAGTGCAGTTCTATGTGAAGAGATGTAGTAGGAGTTCTAGGTGGAACACCAAAAATTAGTCTTGCGGCCCTGTTAAGAACTGACTGAACTTTCTTCAAAATATAATTTGGAAGACCCACCAACAGGGCATTGCAATAATCAACACGAGAGAAGACCAATGAGTGAACCAACGTCAGGAGGCAACGTCTGGTTATAAACGGCTTCACCAAATAGAGATTTCTGATGTGCAAGTAACAACTTTTAACTATCTGGTTTACATGCTCTTTGAAATCTAATCGGGAGTTCACATATACACCCAGATTTCGAACAGAGTTGGCCGGTCGCAGCTGAGATCCACCCACATTGATGGAGAGGGCACCTACCATATCATCAGCTCTTCTATTTCCTCGGATGATGAGAATATCAGTTTTACCATCATTTAGTTTAAGTTTTCTCGCTCTCATCCACTTCTTGATATCAGACATCAACAATTCCATCTTACTCCGTATATCAACTATATTTGTGATTCTCACATAAATCTGGGTGTCATCTGCATAAAAGTGAAAGGTGACATTATGTGCACGAAGGGTGTACATAGGGTGCACATAGGGTGTACATTACTACATGAGCAAGTTAATCTGTTTCCCAAGCAAACTAATCGCACACATAACAACGCACTATCGTCACGTTCAAGGAATTAGTCAATTTGGGAAGTCGGGGACGTTCTGGTAAATTTTACTAAACGCTGCATGAATAAAGCAACTATAATTAGTGTCAAAATTTTCTATTAAAATCAAATTTGCAACTTGACAAGACATTAACAATAGTAAATAATACAAATGGCTATCACTAACGATAGTATGGTGATGGGCTGGTCTATCAGAGTGAGAACTGAGCGATCTCTGCCATACCCATAGCTTACTCTGACTGTTCCTTTTACTTATATATTTTCTAGATCCCAAGTGACGGCGTCTTTTCTGTGGATTGACCTCCCAATCTACCAAGATCTCCTTCAGCCCTATCTCAACACACTACATGGCTGGTGCACTACAAACAGACTTAATCTAGACCCAGCCAAATCCACCGCAACCCTGCTCACAAGTTGGACAGGAGAACACGAATACATCCCTCAACTCACCATAAACAACACACCCCTAACACATACACACACACCCAAAATCCTAGGAGTAACATATGATACTCATATGACATTCAAACAGCACACCACAAACATTAAAAAGAAACTGACACCCAGACTTAACGCCCTCAGGTCACTTGCTCACACAAAATTTGGACACAACAAAGAAACTACCACCACAGTATATAAACAATACATAAGATCAGTGATGGAATACGCAAGCCCAGCCTGGGCTTCTAACCTAGCTGAAACACATCATAAGACCTTACAGACTATTCAAAACAAAGCCCTGAAGATCATTACAGGCTGCACAGCTACTGCACCCACAGATCACCTACATCAAGAAACCAAAATCCTCAAAGTCAAAGACCATCTGGACATGAGAGGCACTCAATTCCTGGCAGCAGCCTCCACGAACCAAGACCACCCACTAAACTACATGGCAACACACCCACAGACACCAAGAAATATCAAAACAACACCCAGCACACGGTATCACACACAATTATTGTCCTCTCTCCCTCCCTGCCCACCCGAACCAACTTCCAGAAGCACATCCATACTCATATCTCTCACCGATCCATCCACTCACTCACAGACAACACGCAGCTGCATGCACGACCTCCCGAAATCCATCCTTCCGAATCATCCCTTCCTCGCGAGGACAGAGTCCACCTGGCCAGGCTGAGATGCGGACACCATCCAGCTCTCCTGAGCTATCAGAAGAGACTGGATGACTCCGTTGTCGACACCTGCCCCGGATGTAACACAGCACCCCATACCATTAAACACATCATAGAAGACTGCATTTCACACAACCACTTACGCCAACAACACAATCTACACTCAATGAGAGCTCTGTGGGAAAGCCCGATCGTGGCCATGGCCTTTCTCAGGGACTCGGGGCTGTTCGGCCAGGCAGCTTAGGGAACAACAACAACAACAACAACAACCAAGATTGGAAGCCAAAGCGTCACATTTTTCCTTTGCCACTCAACTTTCTCTTCATAATTGCTGAGGGGCACAGGGCCCTGGGTGGGGCTTTGGTTTCCCGGGCGTTTACGCACCCTCCTCAGCTCCCCGCCATGGAGTGGCTTCGGTCACCCAGGCTTTATTGTGGTCCGCAGGCGAGGGTTCTGTGGGGGCGCTCGGCTCTGGCCTTGGCCTTGCTCGGGGCCTTGGGGCTGTTCGGCCAGGCGGCTTGGGGAACAACAACAACAACAACAACAACTAACGATAGTGCTATCGGGCAGGTACCTGTAAGCATAGCATGCTTCAAGTGACCCCTAACAATTACTACCCTACTAATAACCTACATTTATTGTACAAATAAACTAAGGAAATCGCAAAAGCAAGCAATTGATACTACCGACAATGAATAGATACAATAAATAACAATATTTGAAAATATGAAGAAGGCACAATAGATTTAAACAAAAGAGTACTCTTTTAACAAGAACAATTAAATATACAAATTAATAATAACAATAGAAAAATAGTATACTGTACAGTAGTATACAGTAGGGTAGTGATTGAGAGAGTGAGAGTAAGAATGGAGAAATGAATAGGCGACGAGCAGGGAGGTTTTAGGAAGGGAAGAGGATGTGTAGATCAGATTTTTACCCTGAATTGTGTTGTGGAGAAATATCTGGAGAAGAAACAAAAGGTGTATGATGCCTTTATGGACTTGGAGAAGGCCTATGACAGAGTGGATAGAGAAGGTTTGTGGAAAGTACTTAGAATATACGGAGTAGAGGGCAAGTTGCTGAAAGCAGTGAAGAGCATGTATGAGGGTGCAAAGGCAGCAGTACGTGTGGAGAGTGAGCAGAGCGAGTTCTTTGACCTGAATGTTGGTTTGAAACAGGGGTGTGTGATGTCCCCGTGGTTGTTTACTGTATATATGGATGGAGTCATGAAAGAAATACTATCAAGAGCAGTGGATGTTGGTGTATCGCTGAAAAGGGAGGGAATTGAGTGGAAGCTACCTACAGTATACTGCTGTTTGCGGATGATACAGTTCTGATGAGTGATAATGAATGGGAGTTGCAGGGTCTGGTAAATGAGTTTGGAACAGTGTGCAAAAAATGGAATTTGAAGGTAAATGCGGGGAAGAGCAAGGTTATGGTCTTCGAAAGGGGTGAAGTCACAGAGTGTGAGGTGAAGCTGAACGGTCAGGCTATGGAGATCGTCAACTCTTTTAACCCTCCTGGCCCGGTTGTCATTTTAAAATGACACCACGAACTAAGGGCAGGAGCCCGGGTGTCATTTTAAAATCCGTAAGCATGAAAGCATATTCAGCTTGGTCTGAACGCCGTGCGTCCGACGCATGTAAACAAAGCCGATCGTTACGTCACCGCACCTCCGAAAACAAGAAAGAGAAGACTCGTTTGTTATTGTATGTCTGTATGTCGTTGTTTCAGTAGTGAAAAGATCGTCATATTGCTAACATCGCCTGCAAGTGCTCTCCACTGAAATCGTCATCACAACTGAACCAGTTGACATAGAGAGCTCTACTCAACGCCAGTCTACAGATTGGAAACCGCACTACATTTATAGATGCGTGGGAAATTTCTAGCAGTTAAACTAAACAAAAATACGGTAGCCTAGGCCTAGACGTTTTTCGGCCAGATCGCCCGGGTAGCCCACCCTGTCATTTTGAGAGCCTGCCCGGGCCAGGGGGGTTAAGTATCTGGGCAGTGTGTTGAGTAAAGATGGGACTATGGATGAAGAAGTTCGGGAGAGGGTACAACAGGGGCGGGTGCCCAACCCCGAAAGGAGTTGAAATAGGGGAGCTATCCCCCCGCCAAAGGCGGCTTTCTAGGGCCTTTCCTAGCTGATGCTGAGAGGATTGGGTTCTAGTCATGTGGTGATGGGCTGGTCTATCCGAGTGAGAACTGAGCGATCTCTGCCATACCCATAGCTTACTCTGACTGTTCCTTTTACTTATATATCTTCTAGATCTCAAGTGGCGGCGTCTTTTCCGTGAATTGACCTCCCTACTGCCAACCTAGAAGTTGGCAGAATGGGAGCCAAAGTGTTACATTTTTCCCTTACCCCTCAACTTTCCCTTCATAATTGCTGAGGGGCACAGGGCCTTGGGTGGGGCTTTGGTTTCCCGGGCGCTTCCGCACCCTCCTCAGCTCCCTGCCTTGGAGTGGCTTCGGTCACCCGGGCTTTGTTAGTGGTAAGCAGGGAGGATTTTGTGGGGGCGCTCGTTTATGGCCTTGGCCTTGCTAGAGACCTTGGGGCTGTTCGGCCAGACAGCCTGGGGAACAACAACAACAGGGGAAGAAGGTTGTAGGAACGCTAAAAGCAGTAACAAGAAATAGGGTGGTCAGAATGGAAGTGAAGAAGTCCTTGCATGACAGTGTGGTAATCCCGACACTAACTTACGGAAGCGAAGCATGGACGTTGGTTGAGAGACTCAGACCAAGAGTGAGAGCAGTGGAAATGAATTACTTAAGGAGTGCGTGCGGAGTTACATGGAGGGATAGACAGACTAATGAGGAAGTAAGAAGGAGGTGTGGTGTGGAGGTAGATGTGCTGGAAAGTGTGAAAAGGAACAACTTGAGATGGTTCGGCCATATGGAACGTATGGAAAGCGAGATAATGGAGGGATAGACAGACTAATGAGGAAGTAAGAAGGAGGTGTGGTGTGGAGGTAGATGTGCTGGAAAGTGTGAAAAGTAACAACTTGAGATGGTTCGGCCATATGGAACGTATGGAAAGCGAGAGAATGACTAAGGGTGTGTACGAGTGCGAGGTGGAGGGACAGAGAGGGAGAGGTAGACCGAATGAGAGGTGGAAGGATGGAGTGAGGAAGTACATGAACGAAGGCGGTGCTGGTTGGGGGGGGGCGTCGTCGACTGACTGGGGACAGAGGTGCATGGGGGCGGTTCGTTCGTGGTCACCCCTTCGGGGATCACGGCATCAGGCAATAGATAGATAGAATAGAAAAAGATAAACATTAATACATACAGACAAAAAGTAAGCAGAGGTTATAATAGAAACTTCAAGTTAATAATGCTTGATTAAAATTATTGATATCAAATTTTAAAATACAGTCACAATAATTTACTTTAAAAAGATTAAATTTATGCACCAATTTACTTGCAACAAAACCTCTGTCTACTAAGAGTCTGTATAGTAACCTAGCTCTATTATTAAAAAAATACCAAATAAGACAGTTATATTTATGTATAAGGGAGATAGATGCATTAAATAGATAGACAGGGGAGTGTACTTGATTTGATTTTTAGCAATGAGGAGGATATAGTAGAACATGTTAATGTGGATAGCCCTATAGGTCGTAGTGACCATGCCTGTATAAGTTTTAGTTGCAATATTAAAACAGAGAGGGATAATAGAAGCAATACAAAATATACATGTATGATAGAGCAAATTATGAGCTGCTGAGAAGGTGTTTGGACATTGACTGGGGGGATTACTTGAACGGTGAAGACGCTGAAGGAATGTGGAGGAAGATTAGAGTCAAACTGGAGAATGCTATATCCAAATGTGTACCAGTAAGGGAATATAAGGATAAAACAAAATTGAGGAAAAGAACGAACCCAGAATTACCAATGAAAAGAAAGCTTTGGATATTGATTAGAAGAAAGAAACGATTGTGGGAAAGATTAAAATTGTTAAAAAAGAACAGGGGGTCTAGTATAGAAGCTAAAGAAGTGGATTTGGAACGTAGACAAATAAACAAAAAAATAAGGTGGGAGACCAGGAGGGGGGTGAAGGAGAGGGAGAGAGAGATTGCAAAAAACGTGAAGGATAATCCAAAAATATTCTGGAAGTACATTCAGGAAAAGTTAACAAGAAGAGTAGGTATCCCAGAACTGATAGGAGAATTGGATGGTAGGAATAGAGCAGAAACTGATAAGGAGAAAGCAGAGGTGCTGGGGAAATACTTTGGGGAGGTACTAACAGTGGAGTCGGATGATGCAGTGCCTACTATTCCCATCAAACAGGCACCGGCACTAGAACTAATAGAGTTTTCCCATGCTAGAATAAGAAGGGCTATAGAAAAAATGAACAGAAGTAAGTCCCCGGGACCGGATGGGATACATCCAAGAATCATAAAGGAAGGAGGTGAGATGTTAGTAGAGCCATTAAAAATGTTATTTGAGGTATCTTTTAATACAGAAATAGGGGAGCTATCCCCCCGCCAAAGGCGGCTTTCTAGGGCCTTTCCTAGCTGATGCTGAGAGGATTGGGTTCTAGTCATGTGGTGATGGGCTGGTCTATCAGAGTGAGAACTGAGCGATCTCTGCCATACCCATAGCTTACTCTGACTGTTCCTTTAACTTATATATTTTCTAGATCTCAAGTGACGGCGTCTTTTCCGTGGATTGACCTCCCAATCTACCAAGATTGGAAGCCAAAGCTTCACATTTTTCCCTTGCCCCTCAACTTTCTCTTCATAATTGCTGAGGGGCACAGGGCCCTGGGTGGGGCTTTGGTTTCCCGGGCGTTTCCGCCCTCCTCAGCTCCCCGCCATGGAGTGGCTTCGGTCACCCAGGCTTTATTGTGGTCGGCGGGGAGGGTTCTGTGGGGGCGCTCGGTTATGGCCTTGGAATTGCTCGGGGCCTTGGGGCTGTTCGGCCAGGCAGCTTGGGGAACAACAACAACAACAACAGGACAAATCCCAATGGACTGGAGAGAGGCGAACATAACAGCTATTTTTAAGAAGGGAAAGAGAAATGACCCAGGAAATTATAGACCAGTCGTTTGACAAGTGTTGTGTGTAAACTAATGGAAACGGTAATTAGAGAAGGAATAATGGAGCATATGAAATCAAACTAACTTTTCAGTGGGAGACAGTTCGGATTCTTGCCGGGGAGGTCGACAGTACTACAGCTAATTAAGGTGGTAGATGATTGGATGCAAATTCTGGAGGATGGTGATGTTATAGACGTGGTATATTGCGATTTTATGAAGGCCTTCGATAAGGTCCCACATAAAAGATTAATAGAGAAAGTTAGAAGCTATAATATAGGGGAGAAATGTGTGAAATGGATAGAAGCCTTCCTGAAAGATCGGAGACTGAGGGTACTGGTGAATGGAATAGGCTCGGGGTGGAGGGAAATTACAAGTGGGGTACCTCAGGGATCTGTGTTGGGACCACTACTGTTCGTTATATTTATCAACGACTTACCTGTAGTTATAACTAATGGAAGTGAGATATACCTGTATGCGGATGACACTAAGCTGTATAGAAGAGTGAGGAGTAAGGAAGATGTGGGTTTGCTTCAAGGAGATGTGGAGGGCATGAAGGGATGGTCTGATCATTGGTTAATGCCTTTTCATCCAAAAAAATGCAAGTACATGCGGATTGGGATAAGCAAGATAGACAAGGTAGGATACAGTATGTATGAAGCGATGGAGGAAGTTAATGCAGAAAAGGATATAGGAGTAGTGATGGACAATAAGTTAAATTTCTCAGAACATTTAGCGGAAAAGATAAACAAAGCCAATAGAATTGTAGGGCTGATAAGGAGGACATTTGTGGCACTTGATGAAGAAATATTCAGGAATCTCTATACAGCGCTGGTTAGGCCGCACCTGGAATATGCGAACCAGGTGTGGGCTCCATATATGGTAAAGGATATAGAAGCAGTGGAGAAAGTGCAGAGGAGAGCTAGCAAGCTAGTACCAACGTTGAAGAACGCGGGCTATGAGCAGAGGTTGAGGACACTGGGGCTTCCGACACTGGCATATAGGAGAAAGAGAGGGGATATTATAGACTTTTAAGATAGTGTCAGGAATGTATGATGAGGATGTGTGTGAAGGTATCTTCTTGATGCGGGAAGGAACAACAACGAGAAGACACTCCAAGAAAATTTACAAAGAAAGAAATAGGCTTGAAAAGGAAAAGAACTCATTTTGTGATAGAGTGGTAAATGAGTGGAACGCACTGCCCCAGTACGTAGTCGATTCCGAATCAATATTGAAGTTTGAAAGTAATCTAGATAATGCATGGGGAAGACAAGATTTGAAGTTTGATTATAAAGCAAAAATACAGAATAGTAAAAATGTTGCGTCTGCTATCGCCGCCGCCAACACCGTGAACGACCGCAGCAGTGCAAGTACTGGTACTGAGCTGGATACACAGGCCTAGTTTGCCTTTTTCCAGAGGATCTACTGTAGGAAACTGTAAGACAGACAGACATTTGATGCATAAATAAAATTCTTAATCATTTATATATACCTTAGGCTTGGGACGCCACCCGTATATGATCCCGACTTTTCCCGTGTTGTGGCCGACTTTGGAACTGTTGAGGTTACCGTGTCCAAACGAAACGGTGTATAAAAAACGTGTGTATATTGAGACCTGACTGTATTTGGAAGTACAGTAATATACATACATACATACATACAGTACATACATACAAGCTTAATTGTATTTAGTCACGTTACATTAACACACAGTATAGGTAATATAAATATGCAGGAATAATAGTGTTACACGTGTACATACCGTAGGTAATCAGTCAGATGAAAACACGTATGTGAGTGTAACGTCTAACGTGAAGACTTCTGGCATAAGGCGAATTGACTTGAAACAGCCTTTACTAGTGTGGGGCGGTGAGCGCTTATCAAGGGGATTAACGGAAGGGTCACACAGGTAAGATAAATAAAAGGTAGTGCATTCGACCCTAGGTCAAAGGGACTGCTTTGGTATGAATTTATAATTCAAAATAGTGCGACTATTAGACACTAGTGAATGTTAAATACAGTATATACAAAGGAGCTTATCGACAAGGTAGTTTAAGTTGGAATTTACTTATCTAAGCGGTTTTTGTGAAAGACTCAACCCACGGATACGAAAAGTAGATTTAGACCGGGTATGAGATCGATACACACAAGTATAGAATTCAAATTCAAATTTAGATCAATGAATCACTATAACAGGTTTGGAATGAATGCAAGTTAATATAAAAATTAGGAAAATACACTCAATTAGAATGCGACTGGAAATCACAGTAAATTAGAATTTGAAAGAACTCAGAATACAAAAGGGCATACACGACGAAGTTGTACTAGGTTAACCCTTCCAGCCCGGGTGTCATTTTAAAATTACACCACGAAAAAAGGGCAGGTGCCCGGGTGTCCTTTTAAAATCCCTGTGCTTGAAAGCGTGCTTCAAAATTCGCGCGGCCAAATTTTGCATTGCAGGAGCGACCGCAGCGCCACCAAGCCTCAACTACTAGTGTTATCAGTTCGTACGTGGCCGCCATAGCGAGTTATACTGAAAAAAAAAAATTCCGACGTGTCCGAATCGCTGCAACCTCCCGCGGGCCCCACTGCTACCCCGCTCGCAACTTCAACGCCTGTTGCAACCGAGAAGAAAGCTCAACGAAAGAAAGTTAAGCGTTTGTTGAGTGATAGCGCTATACAGCGACAACTTTTTGATAGTGAAGAGAGCAGTGGCGAAAGCTTGGTGGACAAAGAACAATTTATAAGTGCAAGCGAAGATGACGATTTCGTTGGCTTTGGAGACGACGATAATGTCGATTTATTTGAGGGGGGAGACAGTAGTGATGATCCTGATGTGGAAGTGTTTCAGGAAGGTGCCATTGAGCTTCCAAGTGTGCTAGAACCTAGGCCTACCCCCTCGCCATCTTTGCTATGTCAGCCTAGGCCTAGCCCTAGCCCAGGACCTTCCCCTTTGCCTGCCTGTACACCCTTGAAAGTGGGCAAATATTTCTATAAACAATCGTTGGTGAAAAGTGCAGCTAAAAAAGCACGCAGGGCAGCCGCAGAAAAGAATAGGGAAGCTGAAGACAGTAATAATGACGCCGACCCTGGTCTAGCAACCACCCGCATTCCATTGTCCCGACGCCTTGACCCGGGACACCGCGTGGGTCACCCACAGCCCTCTGCTTCATCTCTCCTTCAGGATGACCAAAGGGCCTCTTCAAGTGGTATTACTAGTGTGCCACAGCCCTCAATACACCGCAGAGCATTATTTGCTGCGGAGAAGCCCTCGGCTCGCCGCAAAAGGAGCCTAACTCCCGAGGCCGAGGCTCCCATTGTTGAAGCTCCCGCAGCCTCCAGCGCCCCACACCGCCGACGCCCGGTCACTTCTTCACCCGAATTGTCTCCTGAAGACGATGCTGACGACCCCAACATTGCCCCAGATGACCTGACGTCGCCTGAGGAGGAAGAGGAACAGGAACAGGAAGAGGAAGTCCCGACAAGACGAGCGAGAGGGTGAGGTCCTGGACGTGGTCAGTCTGCCGACGCCGCTGCCCCTGGGCGTGGACGTGGGCATGCAGGGCGTCCGCGTGGCCAAGGGCGTGTGCCAGGGCGTGTGCCAGGGCGTGTGCCTGCTGCACCTGCACGTCCTCGAGCATCAGCATCCGACCTGTTTGTGTGGACAGATGGGGCTGATTTTGAGCCAGATTGTCCTGCCTTTGACGAGGTACAGATGGGTTCCGGGGTGTCACCAACATTTCCCTGTGGCCCAGCTGCTACCCCCAGTGAAATTTTCTGTGGCTTCTATGACAATGAAGTCATGGAATACCTCGTCGAGGAGACCAACAACCATCATGAGATCTGTGCCAACTTTCTTGGGAGGAAGACCAGTGCCAAGATGGTGGCATGGAGAGCTGTCACTGTGGCAGAACTATATGTGTTCTTGGCACTCACAATGCTGATGACACATATCAGGAAGCACGCTCTGGAAGACTACTGGATCACTGGCGACATCATAACGACTCCAGCATTTGGCAAGTACTTGTCCAGGGATAGGTACTTCGACATCCTCTCGTATCTCCACCTGACAAACAACATGGCAGTCCACCTTCCCGACTCATTATAGAATATCAGGAAGCTGTATGACATGATACGTCATCGGTTCACCACCTACCTGATTCCTTTCCAGAAGATGTGCCTCGATGAGTCTCTGGTCCTGTTCCGTGGTAGGCTGCACTTCCGACAGTATATCCCGTCCAAGAGACACCGCTTCGGCATCAAGCTCTTCGTCCTCTGCGACTGTTTGGCGGGGTATGTGCTGGACTTTATAGTCTACAGCGGCAAGGGTGGAGAAATTGTGACTGACCCCCTCATTGGTTTTGGTGGCGCTGTAGTGAAGAAGATGATGGAGAGGCACTTCAATAAAAAACACATCCTCTACACAGATAATTACTACACGTCGCCTCTCCTGACCAAGTACAGTACCTCCATGACCGCAAGACCGGAACTGTCGGCACAGTCAAGGGCAAGAGGAAGGGCATGCCAGGCTACCCAACCAAGACGAAGAAGGTGGACATCTTCCACAAGAAGAGTGGCCCCATCCTCTCCATCCACTGGCATGACCAGCGGAAGGTCAACCTCCTCACCACATGCCACAAGGCCCAGATGGTCGCCACAGGGAAGGTGGACCGAAGAACCAAGAACCCTGTCCAGAAACCAGCTGCTGTCCTGAATTACAACCTCAACATGCGCCTCGTTGACAAGTCCGACATGCAGATGGGCTTCATCGACTGCCTGCGAACATCTTGCAGGTGGTACAAGGAGTTTATCCTGCATACGGTAGATATGTCGGTCCTCAATGCCTACAACATCTACCGTCTGAGGACTCCAGGAGCCAAGAAGTACAAGTCCCTGCGGAAGTTCCACAAACAGGTGATACTTGAGCTCCTGGCTAAACATGCGGGTACACCAGGGAGGCCACTACAAGGACCAGGCCAGCTGGACAGAACGGGGTGTGCTGAATTTTTCAGGAAGCACCAGCACAACGCCCTTCCTTTCAAAGCACCAGGTAGTAACAGCAGAATCCAGAAGAGGTGCCATGTGTGCAGCCACACAACAAGAAGACCCCACAAAACCACAAAAACCACTTGGGAATGCCTCGAGTGTCAAGTTGGACTGTGTGCTGGCACCTGCTTCAACGACTTCCATACTCTAATAAACTTTTGAAGTGGAAGTGACAACAGTGAAAGTGACACTCAAATGTAGGCTAAGAATAATAATATAACTAAGTATAAGTGAAAAGGACACATATAAGTAATAATAAGTGCCTTCAATAACAATATGAACAAGTGAAAGTGACACTAAAATATATTTCTAACAATAAATAAGTGAAAATGACACTCAATAAGCCTAGGCCAGTCAAAGTGACAGTATAATAATAATAAAACTAAGTATAAGTGAAAGAGACACACAAGTAATAATAAGTGCCTTCATAACAATATGAACAAGTGACAGTGACACTATATATATTATTAGCTTACCTAACAATACATAAAAGGGGAAATGACACTATCAATTATCAAAGTCCAGTGAAAGTGACACTATAATCATAATAATAATAATAAAACGAAGTAATAAGTGACAGAGACACAAATAAGTTCATGTAAATAACTTTATTGAGTGAAAATAACATAATAACTATAATAAATGACATAATAACCAATAAAACACTATCAAATCGCTTCCCGGCATAATTGCGGGTGGAGCGACGAGTGCAACTGGGTGTCTTAGCCAGTGCCGCGGTTGATTGTTTGGAAGCGCCGAGGTAAATACGAGGCAAAAGTTACCTCCACTTCCATCACCATCACTCCGGAACCAGTTAAGCTAGAGAGATCTACTCAATGCCATTCTACGCAGCAAGGTAAGGCGCCCATTTCTATATATGTTTGATTAATGTAGGTACAGTAAACCCTCGCTCTTTCGGACTAATTGGGGGAGACCCCTGTCCGAAAGAGTCAAAAGTCCGAAAGGGCCGAGTCCGAACTCACACTTCAGCCATTCGGACTTGTCCAAATGTCTGAAATAATGCATCTATCTCCCTTATACATATATATAACTATGTCTTATTTGGTCTTTTTTTAATCTATGAATCAATTCTAATACGATGGAATTGAAAACAATATTACCCTTCTAATACACAAATAATAAAATGAAAAAGAGAGTAAATAAAAATGTCTCCTTTGTCTTTCAGAAACATAAGTCCGTCTCGTATATGTTAGTATTTTATCGCTCGCTCGCCCCTAGCCACTCTCTCTCTATCTATTTATCTCTAATGCATCTAACTAACTCCCTTATACATTAACATAACTATGTCTTATTTGGACTTTTTGTAAACTATAAATAATTTCTAATGCAATGGAATTGAAAACAATATTATCCTTCTAGCACACAAATAATAACATGAAAAAGAGTCAATATAAAAGTCTCCTTTGTCTTTTCAGAACCAATTAAGTCCGTCTCATAATAGTTCGTGTTTATCGCTCACTTCCCCTTCTGCAACTCTCTTTCTATCTATCTTGTCTTTTCAAAACCAATTAAGTCCGTCTCATAATAGTTCGTGTTTATCGCTCACTTCCCCTTCTGCAACTCTCTTTCTATCTATCTTGTCTTTTCAGAACCAATAAGTCTGTCTCATAATAGTTCGTGTTTATCGCTCACTCCCCCTCTGTAACTCTCTCTTTCTATCTATCTCTAATGCATCTACGTAACTCCCTTATACATTAACATAACTATGTCTTATTTGGACTTTTTGTAATCTTTGAATCATTTCTAATGCAATGGAATTGAAAACAATATTATCCTTCTAGCACACAAATAATAACATGAAAAAGAGTCAATATAAAAGTCTCCTTTGTCTTTTCAGGACCAATTAAGTCCGTCTCATAATAGTTCGTGTTTATTGCTCACTCCCCCTCTGTAACTCTCTCTTTCTATCTATCTATCTCTCTAATGCATCTACGTAACTCCCTTATACATTAACATAACTGTCTTATTTGGACTTTTTGTAATCTTTGAATCATTTCTAATGCAATGGAATTGAAAAATATAATATATAATAAATAGAAGGCCGAAACTCGGCTCTTCGGTCCGAATGCGAAATAATTGTTCTCAGCCTTTCAGACAAATCCGAAAGGCTGAAGCATGAATCCGAAGTTAAATGTAGTCCGAAAGTGTAGTCCGAAAAGGACGGAGGTATTTTCTCAGCCTTTCGGACAAATCCGAAAGGCTGAACCATGAGTTCGAATTGAAATGCTTGTCCGAAAGAGCGAGGGTTTACTGTAATATATTAAGCGAGATTAACCTTAGTTTACTTTTGTTGATATTCGGCCAGATCGCCCGGATACGAGCTCCGTCCTTTGGAGAGCCTGCCCGGGCCAGGAGGGTTAAAATACTACGATAATAGTATTAAAGGAAATTTGAATACATTAGCAAATCCCCATCTCTCAATACGTGGATCAAAGATATGACGATCAAAGATATGACGTAACGCGAATTACATAAACATACGATGTAATTAAATAGTTACAGTAACCCCTCGCCATTTCGGAACTCTAATTGTCGGAAACCCGTACTAGCCGGATCGCCGTCACGTCTCGGACACGTACTTCCGTTTTTCGGAAATTTCCGTCATCGTTCCGACGAACCCCCATCCCCGGTGAATGTCCGTCAAAACGGGGCTCCGTCGAACCGCAGATATACAGGCTGCAATTTGAGTCACCTGCCTGGACGAGAAGTGACGTCACGGGCATCAGTACGCTTTGAGTGGGTAGCCATTTTGTGTGATTTTTATCTCCTCCGCATATATTCCCGTTTTATCATGCCTCCCAAAGCGTAAGGTGACCTCGATATCACTTGAAATGGAGAAGGGAAGTGAGGTGGTCAAGGAGAGTGAGGTGGAGAAGTGGAGTGAGGTGGAGAAGTGGAGTGAGGTGGAGAAGTGGAGTGAGGTGGAGAAGTGGAGTGAGGTGGAGAAGTGGAGTGAGGTGGAGAAGTGGAGAGAGGTGAAGGGGTGGACCTGCAATGAAGCGGTGAGTGTTGATTCATATTTTTCGACCATCAACTGAACTTATTGTTTCATATTCATTACTATATATGTGCTATTACTGTACAGTATATTAACCTAAAGTACGAATAGGGTAGCCTAGCCTAGCCTAGGCCTATTCGTTGTCATGGGTGCATGAAGTTCGTTCACGTTTCCCTTCTGAGGTCGCATTTATTCACATGCATGAAGTTCGTTCCCGTTTCCCTATTAATCAACGGTGAAGTTTGTTCTCGTTTCACTTTTTTGTTTTTTTCCCCGTCGGATTTTTTTCTTTCAGGTCGGTTTTTTGTCCTCTTTTAGATCGGACATAGCCGGACCTCGAACATCTCAGATTTTCGGACATTTCGGACAGGGTGTTCCCCCAATTAGTCCGAAATAGCGAGGGTTTACTGTACTATTGAAATAGTAAAATGAGAGTAGCAACGGTCTCTACGATAATATGGAGACACAAATAACTTGAATAAGAGTTACTATAAATGTGTGAAAATAATAATTAATTACCCACACACATAGATCAGATTAATTCACAAGCACTGGTATAAACTAGAGAGCTTGAAATAATAGAATTAAAGCTAACTCAACGGGGGTGGGGGGGGTTCTCGACTTTTCGGTAAGGAAAGATAGATAGATTATAATTTGAGCATAAGCCCTAGGTAAATGGTAGCAAATTAGGGAATATCTTCACGGTAAACGTTTACACTTCAACTTGGAACCTTCTAAACTCGATCTGATTTTTACAAAAGATCCTCACGAAATTAGTGATATAAACTATCTATGTCCTGTAGGTAAAAGTGATCACCTATTACTAAAATGGAAGTTGACCTCGAGTAATGCCAATAGATTAGACAATAGCTACATAAATGACAGATTAAATTATAGTAAAGCTGATTATGTATCCTTGAAAAGATATTTAGAGGGAGTAAATTGGGATCTTCTTTTGAAGGAACGGGACGTACAAGGTAAATATAGTAGATTCCTCGAAATTTATAGAGTAGGAACCAATATGTTTGTCCCAAGATATAAAACTGGAAATTTTACTAAGCAGAAAGATTGGTTTAATTTGAAATGCAAAAGAGCTTTGGGTAGGCGTGATGCAGCTTGGGCTAGATTAAGAAGAAGGAACACTGAGAGTAATCGGAATAAATATAAACAGGAGAGGAATAGATATGTTAACATAATTAGGCAAGTTAAAATGAACTATGAGAAGAACATAGTAAATAAATGTGAAAGTGACCCTAGATTATTTTATAAATATATAAACAGTAAGTTGAAGGTAAAGAAACAAATTACTAAATTAAGAGTTGATGCTAGGACGTATGAAAATGTATCGGACATGTGTGAGGTAATGAATAACAAATTGGGGTCAGTTTTTACTAGAGAGGAAGGTTTTGACGAACCACAGGCGGGAGTACTGGAGAGTGGTGTTAGTAAGATTGAAATAACTAGAGATGAGCTGTTATCTGCGATGAGAGGACTTGAAGTAAGGAAAGCTATGGGACCGGATGAAGTGTCTGCCTGGGTTTTAAAGGAGTGTGCAGAGCAATTAGTGGAGCCAGTGAGGGACATAATTCAAGCTTCCTTAGATAAAGGACAGGTTCCTGTTGAATGGAAAAGAGCTAATATCATTCCGATATACAAGAATGGAAACCCTGAGGACCCTCTAAACTATAGACCAGTTTCACTTACTAGTATTGTATGCAAGATTTGTGAAAAGCTAATTAGGAAGAGATGGATGAAAATGTTGGAGAGAAAGAAAATAATAACCCCAAAGCAATTTGGATTCAGAGAAGGGACATCTTGTGTTACCAGTTTGCTATGTTATTACAGTAGGGTGATAGATGTACTCCAAGAAAGAGGCGGATGGGTGGACTGCGTCTACTTAGACCTTTCCAAAGCATTCGATAAGGTACCACATAAGAGATTGTTATCTAAGCTTGAGACGCTAGGATGCGTCAGGGGGAGTTTGCTGAAATGGATGGAGAGCTATTTAACAGATAGGGAAATGAGGACCAACATTAGAGGAACTTACTCATCGTGGCGGAAAGTTGAGAGTGGTGTGCCGCAGGGATCTGTGTTGGCACCTCTCATGTTCCTTATGTACGTGAATGACCTGCCGATAGGCATAAACTCTTACATGTCAATGTTTGCAGATGACGTAAAAATTATGAGACAAATAACAAATAAAAGTAGTTGTGAGGAGCTGCAAGGGGATTTAGATAAAATATACGAATGGAGCACCAAGTGGAAAATGAAATTTAATATAAGTAAATGTCATGTGTTAAATATGGGAAGAAGTGTGAATAGACCAAATTGGGAGTACAGGATGGGAGATAATAAAATTAGCAAGGCCGAAAAAGAAAAAGATTTAGGGTTGATTATACAAGATAATTTGTCGCCAGAGAAACATATTAACAAGCTCTTTAGCGGAATGTATGCAATGGCCGGGAATATGAAAGTTGCTCTGAACTATTTGGATGAGACCATGGTAGCGAAAATTATGAAGAGTATGATTAGACCAAGATTGGAGTATGCAGCAGTGGTGTGGTCCCCGCATCTAAAGAAGCATATTCACAAGTTAGAAAGAATCCAGAGAGCAGTCACTAGATTGGTTCCAAGTCTCAGAGAACTGCCATATGAAGGGAGGCTAGACAAATTAAATCTACCGAGTCTAAAAGAGAGGAGAGAGAGGGGAGACATGATAATGATGTACAAATGTACCCGGGGGCTGGAGAGGCTGGATAGGGAGGATATATTAATTATGGATACAGGAATAACTAGAGGCCACAGCTACAAAGTAAAAAGACCTACCTGCAAGAACGATATCAGGAAGTTTAGCTTCCCCTATAGATGTATTGACAAATGGAATGGGCTGGAGGAGGAGGTGGTAGGGGCAAGGAACATCCATATTTTCAAGAAAAAATTGGATAAAAAGTAGACTGAGAGACGGGACAACACGAGCTTAGCTCAACTCCTGTAAACTACAATTAGGTAAATTAGGTAAATTAGGTAAATACAAGAGTATAAATAACATATTTAGTAGTAGCCTCTACGTTCCAACGTAGAGCTTATACTATGACGATGTAATATGCTTCGCTCTAGAGCGGCAATTATCGTACACACATAGCGCGAATTAAATCGATAACATCTAGAGTAGCACCTTACTCTCACTACTAGGTATGTTGTACATACTTTTGAGGTCTTTTTAACCCTTCCTACCCGGGCTGCCTTAGGTAAGGACAGCGCGGCTGAAGGGCCGCTACCCGGTATGTCTTACCTAAGGCATTTGCTTGAAAGCGTGCTTTAAATTTCGCGCGGGCAAATTTTACTTTGCGGGGGCGACCGCAGCGCCACCAAGCCTCAACTACCACGCTTATCAGTAGATAAGCTTCAAGGAGATGTGGAGGGCATGAAGGGATGGTCTGAGCATTGGTTAATGCCTTTTCATCCAAAAAAATGCAAGTACATGCGGATTGGGACCAGCAAGATAGACAAGGTAGGATACAGTATGTATGAAGCGATGGAGGAAGTGAGTGCAGAAAAGGATATAGGAGTAGTGATAGACAATAAGTTAAATTTCTCAGAACATTTAGCGGAAAAGATAAACAAAGCCAATAGAATTGTAGGGCTGATAAGGAGGACATTTGTGTCACTTGACGAAGAAATCTTCAGGAATCTATATACAGCGCTGGTTAGGCCGCACCTGGAATATGCAAACCAGGTGTGGGCTCCATATATGGTAAAGGATATAGAAGCAGTGGAGAAAGTGCAGAGGAGAGCTAGCAAGCTGGTACCAACGTTGAAGAACGCGGGCTATGAGCAGAGGTTGAGGACACTGGGGCTTCCGACACTGGCATATAGGAGAAAGAGAGGGGATATGATAGAGACTTTTAAGATAGTGTCAGGAAAGTACGATGAGGATGTGTGTGAAGGTATCTTCGTGATGCGGGAGGGAACAAGAACGAGAGGACACTCTAAGAAAATTTACAAAGAAAGAAATAGGCTTGAGAAGGCAAAGAACTCATTTTGTGATAGAGTGGTAAATGAGTGGAACGCACTGCCCCAGTATGTAGTCGATTCCGAATCAATAAGGGAGTTTGAAAGTAATCTTGATAAAGCATGGGGAAGACAAGATTTGAAGTTTGATTATAAAACAAAAATACAGAATAGTAAAAATGTTGCGTCTGCTACCGCCGCCGCCAACACCGTGAACGACCGCAGCAGTGCAAGTACTGGTACTGAGCTGGATACACAGGCATAGTTTGCCTTTTTCCAGAGGATCTACTGTAAGAAACTGTAAGAAACTGTTATCAGTTCCTACGTTGCCGCCATTGCGAGCTACAGCAAAAAAATTAATTCCGACGCGTCCGATACTGTGCAATCTCCCGCGTGTCCCAGTGCTACCCCGCTTGCAACATCTACGCCTCTGCCAACCGAGAAGAAAAGAAACTAAGGAAAGTGAAACGTTTGCTAAGTGATAGTGCAATACAACGTGAACTTTTCAACCAGGATTTGAGCAGAGGTGAAAGCTCTGTGGACAAAAACCTCTATATTCAGAGTAGAAGTGGGAGCGAAATTGACGATTTTGTGGGATTTGGTGCTGATGACAATGTTGATTTATTTGAGGGGGGTGATAGTAGTGATGATCCTGATGTGGAAGTGGTGGAGGAAGGTGCTATTGAAGTACCAAGTGTGCTAGAGCCAACCCCTTCGCCTAGTTTCGTAGGTCAGGGTAGGCCTAGGCCTAGGCCTAGCCCTAGCCCTAGCCCTAGCCCTACGCCAGGACCATCCCCTTTGCCTGCCCGTACGCCCTTGAAAGTGGGTAAATACTTCTATAAACAGTCTTTAGTGAAAAGTGCAGCCAAAAAAGCATGCAGGGAGGCAGAAAAAGTGAGGGAAGGCGTAGATAGTGAGAGTGACGCCGACCCAGGCCTAGCAACCACCCGCATTCCTTTGTCCCGACGCCTTGACCCGGGACGCCGGAGGGGCCACCCACAGCCCTCGGCTTCATCTGTCCCTCAGGATGACCAAAGGGCCTCTACAAGTGCGCCATTGGCCTCCCACAGTGTGTCACCACAGGCCCCGCATCGTAGGTCCTTATTTCCTGCGGAAAAGTCCACGGCTAGCCGCAAAAGGAGCCCAACTCCCGAGGCCGAGGCTCCCATTGCTCAACCTCCCGCAGCCCCACGCCGCCGACGCCCGGTCTATTCTTCACCAGAGTTGTCTCCTGAAGAGGATGCTGACGACCCCAACATTGCCCCAGATGACCTGACGTCGCCTGAGGAAGAGGAAGAGGAACAGGAAGAGGAAGAGGGAGTCCTGACAAGAAGAGTCAAAGGACCTCGAGGTCGTGGACATGGTCAGCCTGCCGACGCCGCTGCCCCTGGGCCTGGGCCTGGGCGTGGGCGTTCAGGGCGTCCGCCTGGGCATCCGCGTGGCCAAGGGCATGTGCCAGGGCGTCCAGGGCGTGTGCCTGCTGCAGCTCCACGTCCTCGTCCTCGAGCTGCTGAAATGTTTGTGTGGTCAGATGGGGCGGATTTTGTGCCAGATTTTCCTGCCTTTGACGAGGTACAACAGGGTTCTGGGGTGTCACCAGCATATCCCTGTGGCCAAAATGCCACCCCCAGTGAACTTTTCTGTGGCTTCTACGACAATGAAATCATGGAATACCTTGTCAAAGAGACAAATAACCACCAGGCTATTTGTTCAAACTTTCTTGGCAGGAAGACCAGTGCCAAGATGGTGGCATGGAGAGCTCTCACTGTGGCAGAATTATATGTGTTCTTGGCACTCACAATGCTGATGACACACATAAAGAAGCACGTTCTGGCAGACTACTGGATAACTGGCGACCTCACAACGACTCCAGCATTTGGCAAATTCATGTCAAGGGATAGGTACTTCGACATCCTCTCATATTTCCACCTGACAAATAACATGCATGTCCACGAGCCCGACATACTCTGGAAGATCAGGCAACTGTATGACACGATACGTCATCGGTTTTCCACCTACCTGATTCCATTTCAGAAGCTGTGCATCGACGAGTCTCTGGTCCTGTTCCGTGGTAGGCTGCACTTCCGACAGTATATCCCGTCAAAGAGACACCGCTTCGGCATCAAGCTCTTCGTCCTCTGCGACTGCAAGACGGGATATGTGCTCGACTTTATAGTCTACAGCTATAGTTTATAGTCTATTGAGTATTGTTCACATGTGTGGGGAGGTTCCTCTCACACCGCTCTCCTAGACAAAGTTGAAAGGAAGGCCTTTCGTATCATTAACTCCCGTCCACTCACCAACTCTCTGCAATCTCTCTCTCTCCGCCGCAATGTTGCATCTCTCTCGCTATTCTATCGCTACTATAATAATCAGTGTTCCTCAGAGCTATCCCAGTGCATACCACCTCCTTTACGTAGGGCACGTGGTACCCGTCTTGCAACTCAATCCCACCCCTACTCTGTGCAACTCTCTAACCCAAGAGTGAAACGTTACTCTCAAACTTTCTTCTACTCAACATCTGAGCTCTGGAACTCTCTCCCAGAATCAGTCTTTCCCTCTTCCTATGACTTAAATTGCTTCAAACTCCGTGTGTCCAGGCATTTTGGCTCGAACGTCCCTTGATTTTGGCCCTGTCACTCTTTCAACTATGGGGGAGGCACTCGCTATAGGCAGTTATGCCTTTTGCCTCCCTCAATCACATAGAAAAAAAAAAAAAAAAAAAAAAAAAGGGTGGTAAGGTGGAGATTGACCCCCTCATTGGTTTTGGCGGCGCTGTGGTAAAGAGGATGATGGAGAGGTACTTCCATGACAACCACGTCCTCTATACCGACAATTATTACACGTCGCCTATCCTCGCCAAGTACCTCCATGACCGCAAGACCGGAACTGTCGGCACAGTCAAGGGGAAGAGGAAGGGCATGCCATCCTACCCAACCAAAACTAAGAAGACGGACATCTTCCATAAGAAGAGTGGCCCCATCCTCTCCATCCACTGGCATGACCAGTGCAAGGTGAACCTCCTCACCACATGCCACAAAGCAGAGATGGTCCCCACAGGGAAGGTGGACCGAAAAACGAAGAACCCTATCACAAAACCAGCTGCTGTTCTGGACTATAACCTGAACATGCGCCTTGTCGACAAGTCCGACATGCAGATGGGCTTCATAGACTGCCTGCGAAAATCTTGCAGGTGGTACAAGAAGTTTGTCCTGCATACAGTAGATATGTCTGTCCTCAACGCGTACAACATCTACCGTTTGAGGAGTCCAGTCATCAAGTACAAGAGCCTGCGGACCTTCCAAAAGCAGCTGATACATGAGCTCCTGGTAAAACATGCGGGTACACCAGGGAGGCCACTACAAGGACCAGGCATGATGGACAGAATAGGGTGTGCCGAGTTCTTGAGAAAGCACCAGCTCGTCGCCCTTCCTTTCCAGGGTCCTAACAGCCGAATAAGGATGCAGAAGAGGTGCTATGTGTGCACCCGCACAACTCGACGACCAAGCAAACCCACAAAAACCACTTGGCAATGCCTCGAGTGTCAGGTGGGACTGTGTGCTGGCACCTGCTTCAATGATTTCCACACTCTGGCAAACTATTGAAGTGTAAGTGACAGTGATAGTGACACTCAATAATAATAATAATAATATAACTAAGTATAAGTGAAAGAGACACATAAGTAATAATAAGTGCCTTCAGAACAATATGAACAAGTGAAAGTGACACTAAAATATATATTCCTAACAATAAAGAAGTGAAAATTACACTATCAATTACCATAGTCCAGTATAAATAATCATAACTACTATAATAATGACTATAAAACTAAGTCTAAGTGAAAGACACACATAAGTAATAATAAGTGCCTTCAGAACAATATGAACAAGTGAAAGTGACACTAAAATATATGTTCCTAACAATAAAGTGAAAATTACACTATCAATTACCATAGTCCAGTATAATTAATCATAACTACTATAATAATGACTATAAAACTAAGTCTAAGTGAAAGAGACACACATAAGTAATAATAAGTGTCTTCAGAACATTATGAACAAGTGAAAGTGACTCTAAAATATATGTTCCTAACAATAAAGAAGTGAAAATTACACTATCAATTACCATAGTCCAGTATAAATAATCATAACTACTATAATAATAACAATAAAACTAAGTATAAGTGACAGAGACACAAATTATTTCAGAAAAATATATTTATTGAGTGAAAATATCATAATAACAATAATAGTAATAAACAATAAAACACTAAAAAATCGCTTCCCGCCATAATTCAAGGTAGAGCGACGAGTCAAAACGTTCGTCGTAGCCTGGGCCACGGTTGAGCGTTCGGACGCGGCGAAGTAAATACGCGGCAAAAGTTACCTCCACTTCCATCATCATAACTCCGGAACTACTTGAGCTAGAAAGCTCTACTCAACGCCATTCTACGCGGCAAGGTAAGGCGCCCATTTTGACATATGTTTGATTAATGTAGGTAGTATATTAAGTGAGATTAGCCTTAGTTTACTTTTGTTGTGTTTTCAGCCAGATCGCCCGGATACAGCCTCCGTCCTTAAGAAAGGCAGCCCGGGGAGGAAGGGTTAACAGAAAATTGAAAAGAAAAACGAGAAAGAAAAGAGAAAGTTGTCGACTAGGCCATTCCATCTGGCTCTTCACGCCGCTGTCAGGGCGTGCCTTCTAACCCGGTCCGGATTAAAGGGCATCTCTTGCTCCGTATTTTGGTGCATTCCACTTCTCTTCGTCACCTTTTGGTGAGTTTTGGGCCTTTATTGGCGCCTGGATTTATAGATAGATGATCCGTGTTGTAGGCACAACGTAAAATGGGCACTCAGGTGTTTATTTCTAGTGTTTGCGTTGAAAGTGGAGGTCTCTCATGTTTTCAGCCCTCTGCGCATGCGTGTCATTGGACACCACTCATGTTTGAAAGGCCTTTGCCTTATTTTGCTTTTATTTCCTTGCGGTGACTTTAGTTTAGGTTTTAATAGGTTCTCTTCATTTAGGGCTTCTTGTCACTACCTTAGTTTCTGACTTACGCGCAATTTTTTCGGTGGCTAGGCTAACTTCGGTCTTTCGGGTGGTGTTATGGTGGGGGGCGCCAACCCGGGATGTCCCTTACCCCATGTTGGTCTTTTATTGTTGCACTCCCACCTCTTTGGGTGTGCGGTTATCTAGTGGCGTCCTTCTTTTTAAATTTTCCTATCACCTAGTGCCGATTAGGCTAACTTTTTGTGGGTGGCCTAGCCTACGGGGGGGCATTTTGTCGTTCGATTCTGTTGCGACCCCTGGGGATGTCCCTTGACCCCTCTTTTTTTAATTTTTGTGGGGTTCGCACCAGTTATCTGACTACCTCTGGCTTTCCAGAACCCCAAATTTGTGTTCTGCAATTTCCCTTACTTTTGCCGGCTTGGGGCCTTGCGATTAGGCGATGTCGTCCTCTGCTCCTTCCTGTTCGTGGGTCCCGTCCCACGCCAGGTCGGTCTTTGGTTGGCGTTCCTTTTCTCGAGTCCCTGGGGGCCTACTTAGCAGGCGAAACACACTTCTCCGTTCTATTGTCATCATTACTTACTGTCCTAAAGTGTCGTCGGTGAGTGACGCTTCAGTCCTCTACCGCTTGGACCTGGCTCGCCGCTACGCCCTGGAGCGTCGGTTTTACCGCTCCAGGGCGAGCGTCTAGCACTTTTCACCTGCCTTCTTTTGGACCTGGTTTGCCGCTCCGCCCGGGAGCGTCGGTTCTGCCGCTCCGGGGCGAGCGTCTGTCACTTCTTCCCTGGCCCTCAGACTTTTAATAAGGTGATCGCCGCTCCGCCCTGGAGCGTCGGTATTCTCGCTCCAGGGCGTGCATCTGTCGCTTCGGCGCTGTCTTCTCCTTCTTTGGTGCCTGCTTCTGGACTGTCCCCCATCGGCCCCGCTCTAGGTCGGGCTTCGCGCCGCCCTAGAGCGTGTGTATTGCCGCTCTGGACCAAGCGTGAGACAGCTATATCGTCCTCCCGCTCAAGCATGACCGCCCCGCCCTGGAGCGCTGGTTTTTCACGCTCCAGGTCGGTTCGTTTGGTTTTTTGGCTCCCTCTCTTCATGGTGTCTTCCCCCGCTCTGGGTCGGTCCTACTTGTCTCTGAGGTGCTTTGGTAAGGTTCTAGTGGCTGTGGCCCGCTCTGGAGCATCTCGGAGTGCGCTCCAGGGCGTGTTTACCCCGCCCTACGTCGGTGTGTGTTTCACGCATTTTTGGCTGTCCTGTTGTCCCGCCCCCGACTGGAGGGTACCTTGATGGTCCGCTCCTCTCTGGGTTTGGGTTGGGGAGTGCTTTGCTACTTGTCCATGCCTGTTGATGCATCGGTTCTGGTATTTAATGCTCTTCTCCCTTTTTTCCCAGGCTGTGATCCGCTCCACTTTGGGTGCTCTCCTGTGCCTCCCTCGCATCTGCCGAAGGCCTACAGGTACTTTCGCCTTATTTGTTCACCTGCTTGGGGTTTACATTGGGGGGGGGGGGGAATAGGCACTCTCCGTCATGCGGCGGAGGTTTTTCTTTCTCAAGGTCTAGTGAGCGCTTTTGGGCGTCTCCCTGCCCTTGTGATCGGTTTAACTTGCACTTTATTAATTTTTGTCTGGGGTGGTGTATTATTGGGGTTTTTCTTCTGATTCTCCTGGTGTTACTTTAGGGGCTCCCTTCTGGTGTTCTCCTTCATCCTTCCTTGGGGTTTTCAAGGGGGGTGGGGGGTTATATCCCTGTCTGGGGAACGCTACAGCTTCAGAGGTAGGGGCCACTCGCGGGTGGCTTTCTCTCTTTGTGCCTGTCTCAGTTTTCGGGGGATTCTTATATATGCTAGTGTTTTGCATACCTACCTGTATGGGGGCTCAAGAATGTTTTTTTCTTCCGGTTGCAGGAGTGATGACACTCCCTCTCTGCGCCAGGCGGGGTTGTGGTAAGCCTGTGGTCAGTCACGGCCATCTGGAGTGCCCTACCCACGTGGCTTGTTACTCCAGGGATGGTTATTCTCCCAGGAGGTGCGGCCCTTGCCTCCTTAATGCTATGGCAGTAGAGTCTCACCCCTCATCACCTGAGGCGGCGGAGGCTGCGGCGCGCCTCCTGGCTACGTGGGAGGGCATTTCCCGATATGTTGGAAAGACCCTACACCGCATCCCTCACTTCAAGGACGAGGATGTTCGGCTCATCCTCCGCCTTCCTTCTGCTCATCCGTCAGGGCTCCAGGCCGCCCTTCCTGAAGTGCCTCCTGCTGACCACTCCCCGACGTCTTTGGACCGCGGAAGGAAGAGGAAGTGTCCATCTCCTTCGCCTCATCGTACCAGGTCACCTCGTCGAAGTGCCGCCTCTCCTGTTAGGCCGTCAGGGACAACTACCTTTCGGGCCAAGCGCACTGTACCTCCTGTGTCTCATGTTGTGTCCCCTCACTTTACCCCAACTCGGAGGACTACACACGACTTGATCAAGGAGATTGTGGCATCTCAGGCTGCGAGACATCAACCTGTTACTCCCTCACCTGCCAGCGCATCGACCCCTACACCACGGGTGGTCTCGTTGTTTGGGCCAGCCGTCAATGTGCCCGCCCCACCTCTGTCCTCTAGACCCGGCGTTTCGGTGTGCCCAGTCCTCTCTTGGGGGACGTGATCAGTTGCCTCCTCCGGCAGTGCCAAGCGCCGGTGAGGAGGACGAGTGGACTGACTTTGAGGATCCTGCGGACCCTGACAGGGAGGTTTGGCTACAGCCTGAGGAGGTAGCTGACGTGGTTGTCCTGGAGGACTCCCCTCATCCAGCTCTGCACTACTGTATACGCCTCCCCCGCGCCTCCATGCTCAGAGGCGTCGGCTGCGCGTTGACATGTCGACTTCCCCGGAATCGACGTCGCCAGATCGCTCGGCCGCAGCCCCTGAGTGGCTCGAGGCCTTCAACTCCCTCAAGGAGAACTGTGACAGGTTCGGGGCCTTGCAAGCGACCCTGGCGCGGCTTACCGAGGCTATGGTTCGGCCTCCTCAGCTTCCTACTGTGGTTCCTGTAGTTACCCCTCTTCCTCCATTTGAAGATCAACTACCAACTGGCCCGGCGACCCCTGTGGTGGCGGCTACGGCTCTACCTGCGCCAGCCCCCTCTCCGGCTCCTTCGCCGTCTTTCGTCGTGCTGCCTGGGAGCGGGCTGGGGATGGTTGGCCAGTCCGTTAGTGTTCCCCCACTGTCTAAGTTTCAGATCCCCAAACGTGTCCTCCCATCTTTGTATGGCGAGCCTGCGTCTTGGCAGAATGTGGTGGCTACTCACCCGGAACGTGCCGCCACTCATGCACGGGGGGAACGGCCGGTTGTTGAGAATTGGGCTGTGCAGATTAGTGCTAAGGGTATCTTCCGGGCACTGACTCCGGACGGCCTAGTCCCAGAGGTGGATATCCGGCCTCACCCCAGTAGGTCGGATATGCAGTTTTTTACGTACCGTCCTAGGGTATCTCCCTCTGGGTCTACACGTTTATGGTCGGACTACACCCGCCAAGACATCTTAGCGGATGCACCCGCTCTGTCAGCCATTGCCGGTGTTCTTCTAGTGAAGAGTGCTCGCGATGCTGACGGCAACGTCATGCTCGAGCTCACCAATCTCGAGGACGGGCCTTGGGATCGGTGGCTGGCGGAGGGGGTTGATTTTGGCGTCAGGTCAGCTGAGAGCTTTGTTACTCTCCCACCACCTGACAACACTTTTGTGTCTGGGCTAGTCCTGTCATCGTCTGGGGTCTCTCCCAAATATTGGTCATGGCTGAATGCCCCTAAGATTGTGTTAGACCAGTTGCCCACGTCTTTCTTCATGCTATCGGAGAAGAGTGCCCTGGATCGGGATCACCGGCTCCGGCAACGCACCGCTCGCTTGCTCTCCACCCTCCTCCTGCAGTTCCAAATGGCGAGGATTCACCTCCGGCTTCTTGAAGCCGAACCTGCTGGTGACCTCAAAAAGGGTTGGGAGACCTTGCGGCGCATGCAGCTGCAGCTCGCCCTGAACTCGGTGGGTGACCTTCAGAGTGCCATCCATGAGGCTGCTAAGTGTCGACAGTCGCTGAGGGTGGCCTTCTGTAAGAAGGCGCCCGCGGAGATCAGGACGAAGCTGCTCCTCTCTGAGCTCGCAACTGAGGGCCTCTTCTCGGATGGTGCGTGGCAAGAGGCTTACCTCTTTGCGACTGCGGGACACTTCGCACCCCGTGTTTCTGGGGCGTCGCGGCCTCCCGCAGTCGCTTCCTCCCAGGGTCGTGGGAGGAAGGCCGGTCCGCCGCGGGGACGCCAGCCTTGGCGAGGTGCCGTCGATGGGCGACGCCAAGGGGGTAGGGGACGGGCCATGCGCCCTTATGTCCGTCGCTCGCCTCTTCGCCCATCTCGTCCGCTCGCCATTGAGGCGTCCTCGCGGCGTACCGACCAGAGGCGGGAGCATCACCGCCCAGCGCAGGATCCTCCGCGCAGGTTTCAGGGACGCGGTCGCTACAAGGGGGGGGGGGGGGGTGCCTGTGGGGGTCAGTCTAGCTGCGGCAAGACTGACGACTATGCTGGCTCAAAAAAACGCTAGTTCCTCCAGGTTTTTCCCCCTTCTCTCCCGACTGCCTCCCCGAACGAGTGTTGAGGCTCACACAAGGGGCCCCTACCGGCTTCTTTTGCCCCCACTATCGGCAATGGCCTCGCCGATCGTGGGCGAGTCGGGTTGTGAAGCGGGGTCTGTCCTGGAGGTGGTGGTCTCAGACGTCCTCCCCGACATCGGCACGTATCTCCAGATGTGGCCAAGGTTATCATGTCTATGCTCGAGAATGGGATTGTTCGGGAAGTCTCGCCACTCAAGCGGGTCTTCCTCTCACATGTGTTTCTGGTCCCGAAGAAGGACTGCGATGCGATGAGACCGGTGGTCGACCTGTCATGCCTCAATTTGCATATCGTGATATGCACGATCACTTTCGGATGCTCACCATCAGTCAGGTGCGGTTGGCGCTCCGTCCCGGCTGCTGGGTGATATCCCTGGATCTCAAGGACACATATTGGCATGTGTCGATTGCACCTCGGTTCCAGTGCTATCTGGCGCTACAGCTGCACGAAAGGGTGTTCACGTTCGACAGGCTGCCCTTCGGTCTCAATATCGCACCACGAGTCTTTACGAAACTCGTCAAGCAGGCTCTGACTCCCCTGCTCCGTCAGGGGATTCAGATCCTGTTTTACTTGGTCGATTGGCTCATCTCCGCAGACTCTCCCACTCAATGTGCACAACACACTCTCCTTGTCATCCAAAACATCACACGTTTAGGTTTCAAGATAAACGTTCCCAAGTCGTGCCTCACCCCGTCGCAAGACGTGACGTGGGTGGGCCTGGACTGGGACATGGCGAGCGCGACCGTCAGACAGAGTCGGGTGAACGCATCGAAGATTCGAAGGAAACTTTTCGCTGCGTTGCACTCGGTCTCCATTACCAGGAAACTCTGGGACTCGTTGATCGGGTTGCTCAATTGGGCGTGTCTGACCATTCCCCTAGGGAGGCTCAGGATCAAACGCCTGATTCGCCTGGGCAACGAAGCATTCCCTCTGTTGCCTCCACATCGGCTTTGGCCGATTCCGCGCTCGATCCATTTGCTTTTGACACACTGGGTTGATCGTTACAACATTACACTGCATGCAACCTACCTGCCCAGGTCTGCCAACCTGTGGGCGGATGCTCTGTCTCGGGGATGGAGCACCCAGGTAGAATGGTCATTCAAACAAACCGTATTCGGCGACCTGGAAGCCTCCTGGGGTGTTCCGCGGGTAGACTTGTTCGCTTCTCACGAGACGACCAAGTTACCTGTGTTCCTAACCCGCTGGATTCGCACTCCAGCGGGGGGACCGGACTCTTTCAGCGAGGACTGGAACAGGTGGCAGTCAATGTACGTGTTTCCGCCACCCGACGCGCTTTTGATGTGCAAGGTCCTCCACAGGCTGAGAGAGTACCAGGGCAGAGTTTGGTTGATCGCGCCCCTATGGCCGGCCCAAGCCTGGTACGCTCAGCTGAAACGTTGGTGCCCGGATCCCGTGCCCCTGTCGGTCTCAAGCTTCCACTTGGGGTCGATTGGAGACCTAGGGACCTCATTGGCATTCGTATCATGGATGTTTGTGAGGCTGGGTGGCTCCCCTTGTTTGGACGATCATTAACTGACAATTCACTCTACATTGGACACCATCTACATGGAAGATATATGAATCTCACTGGCACAGCTTTACTTCTTGGTTACACACCTCTTCACAGACAACTCCATCAGTGGCGCTTGTGTTTCACTACCTCAATTATTTATTTGAGGAGCGTCGCTACATGTACAACACAATTAGGAACCACCTGTCTGCCATTCGCGAGCCTTTTGAGACCCTCACGGGGTTGGTCGTTCCTCAGAAAGAACTGGAGTTCTTCATGCGAGCCTGCTTTCGGCTCAGACCACCCCCGCGTCAGATTCCCCCTCAGTGGTCTCTGGCGGCGACTCTCAAAAGGCTCTCGTCTGCGGCCTACACTCTTTACCCCACACCTGACAGATTACTTGACAAGACACTGTTTCTTCTCGCTTTAGCTACGGGTGAGATGGTCTCGGAGTTGGCTGCCATGTCTCGGGGCCCAGAACTGCTTGCGGTTTGCTCCCATCCTCGGGTCGGTAACTTTGGCTCCGCCTGTTCATTTTCTTACAAAGAACGAACGAGAGGCACACGTGTTTAAGCCTTTCACAGTCCCCGCTCTTAAGCGCGGCCATCGTCATCACACGTTGTGCTCTGTTCTTTCGCTTCATTCATATGTTCATTCCAGTGTGCCGGGGTCGGGGTTGGCGCTATGGGTGGCGCCTAAGACCGGTAGGAGGTTGACCAAACGTGCTGTGGGACTACGCCTGTGTCGCGCCATTAAGGATAGCAATCCTCTGGTTCGGGGTTCGGCGCATGACATTAGGTCTTATGCGGCCACGCTCCACTTCCTTCACAATCACTCCCTCAGGGATATTACTGACACAGGGCTGTGGTCTTCCCCCAACACGTTTGTCTCCTCCTATCTGTCCATGTCCACAGACAGGCCGGGGCGTCCTTGTGTTGCGTTGGGCCAAAGAGTTACTTAGGGGTATTCCTCTATACTTGTCCTTCCCCCTACTGTCTTTCTCCTATCCTGTCCGCTCCAATTTTGGGGGAGGGGGGAGGGACTATGGGTTGCACATATATGTATGTATTGTCACCTAGGGTTAAGGACCTTACCTAGGCTTAAGTATCTTGTTTTTCATTTCCTAAGTTACTACATTATATGTTTGAAATGTAGGTGTTACTGTATGTATCATTATTTTCTTCCCATCATCACATTCTGTTCGTTATGCATCACCCGCTTGTGTCATGTTCATGTATTGTCATTGGGGGTGTTTGTCCTACTGTTTTTACATGTAGTCCACAGAATTAAGTGTTCAGTCACTTATCTACTGGGTGTCACTTATCACCTCCGGCACTTTTTATATTGTGCGCGGTACTGTTAGCGATGTTTACACTTGGTCTTCTCCGGTGTCATCCTTCCTACTTTACTCAAAAGGGGGGGGGGGGGGGGGGCATCCTGTCATCCATATCCACCATTATGATATGTTACATTCATACGATTAGGTTGCGATCTAAAAGAACATGACATGACTGTACGTGGCCTCTCTTAATATGCACCTGTCCGTACACTCTGTATATAAACTCTCTTGTTTAAGTCTGTCTTTTCTTGATCATGATCCTTAACTAATTGCTGATGTTTGAGTTTTTTCAGCTTGGATGTCCGCCTCCAATTTTGGTACTCTAAGCTCTACGTTGGAACGTAGAGGCTACTACTAAATTGGGAGGTTTAACGACCCTCCCAATACCAAATAAGGTAAACCTCCTATTTGGTTGTAGCCTCAGAGTATCCAACGTCATAGTATCCCTCCCGCAGACCGTACCCCTGCCCATCCAATCTTGCCTCTTTTGTAGCTTGGTATCGAGATGCCCTGTAATCCGGACCGGGTTATAAGGCACGCCCCTGACAGCGGCGTGAAGAGCCAGATGGAATGGCCTAGTCGACAACTTTCTCTTTTCTTTCTCGTTTTTCTTTTCAACTTTCTGTTAAAAAGACCTCAAAAGTATGTACACGTACCTAGTAGTGAGAGTAAGGTGCTACTCTAGATGTTATCGATTTAATTCGCGCTATGTGTGTACGATAATTGCCGCTCTAGAGCGAAGCATATTACATCGTCATAGTATAAGCTCTACGTTGGATACTCCGAGGCTACAACCAAATAGGAGGTTTACCTTATTTGGTATTGGGAGGGTCGTTAAACCTCCCAATATAGGTGACATCTGAGAGTATTCCGTCTTGAGCCTGGATCGAGATGAGTTTATATAACGGGTGTACAATTGATAATTAATAATAACACCTCAGGAAAGATACTGCAAATGGGTATGCGTAGCAATATCTGGTGCGACGAATTCACTTGCACAGAGCAAGATTTATGGGAGGACAAATGACTATGTAACGTGTACACAGATCGATAATTGAACAATTCTATATATCTATCTATCTATCTATTGCCTGACGCCGTGATCCCCGAAGGGGTGGCCACGAACGAACCGCCCCCATGCACCTCTGTCCCCAGTCAGTCGACGCCCCTCCCCCCAACCAGCACCGCCTTCGTTCATGTACTTCCTCACTCCATCCTTCCACCTCATATTCGGTCTACCTCTCCCCCTCTGTCCCTCCACCTCGCTCTCGTACACCCTCTTAGTCATTCTCTCGCTTTCCATACGTTCCATATGGCCGAACCATCTCAAGTTGTTCCTTTTCACACTTTCCAGCACATCTACCTCCACACCACACCTCCTTCTTACTTCCTCATTAGTCTGTCTATCCCTCCATGTAACTCCGCACGCACTCCTTAAGTAATTCATTTCCACTGCTCTCACTCTTGGTCTGAGTCTCTCAACCAACGTCCATGCTTCGCTTCCGTAAGTCAGTGTCGGGATTACCACACTGTCATGCAAGGACTTCTTCACTTCCATACTGACCACCCTATTTCTTGTTACTGCTTTTAGCGTTCCTACAACCCTCTTCCCCTGTTGTACCCTCTCCCGCACCTCTTCATCCATAGTCCCATCTTTACTCAACACACTGCCCAGTAATTGAACAATTACCAGGCACATATCCTTGGCACAGATAAACTTAATAACACTCGCACATATTACCTTACCTTCAACAATAGCCACAAATTGAGATACGCAGAAACACTTAGGGTTAGCGTGGGGGAGGAGAAGGGCCAAGTGCGAGGGTCGGGGCATCACAGAGGTCCGGGCACGGCAGCTGGACATAATGGGGCCACTCGTCAGGAGTCCGAGGGGCAGGGCCAGACGTCAGGATACTGCTTCGGCAGGAGTCCAAGGGCAGGGGTGGCAGTGGACAGCAGGCTCTTTCTCTCTCAGGGGGGGAACGACTCCCGGACAATAATCCGGACGGAGCGTTTTAGGTAGTTATACTCCCGGACATATATCCGGACGGAGCAAGCTACTGAGTTTGAACTGACTTCCTGTAGTTTCACAAACTGACTTCCTGTAGTTTCAGTCAGTACATATTTGGGTTATTTCTCTTGGTCAGGTTGCATGATCTCGCATGAATAGGGGCATAGTAAATACATAAAAATTGGCTATGTTGAGCTTAACAATTACATGAAAAATATATTACGGTGCTTAATGACATCGCACTGAGGTTCTCGTCTTTTTGACCTTTGGTTCTTTCTTATATCATCAAGCCTGATGATGTAATTCATGATTTTCTGTTCACTAATTGTTTTGGCTATTTGGATTGTTTATGTAATGATTTTCTTCTGTGGCACTTCCTATCACCATTTCACTTTTCTTCTCGTCTGGCAGCTTCTTGAGGATGAAGGGCCCCAACGATTTAAATACTCCCAGGGCTCTTTATGCTTAGATTGCATAAACACTTTTTCATCATACAGTAGTATTCGCGGGGAAGTTCTGCCTTGGCTATTTGAGTCCCGCACTGTGATTGGCGGGGCCGTGTGAGGTGATGATTGGTGGGGCTTGACCTGCCCTTCGGGGATAACTCACCTGTTCGCCCGGGAATTAGAGAATGGGTCCAGGGGTCAGATTTCCCGTTCTCTGGAGAATGGGAAATGAATCTGTTTCTAAATCCTTTTCTTCTGTTCTCTTATGGTGGCTATTTTGTGTGGTTGTCCTTTCGGCTCCGTTATTTCAATAACATAATAGAGAACATTACGGGTTTGACAACCCGAAGGGAAGGAAGGAAAACTAATTATTTAGTAATGGTTCCGTAGTCAATGACGTGAGAGCCTTATACAGTAAAAGTCCGTTAATCCGACGACCGATGATTCGAATCTCCCAATAGTCCGAATTTTTCAATTTGAGGCCAAATCCGAATTCACCCGATGGTCCGAATTTCAAGAAGTCCCAAGTCCCCTTTTTGAGGCATTAGGCCACTCAAATGACACATAATGGAGCACACACATATCATATGTTCATGAATTCACTTTAAAAGTTTACCATTGTCATTGTAGCCTATTACCTACTTCAAAACATTCAGATTAATGGTCAAAGGAAGCTACTGATATAAACGTAAACACCTTCTTCTTCTTCTTCTTCCACATCGTCTGCTAGAGACCTTGGGACGCTCCGAGGCGCTACTGGCTTGCACCGCATTTTCTGCAAGCGCATTCAGTCTTGAGCTTGAAAACGCACCTTTGGACGTATTAGTCTTGAGCTTGAAAACGCACCTTTGGACGTTCCGATACGCTACTATTTATAGTTCAGTGATCGGAGCGTCCCAAGGGTGCTTTCAAGACAACAACACAAGGGTGCTTTCAATACAATATAATATAACAGAGGACGTCACAAAAGGAAAATCACAAAAGGAAAATTACAAGAACCTCTCAGGGAAGTGCCGTTGTTAAGGCATTACTTCCCGAACCACATCTGATCTTCAAGAGCAAGACAAACTCGCTAGTAGACGGAAGAAGAAGAAGACGTTTATATCAGCAGATTCCTTTGACCATTAATCTGAATGTTTTGAAGTAGGTAATAGGCTACAATGACAATGGTAAACTTTTGAAGTGATTTCATGAACATATGATATGTGTGTGTGCACCATTGTGTCATTTGGGTGGCCTAATGTCTCAATGTTTTCGTCATACACAGGTTCATAGGGGTAAAGTCCGATAATCCGAAAAATCCACTAATCCGAACGAGGGCCGGTCCGCTGCCCTTCGGATTAACGGAAGTTTACTGTATATATAAGGGCTCCCCGGAGACCCCCGTGAGGGTCCCGGAGAAAGCATAACACGACCCAAATATATAAAAAGTACATCCTAGGGTGAAACCCTTTACAGTACTTAGTTCCTAGGGAACGTCATTAAAAAAGGTAACCATTAGAAAAAGAAAGAAATTTTTTATTAGTAAAGATTAGAAACTATGAATGTTGTCTTACTAAATCAACTAGTGCGCCGTTTTACAGTCCTTCCCTTGCACGCGTCCCCCAGCTGGTCACGCTGGGTTTATACGTCCTTCATAGTACAAAGTTGCGCATGTGCATGGGAAGATGGAGGAGGGAGGGCCGCGTTACGTCATTGACTACGGAACCATTACTAAATAGTTAGTTTTCCTTCCTTCCCTTCGGGTTGTCAAACCCGTAATTTAGTAATGCTTCTCTCCGTCAATGACGTGAGAGCCTAAGAATACCAAGATCGGTGGTTGGGACATCTCATGCTCAACGTCAAAGACTGAAGAGAACCAAAACAAACGGCTCGCACTGTTGTAATTAAATAACTAGAATTAAGAAAAAGTGTAAAGTATAAAGGCAGGGTTTCTAAGTAAGCCTTAGGAAGCAATAGAAAGATAGATAAAGATAAGGATGCAGTAAAACTTAATAAAAGAACCACTAAATATTGTAACACATAAGAATTGTACATACTATAGTACTAGAATGATTTGTAAAAAGGAAAATCTATTCATACTTATTAAACTCACCAAAAAAAAAAAAAATTTTTTTATTAATCTAATATCCTGTATTAGAAATTAACCCTTAGAGATTATCAATCTTACTAATTATAGGTTTGACTCCTGTAAGGAGATAAAGAAAACCTAATATTTAGTAGTGGCCCCGTAATCATTGACGAACATGCCTATTACATAAGGCACCCTCTTCAAACACTCATCCGCCGTAGTTTGAATCTACCCAGGCAGAGCATTTAAAATTTGAGGAGCCTTCATCATGAGCGCACGCGACCTCACTCATGGCTTCAGTCATAATGAATTGGGTTCTCACTACGAAAAAACTTCGTAAAAAATAAAAGGAAAAAGAAAATAAGAATAACTATTCAATAAGCTTTCCATAATATCATGGATGTACTTGTGTGGATCTTTGACCAGACGCTGACTCAGGCGTCATTCTTCCTTCACTGACATATCAAGTAAACCAAAATCCTTAATACATCAACGAATGGGAAGGGGATGGTCGGGAGGGCCCCAGTCGTCAATGATTACGGGGCCACTACTAAATATTAGGTTTTCTTTATCTCCTTACAGGAGTCAAACCTATAATTTATTAGTGGCCCCTCCATCATTGACGAACATGCCTGATTTCTAAGACTGGAGGGGGACATTCGTAATCATATCATAACTCTAGAAAAGCAGATAATCAAACAACCACATAGTATTCTTACTTTGAAAAATATATTTAATGGCGCAGCACATACAGGGTACAGGTATATACAAAAGGGGGTCAAGCAGGGGCGTGCTTCAAAGAAGCCTGCTTGATACAAAAGGTTAACTCTTGAGACTCTGCGAACAGATCTGTAAGTTAAAAAGGCACCCCACTCAACATAAGTGGTGAAAAATAAAAACTTATAAGTTTACATGTGCACATAATTATAACCCCATAATACTCGTGGAAATATCTTGCAAAATATATCCAATGCTTAAACTAAATTGCTTTCACAGCCAAACTACTATAACAACACTGTTGTTTGTACTATCATTGTACTAGCACAATTTCCTGCACTGAATAGTACAGAGAAATTTTCATATCAACAATACCCATAACTAGTATCACAGCTCTTATACTCCGGCGGGGTCTAGGGTGTCCTATGTTACCCTGATTGCACCCCCCCCCCCCCTTTTCCTTGAAATTAAAACAAAAAGTGACTTAAGGGCCACCTAGGCCCTCTGCCTTAAAGCTATACATGGCAAGGAAGGTTTGTCTAGAGCTACTGACAGGTATCGAGTCAAAAACGTATGATTAGAGGCCCACAAATGCGTGGACGTAATATCTTCCACAGACAAATTCTTAAGGAAACGCAAAGAGGCTGCCCATTTGCGTAAATCGTGGGCCCTACCCAAAACGCCGGGATTACTCTCCTTAATGACTTCGACCAAAAGAGAAGCCAATCTACGTTTGAGCAAGCGCTTACCCGTACTTGCTACCCATAAAGCACCCTGGGGGTTTAGAGGAGCTACCCTCAAATATTTGGTTAGAGCCTGCACTGGACATAAATTATGGTGCACCTTTCCCCTTTTCAACGCCGGCACAGTGAACTCAGAAAACATGTGTGCACTGTGCTCATTCTTGGCTACAAACCCTGGGGAAGGTGCAATGTGAATACATTCATTAAGCATACCAAACCTGAGGCAATTAGGTGTGTTGCTCATCGCCGCCAGCTCAGACACTCTGTTCCCGGTGGCCAAAGCCAAAAGGAATACAGCCTTTTTTAAGAGTAATGTAAAATCTGCAGTATTTTGGTACAGACGGGAGTGAAATAATGACAATGCTTTGTCCAGAGACCAAGTAGGCATGAGCTGACGGGCAGGTGGGCGGAGTTTAAAACATGCCCTCATAAAACATGTTTCCTCCACAACTGGTATGGAGAGACCGGTAAGGTCCCAAAATGGTATTCTAATCGCTGTTAAGTGATTTTTTAACATTACCACAGATAAACGTTTCTGTTCAAATAGATAATTTAAATAATTAAAAACTAATGCCACCGAGGGCACAGTTTGTTCTGTTCTAAGGATCGAAGAAGTAAAGGCTTGCCAATGTGATTGATACTGTCGTTTTGTAGACTGAGTATATTGACTCAATAATTTATTGGTCACATCTCTACCATATGGTGCTAGCCACTTGGCCTCCTGAATGTCCATAATGCAAAAGTCAGCGAGGTCGCTAGGTTGCCAATCGTGTCTAAGTGGAAAAACCCGACCGGGAGCGACACCGGGTGCGGGCACCACGTTTTCAATTGCTGGTACCACAACTACGCCGGCCACAGGGGCACGATTATCGAGACTAAGCCCCGATAATCTCGTAGTTTGTTTACTACATGGCACATTAGAGACGCGTCTGGCGGCGGAAACAGATAGATGGAACTCCACCTGTTCCAGTCTGTCACCAGGGCGTCTGGCCCCCCTGCCGGCGTTATCGTCCGGCGGGTGAGGTACAGTGGGAGTTTGTGAGTCTCCTCGGACGCGAACAGATCCACTTGTGGATGGTAAAGCTCTGCAATCATTCGGTTGAAAATGGGTTGCTTGAGCGCCCATTCTACTGTTGTGCTCTGTCTCCGAGACAGAGCGTCTGCCCAGACGTTTGCTACGCCTGGGAGATAAGATGCGTGAAGATGAATGTCCAGCCTGTTGGCTAGAATAAAAATCTCTTCCGACACGTTTAGCAACGTCCGAGACCTCGTTGACCCTTGTTTCTGAATACAGTGAACTGCCCCGTAAAGTAGAGCCGTGAGCCTGAAGGAAATATAAGGGGACTAGTAATTCTTTGACATTGATGTGGGAGATTTCTAAATGGGACCAAAGCCCTTGACCCTGGTGCCCTTGGTTTGACTGAAAACCCCAACCTATCGTTCCTGACGCATCCATGTCTACCCATACCGTCGGCGGAGGAGAGGTCCATGACATTATTGAGTGCAACATTTCCCTCTTCGCCCAGACCGCTAGTAAGGTGTGGATTAATTTTGGTATGGGCCATAATTTTTCCGCCGGTAATAGTGGAAAATATTTGTTGCCCTCCAATATTAAACGCTTTACTTTCAACCGGCCCAACATTACAGTTAGTTGAATCCAGTTGAGAGAGCCGACCAGAGACTCCCAGATTCTCCGTGTCGTAGTCAGACTGTGAAGGAACATGAACAGTTTCCTGCGAAATCTGTTCCGATTGTCCACACTCTGACTCAGAGTGAGAGCAGCTGTGTCCCAAACCAGCCCTATCCACTGAACTACTCGTGAGGGAACAAGGTTTGACTTTACCAGATTTACCTTGAACCCTAGAGATTTGACATGTTTTAATGTTATGTTGACATGATTTATGCATACTTGCTCCGTCTCTGCCACCACTAGCCAGTCGTCTAGGTACCACAAAATCCTGATCCCTTGTTTTAACAATGGCATCAGTGCTTGCCGGACTAATTTCGTGAATAAGCGAGGTGCCAGGTTCAAACCGAATGGCATCCTTTAAAAAACATAAGTTTGATCCCTGATCCGTAAGACCAGAAATGTTTGAAATCTTTTGTTTACCGAGACGTGCCAATAAGCGTCTGTCAGGTCTAAGGAACACATCCAACCTCCCGGCGGAAGTGTTAGCCTGATTTGGTGCACTGTTAACATACGGAATGGCTCGTTGTGAATATGAAGGTTCAGATACGACAGGTCTACGACGGGTCTCATCTGAACACTGTCCCTTTTGGGAACCAAAAAAGCTTGGATGTGAAGACTGGGTAATTTTGAGGGACCGGGATGATGACATTCTTGGCAATCATTTCCTTGACCAGTGACTCCACCTCTAAGAAACTTGATTCGCCGTTGTCGGCTGACGTAACCGAGGTCGCCGGAGCCACTGCCAAGTGATGCCTTTGCGTGCCACCATCCTTGCCCAAGTGTTTAACGGCCATGTTTGGTGACACGTTCGGAACGACCCAGTTAGCAGACAAGGGTTCGCCGGCTGTACTACCCTCGGATCCACTCGCCTTGAGACCGGCCCCGGGAATGAGAGAGACATTAGTTTTTTGATGGTGGTGGAGGTGGTGGTGGTGGACGCTTCGCCGGCTGGCTGGCGTTGGCAGAAGACGGGCCCTGACCTGGTTTATTATAGCCTCGTCCTTTCTGACCTGTAAACTTACCCTGTCTATACCTGTACTGACCTTGAGGGGAGGAGGACTTAGGTAGATGAAAGGGCTTAGATCCCCCCGGCTGTGCTTTTGCGACTGGCTTGGGTTTGGGGAAGTTAAAGGCAGGTTTCTTAGAAGGGGCGGGACTATGTTTAAAGGTCTGAGCCATATTAAAAACTGTTCTCCACACCTCAGGAGACATTAAAGAGGGAGTGAGCACTGGTGACATGACCACCTGATTCGCAATACGATCAGGAAGCTTCCGTACCAAGGACATTCTGAGATCTTGTCGAGCTCGCACCGCCTCAAGCAAGGCTGTGCGTATGTCACCCAATGACTGAATTGACGACTGAAGGAGCAGTCGCCGAGACACTTCAACCGATCTTCTGGCATCCGCGTCTGCGATTGCCTGAGTGGACCGGAGCATCGATTTAGCGACCTGTTGCGTCACTCACTTACTTTTCTCACAGTACATTGGTACTGTGAGAAAAGTCTAAATGATTTCCCCCGTAGCCTAAATTCTCGGTCTAGGTGAGTTGGGGTAGGGGTAGTGAAAGGGTCCTTGAGTTCACATAAATTGATTTTGGGGGCAGCTAAGAAATCAAACAAAGCCGAAGGGACTCCGCCGGCAGAACACACTGGCATAGAGAACCAAGAATGACTATCCTGAGGGATCTGGTGGGAAGATTTTGAGGTGAAGGTGGTCGCAAAGTTCTGAGCCTCCGTCTCCCATTCCACCCAAAGTCCCGGACCCAACTGCCCCACCTTCAACACTGGATTAGCGGCTGAGTCTGTGACAGTTCGCAAATCGAGTTCTGGTGTGAGAGCTGACAGTGTCTTTATGTCATTAAAACCATCCTGTTTGGACCAGTCAGAAAACAGTTTCGAAGCTGAGGCAGGGGGCAGGGCAGGTTTAGCAGTATAAACAAAATAGTCCTGGTGATAATAGTTAGGAATGGCCTTAACATTAACATCTAGTACAGTAGGGTCCCGCATAAAACGAGTCTCGATTAAAACGACCGACCTAAAATATTAATATTTAATTTTCGATCAGAACGAATGTGATCACATAAAACGAGTCCGCCGCCAAAGTGGGGCAAATCCGAGGAGTTTTCATATAGAGCGCCGAAATATCGTACAAAACGTACGAAATATCGTTCGCTTTGTACAAAAATTTTCGCTTACAGTGAACATTGACGATATTGCGCCACCAAAATGCTGTGTTCACATAAAACGAAATCGCATAAAACGCCCTCGTTTATCGACCATAAACTCGTTTTATGTGAGACCCTACTGTACATTCCCCAAAGTATCCAAGGCCCGTAATTTTTTAGATTTATTGCCTTGTATTACCCACTCTCGTGGCACTGGAAGTTCCCCTGACAAGGTAGGTTGAGCGACCTCTGATTTAGTGGGGATCAAGTGTACCCATGACTCATCCGGACCGTACAGTAAGGGCATAGCTACCTTTTTCATTGGTGCTTTATCTAAAGGGGGCGGATTGACATCCGTTATACCCCTTACATTAGAAGTAGTCAGTGCCGCCGTAGCAGGCCTAGTGACCACCGATGGTGATATAGAGGGAGGGTGAGGGATCTGAGTCAAGGCAATAGAAGTCATCAGAGGCCGGACATTAGAACTTGTCATAGGAGCTCCCAGGTCCACTGTAGGAGTCTCCGGTTGTTGGCCAAAAAATTTAGTGAGAGCATTAACCAGCAGCCCATCTATTTCCTCTGCTGTGACAAATTTATTCGATGATGAACTCAAAGGTGAATCATTACGATCCTGTGCGGCGTCTAAAACTGAACCCGACTCTTGCACTTCCATGTCTGAGATGATAGATACCTCGTCTTTGTCATCCGGCTCACCATGAGAGGATTCCGCCGAAGCCGGAGTCCCATCTTGTTGCCAAGACAAGTCAGGAATAGATGATGGGATCGCCGCGTCCCGGTGGACCTCAGCCACTGTTTGTGTAGTTTGAGCCAGAGGTTGAGAAACACCCAGGCCTTGGCCTGCACTCCCTTGGGAGTCCGAAATACCCTCAATCATGGAGCTCCCACTTGACTCTGCCATTGGACGATCACTGTCCAGTGAACTCTCCAATTCTAGGGTTGTTGTTGTTGTTGTTGTTCCCTAAGCTGCCTGGCCGAACAGCCCCGAGTCCCTGAGAAAGGCCATGGCCACGATTGGGCTTTCCCACAGAGCTCTCATTGAGTGTAGATTGTGTTGTTGGCGTAAGTGGTTGTGTGAAATGCAGTCTTCTATGATGTGTTTAATGGTATGGGGTGCTGTGTTACATCCCGGGCAGGCGTCGACAACGGAGTCATCCAGTCTCTTCTGATAGCTCAGGAGAGCTGGATGGTGTCCGCATCTCAGCCTGGCCAGGTGGACTCTGTCCTCGCGAGGAAGGGAGGATTCGGAAGGATGGATTTCGGGAGGTCGTGCATGCAGCTGTGTGTTGTCTGTGAGTGAGTGGATGGATCGGTGAGAGATATGAGTATGGATGTGCTTCTGGAAGTTGGTTCGGGGTGGGCAGGGAGGGAGAGAGGACAATAATTGTGTGTGATACCGTGTGCTGGGTGTTGTTTTGATATTTCTTGGTGTCTGTGGGTGTGTTGCCATGTAGTTTAGTGGGTGGTCTTGGTTCAAAATCAACGTGTTCAGAAGACAAAATCAACGACCAGTGGAGGAAAACCGGATGCCGGCCGCGGGGAGCAGTTTCGGGAGCCAAACCGTCACAACCATCCCCTGCCCCCTCCTTGGGGGCACGGGTCCTTGGAGCGGCTTCGGTCGCGCCGGGAATTTCCAATTCTAGGGTTAAAATACTAAGTGGTAAACTGTCTTTTGGTACTGGCACTAAACTATCTCCATGAGATTGAACACTAGCTCTGTCGGGGGTAGAGGTATGACGAGAGGCACTAGACTCCGGTGAACGCCGGGAGGCCTTCCGATCATGTGAGTCCTTTCGAGAAGATTTGTGGCTACGGTGCGACCGCGAACTGCTCTTGGATTTAGAAGATTTCTCGCTATATCCACTTGTTGACCCCTCTGTCTTACTCTTCTTGCTCATTGGTGAAGAAGAGAGACTCGGCGGCTGCTGTCTAAGCGGGGACCTGGACCTAGATCTCGCCCGTGACGAGGAGGCTGCCACCGGGGGCGTCGATTCTCGCTGTCGCTTAGATGTGCCTGGGGCTGGAGCAAGTATAGAACCCTGTCCAGTCTCCGCCGGTTTACGAACAGTTACTCTAGAGGGACGTTTAATGGGAGGGTGCTCAATTAGTAACTTATCCCAAAGCGGGACGTTATCGCATTTTTTTTTTTTTTTTTTTTTTTTCTATATTCCAACTTACTTCCTCTCGGGCATAGGCTGAGAGCCTTAACATTCACCGCTTTACAATGAACAGTGAAGCCCGTGAGGTCTTGTTCCAGTCTAGGGAGTGAGAGACATGTGAAGCACGTAGAGCACAACGAGCACCTGCCATCTTGCCTTCACATGAGGCACGGTGCTCACTCATGACCCGAAACGACCCCATCTCTGAAGCCATCTCGTTCCCGTGCTTCACTGTCTCACCCACTACACTCGGACTCTCACACTTACACACACACAACGCCACCTGTTGAGCAGATAACTCACCAGGCATTGCACCCCTATAGCATATTTTGAATATGGGAATATTCATACAGTGCTATTTAATCAGGGAACAATGAGGGTATTTTATTGACGTTTCGGTGGGCTTTGTGGTAATGCACTGATACTAGGTACAGCACAAATTCCATCCCAATAATATCTTCCCATTGATACATCGGGATTTGAACCCGGGACCTTTGGATTACCAGGCCAGTGGCAAGACCACTCCACCACACCTCCCCTAGGTGTGGTTGAAGTGACTTATGAGCCACAGTAGTAGTATAAGTGGTCATTTGCTGCCTGACCTCCCTTAACCCTCTCACCACGGAAGGGCTCTTGAACGCCCATAAAAAACCATATAACAGGTACCCGGATGGTCTCTTGAACGCCCAGTGGTTGAAAGCCTGTGAGCTTCGTGTGCGAGGCGTCGGTCCGACGCATGTAAACAACAGCCGGCTGGACCGTCGCCCCGCATCTCCGGCCACAAGAAGGAGAGCGTCGCTTGTTCGTGTGTGCCTGTATGTTGTTGTTAAGTATCGAAAAGTGGTGTAAAGTGGCTGTTTTGGCCATAAAGTTATCTCCAATGAAATCATCATCACAGCTCAACCAGTTGACTTAGAGAGCTCTACTTAATGCCATTCTACAGGTAAATAACACAGCTACGTTTGGGGATGCGCGGGAATGCGGGAAGCAGTCTGATTAACGAATATACGGTAGCCTAGCCTAGACGTTTTTCGGCCAAAACACCCGGGTTTCGAGGAATATATATATAATACATAGCCGGGGCTGGACGGTTAATACTAACCTCTATTAACTCACAATAAACCATTTACCTTTCTTGCATGCTCTGATCAATAAATTAGCACCTCAGCTATACCATAGAATGAAGATTGAACAATCTAAGAGAGACGCTCCTATCACAGCTGTCCCCATACTCCTCGCAAAGTAGATCCAGTCTCTCTCCCCTAAATACTTCCAGTATAGCCAAAATAGTACCTCTTACTAAGGCTCAGTTATATGAAAATATAAAGGCTTCCTATAGCCATGTGCCACAACAGTAAATACCATCTTACCTAGTCCCCATATCTATTGAGAGCTCAAATAAGTCCATAAGACTCGAGATCCCTACTGTCTACAGGGTCCAGAACCGAGCCTATAAATCTAGTTCTCACCCCCAGTCAAATCAGTTGAAAGCTAGACACCAACCAGTGGTCACTACCCTGCAGTTCACCTCTAGCTCTGCCCTTGTGTTGTTCCGGAGTTGAGAGATTCCAGATCCGGCAGACTCCGTGGCAGAGAAGACTAATAGAAGCATCTGTCCATGTACAAGTCCTAACGTGCACCTTATAACCTTCACACAAATTCGTGGGTATATAAGTGTGTAGCCAGCAACGATCGTCAAGAGATCCGACTTGAGAACTTCCTACATTTTGGACCATCTGGACGGCCGAGGAACCAGTCGTTAGCCCCCAACATCACCGGAAGCAAGATAACCAGGACCAGATCTACAAATACTATTCAAGATTCATGTTGCTAGTACTAAGTGTTATAGTACTAGCTTGATACTCACTTATTAACTTTCTATAAAGTGGCTAAAACCTTGCCCAGTGTAATTCATATTTAACCATTCCATTTGGGACGTACTAAGCGATCAGTGCTCTTTAATTAACAGGCGACCTTGACTCTCGTAATTACCTTATTCAGATATTAAAACTCTAGTGATATCTAACGTTCGCCCACTGATTTGTGTTCTACGTATTTCTGCCATAAGAATATAAAACTTAGATCAGTACCCCCATGAGGTTACTAGAGATTCCGTGTTCTACAATATACGCGTGTCTAATCCTAACTGTGAGCTGCTACTTGGGCACGCGACCAGCCAGTAAGAGATCAAATCAGTGAAATTGAATTACACGAATATATTGAGGTCTTCCAGTAAAATAAAAACTTGCTAATTAAACCCGTGATCAGAAGAATATACCTGAACGTTGGAAGTGGGAGACTAGGCTCCATCCAGATCCGCTAATGCTAGCAGTTCCTTTCTATTATTTGTTTTGTGCGAGAATTACTATCTTTCTATGCTCTTTATTTATTTACTTCAATAAACGTGAACTTGTGTCGTGTTACCGTGTGTTTATTTTGTGTTCTCTATTCCTCATACCTTGTATTGTGCATGCAGCCTTATATACCCAGTCATTCAGAACTCACATTACCCAAGTTAAACCTGTAGAAAAACAGGGCATATGTGTTTAATTTAGGGTCAGACGTGTGGGGTGGGGTAATGTCTTGTGGCTTTAGAGGTTTAAACGCTCGGACGAATCTAGTTCGGAGCGTGCGAGTCACGCCGTGATAGTCGATGGTGACTTGAAAGGCATTTGGGACTTGTATGACGGTGTAGGGCCCGACATAGCGAGGGCCTAACTTGTTGGTGATATGGAGGTTGGCTACCATTACTGTGTTATGGATGGTGAAAGGGTTTTTGTCATCGATGTTATCAGTTTTGGTGTCCTGACAGATCTGGGTGGTATGGAGGGTGTTTTGCAGATGTTGCAATGGGTCAATTGTGGAGGTGGTGGAGGGAAGGTGAGCGTGGTGGTGGAATGGTAGTAACAGGGGGGGTACACCGTAAACACGTTCATGAGGGGAAATACCGTCTTCCCGAGGACAGGTGTTCATACCCCACTGTATCATCTTTAGTTGTGATGGCCAGTCTGAGGTGTTAAGAGCAATCATTCTTGTACGTAACTGGTTGTTGATGGTGCGATGGCTGCGTTCGCATATAGCATTTCCTTGAGGCCAGTACGGGGATGAGTGTTTAATCTTAATACCGCATTGTTGGGTGAATTGTTGCCACACGTGTCCACTAAACTCGGGGGCATTGTCCGATAGAAGAGCAAGGGGAAGGCCGAATATAGGGAACACTTCTGTGGCAAGCAGTGTGGCGACTGTGGTGGCTGTGTGGTCTTTAACTGGGCAGGCTATTAAAAAATTTGAATATACGTCTACAAATGTGACGATATAGCGGTTGCCAGCGTAAAAAGGGAACGGGCCCATGATGTCGAGGGATAGGACTTGGAACGGTTTGTTGGCAGAAATGGTACCCGCTGGGCCTGGGGTGCGTGATCTATCCTTTCCCAATAAACACGGTTTGCAGGATTCTGTCACTCGTTGTGCAATTTTGGAGGGGTTGGGGGTCCAGTATTGGTCTGTGAAGATCTTTAACATTTTCTTTTGTCCAAGGTGTATGCCGTTTCCCTCGTGGATGGCAATCATGTAGTCGTGGGCTCTGGTGGGGTCCAAGATTATGTGACCAGTGTCTGTGGCTAGTTGATCTCCCCAGCGAGTCAGTCTCCTGAAGACATTTAACGGTATCCAGGGGGGTCTGATTCGTGCTTCCCAAGATTGAATTAGGGAGGGGGCTGGGGGGGCATTCTGTCGGGGGGTGGGGGTAGATACCAATTGAGTGTTTCGTAAGGCGGCTAGGTTGGTGGGAGGGTCTTTTGGTACTGGCAAACGTGACAGGGCGTCTGCATTAGTATGGAGTTTGCCGGGATGATATTGTATGGTAAAGTCGTAGTCCTCTAGTGTCTCCCTCCAACGTACCAAAATGGCTGAGTTGGTTTCGCACCTACGCAGCCATTGTAAAGATTGATGGTCGGTAATTATTTCGAGTTTTGCGCCCAACACAAATGACCGGAAGTGGCTGAGTGCCCAAATGATTCCTAAGCACTCTCTCTTGGTGGCTGCGTAATTCTGTTGGGGTGGGGTGAGGGTGGAGCTGGTATACGCTATCACATGTTCCTTTCCATCTCTGAATTGAGCTAAAACTGCACCTATGGCGTACAGAGATACGTCGGTATAAAGACGGAAAGGTTTCTGGTAGTCAGGGAAAACGACAATAGGGGCTTGGATTAGCTTTTGCTTCAAAGTGTTAAACGCGAGGTCTCTTTCAGGTGTCCAGGCGAACGGGGTGTCTTGTGGGTAAGTTGGTGGAGGGGTCTGGCTATGGTGGCAAAGTGGGGGACGAAACGTCTGTAGTATGTGGCTAAACCTAGAAACGAACGTATTCCTTTAACAGTGGTGGGTGGGGTTTGGTTTTGTATGGCTTGAAGTTTCTTTGGGTCTGGCGCAATACCATGTTCAGATATCACGTGTCCAAGAAAATCTACCTTATTCCGGGCAATCATGCACTTTGAGGGTTTTAATTTCAACCCGGCGGCTCGGATTCTTTGAAGGACTTGTCTCAACCTGAGGAGGTGTTCTTCCCAGGTTGGAGAGTACACAATAATATCGTCCAGATAGGCTAGGCAGGTTTCCCAGGTTATGCCATGTAATACCGTTTCCATCAAACGGGAGAAAGTGGCTGGTCCGTTACAGAGGCCAAAAGGTAGGACGTTAAATTCATAGTGATGGCCACCACTAGTGGAAAATGCTGTTTTCTTTTGGTCCTCGGCCTTGATAGGCACTTGCCAATACCCTGCTTGCAAGTCGAGGGTAGTGAACCATTTGGATCCGTATAGGGAGTCAAGGGAATCGTCTATTCGGGGTAAGGGAGTAGCGTCTTTAATGGTTATGTCATTTAACCTCCTGTAATCGACGCAAAAATGGGTTGTCCCATCTTTCTTTTTGACTAAGACAACAGGGGAAGACCAGGGGCTAATGGACGGGGTGGCAATCCCGGCCTCTAACATTTCCTGGACTTGGCGTTCCTCTTCCTGACGTTGTATGGGGTTCTTTCTACGGGATGGTTGTCGTATGGGGGGGCCTGTGGTGTTAATGATGTGTTGTTCTACATCAGTCTGTCCGATTTCGGTGGGTTGTTGGGCAAAGACGTCACTGAATTCCAGCAGTAGGTCGTACATGCCGTTCTTTTGGTGGTCAGATAGTGTCTCAGGAAGAGGGGGCAATTGGAGGCTGGTAGGGGTGTCGTTACAATGTATGGGGAGGTCATCGAAAGTTTCGAGGTCTCCTATAATGAGACTTTTGGTAATGTCAGGGGTTCCTCTGAGATATTTGCCACGAGAATGTGGTTGATACGAGCGGAAATGATGGCGGGTTGTAAGAGGCAACGATGGGGGTTGGGGGACGTGTTAGTGGGGGAAAATACCATGTGAGTTTGGGGTATGGGCCACAGGTTCACCCATTTTTGATGGTGGGGGGGAATTTGGCATTTATCCTGAACTACCGCTGGGCTAATGATGGTGGGGGATTGACTGGCAAGCAGGTGCTTGGTACTTATAAGGGGGGCAAGGTCAATTTGGTGGGGGTCACGCGTGAGGGGGGGATTAACGTCGTGTGTGAGAGGATCAGTGGGGCGCGGTGTGAGGGGGTTAGAAAACGGGATTTGTTGGAGGGACTGCGGAGGGTTGGTGGGGGGAGCGTTGTCGGTGGCAGTAACGGTTTGTTTGGAGTTTATGTGGTTTTGGTGGTTATGTTTGTCATGAGAGGGCGAGTCAAGTGTGGGGTTGTGAAGTTTTCTAGGGGTGTGAATTGTGTGGGGGTGGAAGGGAGCTACTGACGAAAAACTGTCACAAGGGGGATGGGGGGGGGGGTGGTGGAATAGCTAGGCATTTCTGGGGGCATGGTGGGAACATGGTTGTGTCCCTCGGTCGGCACGCGTGAGGGGCGGATTAACGGCGCGTGCGGGCGGTTCAGAGGGGTGAGAGGTGAGCGAGTTAGAAAACGGGATTTGCTGGGGGGACTGCGGAGGGTTGGTGGAGAAAAAGTTGGGTGTAGAACATGGGTTATTGGTGTAGGACTGGTGTATTGATTTGGGGTTGTTAACATTTCTGGGGGCATGGGAGAAACATTGTTGGGTACATCGGTCGGCATTTTCTCTGGAAACATGTGTACATAAACATTGGATAGAATTATGGTTACATATATCAGAGTCTGTCCTGAAAACATGGGAGGATTTATTCTGGACAGAGTTACGAGAATTGAGGGGATTACCGAGAGGGAGTTGCTTGGACTTGTCTTCTTTCGTTTGTTGAGGCATTTTTTTACTGAATTGAGTGAGGTTTTGAGAGATCTCGGGGCAAGGGGAGGTTTTAGGAGTCACCTTAGTGCTAGCTGCAACTTGGTAACCCTGACTCAGGGTTTGTTGAGGGGGAGGTTGTTTTTTCTTTTTGGAAATGGGTTTCTGCGTGATTGGTTTGTCAGAGGCTCTTAAGGCGACCGCTGCGGTCTTATCATTGTCTTGTAAAATTTAACACTGAGTTGAGAGCAAAAGGTACAGTTTCGCATCACCCACAGACCCCTTGAGCGGTCTAGACATTTAACACATTTTATACAAAGGGTGTGTGCAAAAATAGGGATACCTGAACAGGAGGGCGTAATGCATAAAGCAAAAACCGGGGCAAAGGTAGCCATGACAGAGACTGGTGGGAAACTACTCCAGGTTCTCTATAGACTCGCCGGGGCCCAGCTCTGGAAAAAAATAACATTTCCACGAATTAATGCTCAGAAGGTTAACCCAACATGTTCGCACACAAGTGTTAATAACCCGCCGGGTAACGAGACGTAATACTCAACGATCACAGCTCGCTATGCGGTGGGGTTCCTATGTAAAGATATCAGAATGTCTGAACTTGTCCAAGAGATTAAAGAATACCCTCTGACACAATATAAAAAACCAGCATGGCGTTTATAATTGAATTAGTCTTTCCGGTGGTGTCTGATTCAAGATTCAATTTTGGAAAAACAACCCCCCAAAAAGACGCCGGCCCCTGAATTATCTCGCAGATCAAAAACTGGGAAGGTTGACAAAAATACGAGATCTGACTTCTAATGAATTGTCTTTAGATCGCCGTACGTTGAAGGCGGCGATACACAAATGTATCCCTCAATTGTCTTGGTCAACTAAACCGAATTGTAAATTCGGTATTCCACCCTGCCAAGGAGCACCCGCCGGGTGTGAAAGTAAGTTATTAAAAACATTAACCCCAATGGAGCCCTCAATCGCCGTATGTTGAAGGTGGCGATACATAAAGCATCCCTTAATTGTCCGGTTAACTAAACTGAATTATCAATTCGTTCATCCCACCCTTCCAAGGTGCACCCGCCGGGTGTGCAAGATGTTAAAAGTTAACCCCAATCGTTCCTATCCCCACTTCTTTGTAAAAGATCGCCGGGGAGGAATACCAAACAACAACAGCTAGGTTTTTTGCTGGTTTTGCAATACCGGGGAAAACAACTTCACAACATGTGTCCGCATGAACACTGTTAGATGGGTACAGCCATTCCGCCGGGAATCATAGGGAGCATGAAACAGGCACCACCACAGAGACGCAGTCCTGGGGAGCCTCAGACACCTACTCGCCGGGGAAACAAGCCTGTTTTTGAAACCACGTGTGGCCAAAACTCGGCACCCAGCCGGGTTTTTCATGGTGAAACCGAGAAAAACCCGCCGGGAAACAACCCACCTCGTCCAGATACCATCTGAACGCCACACAGGACCGAAGAGTTAGCCAAAACACAACTAACCCCGGGCCCACAAATAGTCCGTGGAATTAGCCAATACACAACTAATCCAGGAAACAAAAATAGTCCGTGGAATTAGCCAATACACAACTAAACCAGGACACACATGACACAGTAGTACATATTTATAATATAAATCAATAACACTTGTACATGTGGCAAAGCTACAAGAGGCTGGCTAGGCCTAGGCAGACGGAAAAGACAACATGTCGGAATATAAACAAAAAGTACTGAATTATATCACAACAGGAACCACCGCCAACACACCACTGTAGCAAAGACTTCCGGCAAAGGGAAGACTGACTCGGGACCCAGAAAAAACTTCACTAAGTGAAGAAAAATACGCTGGGAACGTCAGCAAAGCAACACTACCTCATCAGAAAGATAAAAGGCAGCAATAATAACACGTAATGAAAGCCGCCTGCATCACAAGCTAACTAACTGTGAAAAAGTTCACATGTCCACAACAGGACCACGAGGGTACATCCGAAATAGATGCCCCAAACACACGACCCAAAATACACTGCACTGCGGGCAACCAGCCCAGGACACTCCTGCTACGCATATCCTAACCTTACTCGATACATCCCGGAGTAAACAAATGAGAAAAAACTCACTAGGGACGCAGTAAATGCGGAACCAGCGGAGCGTGGGGAGACACGTCCGGGCAGGCTGATATCAGAGCAGAGAAGGAAGAATGACGCCTGAGTCAGCGTCTGGTCAAAGATCCACACAAGTACATCCACAATATTATGGAAAGCTTATTGAATAGTTATTCTTATTTTCTTTTTCTTTTTATTTTTTACGAAGTTTTTTCATAGTGAGAACCCAATTCATAATGACTGAAGCCATGAGTGAGGTCGCGTGCGCTCATGATGAAGGCTCCTCAAATTTTAAATGCTCTGCGCGGTAGATTCAAACTACGGCGGATGAGTGTTTGAAGAGGGTGCCTTATGTAATAGGCATGTTCGTCAATGATGGAGGGGCCACTAATAAATATTAACATTGAACAACACTTGTGAGAGGTTTTCCAGTTCGGAACACACTTCCCCCCCCCCCTCTGTTTTGTCCAAAACTCCTAAAAGTAAGTCAGTACTTGGTGAACCTCACACGAACTAGTAACATAAAACATGTCATTATTGCAATAAACAGAGATCAGTTATGCTTATGCCTAAATCCATGGCTATGCATGGCACAGTGGGTCTCTTCAAATGAACGGAAAGATATTTGGATAAAAATGTGTGGTGAGATGACCAGACTCTTGTTTGCTTAATGTCTTGGATAGCGTAATTGTTAAGAAATCTGACTGTCGTGGCCCACTTTCTCACATCATGGGCCCTTGTTACTGTTGACGGACGGCTGTTTTGATAACGTCCACTAGAATTGAAGCAAGCTGTCGTTTAGATAACCTTGATTTGCCATGTGAAGAGATCCATAAATGATAAGGGTGTAAGGGTGTAGTTGGTTGTTGTTGTTGTTCCCCAAGCTGCCTGGCCTAACAGCCTCAAGGCCCCGAGCAATTCCAAGGCCATAACCGAGTGCCCCCACAGTTGGTTGTACATACTTATACAAAGCCAACACTGGGCCTAGTGCCTGATGTTTATTCTTTTGTTTGAGGGCCATTATATCAAAAGGTGAGAATATATGATCTTCTCTTTCATTCTTGGCTATGAAATCAGGAGTTGGTGTGAGGGTAACAGCACTCAGATCTTTAAATTGTAAGCAGTTCGCAGCTCTAGCCATGGCCGCAAGTTCGGACACTCTATGTGTTGTTGCTAACGAAATTAAGAAAACACATTTAGATAGGGTGGTCAGTATGGAAGTGAAGAAGTCCTTGCATGACAGTGTGGTAATCCCGACACTGACTTACGGAAGCGAAGCATGGACGTTGGTTGAGAGACTCAGACCAAGAGTGAGAGCAGTGGAAATGAATTACTTAAGGAGTGCGTGCGGAGTTACATGGAGGGATAGACAGACTAGTGAGGAAGTAAGAAGGTGTGGTGTGGAGTAGATGTGCTGGAAAGTGTGAAAAGGAACAACTTGAGATGGTTCGGCCATATGGAACGTATGGAAAGCGAGAGAATGACTAAGAGGGTGTATGAGAGCGAGGTGGAGGGACAGAGGGGGAGAGGTAGACCGAATATGAGGTGGAAGGATGGAGTGAGGAAGTACATGAACGAAGGTGGTGCTGGTTGGGGGGAGGGGCGTCGACTGACTGGGGACAGAGGTGCATGGGGGCGGTTCGTTCGTGGCCACCCCTTCGGGGATCACGGCGTCAGGCAATAGATAGATAGATAGATTTAGATAATAACTTGTCATAAGAGGAGTTGACCGTGTAAGGTTTAGTACTTAATAGATTTAACACTTTGCCCAGAAACCACTGAGGTAGAATCTGTCTCGCTGGAGTTCGTAATTTTAAAACAAGCCGTAATAAAACCTTCATACTTAGGTGGAAGTCTAAGGCCAGTAAGGTCATAGAATGGTTCTTTAATGGCTGAGAGGTGATTGCGAAGTGTGTTAACTGATAGGTGTTTATCTTCGAAAAGGTAATTTAAGTACTTTAAAATTAAACTTACTGAGGCACTTTGTTGGTTGGATTCTACAATCCACGTTGTAAATTGTTTCCAATGTGACTCATACTGTCTAATTATGGAAGGTGTAAATTGTTTGGTTAATTTGTCGTGAACGGCTTGGTCATAAGAATTTAGCCATTTGGTTTTGAAAATATTTCGTAACTAAAACCAAGTTGTAAGAAAAATTCCTTTGAACTTGTTGAGGGGTAAGTCGGAAGCCAGTGGAATCAAAGAACGATTCTTTAATGGCTGAGAATTGATTGTATAGTGTGTAAATTGACAGTTGTTTGTCTTCAAAAGAGTAATTGAAGTACTTTAAAAATAAACTGACTGAAGCTATGTGTTGGACTGACTCTACAGTCTACGTGGTAAATTGTTTCCGATGTAATTCCTACTGTTTAATAGTGGAAGGCGTAAACTGTTTGGTTAATTTGTCGTGAACAGCTTAATCATAAGAGCTCCGCCATTTGACTTTGAAAATATCCATAAAGCTAAATGTAGACCAGTCTGTAGGTTGCTAATCCACTCTAAGTGGAAACAAGACGTTGGAAATGGTATTGGAATGGGACATTCGAGACAGATGAATGAACTACACATGTGTTGACCAGACTGGCGTTATAAGGCACCCTTGACCCTGAATTAAGTGGATATGTTGCAAAACTTTGGATATTTGTGTGTGTCCGGAGGAGGAAAGAGGTATATCGATAACCACTTGTTCCAAATCTCTAAGAACGCATCTGTTCCGCTCGTTTGGATCTTGTGCCAGAAGGTCAGAAGCCGGAGGAATTTTGTCGATTGGTGTGAATTAACGAGATTTACCTGTGGATGGAACGGCCTTATCAAGTTGTGGAATACTGTCACTAGGGTACCCTTCTCTCGAGATAAGGTGTCCGCCTACAGATTCGCCTTGCTTGGTAGGTAAACTGCTTGAATTGTGATATGGTAATGAAGAGTAAGGAAAAATATTAACTCCGACAATCTCAGGGGCGTGTGAGATTTCGTTGGGCCCTGCCTGTTGATACAGGACACGGCTGATGTGTTGTCCATGTGAAAGGCTATTATTGTACTCTGTGTTGGAGTGCAAGGGCATGATTTTTCAGGAAAATCGAGGGACAACTAGTTCCTTTGTATTTAAGTGATAGAGATTGTGAGAGGTCTAGCGACTTTGTGTCTGGCGACCGTCTGACGATTGGTAACTCCAGCTCGGGGCTCCCACTGTGTCCAAGACGACCCCCACTGATGGTGGCGGTTCTGACTAGAGGGCTGTCGGGGAAGGGATCTCAGGTCATATCCAGAAGCTTAGAAGTCTGATAAAATTCTGAGGGAATGTAATTAGGGTATGAGGTTGATTGACTCGGAAAAGCTCTGTTGTCTAGCCTGATGTAAGGATTCAGGCGAAGTTTGTCCAACAGAACAGGTAGCTGAACCTAATATTTTGACCCTATTAACCCTCTCACGTCCTTGACGCAATTTTGAGCCTATTGGGGATACTTTAAAGCCTTGTTACCATCAGGGGTATTTAGAAACCTTTAGTTTAGTTACTTTAACCTCTGCAGTTATCTTTGAGTTAGCTGTGGTCAGAAAACTCATTTTGGAGAGGTAATTATAAGAGTGAGAGAACTCTATTTCTTATTGCTAATCTGGCAACCTCTGCATCATATGGTCGTGAGAGGGTTAACGACTCCCACAGCCGTTTGGAATTGTTTTTTGTATGTACTGTCTTGCATACAGTACTTGTAGTAGTCAAGTATTTGATGTTGTATGTTGTGTGATAGGGTTTCCCAACTGAGGTAAACCTAGGGTTCCCACTTCATTATTCAGACGTAGGGCTGTGATATTTGTTGTATTGTTATCATCACGAAAAAGTTGTTTACCATAAACTTATTGAGGATTGATAATTCTATGACTGGTCTGAACTGTAGGCTATCTCATTTTGGTACTAGAACTAAGTGAGACAGAAAACTTTTGATGTGGGAGGAATGTTCACTCGAATTCCTCACTGAAGAATCGCTTTTACGAGTGTTGGCACCTTTACTGGTATGAGACGTTGTATACGTACTTACGAAAGAACGGTCGTCTCTCCCAGTCCCAAAACAGACTATGTTTTATTAAATGTCTGGACCAAGGTCCTTTCGGTCATGCTGTGTAACTGGCCTGGAAAGAATCGGTTGTGCCTTGCGATATAATGTGATGCAAGGCTAAGATGAACTAAGTTAGGTCCTTGAATCGGTATGTGCTCTTGAAAGGTCAGACTGTTGTTGTTGGTGTGTCTGAGTCTGTCTAATTTGTTGTCTGGGGATGAATTATCCAGTCTGTCCCGACTACTGTGGCCTGTTGAGTGTCGTTGAGATCTGAATCTAATAAAGTTAACACGAGAGAACCTTAAAGACGGTTATAAAAAGTAGTGCTGATACTGCAGACCAAGTATTTGTGGTTGTTAATCTGTTAGATGGAGAGATCAAGATTCTAGTCTTGATGTCTTTGGGCAGAGTTTTTTAGATAGAAAGATACGGAGGTCTTGACGTGCTTTGGACGTCATGAAAAGGGCTGTTCTGACCTCTCCTATTGTCCGAAGGGTTTTGCAAAGATAGACTTCTCTTATGTGTGATAATGTTGCCCTAGAGTATGTGTCATGAATAGGATCTGCTACTCCTCAATAGTGTGAGTGAGTTGTCTTGTAAAACTGTCTTTGTGGTGCAATGCATAAGTGTGGTGATTTTCAGTGTGAGCAGCCTAGGTTCGAATCCCCGGACTGCCACATGTGTTTGTTAATTTCATAAACCGAGTTTAGGAGTAAAGTACAGTATGTTGGTGGAGAGAACATAATAAAACCAAAAGGTTGGATAATCGCCTATGGGTCGTTTATCTGAGTGTAAAGTCCTTCCCCAACCTTTTGTTCCTAAGAAATATCCTCGTCAATTATGGGGACACGGAGTCAAGGATCTGACTCAGCCAAATTGCCAGAATAACCCTGTGTGATTAAGAGGTGTATGGGGAAATGGTTGATCGAGCCCCATGAAAGTTATTCTGTAATAAAGGCTAGATAAAATTATCTACCTGGAGAATTCTGGTATGTGAATGTGGAACTCCGGCGAAGTAGGCAATGAATAGTTATCTAAGAGACTCCCTTCCTCTGCAACCCGGACTCATAGAGAACGCGGGGAACTCCTACTGACTGGAGGTGTCATTATTAGAGCTCCGGATTAAGTGTTAGCCGACCCAAAGTGGGACCGGAACAACCAGTTGTGTAAAGGTAAGATAGCAATTGACTGTATCGGTTCTGTCAGGTTTTTTAAAACAGACCCTAGTCGAACAATTTATTAAAAGGAATGGTTGGTGCTAGGGATACCCAGAACTCTAGCATGTTGTGCTGAGGCGTTTCAAGGAAAACAAGCTAATGAATCATTACTATACTGGTTAAGTAGACCCTAAAGAAGTGACCTCTGTTATAGTGGGGACTTGGGGAAAATATTACTTGGGAATTACTAGACGGAAAATTAATTCCCAGTGTTGTCCTTTGTAGTATGAGGACTCGGGGTAAAGAAATTACTCGGTAATGACTGACGGAATAACTCTGTGTAGTTTAATAGGTGCGGGGGTTAAATTTACTAAGTACCTAATAGTCTTCTCGGACTGGTATGGAGGACTCAAGATTCGGACGGAAATAGAGTGAACAAAACCTATTCCGTAATAAATGATAGAGAAAAATATCTAATTGGAGAACTCTAGTATGAGACTTGTGGAACTCCGGCAGAGAAGGCAATGTTATAAATATCTAAGAGGGTCCCTCTCTCAGCCTACTCTGCTAAAACCCTAACTCAGAGAGAATGTGGTGGTCTTCTAGTGATCGAAGATATGTAAAAGAGCCCCAGATCCAGACACTCGCCGACCCAAAGTGGGACCGGAGGGAGGTTCAATGAATCATTAATAATAATAATAGTATTATTTATTCAGTTAGCAATTTACCGAGTTGGTACCACATAGTATGTTACAAATATGACATGTATCAGTTCTGCATAATTCCAACTAAGTATAGCCCAATAAGGCCGTTAGGCGTATTTCCATTGGGGTCCTTGACCAACTCGAGAGTTGGTCCGGAGCCTAAAATATGAAATGTTTATTGTCGAGTTGAGTAGTCAAGCGTTAGCCTTGAATGATACTGATTATACCATAGTATCCTTATTGGAGGAGTGGTAACCTGGGAATCTTTGTGAATCAAAATTATTGATTTACTACTAGTAGTTATACGTGAACGACAATATCATAGTATCCTTTATTGAAGGAGTGATAATGTGTGATTCTTTGTAAATCAACAAATTTTGATCCACTAATAGTAGGTAAAACAGTAATATCTGTGTAAAACGAATGGATGAGAACCAACCGGTTAACCGTGTCCATGTATATACTTGGCCTAAGGAAAGAGAGATAATATCTCTTAATTTTGTACCGCCTTTGTTTGGGAATAAAAGTTAATACTGTAATTATAATAACAATAAAAATCGTCAGGTTACTTATATAGCGCCCGTTCTCCTCCTTCGAGGATTCACCAGCGCTTGGCTTTCTTTAGTCTACCATTGACTATTAGTTAGTTAGTTATGTAGAGCAGATTAACCAGACCACTGAGCTCCATACGGAACTCTCATAGGTCTGGCCCGAAGGATTGGATCAGATTACTGAAAGGAGCTTAAGGCGACGCAAAAAACGGACGATAGGGGGGAAGGAAAATGACGGAGAATCGGATAAAAGGTCAGTGAATGATTTAGTACCAAAACAAACCGTACGCAGACGGGCAGTATCTGGGCAGTCAAAGACGTGGCGAACAGTTAGAGGGGAATGACAGGAGGAGCAGGTAGGGGGCGGAGTGCGGGGAGTGGACATCAAATAACCGTGAGTCAGCCTGGAATGGCCTATCCTAAGTCTAGTTAGTAAAACTTCCTCACACCTGTGAGACCTGGAAGACGAGGGCCAAGGACGGACAGAAGGTTTGATTGCACGGAGTTTATTATTGCAGGGTAGAGCATCCCAATGAGATTGCCACGTGCAAAGAATAGAAGGCTTGAGTAAGGACAGCCAATCACCTAACGGAAGGTGGGGCTGGCGAGGGATCATTAAAATAGCATTCTTAGCCGCAGCATCGGCGTCTTCATTGCCACGGACACCGATGTGAGCAGGAATCCAACATAACTGGACCTGGAATCCACGTAGGCTCATCTCGTGGAGAGCGTGTTTTATGGCTAAAACTATTACGTGGGAGGACGAATAAGCACGGAGCGCTTCGAGGGCACTACGAGAGTCACTGTAAATTATAAAGGGCTGTTGAGGGGTGTCACGTATAATGTCAATAGCAGATTGGATAGCTAAAAGTTCAGCAGTAAAGATAGAGGCTTGGGGCGGGAGAGAAAACTGAAGGAGCTTAGTAGAGGACACAGCAGCGAGGCCCACCCCAGAGTCAGTCTTAGACCCGTCAGTGAAGATGGCAAAATGGGGGCCTTTACGACGCATGTGTTCGAGTGCGTGTTGGCAGTGATGGCTAGGGACAAAAGGATATCTCTTAGAGAGGAAGGAGAGGTGAGTGCAAACATTGGGGAGAGAGATAACCCATGGGGGGGAAGGGGAGACAACAGGCGGCGAAACAGCAATGTGAAAGTCAAGAGAGTTGAGGAGAATTGTAGCACGAATCGGAAAGGAGGGGGAAGATGGACACGGATCGGGAATGAAGATATCACTGAAAAGGGAATTAGTGGGAGAGTCACTATGTTTAATTTTTAATGCACGGCGCATAGTAACTAAATCGCGATGGAGGGAGAGCGGGGGCTCGCCACTCTCAGCTAAGACGGAGGTATTTGGGGAGGAACGGAAAGCTCCAGTACAGAGACGCATACCCTGCGTATGAACAGGGTCCAACATCTTCAAAACGGAAGCAGAGGCCGACCCATAAATGGGGCAGCCGTAGTCGAGGATGGAAAGAACCACCGCCTTGTAGAGCATCAACATAGTGGTGCGTCTGGCACCCCAAGTGGTATGGGATAGTTTTCTGAGGAGGTTGAGAGCACGAAGGCCTTTACCTTTAGTATACTGAACATGGTCTCTCCAGTTGAGATGTTGGTCAAAGATTACGCCTAAGAATTTAACACTGGGATAGAAAGAAATCGGAGAGGGTCCCATTCGAAGCGATATTGACTGGCCACGGAGCCAGCGTTTGTCTCGATAGAAGACTATTGCCTTAGTTTTCTCAGCCGAAAACTGAAAGCCAACTGAAGATGCCCAGGCGATCACCCGTTGGATGGAGATATTGAGTATACGTTGAGCATGTCTGAGGGTACGGGCAGTGCAATGGATGGTAAAATCATCAACGTACAGGCTGCCATGGACTTCCGGCAGCAATTGTTGAATGACTTTATTTATGGCCGCGGCAAAAAGTTTGCTGCTGAGAACGCTGCCCTGGGGAACACCATTGAAGAGTGGAAAGACATTAGAAAGGATTCCCTCCACTCGAGTCTGGAATGTTCGATCAGAAAGAAAGTTGGAAATAAAAAAAGGTAGATGGCCACGGGCACCACTATCATGAAGTAGTTGCAGGATGGGACGCCGCCACGTGGTATCATATGCCTTCTGGATGTCAAAGAAAACGGCGACGGTGATGGACTTACTTTCAAAGCCACGCTTGATATGAGATTCTAATAACGTAAGCGAGTCCAGAGTAGATCGATCTTTCTGAGAGCCAAATTGGGTCGGAGTGAGAATAGTGTTTTGACGGAGGAACCAAGTGAGTCTAGTATTGACCAATTTCTCCATTAATTTACAAAGACAACTGGTGAGGGATATTGGTCTATAACTCGAGGGCAAGCTCGGGTCTTTTCCAGGTTTTGCAATTGGGACGACAATAGCATGTTTCCATGAGGTAGGAAATTGATGACGGATCCACACCTGATTATAAAATTGCAAGAGGTAGGATTTAGCAAGGGGGGCTAAGTTAGTGAGTAAGGCAAAACTTATGTTATCTTGGCCAGGAGCGGAGTTAGGACAATTGGAGAGTGCATGTTCAAATTCATCCATAGTAAAGCATGCATTATAATCAAAGGTGTCTGGTGAAGAGAAGTTGAGGGGGATCGACTCCATTTCAAGTTTATGGTGGCGGAAATTATCGTCTAACCTCTCATTACTGCTGACATGGGCAAGATGTTGACCCAAGAGGTTCGATATCTCAAGGGGATCGTGAACAGTATGGCCACCGTGTACCAAAGCATGGCGCGGAGGGGCAATGTGAAGGCTGTTAATATTCCTGAATTTATGCCAAACGCATGATATCGGGGTAGACGGGGAAATGGTGGAGACATAAGTTTTCCAGGATTCGGATCTACTACGGATGACTTCTCGACGGAATTTAGCTGATAGTCGACTGTAGTGAGGTTTGATGGCACATATATCCATCAATAACGAGATGGAATGGCATATAAGATCATCACATAAAGGTAAGCGTGAACATAAAGAATTGTAACGTTTATTGAGACTATCGAGGCGGCGGCCTAATTCATGTTTACTTTTAGCAAGAGTGGATAAGGTGCTGTCCCACCAGGGGACTCGACGACGTAGAGGGGAAGAAGTCGTCTGGGGTATAGACATAGTAGCTGCATTAGTAAAAAAATTAACGAGGAATGAATGCGTTTCATCAGGATCCCTTAACCCTTAAAAAGCGGCACACCACATAAGTCGAGTTGAAAAAACTGGCAAAAAACGGGTGAAAAAAGGGTTGAAATAGAGTGAAAATGGGTGGGATAGTAATGATCCATACGTCCGACATCTGTGGCCTCCCGGCCCACACTAACTCCAGTTCCCCCACCACGCGTGAGGATGACAGTGTAACCAATAGTTCGCTAAAAGTGAGCAAGGTAGCAAAATCAGCTAAACTTCCATCTTCGAGGTAACACTGTCAGTGCTCCACGAGTGCTACGTAGCTGTATGTGGCGTCATTGTGTAGCGATTTCCACCTAGTTTTCGGCGCAATACAGTTCCTTTCATACTGATGGTTGATATAGCAGTCAGAACGGCCCGGAAAGGCCCAAAACGGCCACAGAGCACCCGCTAGAGGAGGGTTAAGGGATTAAAAGGTGGGATTTGTCTGGTGTGGAGGACATATGCGTCCCAGTCAGCTTTGTGGAAGTTATAGCGAGGGAGCGAAGGACATGGACGGAATTGCAAGTAAGACAGGATGACAGGAAAGTGATCGCTTGAGAACGTATCAACACAGACCCGCCACTCGAACTTATCAACAATTGCTGTGGAGCACAGGGTGACATCAACAGAGGAATAAGTATGATGGGAAGCAGAAAAGTAAGTGTGTGAGTCGGCCTCATTAAGGCAGCAAAGGTCACGGTTCAAAAGCAAATGTTCAATCTGCGAACCGGCTGTATCAGGATTGGAGGAAGTAGGGTCCCATATAGGGCTATGGGCATTAAAGTCACCCAACAGTAAGATGGGAGAGGGTAGTGTAGAGAAAAACTGAGAAAGCAAGGAAAGGTCATAATTGTAAGCAGGTTGGTTATAGATATTGCAAATGGTAACAGAGTCACCATCGGGGATATGAAGAGTAAGGATAGAGTGCTGTAGGAAACTTGTACGAATGGGAAACAAGTCAAAAGTTACTCGATGATGGACATAAATTGCTGTGCCATATTCTCCATCAGGGGATAGAGAACAGCACGCAAGGTGGTAGTTGGTGATGGATTTATTATAATTTCCAATGTGTTGTAAACAAATATCTATCTATCTATTGCCTGACGCCGTGATCCCCGAAGGGGTGGCCACGAACGAACCGCCCCCATGCACCTCTGTCCCCAGTCAGTCGACGCCCCTCCCCCCAACCAGCACCGCCTTCGTTCATGTACTTCCTCACTCCATCCTTCCACCTCATATTCGGTCTACCTCTCCCCCTCTGTCCCTCCACCTCGCTCTCGTACACCCTCTTAGTCATTCTCTCGCTTTCTATACGTTCCATATGGCCGAACCATCTCAAGTTGTTCCTTTTCACACTTTCCAGCACATCTACCTCCACACCACACCTCCTTCTTACTTCCTCATTAGTCTGTCTATCCCTCCATGTAACTCCGCACGCCCTCCTTAAGTAATTCATTTCCACTGCTCTCACTCTTGGTCTGAGTCTCTCAACCAACGTCCATGCTTCGCTTCCGTAAGTCAGTGTCGGGATTACCACACTGTCATGCAAGGACTTCTTCACTTCCATACTGACCACCCTATTTCTTGTTACTGCTTTTAGCGTTCCTACAACCCTCTTCCCCTGTTGTACCCTCTCCCGCACCTCTTCATCCATAGTCCCATCTTTACTCAACACACTGCCCAGATACTTAAAAGAGTTGACGATCTCCATAGCCTGACCGTTCAGCTTCACCTCACACTCTGTGACTTCACCCCTTTCGAAGACCATAACCTTGCTCTTCCCCGTATTTACCTTCAAATTCCGTTTTTCGCACACTGTTCCAAACTCATTTACCAGACCCTGCAACTCCCATTCATTATCACTCATCAGAACTGTATCATCCGCAAACAGCAGTATAGGTAGCTTCCACTCAATTCCCTCCCTTTTCAGGGATGTGTAAACAAATACACATTGGATTATAGACACGGAGTAAACGCTGGATCTCACCTAGATGGACTCTAGATGAGAGACCATTACAATTCCATTGTAGTATATAGGGATTGAACAGGTTAAGTGAGAGACGTAAGGTTATGTAAATTAACAACACTGTTCGGCTGTTGGAGATGAAGAGGAACGGGTCTGGGGGGAGGGTCATGAGAAGGCAGGGAGTTTCGACGTGGACGGTGGGGGGACACATTAGAGGACAGGTCATGGAGGATAGTAGCTATCTTGGAGTGTGAAAGATCTGAACGTGACTTTAAGTGAAAAGCGCATAAGCACGAAGAGTTATGAGAGGCGGTGTTATCAGGGGTTGGTAAACGTCGGTCACGGAGAAAGGAGCGTATCAACGCAGCAACAGTGGATTTAGTGCGGGTAGGCGTCCGGCGATACTCCCGCACAAAGCAGTCATGACAGCCGCAGTGGGGTGCATGGGAGCCCGAGGTGGTAACATTGATAGGTGCGTGAGGTCGAGGACGAGTAGGCGGGGGGGACGCAGGCGTAGAGGGGGTGTGGAGTGAGGGAGGCTGGGACGGAGAACCCATATCAGAGCGGAAGATGCGAGAGCGAGGAGGGACACGTTGAGGTTTGGGAGGCATAGGTCGGGCTGTGAGAGTCTTACGTTTTACGGAGGGAGATTGACGATCTGAGGAGGGAGAATGTAGAGCATCAGATCGACGTTTACTGGTGGAGGGGGTAGAATCCATGACATCGTCAACATCGGTAGAGGGAGCCGGGGCAAGAGGCAAGGATTGAATATCAGTTACTGGTGAAGGGGACACGGATGCTTTTGGGGTGGAGGCTTCATGAACAGGGGGAGGGGTATTCAGTGCATGAAATCGGTTGGAGAGGGGAACAGTGGCTGGACTAGAAAGGGGTGAATCCAACACAGCATCACTGTCCTCACGTCGTCGACTACCGGGAGAAACGTCAGTTGTAGGTGCACGAAGTCTAGCACTGTAAGTCATATCTCTAGAGGGATCTTTAACATCTCTTACTTTCAGTTCTTGCTTAGCTTCTCTGACAGACATGCCTGACCGACTAATGAGAAGCTTTAACTCAGCATTGTAGATGTAGAACACACATTGCTTTGAGCGAGCATGGTGTTCAAGGCCACAGTTAACACATTTTGGAGTGCCACAATTCCAACGGGTAGCATGTTTGACGGAGCTACAGAAGGCACACACCCGAACCTTCTTACACCTACCAGCTGAGTGACCAAAGGTGGAACAGTTTGTACATTGTAACGGTTTGGGGACATAAGGTCGTACTTCACGCCTTTGTCCTTCGATCCTGACGTCTCGTGGGAGGGAACGTCCACTAAACTTAATGCGAGCTATGCGGAGAGGATGAGAAGGAGTTGATTTGTTTGGGATACTATACAAATCAACGTCGTGCACATTTGGATAACGCAAGCGCAATGACGACAGGAGGGTCGACTTATCAGGAAGTCCGTCATGGTCATAAGTTGAGGGTAGAACAACAGTACCGAGGATGTAATTGAGGTTGTTATGTTTCGTGACAGTAACAGGGATATCGTCCAAGGTAGTAAGAGATAGGTATGTCTCAGATTGGGCACGAGTAGTGGTTTCCACAATCCAATCATTATTACCAGTCTCACGGAACGATAAGTCCGAAGTTGCATGCGCCGAGAGGAGGAGGTTCTCTAACTTAGCCCCCGAGATGTAGGAAGCCGGTTATATGACGAGAAAACGCGGCCAGTCATCATCGCCAAAAATTGAATCGAAGTGCCGGAGGGTGGCATTGGGGACAAACTGACGCCGAGGTTTCCGCCGATGTTGGGGGCCGGAATGAGGCATGTGAGGCTCCAGAGTTGCAACGAGTGAGGTGGAAGTAGTGGCTGAACTAACAATCGGCTGAAATGGTGGAGAAACAGTGTCGATGGGAGGTGAAGGGTCACCAACACTGGTGTCACTCTGCAGGTGGTCAGTGGAAACTGTAAGTCGGTTAACGGGTAGTGCTGAGGAGCAGGGCGTGTCAAGAGAACCCGGCACGCCAAGGTCTATGGTTTGAACAGGAGACTCAACACAAGGAGGGTCTCTCTTATCTTGGGAGAGGGGAGGGACATTTAAATCATGAGCGGCAGGTGTAGTTGGGCTCTGTGGAGAGTCGATATGAACAGGGGCCATTGTAGGGTCCACAGATGGAGGATGGGAATCCTTAGTCGTAGAAGCAGGTAATTTAGTATCAGAGCGTGAGAGAGCATCAGACTCGGAACAACTCGGAGGGGAGGTGTTCAAGGTGGTAGACTCAGAGGGCAGAGGAAGGTCAGATGAAGAGTCCAGGGGAATGCAAAGATCAAGTACCGGGGGGCGCCAAAGCTGAATCCAGGGGAGGAGGTTTGCATGGCTGATCCATGATGACCCTAGTTGTTTTTACTATTCTATTTTCATTTTATCGGAAATAAAAAAAGAAAGAAAAACATAACTGAGGGGAAAAAAAGAAAGAAAAAGAAAAAGAAAAATAGAAACAAAACAATAAATAAAGAACATACCAGAAGGGCCAACAGAGAACCCTCCGTCGTGAGTCAGGGAGCCCCAGCCTCTATACCGGTGGCACAAACAGGGGCAGGTCTCCAGGGGGCTCATCCTCATACCCTACCCCCCTATACGAGGGGGGATAGCACCAAAACGCACAGAAAGGCCAAGCTTAGGCAAAACCGCTATACTGGGACCGAGGGCAAAGTTAATTGCAATCATCCCCAATCTGTGCGTAATGGAGGGCAGCCGGACAGAAGCCAGGAAACCCACCAGGAAGGGAAAACGGACCCCTGGAACCGAGACCGGTCCCCACTGATGGGCGACCCCAGGGGCAACAACGCGGGCAACCACGTCGCCGCTCCCGGGACCAACCCCCTCGGGCGGTGAGCTAGACCGCCACGGCCCCTGTAAACGGAGAGGAGCCAGTACTCCAGACTCAGCGAGGGAAGGCTCTCGAGCCTAGCCGGCACAATTTAGTTAAAATAGGGAGGAAATCCTCCGCAAAATTAAAACAAAAATGGGAACACGAAAAACGTCGTCACCGGGAGGTTCCGCTTACCCCAATGACGACGGGGGGGCACTTTGTCCACGACGCCGATTGAATCCCTGCCCTAAAGAGAGTGACACCAACGACCCCGTTTCAAGCCCCGCCACCACGACAAGGGCGGGGACCATTGACTATTACCCATCCCCCTTGCTCATGGGGAGATGGTAACCGACGGCGATATCCCTGAAAACTTATCAATCTGAAAGGGGATTGAAACGCGAGACCTGCCAGATGGTTATCAGGCACGCTATCAACTAAGCCAGCCGGACGGCTAAATTATTAATCCTCCTAACCTATATGGCTATGCATGAATGAACAGGGTAACTATGGTATTGAAATACTGTTCTTAATAAAGGGTAGGAATAATCCTACAACCTTGTACCATAATTTAGGATTGGAAAGTTTAGTGCACCTTTTGTCCCACTCTGAATGAGTATAAACATTATCAGTAATACTGAGTGAATGAAGTTTTACTCAGGACTTTGTTAAAATTGAGTTATCTCTAGTACTATACTAAGCATATACAAGTATTGTAAAAAGTTCTTGAAGGTGATTCTATTAATTACCAATTTGAACTTCGTCATCTAGGACTGCCAACTTGAATAATAATTGAATAGGCCTACCTGGAGTGTGCTAGTAGGATTTGGTAGGCCTATTGGTATAACTCGGTGTCTGGAACCGGAAATAAGTTAATATCGTGTGAATACCCGGAGTTGGTTGACAGAACTCGGTGTCTGGGAACCGGAGTTAATTGACAATATTAGATTACTCTGAGTTTTCTGAGACTCGGAGTGAAGACACTATTGTTGTATACCCGGAGTTAGAAGTTATATAGGAACCGGAGATATGTTCTCGCTAAGGGATACTCGGAGATATGTTGATAGAACTCGGTGTTTGAGAACCGGAGTTAAGACGCTTTTGTTGAATACCCGGAGTTAGAGTGGTATACAACTCGGTATATGGAAACCGGAGTATGTATTCTCTTTAAGGGTTAGAGTACTCGGAGATACTGTCTGTAGTGAACCGGAGTAAAATATGAAATTTGACATAAATGCACTCGGAGCTAAAGTAGCACTCGGTGTTTGTGAACCGGAGTTAATAAAAACTGGTGAGGGAACAGGTTCATAACTCTGGAGCCCCGGAGATAAGGCTATGACAGTGTACCACCGGAAAAAACTCCGAGTGGAAGAAAGGGGTGAGGTGTATGACAAAAGCACCTTGTAGTAAAAGCAAAATGGTAGGTAAAAATACCAGGAGCCTCGTAGATATAAAATAGAGAACTCCGGCAGAGTAGGCACAAATAAAAGATATACAAATGAGGCCCCCAACCTCCGCCTATACTCTGCTACCCCCCGGACTTCAAATAGTACACTGGGATCTCCTAGTGACCGGAGATATAATTAAGCCCAGTCTAACACTAACCGACCTAAAAAGGACCGGAGTGAGACTCTAAAAAGGGGCCCAACTGAAGGTTGGTTCGTAGCTTAAAATCATATTTTTTGAAAAGGGAGGCTACGGTGGCAAGTATAAAAAATAATCACAGGTAAAAGTATCATAAAAGAATAACATTTATCCGCTCTGCAACAAGACAAAAAACCTGGAAGGTACATAGACTATGAAGACGTATGACATAAAAGTCTAATAAATTGTTTATATACAGTGCAAAAGGAAAATATTTCGTAAAAACTTTATTAAAATGTAAAGAGAAACGCTCAATGTCACGAAAACATCAAAAGGATGAAATTCGAAGCATCTGGAATTTTCGATAAGAAATAAAAGAAAATGTGATAGCCGCTAGATCGCCATTAAACAATTTTATCGAAGCGCGACGTTGAACGTTCAGAGAAAAAGTTAGGCTATCAGCAATAAAAGTTGTATGAATAGCATCAACGATTAATTGAAAAAATTATAAGAATGGATAGGCTAGTTAGAATTAAGAATATTGAATTTCGGAGCTTATAAAAGCATTGATGGAAAAAAGGCAAAGGCCTAGCCTATCCCTAAAACTGGCGTCCGCTAGCTAAACTAACGAAGCCTAAAAACTGAAATAGAGGCATTCTAACTAACCTGACTTACATAACATAATGTAATAATATAAAGAGGAAAAAGATAGAAATACTGTACAGAAAATAAAAATAATATTCATATAATAATAATGGTCGTAGCATGTGGCGCGTCCCGTGGAAGTCGTCAGCTCTCTGGAAATGTTCAATATACATACATATCTATGACGCCTCCTTACTATAATAGTAACATATACTTCCCAGAAGAGGCAGCAGGAAACATCTAAAGATGAAAAGTAGCACCTCCAGTTAGAGCACAAATTTAGTCCAACCTGTCGCACGGGACGCGACCACAAGAAGGACGTATAAACCCAGCGTGACCAGCTGGGGGACGCGTGCAAGGGAAGGACTGTATAACGGCGCACTAGTTGATTTAGTAAGACAACATTCATAGTTTCTAATCTTTACTCATAAAAAAAAATCTTTCTTTTTCTAATGGTTACCTTTTTTAATGACATTCCCTAGGAACTAAGTAAAGGGTTTCACCCTAGGATGTACTTTTTATATATTTGGGTCGCGTTATGCTTTCTCTGGGACCCTCACGGGGGTCTCCGGGGAGCCCTTATATATATAAGGCTCTCACGTCATTGACGGAGAGAACCATTACTAAATAATATTTTTTATTTTTTTTATTCTTTTTTATCTATACTCAGTTATGTTTGTGTGTATTTGTTTGTGAATATTTAATTGTCAGAGTTTCTTTCAGTATAATATTCAGTATTCAACATATTTTAGAATTATCTACTTGATTTTGTCATTCCTCTCTTATAGTAACTACAGTACTGTAATACTGTACGGCAATATTATTCGGGATTATACATGACCCAATACTGGCAATACATTTATTTTTACAAAATTTACAGTGCCATGAGGTATACAGCCTATCTTATCACTTCATCACCACTCTTATTATTGTAAGCATTACTACCGGTATTTGTTCTGCTCCTCTATTGATGCATTAAAATTTGATAATTACTATACCTTCTCCTTGCTGGTTATGATTCTTACATCGCGTATTTATTGCTCATCCATTTCTCAATAATACCACATAATTGGAAATAAGGTTTTAGGAAAGAACTATATAAATATTCAAGCATACATATAATTTATAATATCCCGATTCACAACTGAATTGGGAATATTTAAGGTCTATCTATCTATCTATCAATTGCCAGACGTCATAGATGTTGAATTACGATCGTCTCTCTCTCTCCCTTTCTGCAGTGCTTTATGAAATACGACAACAAATTTATAACTCGCCAGAACTTTGTTAACCCTTTCTTCACCAACGACATCTGTTATATTCTATTCTATCCATATTTAGGCGATTTTATGCAGCTTAGGAAGATGTTACTGTATATATGGATGGAGTTATGAAAGAAATACTATCAAGAGCAGTGGATGTTGGTGTATCGCTGAAAAGGGAGGGAATTGAGTGGAAGCTACCTATACTGCTGTTTGCGGATGATACAGTTCTGATGAGTGATAATGAATGGGAGTTGCAGGGTCTGGTAAATGAGTTTGGAACAGTGTGCGAAAAACGGAATTTGAAGGTAAATACGGGGAAGAGCAAGGTTATGGTCTTCGAAAGGGGTGAAGTCACAGAGTGTGAGGTGAAGCTGAACGGTCAGGCTATGGAGATCGTCAACTCATTTAAGTATCTGGGCAGTGTGTTGAGTAAAGATGGGACTATGGATGAAGAGGTGCGGGAGAGGGTACAACAGGGGAAGAGGGTTGTAGGAACGCTAAAAGCAGTAACAAGAAATAGGGTGGTCAGTATGGAAGTGAAGAAGTCCTTGCATGACAGTGTGGTAATCCCGACACTGACTTACGGAAGCGAAGCATGGACGTTGGTTGAGAGACTCAGACCAAGAGTGAGAGCAGTGGAAATGAATTACTTAAGGAGTGCGTGCGGAGTTACATGGAGGGATAGACAGACTAATGAGGAAGTAAGAAGGAGGTGTGGTGTGGAGGTAGATGTGCTGGAAAGTGTGAAAAGGAACAACTTGAGATGGTTCGGCCATATGGAACGTATGGAAAGCGAGAGAATGACTAAGAGGGTGTACGAGAGCGAGGTGGAGGGACAGAGGGGGAGAGGTAGACCGAATATGAGGTGGAAGGATGGAGTGAGGAAGTACATGAACGAAGGCGGTGCTGGTTGGGGGGAGGGGCGTCGACTGACTGGGGACAGAGGTGCATGGGGGCGGTTCGTTCGTGGCCACCCCTTCGGGGATCACGGCGTCAGGCAATAGATAGATAGATAGATAGGAAGATGTTGTAGTTAAAAACGTTTATTAAGATAGTTCGAAGCCTTAAAATTACTAGAGATCCTTCCTAAACTGAATAATATAGAATATTAGTAGCCAGAATAAAATAAAAAAGATATCGACGGTACGAAAAGGGTTAAGAACCTTTTGATATATTAGTTTACAGCTAGGGTATCAATAAAATTAAACGAAAGCAAATGGTATAAGTTATTTTACAACACACCTACTTCATAACCGTGAGATACTATGAGCCGGACAGTGGAAGAGAGGGAGGAAAGGTGGGGTGGAAGGCAGGAGGTGGAGTGAAGGAGGTGGAGTGAGGGAGGTGGAGTGAGGGAGGTGGATGTGAGGGTAGGTGTGTCTGACGCTGCCAAATTACGATTTCACTGAGATGGTGAAAACAGGACTTGTGCGGCAAACTGTACAATACTGTACATTAAAGCAAAATAAATACTTAATTTTAACCAATTAATGATAAATTTATGTTTTAATTCTTGCTAGTTTATTTACACAGTTTAGGCTACTAGTTTTTAGCTTAAACTAAGACTGTTGTAATATACCCCATTCTAGTCATAACACTATGAATTATTAAGTTAAAACTCTTTGAAGGTTGATTATCAGTATCATAATGCGAGTTTTAATGTTTATATTAACCATATTGATGCTTGCAGTATATATATATATACTGTATATATATACAGTAAAAGTCCGTTAATCCGACGACCGATGATTCGAATCTCCCAATAGTCCGAATTTTTCAATTTGAGGCCAAATCCGAATTCACCCGATGGTCCGAATTTCAAGAAGTCCCAAAGTCCCCTTTTTGAGGCATTAGGCCACTCAAATGACACATAATGGAGCACACACATATCATATGTTCATGAATTCACTTTAAAAGTTTACCATTGTCATTGTAGCCTATTATCTACTTCAAAACATTCAGATTAATGGTCAAAGAAAGCTACTGATATAATCGTAAACACCTTCGTCTTCTTCTTCTTCCACATCGTCTGCTAGAGAGTTTGTTTTGCTCCTGAACGCATCCTTGGGACGCTCCGATGCGCTACTGGCTTGCACCGCATTTTCTGCAAGCGCATTCAGTCTTGAGCTTGAAAACGCACCTTTGGACGTATTAGTCTTGAGCTTGAAAACGCACCTTTGGATGTTCCGATACGCTACTATTTATAGTTCAGTGATCGGAGCATCCCAAGGGTGCTTTCAAGACAACAAGACAAGGGTGCTTTCAATACAATATAATATAACAGAGCACGTCACAAAAGGAAAATCACAAAAGGAAAATTACAAGAACCTCTCAGGGAAGTGCCGTTGTTAAGGCATTACTTCCCGAACCACATCTGATCTTCAAGAGCAAGACAAACTCGCTAGTAGACGGAAGAAGAAGAAGACGTTTATATCAGCAGATTCCTTTGACCATTAATCTGAATGTTTTGAAGTAGTTAATAGGCTACAATGACAATGGTAAACTTTTGAAGTGATTTCATGAACATATGATATGTGTGTGTGCACCATTGTGTCATTTGGGTGGCCTAATGTCTCAATGTTTTCGTCATACACAGGTTCATAGGGGTAAAGTCCGATAATCCGAAAAATCCACTAATCCGAACGAGAGCCGGTCCGCTGCCCTTCGGATTAACGGAAGTTTACTGTATATATATTTGTAAATGTCAATTATTTACGAAATATAATGTTGATTGATTGATTGATAATAAAAAAAATCCTAATGACCTAAGAAAGCATCATATCAACTCACTTATTAATCATGTCCTCAGCAGTAACTTGTCCATTCTCATGAAGTGTGGTGGCATATTGCTTAAGTTTATGCGACTCATTGCTCATATTGACGGCCGTGGGTCTGGCAGTCACCAGGTAGTCTAGTTTGGTGGTAATGGCCGCCAAGACTGCCCCCTTGTCTTGGTACTTGGTCTGGCACATCTCCGCTGCCAGACTAAGGCATCCCACGATGGCGATGGCGGGTGCTCCTCGTACCTGGTGGAATAAAAATATTTAGTCAAATAAACCCCTAAAGAACTCCACGATGGTGATGGCGGATGCTCCTCATACCTGGTAGAATAACAATTATAAGTCACTTCAACCGACATCAGAAACGGTTCAGTTACGTTAAATTATGCTTAGTTACGTTAAATTATGTTCAGTTTGGTGAATTAGGTTAGGTTTGGATACGTTGAGTGTATCTGTATCAAGATAATTAAGTAAGGGAAGTGTAACTAGAAGTGGGATTGAAATTTGAACTGAGAGGGTTGAGATGAAATGGTACCCTTTGTAATCATGGTTTGATAGTGTTGAAATCCTGCGTGGAGTTGGTGGTAGAATACAAAAGTCGTATGCAGGAGGCCCGGTATTGATCTACCACTAGGCGTACTGTTATTTGACACCCAACCCCATGGCCTCCAACCCTTCTCTGTAATGGCGGACAGCAAAGGTGCAGTAGACCAGTGTCACATTAACAACATGAATGCTAGCAACTGATCAGCATGATCGAGCTGATCACTGTACAGGTACATTGTTTGCAGACTACATTTACATCCACAACCATTCCAAAAGTTTGATAATATTCCATATGCACCTCACACACCACACATACAATGTGCAGTTGGGCTAGCAACCCTCCTCCGAAACAAGCTAGAGAATGTTCATTTGTAACCTTTAAGAACAGATTAAAACAGTATTTACTAAATGAATAATGTGTGTGTTAAACATTCTGTAGATATATAGTAATTGATTGAGCTTATGTATATCCATGTACTTACACTAGTTGTATTTGCGGGAGTGAGCATGCTCGTTAATTCCCGCCTCCTAAGATATGTTTGTCATACCGTGCTTTGAAACTATGCACTGATGGTGCAGACACTACTTCGGCTGGCAATTTGTTCCACCCACTAATCGAGTTGGTAGGAAATCTTTTACTTTTCAGATCAGATTTACTATTAAGCACTTTTAGTTTGTAGCTGTGATATGTGTTGCATTGTATGCATTTATATATAATATTGACATGGGCTGAATTGCATAAATCAAGTTGATATTTTTAGTGGTTAAGTAGTAAATTAGAAACTGAGACGATACTAATGACCTTGTAATAAAATATTCTATATTGTTGTTGGAGTGTATGTAAATTGTGGAATATATTATTATACAGTAATCATATTACGGAATGGTGCATTGCTGTTTTGTAATAATTTGTAATGTTTTTTGCTTGATATATTTTTCTTTTCTTTTTCTTTTTTTCTTTGACTTTGTTACTAACACTGCACTGCACTCATAATAATAATAATAATAATAATAATAATAATAATAATAATAATAATAATAATAATAATAATATTTATTCAGTTAGCAATTTACAGAGTTGGTACCACATAGTATGTTACAAATATGACCATGTACCAGCTTTGCATAATTCCAACTAAGGATAGCCCAATAAGGCCGTTAGGCGTATTTCCATTGGGGTCCTTGTATGATATTGGGGAAAATTATAAAGAGGGCATATACTGTATACAGTACTATTGTGTATCAGCCTTCCTTGTCATGAACAAAAAAATGTATACAGGTATATAACAAACTATGTAAATAAAATTGTATAATTTTCATGGCAATAAACCTTTTTAATTTAATTTAATTGCCTAGCCTTGATGGAGGCTTTTCAATCATGACCACCCCCCTGGGTATAAATACATCTGCCAATAAATGGCTAGATAGAATTGTGAAAGGATGACAGAAGAGCGTTGAGTGAAGTGATGTAAATTTTGGAGGAAGAACTACCAATGGAGAAAATAGAACAGGACATGTTCGTTAGAAGTAATCATAGGGCAAAACGTTGAATAGGGAGGTTTCAAGAGGCCAATCAACATGGAAAGCAGCTATCAGATACATCATAGAAAATGGCTTACTCAGTCATGTAAGGGAGAAGCTTCCTGTAATGTCCTAATTCCTTACACTACCAGTTACAACCAAGGATCCCACATTAAACTTTGAAAGGGTCCGGGATCAACAATCAAACACCATAAGGGCACAGCATGGTGCCCACCCACTAGGATCCCTTACTTTCTGGACTGGAACTAGGATCCCTTACTTTCTGGACTGGAGCATGACTTAGAGACCCCAATCAGCTGATTTAGTAATAGCCTCTATGTTATCCAACATAGTATTACAGTATTCTAGATTTCTAGATTTCTAGTATATCTCGTCCGCTCTTAGAGCGGGCCGATTTATTGGTAAAATACCATTTAAGTGGCTAACCAAAAAGCCTGGACACACAGAGTTTGAAGCAATTAAAGTCATAGGAGGAGGGAAAGACTGACTGATTCTGGGAGAGAGTTCCAGAGCTCAGCTGTTGAATAGAAGAAAGTTTGAGAGTAATGTTTCACTCTTGGGTTGGAGAGTTGCACAGAGTAGGGGTGAGATTGTGTTGCAAGACGGGTACCACGTGCCCTACGTAGAGGAGGTGGTATACACTGGGAAAGCTCTGAGGAACACTGATTATTATAGTAGCGATAGAATAGCGAGAGACGTGCAACATTGCGGCTGAGAGAGAGAAAGACTGCAGAGAGTTGGTGAGTGGACGGGAGTTAATGATATTCTTACAGTTTCTTACAGTAGATCCTCTGGAAAAAGGCAAACTAGGCCTGTGTATCCAGCTCAGTGCCAGTACTTGCACTACCACTACTGCGGTCGTTCACTGTGTTGGCGGCGGCGACAGCAGCAGACGCAACATTTTTACTATTCTGTATTTTTGCTTTATAATCAAACTTCAAATCTTGTCTTCCCCATGCTTTATCAAGATTACTTTCAAACTCCCTTATTGATTCGGAATCGACTACATACTGGGGCAGCGCGTTCCACTCATTTACCACTCTATCACAAAATGAGTTCTTTGCCTTTTCAAGCCTATTTCTTTCCTTGCAAATTTTCTTAGTGTCCTCTCGTTCTTGTTCCCTCCCGCATCAAGAAGATACCTTCACACACATCCTCATCATACTTTCCTGACACTATCTTAAAAGTCTCTATCATATCCCCTCTCTTTCTCCTATATGCCAGTGTCGGAAGTCCCAGTGTCCTCAACCTCTGCTCATAGCCCGCGTTCTTCAACATTGGTACTAGCTTGCTAGCTCTCCTCTGCACTTTCTCCACTGCTTCTATATCCTTTACCATATATGGAGCCCACACCTGGTTCGCATATTCCAGGTGCGGCCTAACCAGCGCTGTATAGAGATTACTGAAAGGCGTTCCTTTCAACTTTGTCTAGGAGAGCGGTGTGAGAGGAACCTCCCCACACATGTGAACAATACTCAATACAACGATGCACTGTGCCCCTGTACAGAGCAAGAAGCTGTGCAGGGGTGAAGAACCCCATGAGGCGGTTGAGCACACCCAGCTTCTGGGAGGCTGCCTTAGCAAGACTGGTAATATGGTCCTTCCAAATGAGAGCAGAAGAAAAAGAGACATCAGGAATATTGAGAGAAGATGATGGATTGATTTTTGTATTGTTGAAGAATAAGGGATAGTCAGCTGGGAGTTCCGGACGGGTAGATAGATGGAGAAATTGGGTCTTGGAAGCATTAAAGGTAACAAGGTTTTCTTTGCCCCAATTGGAAATAGTAGTTAGATCAGAATTTAAGTGTTCTATGGCTTCATTACGTTTGTCTTTGAGGGATTGCTGGCTGGGCTGTTCTGGAAAACTAATTGAGTAGTGAAAGGTCGAGTCATCTGCGTATGAATGGATGGGACTTGAGGTACAGTTGAGAAGATCATTTATGAAAATTAGAAAGAGAATAGGAGATAGGACAGAGCCCTGAGGAACACCGGAGTTGATAGGGTGAGGAAGTGAGCGATGGCCGTCCACAACCGCAGCTATGGAACGGCCGGAAAGGAAATTAGAGACAAAGGCACAGATGGAGGGATAGAAACCGAAGGAGGGTAGTTTAGAAATTAAAGATTTGTGCCAAACTCTATCGAACGCTTTCGATATGTCTAGTGCAATAGAAAAAGTCTCACTGAAGTCCCGAAAGGAGGATGACCAAGAGTTAGTAAGATATGAAAGAAGATCACCAGTAGAGCGACCCTTAACCCTCCAGCCCCGGCTACGCATTACATAAATATTCCCCGAAATCCGGGGGTTTTGGCCGAAAAACGTCTACACCTAGGCTACCGTATCTTTGTTATTCTGACTGCTTCCGCATTCCCGCGCATCCCCAAGCGTAGATGTGTTTCGTACCTGTAGAATGGCGTTAAGTAGAGCTCTCTAAGTCAACTGGTTCAGTTGTGATGATGATTTCATTGGAGATAACTTTATGGCAAAAACAGCCACTTTACACTACTTTTCGATACTTAACAATAACATACAGGCACACACAAACAAGCGACGCACTCCTTCTTGTGGCCGGAGATGCGGGGCGTCGGTCCACCCGGCTGTTGTTTACATAAGAACATAAGAAAATGGGAGTCTGCAGAAAGCCGATTGGCCTAAGCAAGGCAGATCCCTGTCCCACACAACCCCAGTTCAATTACAAAGCCCAATTATAGGCTCAACACTCTAATACCCTGAGGATCATCTTACCAAAACGGTTAGAGATTAACGCAGGATTATGGGGGTATGCAGAGTGCTGATTGGCCCAACCCGGCTGATCCCCCTTCACACCCAACCCTTCTCGTCCATATGCTTATCCAATTTTATCTTAAAGCTCCCTACCGTTTTAGACCCCACTATAGCACTTGGTAGTCCATTCCACCCATCTACAACTCTGTTACCAAACCAATATTTGCCTATATCTTTTCTGAAACGAAATTTATCTAATTTGAAACCATTGGTACGAGTTCTTTCGCTATCACTGAGCTTTAGTACATTTGTCATGTCCCCTTTGTTAATCCCACTAACCCACTTGAACACCTCTATCATATCCCCTCTAACTCTGCGTCTCTCTAACGAATGTAAACCTAATTTCTTCAACCTTTCTTCATACGAAAGATTTTTCTAATATTATGGATCATTTTTGTCATTCTACGCTGTACTCTCTCCAATGAATCTATGTCCATTCTGTAATAAGGACACCAAAATTGGACAGCATAATCCATATGGGGTCTCACTAATGACAAGTAAAGTTTTAAGATAACATCAGCAGTTCTGTTACTCACATTCCTAGAGATGAACCCGAGAATCCTGTTTGCCTTATTACGAACGCTTATACACTGTTTTCTAGGCTTCAAATCATTGCTAACAAACACACCTAGATCTTTCTCACCGTCTGAATTTTCTAACTCTAAATTAGTTAGTTTATATTTAACATTTGTATGCATCTTCCCTATCTTTAATACCTTGCATTTGTCAATGTTAAACTTCATCTGCCAATTTACTGACCATTCATGTAAGGTATCTAGATCCCTTTGGAGGCACTCTATATCGCTATCTGAATCAATTGATCTCCCCATTTTAGTATCGTCTGCGAATTTACTTATCCTACTAGTTATACCTAAATCTAGGTCATTTATGTATATAAGAAACAACAGGGGACCTAATACCGATCCCTGGGGGACACCACTTTTGACTGCTCCCCACTCTGACTTGGTACCATTTATGCTGACTCTCTGTTTCCTACCAATTAGCCATGACCTAATCCATCCCAACAACGATCCTCCTATTCCATGTGCCTCAACCTTTCTCATCAATCTCTCATGAGGGACTCTGTCGAAAGCTTTAATGAAATCTAAATAAATAATATTATATGACTTGTCACTATCTACTGCTTCATATACCTCTGAGAAAAAGCTAAGCAAATTAGTAAGGCAAGAACGTCCCTGAGTGAATCCATGCTGAGAAGAATTTATTAAGTTAAATTTGTCTAAGTGGCTTCTAATTTTCCTAGCAATAATAGACTCTAGCAACTTTCCTATGATTGATGTGAGACTAATGGGACGGTAATTGGATGCTATCGATTTATCACCTTTTTTGAAGATCGGAACTACATTTGCAAGCTTCCAAGCTTCTGGAACTAAACCTGTTTCTAAAGACTTGTTAAATAAAAATGCTAATGGGCTACTTAACTCATCTCTGCATTCTTTTAATACTCTAGCATATACCTCGTCAGGACCAGGCGATTTTTGAGGTTTCAGTCTGTCAATTTCCTTAAGCACATCATTTCTACTTATACTAACTGTACTTAACATATTTTCTATACTATCACTATATACCATATTGACTTCTGGAATCTGTGCCAAATTTTCATTAGTGAAAACGGAAAGAAACTGACTATTTAATGTACTGCACATTTCTAAATCATTTTCTGTTATTTCTCCTATTGAAGTTTTTAGGGGGCCTATTACATCTCTAACTTTAGATTTATATAGTTGGTAAAAAGCTTTAGGGTTATTTTTTGAGTCACTGGCTATCCTTATTTCATAATTTCTTTTTGCTTTCCTGATTTCCTTTTTGACCTGTCTTGATAGAGTCTGATAGTATATGTACTGTAGATGATTTTCGCCTTTCTTTATTTTTCTATATATTCCTTTCTTTTTTCCTATAAGATCTATTAGCTTATTAGTCATCCATTTTGGTTGGTTCTGCGGCGATCTAAATTTTCTTTTAGGGATATATTTATTTTGAGCATTGTGGAGTGAAGCAATAAACTGGTTATATGTAGGTGGCAAGTTTAACTCTGGCATATCCTGACTTAATTGCTTAACAATAGGGTCCACCCTTAAGTCTCTTCTTTGCCCACCATAATCGGCTTTTCTGAAATCTGGGATAAGTGTCGTATTCTCTTTAGCATTCCCTGTCCATTGTATATTAAAATAAATAGATTTATGATCGCTATTTTCTAGGTGGTCACCAATCTCTACATCATTTATCATATGTTCATTGTTACTGAAAACTAAATCAAGAATATTAATACCTCTAGTCGGCGTATCTATGAATTGAAATAAAAAACTATCTTGTACAACCTCAATAAACTCTACTGAATCGGAGTCGCCTATTTGGTGCTGCCAATCAATGTTCGGAAAATTAAAATCCCCCATAATGCACACATTGCTAAACCTTGATGCTATTTTAATTTCCTCCCATAACGATGTTCCGCCATTTCTACTCATATTAGGCGGTCTATATATAACTCCAATAACTATGGTCTCACTACCTTCGTTAACCTCTACCCAAACACTTTCATTATCATTATTTAGTCTAATACCTGATTTAATACAGCTTTTTAATGTACTCCTGACAAACACTGCTATACCCCCGCCCCTCCTACTTGTTCGGTCATATTTAAACAAACTATATCCTGGAATATCAAATTCTGCTAAAAAATGCCTAGATTCTGTATTAATCCACGTTTCAGTTAGCGCTATTATGTCTATATTTTCTGTGCTAACGAGTGCTCTAAGTTCGTTCATTTTGTTACATAAACTCCTACAATTTGTATAATATACCCTCAACCTATTACTTTTATTTGCAACTAATTTTCTATTGTTTTTAGCTAACTTATTATTTCCTGTTGAACTACTAGCTCTAGACGGAAATTCTACTCTATCAGTAATCTCATCTTTACTATCAGTTACATGTGTAGTGTTATCGATACTACTATTACACATCACTATATTCGCACTATCTTGACTGATTATTTCTATTTTACTTACTGGTTTGTCACATGAAGTACCTGCTCCATATGGACAGTATTTTACTTACACACCCAGGTTTTTTTAACGAAACCCTGCAACAATCTTGTCCAGTGAGCTGGCCAAGGTCGAAACTCCTAGTCGAGAAAGATGTACTCCATCCTGGGCATACAGTTCATCCTTACCATAGAAGTGGGTCCAGTTATCTAGGAATGGTATTGACTTTGCCTTGCAATACTTCTCCAGCCGGCTATTTACACCAATAGCCCTGGAGGACCATTCCTTCCGTACCCCTCTTCTTGGCAGGATACTGTGTACCACAGGAAATCCACCCTTCTCCTTGATCCTCTCCAGCATTTCCTGGTACTTGGTCAGCAACTCCTCAGTCCTGCATCTCCATATGTCATTGGATCCCGCGTTGATGAAGATGATGGGGTCCTCCCCTCCCACTTCTAGGACATCATCCATCTTCTCTGCCACCCTCCCGACTCCGGCTCCAGGTAGGCAGACAACTTTACTAACATGAGTGTTAGTAGCCCCGTCAAGGTACCTAACCATTGAATCACCGACAATGAACTTAGCTTTTTTCCGTTGTCGGCGTGTAGCAGGAGTTGTAGCAGCAACAGCAGCAGACTTCCCCCCCTCCCCTCTCACTGCCTCGATGATCGCCACTTCCTCGCCATCACTCTCATCAGCCAAGGTGCTGAAGTTGTTGTGGGTCTTGAGTGGCTGCCTTTTCAGCTTGCAGGCCGTTGCACTGGTTGACACCACTTTCCAAGGGGCTTCACGATCCCTGGGAACACTTCCGGTAGCCTCACACTTCTTCTCCGCCATAGCTAGTCTCAAGGCCAAATTTTCATCTTTGAGACACTGAATCTCCTGCTCCACACTCTCCAGTCTTTCTTGCAAAGCAAGACAAAGCTGGAGAGTATGGGAGGAGACAGCAGACTCATCAACAACAGCCATCACTAACAAAGTTCACTGATGTGGCGGCGTCTACGCCGTGGGGCCACCTCCCGAGGCTGCTAACCGCGGATGGCTGCCGACCCTCCACAGCCGAAGACAAAATCAACGACCAGTGGAGGAAAACCGGATGCCGGCCGCGGGGAGCAGTTTCGGGAGCCAAACCGTCACAACCATCCCCTGCCCCCTCCCTGGGGGCACGGGTCCTTGGAGCGGCTTCGGTCGCGCCGGGAATTTCCACACCTCTCACACCACACACACACATCATACAGTTTTTCCTACACCGAGAAATGACTCTCCGGCTGTCATTTCTCGAAGACTTCTTCTAGCCGGAGACATTGAGAGCAACCCAGGACCCACGTTCACATACATATGTCCAACTTGCTCAAAACCCATCACTTCGAGTCGCCATACTAAGGGTTCAGTTCTCTGCAATTCATGTGGGAACTGGACCCACTTCACCTGCACAACACTTGCCTCCAAGAAACACTACACAAACACCTGGACCTGTTCCTCATGCCCCTCCCTCTCCCAGTCAAATCCCTCGCCTAAAACCCGTCCACCTCTCCTCCCCAACCCACCTAACCTTCCCATATCATCCACTCCCCCCCCTAAAACCCGTCCACCTCTCCTCCCTAACCCACCTAACCTTCCCATACCATCCACATCCTCAACTCAACACACCACACCCCATCCTAATCCATTCCAACCCCCATCTCCTGCTCCCCAATCCCCACCCCCACCTCACCCATCCCAACCCCCAGCCCCTCCCTCACCCCCACCCCCACCCCATCCTCGTGCAGCAGCACCCAACATACATCGTGCACATAACATTAACATTCTTCAACTGAACATAGATGGCATCAACACAAAGAAACACGAACTCTCACACTTCATCAAACAACACAACATACACATTGCCATCTTACAAGAAACAAAACTCCGCACAACACAAAAAACACCCACATTTCATAATTTCACCACCATCAGACAAGACCGGGCTGTCGGCGGGGGCGGTGGACTCATCACCCTGGTACACAAAGAAATATCATACATAGTAACCAGTGTACAAACCAAATCACTCCTCCCCCCAAATGATAACACAACAGAAATACAGTCAATTAAAATACGCACTGGCAACAACTCCAACATAACCATCATAAACACATACATCCCTCCCCAAACATCCCCTACAGTACCAAATGAATACAGACCACACTTACAACACATCACAAACACCCCACACACCCCACACATCATCCTGGGTGGTGACTTCAACGCCAAGACGTCGGCCTGGTTTGTCGACAACCCCGACACAGACAGAGGGCTGGTACTACAAAACCAAACCGATAACCTCATCATCCTTAACGACATCCATCAACATACCCATATTCCTCACCAAGCCCTCTATAACCCATCATCTCCAGACATCACCTTTTGCTCCCCAGAACTCGCCCCCACAACATCCTGGAGGGTGGTCAGAACCTTAGGCTCTGACCACCTCCCGATCATTATCACCACCAAAACCAGACTCACCCCAGCTAGCCACAAACACACATACACCAATTATAAAAGAGCTAACTGGGAAGCATTCACAAATGAGACAGAACAACACTTCACAACTCTAAACAGTACACCCATCACTAACATCAACAATGCTGTACACATACTCAATAAAACTATCCAAAACGCTGACAAGAAACACATTCCAAGAGGTAACAGAAAAAGACACAACCCCAACTTCACACCAGAAATTCAAAACCTCATCAGACAACGCGACATACTGAAACACTCCCCAGCACCCCACACAAGACATCACACAACAAATTCAAGCACTCAACACCCAAACTAACAACAAAATACAAGAACAACAAAAACTAAATTGGAATAACTTCCTACAAACACTTGATCACAAAACAAACCCCAAAAAACTATACAAAACACTAAACAGCATCACACTTTCCAACAGCAACACAACACAATCACATGCTGCAATCACAACAACAGACTCTACTCCTTCATGTAAACAACAAGCAAACACTCTCATCAATCACTTTTCACATGTCAGCCACCTAAAACCTCACAAAGACGACCGACGTGTCATCCGACGTAAGAGACAATTCCCCACAGACCCTGACTATACACCCTTCACCAATCACCAGACAAAGCATATCATCAACAATCTCAAGCACTCACCCGCCTGTGGCCTAGACAACATAAGCAACATACACCTCAGACACCTGGGACCACAAGGCATACAAGCACTCACTAACATATCAAACTACAGCTATTCACACAACACAATACCAGACATTTGGAAGCATGGTATCATCATCACTTTCCCCAAACCCAACAAAGACCCCACGCTACCCTCCTCGCACCGCCCCATCACACTCCTTTGCTCCCCCTCCAAAGTCATGGAACGCCTAGTATTACAACTAATTACACCTGACCTACCCCTAGCTCCAACACAACATGGCTTTAGGCCACTGCACTCCACAAACACTCTTCTCACAGACCTTACACAAAGAGCTTTCGACGGCATCAATTCAGCTAGACCACCACACAGATCACTATTAGCCACACTCGACATTAGTAAAGCCTTCGATGCCATCCCCCGCCACAACCTAACAAACAAAATCTACAACACAAACATGCACAACAACACAAAACGGTGGCTGGCCAACTTCCTAGCAGGCAGATGTGCACACGTATCTTTTGCCGGTCAGTCATCTAAATCAGAAACTTTCCAAACGGAGTCCCACAAGGATCCGTCCTATCGCCCGCACTCTTCAATCTGTACATGCACGATATAACTACACCCAATACGCCCCAAATAAACTTAGCCTCCTATGCAGATGACATAACACTCACATGCACACACCATGACCCAAAAAGAGCAACAGATCTCCTTCAACCCTATCTCAACACACTACATGGCTGGTGCACTACAAACAGACTTAATCTAGCCCCAGCCAAATCCACCGCAACCCTGCTCACAAGTTGGACAGGAGAACACGAATACATCCCTCAACTCACCATAAACAACACACCCCTAACACATACACACACACCCAAAATCCTAGGAGTAACATATGATACTCATATGACATTCAAACAGCACACCACAAACATTAAAAAGAAACTGACACCCAGACTTAACGCCCTCAGGTCACTTGCTCACACAAAATTTGGACACAACAAAGAAACTACCACCACAGTATATAAACAATACATAAGATCAGTGATGGAATACGCAAGCCCAGCCTGGGCTTCTAACCTAGCTGAAACACATCATAAGACCTTACAGACTATTCAAAACAAAGCCCTGAAGATCATTACAGGCTGCACAGCTACTGCACCCACAGATCACCTACATCAAGAAACCAAAATCCTCAAAGTCAAAGACCATCTGGACATGAGAGGCACTCAATTCCTGGCAGCAGCCTCCACGAACCAAGACCACCCACTAAACTACATGGCAACACACCCACAGACACCAAGAAATATCAAAACAACACCCAGCACACGGTATCACACACAATTATTGTCCTCTCTCCCTCCCTGCCCACCCCGAACCAACTTCCAGAAGCACATCCATACTCATATCTCTCACCGATCCATCCACTCACTCACAGACAACACACAGCTGCATGCACGACCTCCCGAAATCCATCCTTCCGAATCCTCCCTTCCTCGCGAGGACAGAGTCCACCTGGCCAGGCTGAGATGCGGACACCATCCAGCTCTCCTGAGCTATCAGAAGAGACTGGATGACTCCGTTGTCGACGCCTGCCCGGGATGTAACACAGCACCCCATACCATTAAACACATCATAGAAGACTGCATTTCACACAACCACTTACGCCAACAACACAATCTACACTCAATGAGAGCTCTGTGGGAAAGCCCGATCGTGGCCATGGCCTTTCTCAGGGACTCGGGGCTGTTCGGCCAGGCAGCTTAGGGAACAACAACAACAACAACAACAAAGTTCACTAGGACCTCACTAAGGGTAAACAGGTTCACTAGCGGTCATTGGGGACGTCCGCACTGGTCAGGGGTTAGAGGGTACATGCGTCGGACCGACGCCTCGCACACCAAGCTTACAGGCTTTGAGCTCATGGGTCTTTAAGAGCCCTTCCGGGTAGCTCGGGTGTGTTTTTTATGGGCGTTCAAGAGCCCTTCCGGGTCTGGAGGGTTAAGGAAGCCATATTGGCGATCTGAGAGCAGATTATGAGAAGAGAAATGCTTAAGAAAAGTTTCAAAAACTTTAGAAATACACTGCAACCTCCATTCAACGGACAAATGCGTGCAAGCACCTGTCCGTTGCTGCTAAATGTCCGTTGCTGCTAAATAATGTCCAGTCCGGATGTACTCCGGAAATTCCTTGAGAAAAATCCGGTGTTGAGTACAGGTGTCCGGATCGTGACATTTAACTGTTATGCATCCTTTTTTTTTTACTGTACCTGAAATAAATCCTGGTAATATGTATTGTTTTTATTAGTATACAAATGAAAAGTTGGTGTTTCTTACCTTATATCTAATATATGTACACTATTTACATGATCAAGAATAGCTTGTTATTCTTGATCCATGGCATCAGCCTCACCACCAGACACCGGCACGGCAGGGGATATCGATGTCATGTCTGGTGAGGGAGCCCTGGAGCTTGTACCTAGCCATGGCAGAGGGATGGCTGGGCCTGGTAGAGGTCTAACCTCAAACCCAGTGAAGTCATTGTGAGGTAGAGGTCTAGCGGGACCAGGTAGAGGGCTAGCAGGGCCAGGTAGAGGGATAGCAGGGCCAGGTAGAGGGATAGCAGGGCCAGGTAGAGGGATAGCTGGGCCAGGTAGAGGGCTAGCAGGGCCAGGTAGAGGGCTAGCAGGGCCAGGTAGAGGGCTAGCAGGGCCAGGTAGGGCTAGCAGGGCTTGGCACTGTAACTCCTGAACACCTGGCTGTGGGCTACCTGGACGAGTGACTCTAACTCCTGAACACCCTGGCTGTGGGCTACCTGGACGAATGGGAAGGGGGCAAAGAAGCTGCTAACCTTGGTTTGGTGGCCCACTTTATATTGTTCCTTGATAATATAGTCCCGCAGCAGTCTTAGGTTCCCATGCTGCACCCTCACTTCTCAAAACAGCTGTATGTGGTGTAATCAAGGAGTTTATCGATGCAGGTACGGAGTGAGGACATCTTTTCACGTTTAACAGGCATTTCGTCTTCCCCCTCACTACTATCACTTGACTCAGGGTTGAGTACTGACGCTACTATCTCAGCGTCTGTTAATATTTCGTAGCCGTGATCTTCCTCTTGTTCATCCAACCAATTTCTGACGTCGTCCACATTTGGTCCGGTTTCACCACCACGCCTCAGCTGTCTATGGAAGTCTTCAGCCTCAAACCCATTAAAGTCAGCCTCTACGTCAGTGCCAATCAGAAGTTTTTTCCAACAATTAGCCAAGGTGGACACTTTCATATCAGACCAACTGTAAGAAAAGTTGTAGATAGCGGAACGGATGGTGTATGCTTTAATGTTAGCTAGTGTTCTGGCGCCACGGGTATCTTCGACTGCATCTCTCTCTTCCTCCAAAACCACCAACACTTCATCCAGATAACGGCGAATGTAGTGACGCTTCAAAGCAGAAATTATGCCCTGGTCCATGGCTGGATGACAGAGGTGGTGTTGGGAGGCAGGTAGATTACACGAATACGCCCGTCAGCACTCACTAGCCGTTCAGGACTGGGGTGGGCGGGAGCGTTGTCAAGAAGCAGAATGGCCTTCACATCTGCTGGAGCAATGTGGAGAACCTCAATCTGATACTTTCTGACTGCCGGGACGAAGTAATCATGGAACCACTCCAAGAATATTGCACTATTAAACCATGCTTTCTTGCTGTTAAAGTATATAACTGGGAGTTCGTTCATAACAGCCCGCAAAGCTCTGGGTACCTTAGACTTCCCAACAATGACCAGTTTGAGGCGGTGGGTACCACTTGCATTGGCACACACAAGACAGGAAACCTCTCCTTACTTGATTTCTTGCCTCTTTTATTTTCTTCCCCTTTCCTCAACTGGCTGTTCTTAGGCATAGAACGCCAGTACATGCCTATCTCGTCACCATTATAAATTTGAGATAGGGTTAGGCCTTCCTCTTCAATTAAGTTTTGTAATTTTAGGCGAAACGGTTCAACAGCTGCCCCATCTGCATCACCGGCCTCGCCCCGTACAGTGGCATTAAATAGCCCATACCTGTTGCGGAACCTCCACAACCACTCCCTTGAAAAGTTTCAATCCCAAGATTCACAGACAATTTCCTAGCAGCAGCCAAAAATCTCACAACCCCTAACGTTCACCCGGCCGATCGCTGTTGCAAATACCACTGCATAACCGTTGCATCCAGACCGTTCGCCGTCCCTGTTTTCATGTGTTTGCGAGGCTTACTTTCCCACTTTTGCTAGCTGAAGCGTCAACACAATATTGCGTGGCATAGGCTAATAACTTTGGCTTGGCCTTCTTAATGTCAGACACTGTTTGTTTAGCCACCCCATATTCCTCACAAACATTCGTCACACTCACTCCTTTCTCCAGTTTGGCTATTAATTCAAGTTTTTTGGCCACACTTAGGTTCACTCGCTTGCATTTTTCATCCTTGGGCCCCATGATGAATAGCAGTCCAGGTACACAGGAAGGGTCAGCACACAAAAGATCGTGCGGCAGCGGTCACAATCTGTTCCCAGAGAGACAATGGCGGACTGAGGCTCTCCAAAATTTACCGCGTCATGACGTCATGCGCCTGCCCCGCCACCTACCGGACGGACTTAGCACAGCTACGGATTGACTGCCCAGGAATCCGGATTCGTCCGGCCTAAATATTTTGACCGTTATTGCCGATATCCGTTAAATCAGAGTCCGTTAAATGGAGGTTAGAGTGTACAGTAAACCCTCGCTATCTCGGACTAATTGGGGGGAGACCACTTCCGAGAAGCCCGATTTTCCGAGATGTCCGACTTAAGAGAGGGAAAATTCCGAATTAGAAGAGGAAAGTCCGCGTCAGAGAAAATTGAGATAACTTTTTTTTTTACATGTGAAATTCATCATATTAACCCTCCTGGCCCTGGCAGGCTCTCCTAATGACGGAGCTCGTATCCGGGAGATCTGGTCAAATATCAACAAAAGTAAACTAAGGCTAATCTCGCTTAATATATTACCTACATTAATCAAACATATATAGAAATGAGCGCCTTACCTTCCTGCGTAGAATGGCGTTGAGTAGAGCTCTCTAGCTCAACTGGTTCCGGAGTGATGGTGATGGAAGTGGAGGTAACTTTTGCCGCGTATTTACCTCGGCGCGTCCGAACACTCAACCGCGGCCCCGGCTACGACGCCCAGTTGCACTCGTCGCTCCACCCGCAATTATGCCGGGAAGCGATTTGATAGTGTTTTATTGGTTATTCTGTCATTTATTATAGTTAATATGTTATTTTCACTCAATAAAGTTATTTATATGAACTTATTTGTGTCTCTGTCACTTATTACTTCGTTTTATTATTATTATTATTATTATTATGATTATTAGTGTCACTTTCACTGGACTTTGATAATTGGTAGTGTCATTTCCCCTTTTATGTATTGGTAGGTAAGCTAATAATATATATAGTGTCCCTGTCACTTATTCATATTGTTATGAAGGCACTTATTATTACTTGTGTGTGTCTCTTTCACTTATACTTAGTTTTATTATTATTATACTGTCACTTTGACTGGCCTAGGCTTATTGAGTGTCATTTTCACTTATTTATTGTTAGAAATATATATTTTAGTGTCACTTTCACTTGTTCATATTGTTATGAAGTAACTTATTATTACTTGTGTGTGTCTCTTTCACTTATACTTAGTTTTATTATTATTATACTGTCACTTTGACTGGCCTAGGCTTATTGAGTGTCATTTTCACTTATTTATTGTTAGAAATATATTATAGGTTTGACTCCTGTAAGGAGATAAAGAAAACCTAATATTTAGTAGTGGCCCCGTAATCATTGACGAACATGCCTATTACATAAGGCATCCTCTTCAAACACTAATCCGCCGTAGTTTTGAATCTACCGCGCAGAGCATTTAAAAACTGAGGAGCCTTCATCATGAGCGCACGCGACCTCACTCATGGCTTCAGTCATTATGAATTGGGTTCTCACTACGAAAAAACTTCGTAAAAAATAAAAACAAAAAGAAAATAAGAATAACTATCTAATAAGCTTTCCATCATATCGTGGATGTACTTGTGTGGATCTCTGACCAGACGCTGATTCAGGCGTCATTCCTCCTTCACTGACATATCAAGTAAACCAAAATCCTCAATACATCAACGAATGGGAAGGGGACGGTCGGGAGGGCCCCAGTCGTCAATGATTTCGGGGGCACTACTAAATATTAGGTTTTCTTTATCTCCTTACAGGAGTCAAACCTATAATTTATTAGTGGCCCCTCCATCATTGACGAACATGCCTGATTTCTAAGACTGACATTCGTAATCATATCATAACTCTAGAAAAGCAGATAATAAAAACAACCACATAGTATTCTTACTTTTGAAAATATATTTAACAACGGCGTAGGCCGAAAATATACAAGAAAAAGGGGTTCAGGCAGGTGCGTGCTTCAAAGAAGCCTGCCTGACAAAAAATGGGTAACCCTGAAGATTCTGAACACAGATCTGTAGTTACAAAGGCACCCCACTCAACGAGTGGTGACAAAAAATAACAAGTTATAAGTTTATATGTGCACATAATAAACCCCAAAATAAACTTGGAGATAAATTGCAAAGGAACTCCATTGTTCTAATATTAAATTGCTTTCGCAGCTAAAACTACTATAACAACACCAGTTTTTTGTACTTAACATTGTACTAGCACAATTTCTCGCTGAGAAATTTTCATATCACATTTTAACCTTAAATTGTATCACAGCTCTCATACTCCGGCGGGGTCTAGGGTGTCCTATGTCAACTGACTGCACCCCCCCCCCCCCCTTTCCCGTGAAAGTAAACAAAAGTGACTGCAGGGCCACCTAGACCCTCTGCCTTAAAGCTATACATGGTAAGGAAGGTTTGTCTAGAGCAACTGACAAGTATCTAGACAGAAACGTATGATTAGACGCCCACAACTGCGTGGACGCGATGTCTTCGACTGACAAAAATTTCAGGAAACGTAAAGAGGCTGCCCATTTGCGTAAATCGTGGGCCCGACCCACAACGCCGGGATTACTTTCTTTAATGACTTCTACCAGAAGAGAGGCTAATCGCCGTTTAAGTAAGCGTTTACCCGTACTTGCTACCCATAAAGCACCTGGGGTTTCGAGGAGCTACTCTCAAATATTTGGTTAGAGCTTGCACTGGACATAGATTATGATGCACCTTTCCCCTTTTTAACGCCGGCACCGTGAACTCAGAAAACACGTGCACTATGCTCATTCTTGGCTACAAAACCTGGGGAGGGTGCAATGGAAATACATTCATTAAGTCTACCAAACCTAAGACAATTAGGTGTGTTGCTCATCGCCGCCAGCTCAGACACTCTGTTTCCGGTGGCCAAAGCCAAAAGGAAAACCGACTTTTTTAAGAGTAATGCAAAGTCTGCAGTATTTTGGTACAGACGAGAGTGAAGCAAAGACAAAGCTTTGTCCAGAGACCAAGTAGGCATGAGCTGACGGGGAGGTGGGCGGAGTTTAAAACATGCTCTCATAAAACCTGTTTCCTCCGCTACCGGTATGGAAAGACCCGTAAGGTCTAAAAAGGGCACTCTAATCGCAGTTAAGTGTTTTTTTAATGTTACCACAGATAAACGTTTCTGCTCAAACAGATAATTCAAATAATTAAAAACTAATGCCACTGAGGGTACAGTTTGTTCTGTCCTAACGATCCAAGAAGTAAAGGCTTGCCAATGTGATTGATACTGTGCCTGTGCCATATTGAACACCGTTCGCCACACTTCAGGGGTCATTAAAGAGGGAGTAAGCACTGGTGACATAACCACCTGATTAGCAATGCGATCAGGTAGCTTGCGAACTAACGACATCCTAAGATCTTGTCGTGCTCGTACCGCCTCAAGCAAGGCGGTACGTATGTCACCCAAGGATTGGATTGACGACTGAAGAATCAGTCGCCGGGATAACTCAACCGATCTTCGAGCATCCGCATCTGCGATTGCCTGAGTGGACCGTAGTAAAGACTTAGCCACCTGCTGAGATACTATGTACTGCGAGAACAGGCGAAAAGCTTTTCCCCGTAGCCTAAATTCTCTGTCTAGGTGAGTAGGGGTAGGGGTAGTGAACGGGTCCTTCAGCTCACAAAGATTAATCTTAGGGGCAGCTAGAAATGAAAACAAAGCTGACGGGACTCCGCCGGCAGAACCCACCGGCATGGAGAACCATGAATGAGTATCTTGAGGGATCTGGTGGGAAGATTTAGAAGTGAAAGTGGTTGCAAAGTTTTGAGCCTCTACCTCCCAATCTACCCAAGGTCCTGGTCCCAACTGTCCCACCTTCAAAACTGGATTAGCTGCGTCGTCTGTGACGGTCTGTAAATCTAGTTCAGGAGTGAGAGCTGACAGTCTTAATATCATTAAACCCATCCAGCTTAGACCAGTCTGAAAATAGTTTTGAAGCTGAGGCAGGGGGTAAAGCAGGCTTAGAAGCATACACAAAATAATCTTGGTGATAATAACTAGGTATAGCCTTGATGTTTACGTCCAGAACATTACCCAAAGTATCCACGGCCCTTAATTTCTTTGACTTATTGCCCTGGATGACCCACTCACGCGGTACCGGGAGTTCCCCTGACAAGGTAGGTTGGGCAAGCTCTGGTTTAGAGGGGTTCAAAAGAACCCATGACTCGTCTGGCCCATAAAGTAAGGGCATAGCTATCTTTCTAAGAGGCGCTTTGTCTAGAGGGGGTGGATTGACATCCGTTATGACCCTGACATTTGAAGTTGTCAATGCCGCCGTAGCAGGCCTAGTGATCCCTGAGGTTAACAGAGTGGGAGGGTTAGGAATCTTAGATAAATCAATCGAAGTCATCAGAGGCCGTACCGTAGAACTTGTCGTGGGAGCCCCCAAGTCCATTGTGGGGTTTTCCTGTTGTTGGCCAAAAAATTTAGATAAAGCATGAGTAAGCAGCCCATTAATTTCCTGTGCCGTAACAAACTGGTTTGATGAAGAACTTACAGGTGAATCATTAGTATCCTGTGCGGCGTCCAAACCTGAGCCTGACCCTTGTCCTTCCATCTCCGAAATTATTGAAACTTCGTCTTTCTCCTCCTGATCCTCCTGAGAAGACCCCGCCGAGGCAGGGGTACCTTGTTGCCAAGATAAGTCTGGGATAGAGGATGGGATCGCCGCGTCCCTGTGGACATCGGTTACTGTGTGACTCGTTTGAGTCGGACGTGGGTGGTCAGACCCTGGTTGAGCAAACCGCCAAACACCGAGGCCCTGGCCTACGCTCTCTTGAGAGTCTGAAACATTCTCAATTACTGAACCCCCTGAACTTTCCAATTCCAGGGTTAAAATATTAAGTGGCAAATCCTCTTTTGGGACAGGTGCTGCACTGGACTCTTGGGCCTTAACACAAACTCTGTCTGGGGTAGAGGTACGATGAGATGCACTAGAAGTTGGTGAATGTCGAGAGGACTTCCGTTTATGTGAATCCTTTTTGGAGGATTTATGACTACGGTGTGACCGCGAACTATTCTTAGATCTGGAGGAATCCTCGCCGTGACCACTGGTGGAACCTTCCGTCCTACTCTTCTTACTCGCCGGTGAAGAGGCACGACTAGATGACTGGTGTCTAAGAGGAGACCTAGACCGAGATCTCGCCCGAGACGAGGAGGCGGATACCGGGTGTGTAGGCACTCTTGGGCGTTTAGGTGTAGCAGCAGAAGATACAGAACCCTGACCAGTCTCCGCCGGCTTAATACTCGTGACTCTAGAGGAACGTTTAGGGGGAGGGTGTTCGGAGAGCAATCTATCCCAAAGTGGGACGTTGTCACATTGAAGTGATTTATGCGCAACAATGGTAGTGTAGGCTGACATCTGTTGCCTGACCTCTCTCAACGCTACCGCCGCGGTCTTATCATTATCACAAAGGACCTTTACAGCTAATTGGGAGCAAAAAGAACAATTACGCATAACCCAGAGACCCCTTGAACGGTCTAGACATTTAACACACCTTATGCAACAGGTATGCGCAAAAATAGGGATACCAGCACAAGCAGGGGTAGTGCACAAAGCAAAAACTGGGGCCACGGTAGCCATGACAGAGACTGGTGGGAAAAAACTACCGCCGGGTCTGTATTGGTCCGCCGGAGCTCAGCTCTGGAAAAAAAGAAAATTTCCAGGAATTAATGCTCATAAGGTTAACCCAACATGTTCGCACACAAGTGTTAATAACCCGTCGGGTAACGAGATGTAATGACACAACGAACACAGCTCGCTACGCGGCGGGGTTCAGAATATCTAAACAAATCTTTTGTTAAAGAAAGTGAAGAATACCCTCTGATATAATATAACGGTCCAGCATGGCGCTTATAGTCTCTTGGTGGTGGTGACTGTCTCAAGATTCAATTTTGTAACAAAGCAACCCCCCATAAAGACGCCGGCCCTTGAAATATTTTAGTAGAATAGCACAGGGCAGGATGATACGAGATCTGATGTCTAACGAATTGTCACAAAAGATCGCCGTAAGTTTGAAGGCGGCGATACCTAATTGTATCACTAAATTAAGTGGTTAAATCGAAATCGAATTTTGTAAATTCCTTAGTTCCTCCACCTAGGAGCACCCGCCGGGTGTGAAGAATCGATATTAACCTAATTGAACCTTCAATCGCCGTAAGTGTAAAGGCGGCGATACACATAGTATCACTTAAAATGGATTGGTTAACTAACTGAAAGACATAAGTCGTTCATCCCACCCTACCCAGGTACACCCGCCGGGTGAGATGTCCAAACGTTAACCCCATAAGTTCCTGTCCCCACTTCTTTGTAAAAGATCGCCGGGGAGGAAAGCCTAAAACAACAGCTAGGTTTTTCATGTGGTTTTTGTAAAACCGGGTAGAAAAACTACATAACATATGTCCGCATGAACAACGTTTTATAGATGGGTACAGCCATCCCGCCGGGAATCAAAGGAGGCCTGAAACCAGGCACCCACAGAGACGCAGTCCTGGAGAGCCACAGACACCCCAACGCCGGGGAAACAAGCCAGTGTTAACAACCACATGTGGCCCAATACGGCTCGCGGCCGGGATTTTCATGGTGAAACCGAGAAAAAACCCGCCGGAAGGAAACCCACCCTGAACAGACACCATCTGAACAAACAAGAGACACGCACGACAAACCCAAGGTCACTCAATAATCCGTGGAATTAGCCAATACACAACTAAACCAGGAAACAATTATAGTCCGAGGAATTAGCCAATACACAACTAAAACCCGGATACACATGACACAGTAGGGCATATTTATAAATAATAAACAATAACACTAGTACATGTGGCAAAGCTACGAGCGGCTGGCTAGGCCTAGGTAGACGGCATAATAAAAGTTGAAATATACACAAACACTGGAAATATCACAACAGGAACCACCGCCAACACACCACCGTAGCAAATACTTCCGACAAAGGGAAGACTGACTCGGGACCCAGAAAAAACTTCACTAAGTGAAGAAAAATACGCTGGGAACGTCAGAAAACAAAGCTTACCTCATCAGAAAGATAAAAGGCAGCAATAAATAACGCGTAGTGAAAGCCGCCTGCATCACAAACTAACTCAACTGTGAAAAAGTTCACATGTCCACAACGGGACCACGAGGGTACATCCGAAATAGATGCCCCATACACTCGACCCAAAATACACTGCACTGCGGGCAACCAGCCCAGGACACTCCTGCTACGCCTATCCTAACCTTACTCGATACATCCCGGAGTAAACAAATGAGAAAAAACTCACTAGGGACGCAACGAATGCGGAACTAGCGGAGCGTGGGGAGGCACGTCCGGGCAGGCTGATCGCAGAGCAGAGAAGGAGGAATGACGCCTGAATCAGCGTCTGGTCAGAGATCCACACAAGTACATCCACGATATGATGGAAAGCTTATTAGATAGTTATTCTTATTTTCTTTTTGTTTTTATTTTTTACGAAGTTTTTTCGTAGTGAGAACCCAATTCATAATGACTGAAGCCATGAGTGAGGTTGCGTGCGCTCATGATGAAGGCTCCTCAGTTTTTAAATGCTCTGCGCGGTAGATTCAAAACTACGGCGGATTAGTGTTTGAAGAGGATGCCTTATGTAATAGGCATGTTCGTCAATGATGGAGGGGCCACTAATAAATATTTTAGTGTCACTTTCACTTGTTCATATTGTTATTGAAGGCACTTATTATAAAAACTTAAAAATGAATAATAATAATGAAAATAACCGGCGTCTTTTCGATGATAACTGTAAATGTAAACTCTGTGTGAATGAATTTGATTTTGAACATCAAACATTTTTTAAAAGTTACATTACCAATACAAAATTTTTGTTTTTAAATTCTTCTGTTAATGTAACATCTCCATGTAAAGTAAAGAATGTTATCTATTTAATAACCTGTGATAAATGTGGTATACAATATGTTGGAAAGACGGAGCAATGTTTAAGAGAAAGAGCCTACGGGCATAGATCAGGAATTAAGAACGGCATCGACTCCAAGATTCTTCTATATAAGCATTTTAACACAGATTGTACTAAATTTGATTGTAAATACAAAATTATAGAAATTGTTCAAAGTAATCAAAGTGTTTTAGATAGAGAAAATTATTGGATTGGAAAATTAATGACCATCTATCCATTTGGACTTAACAATCAAATAAAAAATGTAGGCAACATTTTGTATAAAGATTTATTAAAAAAGATTTTAATAACCCATATTTTAACTTCCGTTTTAAACAGAAGACCTGGTAGACACGGTAATAGAAGACTAAATACATTTAATAAAAAGAAAAACAGGTCTGATATTAAAATTATTGTTAATAATTTATATTCATTATATCGAAATTTCGGAATTAAAAAATTAAAAGATTCATTGAAAGGCCTACAAAAGAAAAATTTTGCTCCTTTTTATAGAAAATATTCTAAACAATAAACATTATTTCACAAATAAATTTAAGAATATAGTCTTTGCTTTTATGGGATATATTAGAGCTAATTCTAAGAAATCCAAAGATAACCGTATTAAAGATAAAGTCATGTCCACTTTAAATTATTCCTCTAAAATTTTAGACAAAATTAATGTTAACAGTCTTATTAATTCAAAGAAAGTTAAGTCCATGTTACCAGATGGTTGTAAAGATTTCAAACCATTAATAGTGTATTCATATGAACGACCTGTTGGGTCTATTATTTGTAATTATAATAAAGTTTTAGGAAATCTTTCAGATATGGATATTTTCAATAATAATAAATGCGTGTGTGAAAGAGTCATGGATATGCCAGCTAGCAGACGTGATGCACTAGCAAAGTTCATTTATAGTCCGATATGTCACATATTAACAGGTGATGTAGAATTAGTTAAACATTTTGCAAACGACAAATTAGCGGAGCTATGTCGTAAAGGGTTTAAATTTAGAATAGGGAGTAATAAAGTAACATGGGACATAATTTTAAAAGATATTGTTTTTTCAGTCAATAAATTAAAAGATAAATTGTTAAAAATTGCGTGCTGCGATGCGAGAGAACTAGAAGCATGGTCTAAATTATTAATTAAGTTAATTAGAAATAAAATTTTCTCGCTTAGAAATTAATTAAATCTTTCAGATTTTATAGACTATAATTATAATAAGCTTAACCCTCTGTTCCCGGAAGGGCTCTTGAACGCCCATAAAAAACATACACGAGCTACCCGGAAGGGCTCTTAAACACCCATGACGTCAAAGCCTGTGAGCTTGGTGTGCGAGGCGTCGGTCCGACGCATGTAAACAACAGCCGGCAGGACCGACGCTCCGCATCTCCGGCCACAAGAAGGAGAGCGTCGCTTGTTCGTGTGTGCCTGTATGTTGTTGTTAAGTATCGAAAAGTGGTGTAAAGTGGCTGTTTTGGCCATAAAGTTATCTCCAATGAAATCATCATCACAGCTCAACCAGTTGACTTAGAGAGCTCTACTTAATGCCATTCTACAGGTAAATAACACAGCTACGCTTGGGGATGCGCGGGAATGCGGGAAGCAGTCTGATTAACGAATATACGGTAGCCTAGCCTAGACGTTTTTCGGCCAAAACACCCGGTTTTCGAGGAATATATATATAATACATAGGGCTGGAGGGTTAAAGCTGATTTAATAAATTTACATAAACATTTTGTAATCACTACAGTAGATAAAGCCAGCAATAATTATAGCTTCACATGTAAGAAATTTTATCTTGAAAACATGAAAAAAGAATTAGATATTAAGGGTAACATATTACGTAAAAATATTTGCAGTAATTCTGTTTATGAAATTCAAAATAATCTGAATATTGATAACTTAATCGATGCACATACCAAGAAAAATATAACATTTGATATTAAACTTTCTGATAAGAACAAGTGAATTGCAAAATTATACATGTTACCTAAATTTCATAAAAGACCTTATAAATATCGCTTTATTGCCGGAGCAAAATTTGCTACCACTAAAACTCTATCAGAACAAGTCGTAAATTGCTTAAAATACATTAAAAGTACTCATAAAAGATATTGTAATACCATCATGAGAAGAACTGGCATTAACTATTATTGGAGTGTTGACAATTCGTTAGAAGTTATTGATAAAATAAATACCATGCCGAAAGTTACCTCGGTACATAGCTTCGACTTTTCAACTTTGTATACCAATTTGCCTTTAGATTTAGTATATTCAGAGCTTTGCTTTATTATAGATTTGCACTTTGACAGGTTCGTTAGGAATGGTAATTATTTCATAAATGTTTATACATATTTTAATAATGCATCGCTTAGCTCTACTCCCACTAGTTCTGTATATTTTGATAGAACTAAACTTAAAGATGCCCTTAAATTCCTCCTTTTCAATACTTATGTTAGATTCGGGCCGTACATTTTCAAACAAATATTAGGAATTCCTATGGGTGGAAATGCTAGCCCTTTAATTGCAGACTTATTCTTGCTTGCTTTAGAATTTAAATATATAAGACTTAGTTGACAGTAGCAAGAAAAATAAAATCCCAGAAAAATTAGCACTTGCTAAACTGTTAAGTAATAATAGTAGATATATTGATGATATTCTTGTTTGCAATTTGTTAAATTTTAATCAAGTTGCTAAACTTATTTACCCTAATTCTATTCCCCTCACACAATGTAACGTAAATTATAAAGTTGAAAATTTTCTTGATATAAATATAGAGATTGTTAATGAACAGTGCATACTTAAAGTATATCACAAAGTTGATGATTTTAATTGTAACGTAATAAACTTTCCTTTCCCTAGTAGTAATATCGATAGTAAAATAACTTATAATTGTTTTTATTCCCAATTAATAAGATTTTGTAAAATCTGCACTAAAGTACAGTAGATGACTTTTGGGCTAGAGCTAGGTTACTATACAGACTCTTAGTGGACAGAGGTTTTGAGGCAAGTAAATTGTTCCATAAATTTAATCTTTTTAGGGTCAATTATTGTGACTGTATTCTAAAATTTGACATCAATAATTTTAATCAAGCATTTTTAACTTGAAGTTTCTTGTATAACCTCTGCTTACTTTTTGTCTGTATTTATTGTTTTTTGTCTGTATTTATTGTTTATCTTTTTCTTTTTCTATTATTAATATTAATATTGATGATTTTTTAAATATATTGTTCTTGTTAAAAGAGTACTCTTTGTTTAAATCTGTTGTTACTTCATATTTTGCAATTATTTGTCTTTATATTATATGTATTCATTGTCGATAGTATCAATTGCTTACTTTTGCGATTTCCTTAGTTTATTTGTGCTATAAATGTAGGTTATTTGTAGGGTAGTTATTGATAGGGGTCACTTGAGGCATGCTATGCTTACAGGTACCTACCCAATAGCACTATCGTTAGTGAGTGCTGTACTGTATTTTATATTATTTTGTAATAGTATAGATATCTTATCAATATTTGTATTTTGTACTATTGTTAATGTCTTGTCATGTTGCAAATTTGATTTTAAATAATATTTTGACATTTAACATGTAGTTACTTTATTCATGCAGAGTTTAGTAAAATTTGCCAGAACGTCCCGGACTTCCCAAACTTGACTACAGTACTTCCTTTAACGTGACGATAGTGCGTTGTTATATGTGCGATTAGTTTGCTTGGGAAACAGATTAACTTGCTCATGTAGTAATGTACACCCTATGTGGTGGATTGTGTTCTTTTATTTAATAATTTTCATTTTAGTAAGCGTTGTTTCCACATAGCGATTTTGATAATTTAATTTGACTTTATATTGTCCTTGTCCCAATTTTGGTTTGTTTAGTTTGCAAGTTTTACATTTTAATACTTAGTTATATTATTATTCTTAGCCTACATTTGAGTGTCACTTTCACTGTTGTCACTTCCACTTCAAAAGTTTGTTAGAGTGTGGAAGTCATTGAAGCAGGTGCCAGCACACAGTCCAACTTGACACTCGAGGCATTCCCAAGTGGTTTTTGTGGGTTTGCGGGGTCTGCGAGTTGTGTGGCTGCACACTTGGCACCTCTTCTGACTCCTAGCGTTACTACCTGGTGCTTTGAAAGGAAGGGCGTTGAGCTGGTGTTTCCTGAAAAATTCAGCACACCCCGTTCTGTCAAGCTGGCCTGGTCCTTGTATTGGCCTGCCTGGTGTACCCGCATGTTTAGCCAGGAGCTCAAGTAGCACCTGCTTGTGGAACTTCCGCAGGGACTTGTACTTCTTGGCTCCTGGAGTCCTCAGACGGTAGATGTTGTAGGCATTGAGGACCGACATATCTACCGTATGCAAGATAAACTTCTTGTACCACCTGCAAGATGTTCGCAGGCAGTCGATGAAGCCCATCTGCATGTCGGACTTGTCAACGAGGCGCATGTTGAGGTTATAATCCAGGACAGCAGCTGGTTTTTGGACGGGGTTCTTGGTTGTTCGGTCCACCTTCGCTGTGGCGACCATCTGGGCCTTGTGGCATGTGGTGAGGAGGTTGACCTTGCGCTGGTCATGCCAGTGGATGGAGAGGATGGGGCCACTCTTCTTGTGGAAGATGTCCGCCTTCTTCGTCTTGGTTGGGTAGCCTGGCATGCCCTTCCTTTTGCCCTTGACTGTGCCGACAGTTCCGGTCTTGCGGTCATGGAGGTACAGTACTTGGTCAGGAGAGGCGACGTGTAATCATTATCTGTGTAGAGGATGTGGTTATTATTGAAGAGCTTCTCCATCATCTTCTTCACTACAGCGCCACCAAAACCAATGAGAGGGTCAGTCACAACTTCTCCAGCCTTGCCGCTGTAGACTATAAAGTCCAGCACATACCCCGTCAAGCAGTCGCAGAGGACGAAGAGCTTGATGCCGAAGCGGTGTCTCTTGGACGGGATATACTGTCGGAAGTGCAGCCTACCACGGAACAGGACCAGAGACTCGTCGAGGCACATCTTCTGGAAAGGAATCAGGTATGTGGTGAACCGATGACGTATCATGTAATACAGCTTCCTGATCTTCCATAATGAGTCGGGAAGGTGGACTGCCATGTTGTTTGTCAGGTGGAGATAGGAGAGGATGTCGAAGTACCTGTCCCTGGACATGTATTTGCCAAATGATGGAGTCGTTATGATGTCGCCAGTGATCCAGTAGTCAGCCAGAACGTGCTTCCTTATATGAGTCATCAGCATTGTGAGTGCCAAGAACACATATAGTTCTGCCACAGTGAGAGCTCTCCATGCCACCATCTTGGCACTGGTCTTCCTCCCAAGAAAGTTGGCACAGATAGCATGGTGGTGATTTGTCTCTTTGACGAGGTATTCCATGACTTCATTGTCATAGAAGCCACAGAAAAGTTCACTGGGGGTAGCATCTGGGCCACAGGGATATGCTGGTGACACCCCAGAACCCATCTGTACCTCGTCAAAGGCAGGACAATCTGGCTTAAAATCAGCTCCATCTGTCCACACAAACAGGTCGGATGCTGATGCTCGAGGTCGTGCTGCAGCAGGCACACGCCCTGGCACACGCCCTTGGCCACGCGGACGCCCTGCATGCCCACGCCCAGGCCCAGGCCCAGGGGCAGCGGCGTCGGCAGGCTGACCACGTCCACGACCTCGCCCTCTCGCTCGTTTTGTCGGCACATCCTCTTCCTCTTCCTGTTCCTGTTCCTGTTCCTCTTCCTCCTCAGGCGACGTCAGGTCATCTGGGGCAATGTTGGGGTCGTCAGCATCCTCTTCAGGAGACAATTCTGGTGAAGAAGTGACCAGGCGTCGGCGGTGTGGGGCGCGGGAGGCTGCGGGAGCTTCAAGAATGGGAGCCGAGGCCTCGGAAGTTGGGCTCCTTTTGCGGCGAGCCGAGGGCTTTTCAGCAGCAAATAATGCTCTGCGGTGTGTTGAGGCCTGTGGCACATCACCAATACCACTTGAAGAGGCCCTTTGGTCATCCTGAACGAGAGATGAAGGCGAGGGCTGTGGGTGACCCACGCGGCGTCCCGTGTCAAGGCGTCGGGACAATGGAATGCGGGTGGTTGCTAGGCCAGGGTCGGCGTCATTATCGCTATCTTCAGCTTCCCTATGCTTTTCTGCGGCTGCCCTGCGTGCTTTTTTAGCTGCACTTTTGATCAATGATTGTTTGTAGAAATATTTGCCCACTTTCAAGGGCGTACGGTCAGGCAAAGGGGAAGGTCCTGAGCTAGGGCTAGGGCTAGGCCTTAGGCTGACCTAGCAAAGATAGCGAGAGGGTAGGCCTAGGTTCTAGCACACTGGGAAGCTCAATGGCACCTTCCTGAAACACTTCCACATCAGGATCATCACTACTGTCTCCCCCCTCAAATAAATCGACATTATCGTCGTCTCCAAAGCCCACGAAATTGTCTTCACTTTCACTTATAAATTGTACCTTGTCCACCAAGCTTTCGCCACTGCTCTCTTCATCACTATCAAAAAGTTGTCGCTGTATAGCGCTATCACTCAACAAACGATTAACTTTCTTTTGTTGAGCTCTCTTCTCGGTTGCAACAGGCGTTGAAGTTGCGAGTGGGGTAGCACTGGGGCCCGCGGGAGGTTGCAACGAATCGGACACGTCGGAATTTTTTTTTCAGTATTACTCGCTATGGCGGCCACGTACGAACTGATAACACTAGTTGTTGAGGCTTGGTGGCGCTGCGGTCGCTCCTACCATGCCAAAATTGGCCGCGCAAATTTTGAAGCACACTTTCAAGCACAAGGATTTTAAAATGACACCCGGGTTCCGGCCCTTTTTTTTTTGTGTCATTTTAAAATGACACCCGGGCTGGAAGGGTTAATGACAAATACGAACCTTATTATGTTTTCAGGGACAGTACAGTACATAGTAATTAATATTAACACAATAATTAAAAGGCACAGGCTTCAATTCATCCTAAAATCACTTAAAACCGAGTGAGAGAACATTGTAAACCGGACACAAAACCCGTCCAACTCGGAAATTTCCGAGATATACAGGGACATTTCCGAGAGGCCGATGCCATTCCGAGAAGTGCGTGTTTCCGACTAAAAAAAAGAGTCCGAGTTAGCGGGGATTTACTGTACAAGAGATGAGAGCAATTGGACGATAGTTGGAGGGTTGAGAGCGGTCTCCCTTCTTTGGGACAGGTTGAATGAGAGCAAACTTCCAGCATGAAGGGAAGACGTTAGAGGATAGACAGAGACGAAAGAGTTTGCCTAGGCAGGGAGTCAGCACGGAAGCACAGTTTTTGAGTACACCAGGAGGAACACCGTCCGGACCGTACGCCTTCTTAGTATTAAGCACAGAGAGGGTAGAAAGTACATCTTTAAAAGAGATTAGGATATTAGGCATAAGTAGGAGAGAGGAGAGAGGAGGGTGGAGAGGGAGAAATAGCACCGGAATCATCCAAGGTGGAGTTTCTGGCAAAAGTTTGAGCGAAGAGTTTAGCTTTGTCAAAGGAAGAAGTGATGGTTGTGAAATCAGAGTGGGAAAGGGGAGGGAAAGACGAGGAAGAAAAATTGTTGGGAGAGGTTTTTGGCTAGATGCCAGAAAGCTTGGGAAGCGCTATAGTTGGATAGTTCAGTGCATTTATTATTGATGAAAGAGTGTTTGGCAAGTCGAAGAACAGATTTGGCTTGATTCCGGGCAGAAACAAAGGAAGAATGAGATTCTTGAGTTTTAACCTTTTAAAGGCGAGCTATATGTAGTGAACACCCTAATACTGGGCGGCCATATTAGGCTATATTCCCGCCTAAAATAGTCATTTTACGATAAATATCGTTATTACTTATTCATACAGGGGAGGTGTGGTGGAGTGGTCTTGCCACTGGCCTGGTAATCCAAAGGTCCCGGGTTCAAATCCTGATGTATCAATGGGAAGATATTATTGGGATGGAATTTGTGCTGTACCTAGTATCAGTGCATTACCACAAGCCCACCGAAATGTCAATAAAATACCCTCATTGTTCCCTGATTAAATAGCACTGTATGAATATTCCCATATTCAAAATATGCTATAGGGGTGCAATGCCTGGTGAGTTATCTGCTCAACAGGTGGCGTTGTGTGTGTGTAAGTGTGAGAGTCCGAGTGTAGGGGGTGAGACAGTGAAGCACGGGAACGAGGTGGCTTCAGAGATGGGGTCGTTTCGGGCCATGAGTGAGCACCGTGCCTCATGTGAAGGCAAGATGGCAGGTGCTCGTTGTACTCTACGTGCTTCACATGTCTCACTCCCTAGACTGGAACAAGACCTCACGGGCTTCACTGTTCATTGTAAAGCAGTGAATGTTAAGACTCTCAGCCTATGCCCGAGAGGAGGTAAGTTGGAATATAGAAAAAAAAAATAAAAAATAAAAAAAAAATATGCGCCTGTTTTACGTTTAATATGAAGATAGTAACATGTAACAGCAATAAAACAAGTGGGAATAGTGATTGGATGGTGGAAATCGCGAATTATTGCCGACCGTTCATTCATGAAATGTGGAGCTGAGGCGATGTACACCCTCTCTCTCTCAAGCCTCGAGGCAGACTGAAGGCTTCTGAAGCCTGTCTCTCTCTCTCTTTCCCCACACACTAGACACACAAGACCACAGCCTGGGACCGGTTTGGAGATATTGGCCTGGTAAATACACCGATAAACAAGGGAATAAGAGGAAAAATAGGTGATAATTGAAGGGGGGGGGGAAGGAGGGGCTTTTGACACATGTGGAGGAGTGATACAACATTGTACCAGTGGTTGAAAGCCTGTGACCTTGGTGTGTGAGGCGTCGGTCCGACGCATGTAAACAACAGCCGGCTGGACCGACGCCCCGCATCTCCGGCCACAAGAAGGAGAGCGTCGCTTGTTCGTGTGTGCCTGTATGTTGTTGTTAAGTATCGAAAAGTAGTGTAAAGTGGCTGGTGTTGCCGTAAGTTATCTCCAATGAAATCATCATCACAACTGAACCAGTTGACATAGAGAGCTCTACTTAACGCCATTCTACAGGTAAATAACACAGCTACGCTTGGGGATGCGTGGGAATGCGGGAAGCAGTCAGAATAACAAAGATACGGTAGCCTAGCCTAGACGTTTTTCGGCCAAAACACCCGGGTTTCGGGGAATATTTATGTAATGTGTAGCCGGGGCTGGAGGGTTAAGAGAAAGAAAACGGAATGTATGCTTCCATGCCCGAGGATTACCTCGGTAATGCGTTCAGCACTCTCCGAGGGTCCCCGGCCACGGAAGCAGAAATAATTCCATGGGAAATCAAAGAAGTACTGCCGGAGAGCCTCCCAATCGGCAGCACCAAAGTGCCACAAGCGCCGCCGGCTAGGAGGATCGGGTGGCCGTACTGGAGAGATAGGACAGTTGACAGAGATAAGTTTATGGTCGGAGGAGCCCAAAGAGAGAAAAGATCGACAGTATAAGAAGAAGGGTAAGAAGTTAGAAACAAGTCAAGAATGTTGGGCCAATCTACGAGGCGATACGGGTGGGTTGCTGAACTAACTGCTCTAGGTCATTTAAGATAGAAAAGACATAGGCTTGTTCACCAGGTATATATATAATATATATAATATATATAATATATATATATATATACAGTATACTGTATATATATATAATATATATATATATATATATACAGTATACTGTATATATATACTGTGTATATACAGTACAGTAACCCCTCGCCATTTCGGACCTCTAATTGTCGGAAACCCGTACTTACCGGATCGCCGTCACCTCCCGGACACGTACTTCCGTTTTTCGGACATTTCCGTCATCGTTCCGACATTGTCGGATGACGCGCCCCCATCCCTGGTGAATGTCCGTCAAAACGGGGATCCGTCGGAGCGCCGATATACAGGCTGGGCTCTGAAACACCCGCCTGGACGATAAGTGACGTCACGGGCGTCAGTATGTTTTAAGTGGGTAGCCATCTTGTGTGATTGTTATCTCCTCCGCATATATTCCCGCGTTAATGCCTGCCAAAGCGTAAGGTGACCTCGATATCACTTGAAATGGAGAAGGGAAGTGAGGTGGTCAAGGAGAGTGAGGTGGAGAAGTGGAGAGAAGTGGAGAGAGGTGAAGTGAGGTGAAGGGGTGGACCTGTTTCAATGAAGCGGTGAGTGTTGATTCTTATTTTTCGACCATCAACTGAATTTATTGTTTCATATTCAGTACTATATGTGCTATTACTGTACAGTATATTAACCTAACAAGCGCTAACCTAGGTTATTGAACACCATTGCCCCTTGCTAGAGGTTGAACATTTTGGCGACCCTTACCAATTTCGATGAAAACCACCTCAGCGTGTAGGGAATGCCAGCGCGCATCCAGCCATATATATATGTGTACCAAAAAAAAATTTGGGGTGGTGGGGGGGTCGTCCGTAATTGAAAAATGTGGTGCGAATGGCATCGCGCGGCGAGAAAAACATCGAGCGGCAAGATTTACCCGCGCGTATATTCTGCCGTCTCGGAGTAGAACCAAGGGGAGGGGAGGGTGGGTTGATGTAAATATCGCATATATATCGTAAGTTTAGCACTTTCAAGCCTTCTAGTGTACATGTACATATGTAGGAGTCCCATCTGAATATTACATAGCAAGAAATAAGGCGCATATAAGCAATATACGATATATAGAGGCGAAATTGTAGCGTGAGAAACGGTGAATGAATGACAATAAAGGGAAGGAAGGAGGGAGGTAGAGGCACCCGAGGGCTGGGCTGGCTGTGTCATCAGGCGGCGTGGGAGAGCGACGTAAGGCTCCATGGCTAGTGCTTTTGTACTGCTTGCCCGCGCGCGGCTGGGGTGTGCCGGGTGGTGGTATCGAGAGTTGTCAACCACCACTACTCGCACACCACTTTGTTGCCGCCTGACTCAAAACCTACGGTTTTCGTATGTGTTTAAAAACCCGGCTCATATGAGGACGGTCGCCGTCCACAAGTACGGACTTATATGAGGACGGTCGCAGCCCATAGGTTAACCTAAAGTACAAATAGGGTAGCCTAGCCTAGGCCTATTCGTTGTCATGGGTGCATGAAGTTCGTTCACGTTTCCCTTCATCTGAGGTCGCATTTATTCACATGCATGAAGTTCGTTCCCGTTTCCCTATTTAATCAACGGTGAAGTTTGTTCTCGTTTATTTATTTTTTTCGTCAGATTTTTTTTCTTTCAGGTCGATTTTTTGTCCTCTTTTAGATCGAACACAGCCGGACCTACCTCGGACATCTCGGATTTTCGGACAGGGTGTTCCCCCAATTAGTCCGAAATAGCGAGGGTTTACTTGTATATACAGTAAACTTCCGTTAATCCGAAGGGCAGCGGACCGGCCCTCGTTCGGATTAGTGGATTTTTCGGATTATCGGACTTTACCCCTATGAACCTGTGTATGACGAAAACATTGAGGCATTAGGCCACCCAAATGACACAATGGTGCACACACACATATCATATGTTCATGAAATCACTTCAAAAGTTTACCATTGTCATTGTAGCCTATTACCTACTTCAAAACATTCAGATTAATGGTCAAAGGAATCTGCTGCTATAAACGTCTTCTTCTTCTTCCGTCTACTAGCGAGTTTGTCTTGCTCTTGAAGATCAGATCAGATCAGATGTGGTTCGGGAAGTAATGCCTTAACAACGGCACTTCCCTGAGAGGTTCTTGTAATTTTCATTTTGTGATTTTCCTTTTGTGATGTGCTCTGTTATATTATATTGTATTGAAAGCACCCTTGTCTTGTTGTCTTGAAAGCACCCTTGGGACGCTCCGATCACTGAACTATAAATAGTAGCGTATCGGAACGTCCAAAGGTGCATTTTCAAGCTCAAGACTAATACGTCCAAAGGTGCGTTTTCAAGCTCAAGACTGAATGCGCTTGCAGAAAATGCGGTGCAAGTCAGTAGCGCATCGGAGCGTCCCAAGGATGCGTTCAAGAGCAAAACAAACTCTCTAGCAGACGATGTGGAAGAAGAAGAAGAAGGTGATTACGTTTATATCAGTAGCTTCCTTTGACCATTAATCTGAATGTTTTGAAGTAGGTAATAGGCTACAATGACGATGGTAAACTTTTAAAGTGAATTCATGAACATATGATATGTGTGTGCTCCATTATGTGTCATTTGAGTGGCCTAATGCCTCAAAAAGGGGACTTTGGGACTTCTTGAAATTCGGACCATCGGGTGAATTCGGATTTGGCCTCAAATTGAAAAATTCGGACTATTGGGAGATTCGAATCATCGGTCGTCGGATTAACGGACTTTTACTGTATATCAGGCTGGGAAATTAGTGTTGCGGATCTACTTGCCCCGGGCTAGTGACATCTAAAATTGACTTGCCCTGAATGTCTTTTCACTTGCCCTGACACATTATTTACTTGCCCTGATACATCGTAAGGAATTTCACTGGTTAAGTACCACATACATTCACAAAGATGCCACCAGCGTCTATAAATTGGATGTTATGTCCATACTACTTATTGAATTTTGGGAAACTTCATGCATTACTAATGTTATGGAAATATCAAGAGTTTTTGGTACAGCACGTTGATGGTAAAACATTGAAACTAAGAAGAGGACAATGAAGGTTTCCATATATTTACCTATCTCTTAAACCTCTCCTATTCTGGGATGCTCAGGCCTCTTCAGTTTAAATCTGTTTTCTCCACTCTCTTTCCTCTTTCTTCCTTGATTTACGATACTACCAGTGTATCCCTTACCTTACCTTTTGATACCTTTTGATGTGTTTGCCACTCTTCTAGCGGCACCAAGGAGCGCGACGCCCCTCGTTATGGGTGGTGATTTGGTGCAGTAGACTGTTTGAAGCGACAGCTCGCTCCCTTGCGAGGATGGGCTCGTCTGGCACTTTTTGCAGTTCGACATCTAGGGCTCTCTTGAAGTTGTCTAACGAGATGTCCCTCATGTCTCTTACTCGCCGTGGGAGTTTGTTGAAGAGACGTGGGCCTCTGTGTGATAACCAGCCCTCTCGCAGAGAGCCCATAGCACCCCTGTTATTCATCCGGGGGATTTCGCATTCCCAGCCTCTCCTATCACTGAATTTCATGACTATCGGAGTATGTAGGTTTGGTACTAAACCCTCTGCGATTTTCCACGTGTATATTATTAGGTAACGTTCTCTTCTACGTTCCAGTGAGTACAGATTCAGTGCTCTTAAACGCTCCCAATAGTGTAGATGTTTTATCGAACTTATATGCGAAGTGAAATTTCTTTGTACACTCTCTACGTCATTTATTTCACCTGCTTTGTATGGGGATGTTAATACGCTACAGTATTCAAGCCGCGGTAGCACTAGAGATTTGAAGAGCGTTATCATAGGCAATTCACCGCGTGTTTTAAAAGTACAGTACGCAGAATCCAACCCGTTAGACGTTTCGCAGCCGCCACTTTGACCTGGTTATGCACTTTGAAACCCATACTTTCAGACATTAATACCCCAAGGTCTTTCACACTGTCTTTCCGTTCTATTATGTGGTTAGATTCTGTTAAGTAATTTGTAATTTCTTTAACACCATTATTATCTCCGTACCGTATTAATTGGAATTTTTCCTCATTGAATTGCATGTTGTTTTCCCTGGTCCACTGGAACACTACATTCATGTCTTCCTGCAGTCGGCCCGTGTCCTCTTGTGTGTTTACTATCTTGCTTAATTTTGTGTCATCAGCAAAAGACGACACCGTACTGTGTCTGGTGTTGGTATCTATGTCGCAAATTAGTATGAGGAACAGAAGGGGCGCTAGCACTGTTCCTTGGGGCACTGAGCTTTTGACATCCGAAGGCTCAGATGTGACTTGGTTTACTGCTACTGATTGTTTTCGGTTTACGAGGAAATTGTATATCCACCGTCCGATTTTCCCAGTTATACCTTTTGCTTTCAGTTTGTGGGCTATTATACCATGGTCACATTTATCAAATGCCTTAGCAAAATCGGTGTAAATGACATCCACGTTTTTCTTTTCTTCTAGCGCTTTAAGAATTTTGTCATAGTGTTCCAAAAGTTGTGAGAGACATGATCTTCCCGCTCTGAACCCATGTTGACCGGTGTTGTGTAGTTCATTTGTCTCCATGAATGTTGAAATTTTGCTTCGCAGGACTCGCTCGAAAACTTTAATGATGTGAGAGGTTAGAGCTACCGGGCGGCAGTTTTTTGGTAGTGCTTTACTCCCTCCTTTATGCAGTGGGACAATTATTGCGTTTTTCAAGCTATCTGGTATGTCACCAGTGTCTAGACTCCTCCACATTATAGCCAGGGGTTTTGAGAGGTTTTCCTTACATTTCTTCATTAGGATCGAATTCCATGAGTCCGGGCCTGGTGCCGAGTGGGAATGTTGGAAATGGCCTCTTCTATGTGTTTTGGACCGAAATCAATATCCAGCATCTGAGGGGTTTCCGTGGGGGAGGTTTCCATGAAAAATATATTTTGGTCTCTGATGACTTTTGTTTCATCAGGCTCACTGAATGCCATTTCATACTGCCTGCTTAAGAGTTCGCTCATTTCCTTTTTGTCCCCTGTGAAAGAGCCGTCCCCTTTGCTCAGTGGGCCGATGTTTGATGTTGTTTTAGCCTTTTGTTTGGCGTATGAAAAGAAGTATTTGGAATTTTCCTTTATACCTGCAATAGCTTTCCTCTCCTCTTCCATATGTTGTAGTTCATATGATATTCTTAGCCTTTGTTCAATTTCCACAATTTCTCTATCTATTTCGACCATTTGCCTATCCTGTAGATTTTGATGTGTGCGTCTTTTTGTGAGTAATTTTCTTCTTCTGTACAGCCTCCTCCTTTCCCGATCTTGTTTGCTTCTTCGTTTTGTTTGTCTTGCAGGTATATGGTGGCTAGAGATTTGGGTCATGGTTTCTGTTATTAAGACTAGACATTCTGCTGGTGTCAGGTTATCCATTAAATCTTCCCAGTCTATTTCCTCCATTTCTTGATTTACCTCTTCCCACCTAATGTTTTTGTTATTGAAGTTAAATTTACTGAAGGGGCCGGTTTTTGTTCTCGATTCTGAGGTTGTCTGTACACTTTCTAAGGTTGTTTTGATCTCAATTAATTTATGATCTGAGTATGTTGTGTCCGATATGTTAATGCTGTGTACTATAGAGTCGTTGTTAGTGAAGACCAGGTCTAAGATATTGTTTTCCCGTGTGGGTTCAGCAATATGTTGGGTAAGACTAAAAAAATCACAAAGTTCAAAAAGCTCTCTCGTATTAGTATTTGCTTCTCCGGTGTTATTTGCCACTAACTGGTTTTCTAGTTGTCTCCATTTAATGTTTGGTAGGTTAAAGTCTCCTAGCCATATAATATTTGGTGTTGGGTTCCCCAGGGTTTCCACTTATGATTTTATTTTGTTGAGCTGGGTTTTGAATTCTTCTCGGGATGAGTCTGGAGGCCTGTATGTAACAATAACTGCTAAATTTAGGGATTCTATTTTAACTCCAAGTATTTCCACCACTTCGTTACTGTTATTTAGGAATTCAGTACATATCAGTGAGTCATGTATGTACAAGGCTATACCTCCATGTGATCTATGCATTCTGTCCGCCCTATGTAGGTTGTAACCAGGAATCCATACCTCACTATCTTGCTGATCTTTAATGTGAGTTTCTGTGAGAGCCGCAAATATAGCGTTTCCTTCTTCTAGCAGGCCCCTAATAAATGGTACTTTGTTCGTGGTTCTATTTTTTATGCCTTGGATATTTGAAAACAAGATTGGGGAGGGATTGTTTGGAGTACTATGTGTACCAAATAGTCTTCGGGAAGTATTGGCCACTCTTGGGAGGCCAGGAGGTGCTCGAGGTGTTCTATGTGCTCTTCCATCTCCCTCAGTCTCTTCATCTTCATCTGCCCTTTCCCTCCTTGCCTTTTTCCTCTGTCTCGTCCTCGCATAGCTAGAGAGTTTTTTGGGCTACCATTCGTGTTAGGTCTAGCATATCTCCAAGTCCCTTTAATATGAAAAGCTGGGCATTTCATATTGTAGCAGGTCTTGTTCTCAAGTGATGTCTTGCAAAGGGATGGGTGGTGGTATTTGCAGGTTTCACCAAATCTACATTTTCCATGACTGGTTATGTTGTTACAAATTTTGGGATGAGCAAATCTACATGAATTCCCATTATATTCGCCCTTTTGACCAAAGTAGCACCTTCTTTCCAGATAATATCTGCACACTGGTGTAGACAACCCCAGTATAACCCCAATATAAATTATATTGCATTTAACCAGATTCTCTTTTCAGAGGACCTTTCGTATGGCTTTATTTTGTCACCAAGTGATATGTTCTCAAGTGTCTCTAATAATATATTTAGGTTCTAACATTTCAATCTTTCCCTATTGTTTTGTATTGTCAAGCCATCTTCCTTTATCAGGGCCTCAGACTTTATCCTTAAATATAAGTTTTACAGAACTTCATAATAAGCATTGCCTCCTTGACACTTTTACTGTCAAAACCATTAGCACTGAAATTACATTTCAAATGTGCCCATGTAAGCATTGATCTCTCGTTGTTGTTGTTGTTGTTGTTGTTCCCTAAGCTGCCTGGCCGAACAGCCCCGAGTCCCTGAGAAAGGCCATGGCCACGATCGGGCTTTCCCACAGAGCTCTCATTGAGTGTAGATTGTGTTGTTGGCGTAAGTGGTTGTGTGAAATGCAGTCTTCTATGATGTGTTTAATGGTATGGGGTGCTGTGTTACATCCCGGGCAGGCGTCGACAACGGAGTCATCCAGTCTCTTCTGATAGCTCAGGAGAGCTGGATGGTGTCCGCATCTCAGCCAGGCCAGGTAGACTCTGTCCTCGCGAGGAAGGGAGGATTCGGAAGGATGGATTTCGGGAGGTCGTGCATGCAGCTGCGTGTTGTCTGTGAGTGAGTGGATGGATCGGTGAGAGATATGAGTATGGATGTGCTTCTGGAAGTTGGTTCGGGGTGGGCAGGGAGGGAGAGAGGACAATAATTGTGTGTGATCTCTCGTTATACTGTGTGCATAGTGTGATAGGATATTCTCAGTAAATGTACCTTCTCTCACCTAATCTTATCTTCAACTTCCTTCCCCTACATGATTTTGTTAAAGTCTATTCTTGCGCAGTTTCACGTCTTCATTTTTCTCGTGAACATGAAACTAGTGCATGTCATCATCAATTGGCTTTCATATGGGCTGAGGGGCAGACTACTGATTCTCTTACTAGTCCTTATATATTTGTCTTTCACTCATTGTATCGTACTGTAAGTAATTTTGTCCTCAATTTCTTCCTCTTGAATCTCAGGTCTTGAATGCAAATAATCAATATATTAGGGTGAAACAATTATTATGAAGTCATGCATATCATTATCTTTAAACTAGCTTAATAAGCGTTAGTAAAGCAGGAGAGGAAAATGGTTATTTCTTAACTATTTTGATATTAGTTAAACAAAATGTTTGCGAGATACAGCCGGCTGCTACTTTACTGCTTTTAATGCCTTTTATAACACTAAGACAGGATGAAGCTTAATATCGGAGAGATAGCCCGTTCAAATGGCTTCAAATTGGATAGGTTCCACTTTAGAAAATATGTAGTAAGCATTGGTTGGGAAACAAGGTTGTGGATATGTGGAATAGATTGTCTAGTGCAGCGATTGGCTAAGGAACCGTAGGATATTTCAAAAGCAAACTGGATAGTCATATGAATGATATGGGCTTGGTGTAAATGGGATCTACCTCGTGTAGGCCGGTCAGCTTTATGTAGACTTCCGATTTCTTATGTGCTTAAGTCCCTTTTGATAATGAACACTACGTATTGAACTATTGGTGTAACACAAGTTGTTTCATGTTTGTTTTTATTGGAATTTAGTTAACATATTAGATCATATTTTACCATTTCATGAACGATTTTAATTTACAGCCAAATCTACCCCCTAACCTATCTTGGTCAACCCAAAACAATTATATAGTATTGTAATGTTCACCTTAAAATATCCCTACCTAACCTATCCTAACCATATAACTTCTCTAATTACCTCCTCATGTCCCTGTCCTCTTTCGTGGTCATCTGTGCATGAAAATTATGAAAGCTAATTGAAGACTGCCAAAAGAGATGTGAACTAAAGCTAAAAGGTATATATTTCTCCTTATGCCTCATCCCCATAACCTTCATTGATATTTACCATGCTTCAATCTTGATTATTGTTAAAACAGGCAAACTAATACGTAAATATATATTTTCAAATAATCCATAAACGATAATCTTACTGCTAACCTTTTTGGTTGACAAGTCTAGCCTATAGAATGTAATATAATACGGAGGATTTTTTTTTTAGACATTTCTTGGAACAGGCAGTCTTAGTCTATGTAAATAAAAAAAAGACATAATTTAGAAATATAATACTGTTCATTATTAATACAAACCAGAGAGAGAGAGAGAGAGAGAGAGAGAGAGAGAGAGAGAGAGAGAGAGAGAGAGAGAGAGAGAGAGAGAGAGAGAGAGAGAGAGAGAGAGAGAGAGAGAGAGAGTGAGTGAGTGAAAGTGGGTGAGTGAGTATATGGGAAACCACAACATTGATTAACGAAGATACGTGTCTGTCAAATTGTCTGTTATAGCAAAATTCCGATAATTTGAAAATCCCAAAAGTTCGAGTTTTTGAAGCTCAGTATTATTAATATTAAAATAAGGAAAACTGAAAAAAAATGCACGCCACAATCGGCAAAAGGGAGACATGGCTAGGTGCAGACGATGACAATATGCTACCCCAACCACCTTCTACGAACTTACACTAATTATCGTATACCACTGTAACCACAGACCAACACCTACAATCTTCAAATTGTTTGCCACCAACAACATCTAAAAGCTTAGCAAGCTTTTTTTACTATCCCCAAGTCATTTATTAAGTTCACAACATTACGAAATTCGCGGCCCAGCAATAACAACAAATCTTAAACCATGCATCCGGTACATGGTTACATTGTTTTAGCCTAACTAGTTGTATATTCAATGTTTCTCTTTTATGTTATATTTATCCATTAATTGAACTTCTTTATGTTATTGTATCCAAGAGAAATCAATATTGACAGTATATGACAACTAATAATATCTGCCGAAAACATTACAAAATTTACGATCGATCAGCTGCGTCGTCTGTTTATTAACCCTTGTCTAGCGGGGTGTTTTGGGCTCATTTGGGCATATTCAGGCCCTCCTGAATGATCAATCAAGTATCTGCATGAAAAGAAATGTATTCAGCAAAAAACTAGGCGCTAAAAGCTTCAAAATGAGACCAGAACGAGCTACGTAGCACTCGTGGTTCTCTTGCAGTGGTGCCACGAACATGGGAGTTTAGCATATAGCGGTATATTTTTCCCAGCTATGCTCACTACTGGCTACACTGCCGGCCTCTCGAGAACACAGGGAACATGAGTTAATGGGCGGCGGTAAGCCCTGGGAGTCGGCTGTCTGGCCCGCTGCGCTCCCGGCCATTTGCACTCGATTTTAACCCTTTAAAAGCTTTAATAATGCTCCTAACTTGCTGCAAATTGGAGCACAACTTAAGTCGAGCGCCGCCAATAAGGGGTTAAAGGGTCACCGCAACGAGAAGTGTCGGTCTCAGTTTTACTAAAGGTCCAGCGTTTTACTAAACGCCCACCGCATCAATGTTTTCGTATACTAATTATCTATCAGTATTTGATATTATATGACAATTTTTTTTTTTTTTTATTGGTAATAACTTAAATGGTAATACAAAAAAAAACTTTTCCCCTGGGCAACTGCCGGGCAGACTAGTGTTGCAAATCACTAGCCCGGCAACATATCCGGGCTAGTCCGGGCTGCAGGGCTATACCTAATATCCCAGCCTGATATATATATATATATATATATATATATATATATATATATATATATATATATATATATACATTAACTACCCTAGGCTAAATAAAAAAACACGTGTGTAGCTGTCAGTCAGGCTGTGGTCTTCTCTTAACAAATTTAATGAAAGGTGTAACTTGAGGATTAGCCTAGCCTACTAGGCTTTTACAGTACAGTACAGTAGGCTCACATATCTCGATCAATCTCATCTCGATATTTCGCATCTCGATGCCACCTTCAAGCTCTCCCCAATCACAAATCTCGATGAAAAAACGTTAATCTCGATAGCTAATAGCTAAATATCGATGCTAGATGCTTATATACTAATATAAACAGATTAATCTTGACCAAATCGATGTGTGAACCTCACAGTCATTGTGTTTTGTTCACCTGTATACTAATGTACCGCTAGTATCGATCGTCTCAAGCGGTAGTCTAACCTGTCTCTGCCGCTTTCATTTACGTAGTAATATAAATTACTTTACCATGTTTTAATATACATTATTATTTGTATGAGGAAAATCTAATATAATAATAGTAAAGACAAAAGAAAACTTGATTAAACTTTATACCATGGAAAATTTATTGAAGTCGGTAGATCTAGCGGCCACTTGGTGTACCAGTCACACATCCGCCATTCGCTTGAAAACTTGTATTGTGAAGTCGTCTACCTGGACCTTTTTTTATCGCATTCATAAAATGCCGGTACTAGTGGTGACAGGGTGAGGGAAGCAATTGCAAGAATTGTTGACGGTGACTGTGCGCCGGGTGCGGAGACGCAGTAACCTAACTGCGTTCGCCTCGGAACCAACAATCAACCACACAAACCTCTTTATCAATAAATATAAGGTAAAAATAAAACTCTTTCATTATTAATTTTATCTATTTTAACATATTATATATATTGCATGTGATTGTGGGGGGCAAATGTGAAAATTGACAGATTTGATGTAGGTTAGTCGGCAAGTGGCTGGAACCGATTGTATTTTTTCCCATAAGAAGTTAACTTCGCATCTCGATATTTCGAATCTCGATCGGTATTTGTGGGAACCAATTATGATCGAGATTGGAGATTCCACTGTACAGTACGCAGTCCTATCATTGAATGGTCTTCCTAAATAAAAACACATAAAAATAGTACCGTATCGGTACTATAATTTATATTAATAGTTAAGCTATAGGCTAAGCGACTCAATACTTGTTAACTTTAACAATGAGGCACTGGAGATAGTGGACAAGTTTTGCTACTTGGGTGATACCATTTCTGCCGGTGGTGGGGCTGAGGCCGCCACTATCGCCAGAATGTGTTCCTTTTCACACTTTCCGCACATCTACATCACACCTCTCTCGTACTTCCTCATTCGTCTGTCTATCCCTCCGGTTCGCAGGTAACTTTTTTCCACCCCTCTCACTCTTGGTTTGATTCTCTTCCCCAACGAAAGTCAATGTCGGGATTACCACACTGTCATGCAAGGACTTCTTTAATTCCATGCTGACCACCCTATTTCTTGTTACTGCTTTCAGCATTCCTACAACCCTCTTCCCCTGTTGCACCCTCTCCCGCACTTCTTCATCCATAGGGAGGGACCTGCACCAAGGGGTGGACCGAGGAAGACCTGGGATCGGACTATACATGCCGATCTCGAATCCAAAAACTTGACAAGTGAAGCAGCCCTTAACAGGGTTGCCTGGAATGCCGCCATTAGGACAAGAGACTGAAACTGCACATATGTGTGGAGCACTCAGTCTTAAAATGTTATGTATGTATGTACTCCCATCTTTACTCAACACACTGCCTAGATACTTGAATGAGCTGACATTCTCCACAGCCTGAACGTTCAACTTCACCTCACACTCTGTGGCTGCACCCCTTTAAGAAACCATAACTTTGCTATTCCCCGCATCTACCTTCAGATTTCGTTTTTCACACACTGTTCCAAACATATTTACCAGCCCCTGCAACTCCCATTCACTATCGCTCATCAGAACTGTATCATCAGCAAACAGCAGTACAGGCAACTTCCACTCGTTTCCCTCCCTTATCCGAGGTACACGAACATCCACTGCTCGTCCTTGTATTTCTTTCATGACTCCATCTATATAAATATTTAACAACCATGGGGACATCACACACACCCTTGCTTCAACCCAACATTCAGATCATAGAACTCGTTCTGCTCATTCTCCAAACGTACTGACGCCTTTGCACCCTTATACATGCTCTTCACTGTTTTCAGCAACTTGCCGTCTACTCCGTATATTCTCAGTACAGTACTGTACTTTCCACAAACTTTTTCTATCAACTCTGTCATAGGCCTTTTCCACGTCCATAAAGGCAGCATACTGGAATATGCGAACCAGGTGTGGGCTCCATATATGGTAAAGGATATAGAAGCAGTGGAGAAAGTGCAGAGGTGAGCTAGCAAGCTAGTACCAACGTTGAAGAACGCGGGCTATGAGCAGAGGTTGAGGACACTGGGGCTTCCGACACTCGCATATAGGAGAAAGAGAGGGGATATGATTTTTTAGACTTTTAAGATAGTGTCAGGAATGTATGATGAGGATGTGTGTGAAGGTATCTTCTTGGTGCGGGAGGGAACGAGAGGACACTCTAAGAAAATTTACAAAGAAAGAAATAGGCTTGAAAAGGCAAAGGACTCATTTTGTGATAGAGTGGTAAACGAGTGGAACGCACTGCCCCAGTATGTAGTCGATTCCGAATCAATAAGGAAGTTTGAAAGTAATCTTGATAAAGCATGGGGAAGACAAGATTTGAAGTTTGATTATAAAGCAAAAATAGAGAATAGTAAAAATGTTGCGTCTGCTACCGCCGCCGCCAACACCGTGAACGACCGCAGCAGTGCAAGTACTGGCACTGAGCTGGATACACAGGCCTAGTTTGCCTTTTTCCAGAGGATCTACTGTAAGAAACTGTAAGAATACAACTTATGTCCCTTCTCCAGATATTTCTCCACAACACATTTCAGGGCAAAAATCTGATCTACACATCCTCTTCCCTTCCTAAACCCGCCCTGCTCGTCACCTATCTATTTCTCCATTCTCGCTCTCACAATCACTACCCTACTACGCTTAGAGGGCATATACCCCGGTGGTTATCACACACTCCTCTTTCCCCTTTACATAAAATCACTAAAAAGTACTGCGGGAGAGCGAAAAACACCTTCGAGATCGTTTGTCGTAAGAAAATGGGTTTACAGAAAATGGAGTTTTTGGGGTACAGTTGTAAAACCGCGGCGGACGAGTCTCACTTCTACTACTAAAAATGTTAACCTATTAGGACCAACAGACTAGCGACAAAATATGGGAGTATAAGCCTAACTGTAGATTTATCGGAATAAGTAACGGGAAGGATGTAGTATCTGTGCGTACGGTCGTCATGGTTACATCGGTCGTGCGCTCGCAGTTATGTTCCCGTCTATTTTTTCTGTTATTTTCCCCCTCCTGGCAATATAGGCATATATGATGACAATAAGTCATGGGGGAGGGGGGCTTTGCACCCCATCAACCTATTATTGTATCCAACGGCAGTCAAAATAGACGGGAAAATAATCGCGAGCGTGCCAATTAATGTAAACAAGGCAGGCAGTATGCCTGAATACTACATCCTTACCTAAGCAACAGAGTATTGAAAAGTTAGTTGAGTTACTTGTTACTTAGGCCTATTCGAATTCTTATTAGGGTAAGGTAACCAATAGGTACGCAAAAAAAACATGGACAATTTCCTTTCGATGACTGTACCCGTCTCCCTAATTTCAGAAGCATATCCTATTTACCCTCATAGTATGCAGGAATGATTGTAGTTTCATGTGACACAAAGTGTTTGTGAAAATTCCTATTCATTGTTGAGAAAAATAGGCTGAAAGTTAGTGCATACCTATTATTCCTCGGCGCCCTAAACGTACGCAGCCGGTCCAATAGGTACGCATGGCCCTTTAACTCGAACACTATAAAAGCAGGTGGTTCTTCTGTACATATAATGTATGTCATTCATTACTCTACTCAGCTATATAAGTATCATTGAAAGTCGATTGTCGACAGCCACAACAGGGATATTGTTCAAGCTTTTGCAACGAAACATAAAACTTGGAGATTTTTTTTATTCCTGCCATATTATCATTTGTGTAAGTATAAGACTTTTGGTGTAGTCTGAAACATAAGATATAACCTTGTTACATAGGACTATGATTACATACAAAAATCAGCATAGGAAGGCTTGTAAACCTTAACAAAACACGCCTCCTAGTAGGGCAATTGTTTTTTAGAAAAACAGTTATACCTGCCAGGATCTCACTCTCTCTCTCTCTCAATATATCAATTTGTATGTGTTTCCCACATATTACCTACTCTCTCACACCCAAACACACATTCTCTCTCAACAGTTTATAAGGTTACAATTACAAGTTATGAGGCTTATCCAGCAGAGAACTTTTTTTTAAAGGCCAAATGCGTACCTATTGGTTACCTTATCCTACTTAGGCTATTCGAATAAGTAACAGTTACTTAGGGTATTCTGCCAAGCAACAACTCCTCGATTACGGGATTCCTGTCTTATGGAAATATATATTTTTTTCGCTCTTACCTTACTCAGGGGACCTTACTGATGTGCGGATAAGTGCTTCATTTGGTTCAATGTTATTTTAATACCACAAATTTTATTGATATATTTGAAGATAAATATTGAATCTATATGCTCTAAAGATCATAAGAAAATTTGTTTTAACCCTCGGCAAAACCTAATAAAAAAGTATGGTACTAACATTTATTTTTCGTAACAAGGTTGTCAATACGGTACTTCCAGTTATCGACAGCTCTAAAGATCATATGAACATGTGTTAAACCCTCGGAAAAACCTAATATAAAAGTATGCTACTAAAATTTAATTTTCGTAACAAGGTTGTCAATACGGTACTTTCCCGTTATCAATGTACAATCAAAGCTGAACATTGCAGAGTAAACACCGTAGACTTCATCGACTTCTCTTTCACCTTCATATAATCTACAGCCAATTTTTTTTTTTTTTTTATTTACTAAGGGATTAGTACTCAACCAGCGGGGGTGTGGGGGCGGCAGCCCCCACCCATAATACTAGGTTAGGTTAGGCAAGGTTGTTAGGTTAGGCTAATGTCTTTTCAAATCACTATCTGGGAACAACATCGATCGATAGGCCTTATGGGGAAAATAGGTTTTCCCGAGATTTCTAATCAATTACAAACTCTATATATTGATGCAAATGAACAATTTTGTTTATAAAAAACACTCGAAAAATTTGTGGTATTAATATAACATTTTTCACTTCATTTTTTATTTTGTCAATTTGATTTTCACTCACCTAGGGTAAAACAGATAAAAGTACCGTCGGTCAAGGAAAGTACCAATTTTCATTTGTACATTACTGTACGCATTACTGGTACCCCCCACCCTCCCACCACTCCCTCAACTTTCCTATCACCCACCTTGCCATTCATATCCCCAATCAGAAATATTCTTTCGTTCTTGTCAAACTTCTCCAGGCACGCCTCCACATTCATCCAGAACTCCTCTTTCTTTATTTCAAGTGTATCCTCTGTCGGGGCATACACACACACAATCACCCACGTTTGTATTCCTACTTTCATTCTCACCCACACAATCCTTGACCCACAGACCCATAGGGTAAGACGGGGTAATTTCGCCGAAAATCGCGTATTTTGACGAATAGACACTGCCACAAATGGAATTTTTAAATTTTTATCTATACATTCAGCCTTTCTGCTATAGATGCCCAAATACGAAAACAAAATATATAATGTTTTGGCCATGCTGCCGAATTTTTGAAAAGAGTCACTCTCGCGGCGAAATTACCCAGGGCGCGGGGTAATTTCGCCGCGACCTATTTTACGCATCATCTAGCTAGTAAACTAGATAACATTACAGTGGGGCCCATCACCTTTTGCTCCCCAGAACTCGCCCCCACAACATCCTGGAGGGTGGTCAGAACCTTAGGCTCTGACCACCTCCCGATCATTATCACCACCAAAACCAGACTCACCCCAGCTAGCCACAAACACACATACACCAATTATAAAAGAGCTAACTGGGAAGCATTCACAAATGAGACAGAACAACACTTCACAACTCTAAACAGTACACCCATCACTAACATCAACAATGCTGTACACATACTCAATAAAACTATCCAAAACACTGACAAGAAACACATTCCAAGAGGTAACAGAAAAAGACATAACCCCAACTTCACACCAGAAATTCAAAACCTCATCAGACAACGCGACATACTGAAACACTCCCCAACACCCCACACACAAGACATCACACAACAAATTCAAGCACTCAACACCCAAACTAACAACAAAATATTCCAAAAAATTGGAATAACTTCCTACAAACACTTGATCACAAAACAAACCCCAAAAAACTCTACAAAACACTAAACAGCATCACACTTTCCAACAGCAACACAACACAATCACATGCTGCAATCACAACAACAGACTCTACTCCTTCATGTAAACAACAAGCAAACACTCTCATCAATCACTTCTCACATGTCAGCCACCTAAAACCTCACAAAGACGACCGACGTGTCATCCGACGTAAGAGACAATTCCCCACAGACCCTGACTATACTGTACACCCTTCACCAATCACCAGACAAAGCATATCATCAACAATCTCAAGCACTCACCCGCCTGTGGCCTAGACAACATAAGCAACATACACCTCAGACACCTGGGACCACAAGGCATACAAGCACTCACTAACTTATCAAACTACAGCTATTCACACAACACAATACCAGACATTTGGAAGCATGGTATCATCATCACATTCCCCAAACCCAACAAAGACCCCACGCTACCCTCCTCGCACCGTCCCATCACACTCCTTTGCTCCCCCTCCAAAGTCATGGAACGCCTAGTATTACAACTAATTACACCTGACCTACCCCTAGCTCCAACACAACATGGCTTTAGGCCACTGCACTCCACAAACACTCTTCTCACAGACCTTACACAAAGAGCTTTCGACGGCATCAACTCAGCTAGACCACCACACAGATCACTATTAGCCACACTCGACATTAGTAAAGCCTTCGATGACATCCCCCGCCACAACCTAACAAACAAAATCTACAACACAAACATGCACAACAACACAAAAAGGTGGCTAGCCAACTTCCTAGCAGGCAGATGTGCACACGTATCTTTTGCCGGTCAGTCATCTAAAATCAGAAACTTTCCAAACGGAGTCCCACAAGGATCCGTCCTATCGCCCGCACTCTTCAATCTGTACATGCACGATATAACTACACCCAATACGCGCCAAATAAACTTAGCCTCCTATGCAGATGACATAACACTCACATGCACACACCATGACCCAAAAAGAGCAACAGATCTCCTTCAACCCTATCTCAACACACTACATGGCTGGTGCACTACAAACAGACTTAATCTAGACCCAGCCAAATCCACCGCAACCCTGCTCACAAGTTGGACAGGAGAACACGAATACATCCCTCAACTCACCATAAACAACACACCCCTAACACATACACACACACCCAAAATCCTAGGAGTAACATATGATACTCATATGACATTCAAACAGCACACCACAAACATTAAAAAGAAACTGACACCCAGACTTAACGCCCTCAGGTCACTTGCTCACACAAAATTTGGACACAACAAAGAAACTACCACCACAGTATATAAACAATACATAAGATCAGTGATGGAATACGCGAGCCCAGCCTGGGCTTCTAACCTAGCTGAAACACATCATAAGACTTTACAGACTATTCAAAACAAAGCCCTGAAGATAATTACAGGCTGCACAGCTACTGCACCCACAGATCACCTACATCAAGAAACCAAAATCCTCGAAGTCAAAGACCATCTGGACATGAGAGGCACTCAATTCTTGGCAGCAGCCTCCACGAACCAAGACCACCCACTAAACTAAATGGCAACAGACCCACAGACACCAAGAAATATCAAAACAACACCCAGCACACGGTATCACACACAATTATTGTCTTCTCTCCCTCCCTGCCCACCCAGAACCAACTTCCAGAAGCACATCCATACTCATATCTCTCACCGATCCATCCACTCACTCACAGACAACACGCAGCTGCATGCACGACCTCCCGAAATCCATCCTTCCGAATCCTCCCTTCCTCGCGAGGACAGAGTCCACCTGGCCAGGCTGAGATGCGGACACCATCCAGCTCTCCTGAGCTATCAGAAGAGACTGGATGACTCCGTTGTCGACTCCTGCCCGGGATGTAACACAGCACCCCATACCATTAAACACATCATAGAAGACTGCATTTCACACAACCACTTATGCCAACAAGACAATCTACACTCAATGAGAGCTCTGTAGGAAAGCCCGATCGTGGCCATGGCCTTCCTCAGGGACTCGGGACTGTTCGGCCAGGCAGCTTAGGGAACAACAACAACAGTGGAGCCCCCATTTTCGCTGCACCGGTCTTCGCTGATTCAATTCTCGCACCACACACCAAATATTCTCAATTTCAATTCTCGCGCCAAAAGCCTCAATTCTCGCATCAAAATCCCAGCCGAAACCCGAAAAAATAGCAAAAATAACGAAAAACTCAACATAAAACTAGAAAATAAACAAAAACAATAATTTTGTTTTAACATAACGAAAGAATCTGCCAGGTGCTTGCCGTTTAGAGACGAAATCCGAGTGAATCCGAGATCCGATTGTCAAATGCACAAGATGCCGCCATCTTTGTATGACGTCATCACTAAGCAGACGCTTGCAGATTAGCTAGTATCTGTGTTGACAAAACAACCGTTTGCAAGCTTTTTTGTGCCTGAACCCCTTATCTCTCGCGTTTATTATAACCTCTAGTACATCTAGTGATAGGGATGGTTGGCCTGGTGGTAGCAATGAAGGAATTTCATGCTCAAAACACAGAGCAAAGACCAGTCCATGTTGGACGAAAGCGATTGAAATGCCTAGCCTAGACGATGTTAGCCTAGGCTAGGCTAAATATGACAATGATTTATAATAAAATCTGTGGTAAGTAATCTTCTCATAATACGTATTTATACGTATTTTCCTCATAATATGTATTTATTTGATGTATTTGGGGTGAAATGGGTACTTGGGTGGCTGGACGAATTTAGATTTTAGAACCTAGGCCTAGGCTAGGCCTAAAAAATTTCACATGATAGAAACAATGCCCCAATCTACAGTATTTAAATGGTTAGGACTGTCATTTAGCCATGTCTACATTATTATTTACAATGCATAAGATTTAGGCCTAGGCTACTTGATGTAGCCTAGACAAAAAACATGTTTTCATAGCCTAACACTGGGAAAAAGTGCGGTAATTGTTTAGATATTGGGCCTTTTTTTTCTAGTTATTAACCCTCCAGCCCCGGCTATGTATTAAATATATTTTCCTCGAAACCCGGGTGTTTTGGCCGAAAAACGTCTAGGCTAGGCTACCGTATATTCGTTAATCAGACTGCTTCCCGCATTCCCGCGCATCCCCAAGCGTAGCTGTGTTATTTACCTGTAGAATGGCATTAAGTAGAGCTCTCTAAGTCAACTGGTTGAGCTGTGATGATGATTTCATTGGAGATAACTTTATGGCCAAAACAGCCACTTTACACCACTTTTCGATACTTAACAACAACATACAGGCACACACGAACAAGCGACGCTCTCCTTCTTGTGGCCGGAGATGCGGGGCGTCGGTCCAGCCGGCTGTTGTTTACATGCGTCGGACCGACGCCTCGCACACGAAGCTCACAGGCTTTCAACCACTGGGCGTTCAAGAGGCCTTCCGGGTACCTGTTATATGCTTTTTTATGGGCGTTCAAGAGCCCTTCCGTGGTGAGAGGGTTAAAAACTTATTCTATGGTGTATTATATGATACAGTATAATGAATAAAATTTAATTTGTGTACAATAAAACATGTTTTCATAAGCAAAAAATAGAAAAAGACGCAAATTTTGGCATGAGCACGGAACCGATTGAATTTTCCCCATAAGAACAGTGCCCCGATCTTGGCTGTTTCAATCCTAGCTCTATTTCTGCGGAACCGATTAGCAGCTAGGATGGGGGCTCCACTTATGATTAATGGCCAGACAAAACACTAGTGCGCAGGTAAAAGCAATGAAAACATTCACAAACCCAAACTGTCACTAAACATGCCATTAGTGAAACGTTGCACGCACACACACACAACTGAACAGCACGGGCAGAGATGCAGGTGTGTCACATGCGTAGGCCTAGGCGCCACTGTGTCTAGTGCGGGTGTGGAGTTGTGGACATGTAGTGCGGGTGTGGACGTGTCTAGTGCGGTTGTGGACGTACAGTAAACCCTCGCTATCTCGGACTAATTGGGGGGAGACCCAGTCCGAGATGACCGAAAATCCGAGATGTCCGAAGTCCGACTTAAGAGAGGGAAAATTCCGAATTAGAAGAGGAAAGTCTGCATCACCAGAGATTTTTTTTTTGTTTATATCTATCTATTTAATGCATCTATCTCCCTTATACATATATATAACTATGTCTTATTTGGTCTTTTTTTAATCTATGAATCAATTCTAATACGATGGAATTGAAAACAATATTACCCTTCTAACACACAAATAATAAAATTAAAAAGAGAGTAAATAGAAATGTCTCCTTTGTCTTTCAGAAACATAAGTCTGTCTCGTATATGTTAGTATTTTATCGCTCGCTCGCCCCTAGCCACTCTCTCTCTATCTATTTATCTCTCTAATGCATCTAACTAACTCCCTTATACATTAACATAACTATGTCTTATTTGGACTTTTTGTAATCTATAAATAATTTCTAATGCGATGGAATTGAAAACAATATTATCCTTCTAGCACACAAATAATAACATGAAAAAGAGTCAATAAAAATGTGTCCTTTGTATTTTCAGAACTAATTAAGTCCGTCTCATAATAGTTCGTGTTTATCACTCACTTCCGCTTCTGCAACTCTCTTTCTATCTATCTTGTCTTTTCAGAACCAATTAAGTCCGTCTCATAATAGTTCGTGTTTATCGCTCACTTCCCCTTCTGCAACTCTTTCTATCTATCTTGTCTTTTCAGAACCAATTAAGTCCGTCTCATAATAGTTCGTGTTTATCGCTCACTCCCCCTCTGTAACTCTCTCTTTCTATCTATCTATCTCTCTAATGCATCTACGTAACTCCCTTATACATTAACATAACTATGTCTTATTTGGACTTTTTGTAATCTTTGAATCATTTCTAATGCAATGGAATTGAAAACAATATTATCCTTCTAGCACACAAATAATAACATGAAAAAGAATCAATATAAAAGTCTCCTTTGTCTTTTCAGAACCAATTAACTCCGTTTCATAATAGTTCGTGTTTATCGTTCACTTCCCCTTCTGCAACTCTCTTTCTATCTATCTTGTTTTTTCAGAACCAATTAAGTCCGTCTCATAATAGTTCGTGTTTATCGCTCACTCCCCCTCTGTAACTCACTCTCTCTTTCTATCTATCTATCTCTCTAATGCATCTATGTAACTCCCTTATACATTAACATAACTATGTCTTATTTGGACTTCTTGTAATCTTTGAATAATTTCTAATGCAATGGAATTGAAAAATATAATATCGGACATTTTCCGAATACAGTAGGGTCTCACATAAAACGAGTTTATGGTCGATAAACGAGGGCGTTTTATGCGATTTCGTTTTATGTGAACACAGCATTTTGGTGGCGCAATATCGTCAATGTTCACTGTAAGCGAAAATTTTCGTACAAAGTGAACGATATTTCGTACAAAGCGAACTATATTTCGTACAAAGCGAACGACATTTCATACAAAGCGAACGACATTTCATACAAAGCGACGATATTTCGTACAAAGCGAATTTTAGGTCGGTCGTTTTAATCGAGACTCGTTTTATGCGAACACGTTTTATGCGGGACCCTACTGTACTTATATAAAGTCCGACAACGTCAGAGACTGTCGGAACGATGACGGAAATGTCCGAAATACGGAAGTGCATGTCCGAGAGGCCGTAGCCAGTCCGACTAGTACGGGTTTCCGACTTCTAGAGGTCCGAGATGGCGAGGGTTTACTGTATTTATTAGGCCTACGGGTGTGGAAGTATTTAGTGCGGGTGTGGACGTGTCTCGTGTGGGTGCGGCGTGTAGGTTGCTAGTACAAAGTACCAGGCAGCAGCTGACGGCTACTGCCAACACTGTGTCACACGCAAACCACCACACACATTTCTCATAGAGAAATGAGAACACCACAGATGCCTGAAATGAAAGTGACAAAAAGTGAAGTGCTGAAATTGATGCAGGATTTGGACGTGAGGAAATCAATGGGACCAGATGGAGTGGCTGGATGGATCCTCAAAGAATGTGCGGAAGAGTTAGTGGAACCAATCTATGAAATCATCAAATCTTCACTGAATGAGGGAGACCTGCCAGTGGAATGGAAGAGAGCTAACATAGTACCAATTTACAAAGGAGGAGACAGAGAAAATCCGCTTAACTACAGTGTCCCTCACCAGCATTGTTTGTAAAATTTGTGAGAAAATTATAAGGAAAAAGTGGACACACTTCATTGAGGGACAGGGGGTGCTTAGCGAGAAACAGTTTGGATTCAGGGAAGGGAGATCTTATGTATCTAATTTATTAAGCTTTTATAGCAGAGTTGTAGATGTTACACAGGAGAGAGAGGGATGGGTTGACTGTGTTTACCTGGACCTGAAAAAGGCCTTTGACAGGGTGCCTCACAAAAGGTTATTGTGGAAATTGCAGGTTGTTGGAGGTGTACATGGTAGGATGTTAAAATGGATGGAAAACTTTTTAATAGGAAGAGAAATGAGGACCACGATACGAGATGAATATTCACAGTGGAGGAGTGTGACAAGCGGAGTACCACAGGGATCAGTGTTGGGTCCGATAATGTTCCTACTTTATGTAAACGACATGCCAGAAAACTTGAATAGTCATATGAATATGTTTGCGGATGACGCTAAGATCATGAAGAATGTCACCTGTATAGAAAGTTGTCAGGATCTTCAAAAGGACCTAGATGAGTTGCACAGATGGAGACAAACCTGGAAAATGAGTTTCAATGCAGAAAAGTGTCATGTTTTGGAAGTGGGAACAAGTGAGATAAGGCCAAGCTGGGAGTACAAATTAGGAATTGAAATAATCGGCAAAACACGGCATGAGAAGGACCTTGGAGTGATAATAAGATGATCTATCCCCGGAGAAGCATATTAACATGATCATTGGAGGAGCATATGGAATAATAACCAATATGAGAGTGGCATTTAACTATTTGGATCAGGGTTGTTGATTTTTTTTATTTTTTTTAAAAAATCAAAAAAATCAAAAAATCATTGATTTATTTTTTATTTTTTTTATTTTTTTTTAAATATCCCCCCGCCCTATTGAGTAGTAATTCAAGTAGAGGAATTTATAACAATTCTGTTTCATCCATGCCCTCAGCCCAGACTCCTGATCTGTTCCTGTCCTAGTCATGTTTCACTGTCTGACCACACTGCTGCTTCTGGCTGAGTTGCCAGTGATCCTCAAGAAATCATATTACAAAACCTATTATTGAACAGAATTACAGAAAAATAATAATCTGTTATTATTAGTACAGACTTAGTGACTAGTAGCTTTGTGGATGTTTACTTTAAAATATTGATCCCAAGGCTGTGACCAAAATCCAGAGATATTGAAGTAAAAGTGAAAACATGGCAGTCTGGTAGACCTGCACTTGGTAATATCTGACTATGTACATAGGTTAGAACTCTTCAGAATTCTTTTTATCTTGATTCACAGATCAAAAAAAAAAAAAAAAAAAAAAAAATCATGATTTTTTTTGGTAAAAAAATCATTGATTTAATCAAGTGATTAAATCAAATTGATTTAATCAATATCAACTCTGATTTGGATGAAGAAATGTTAAGAAAATTGATAATGACTATGATAAGACCAAGATTAGAATATGCAGCAGTGATATGGTCACCACATTTGAAAAAAAACATATAAACAAATTAGAGAAAGTCCAAAGGATAGCAGCGAAGATGATCCCAAGATTGAAGGAGTTGACATATGAGGAAAGACTTAAGGCACTACAACTGCCTACCTTGAAAGAGATGGGCCTTGGTGATGGGCTGGTCTATCAGAGTGAGAACTGAGCGATCTCTGCCATACCCATAGCTTACTCTGACTGTTCCTTTTACTTATATATTTTCTAGATCTCAAGTGACGGCGTCTCTTGCGTGGATTGACCTCCTAATCTACCAAGATTGGAAGCCAAAGCGTCACATCTTTCCTTTGCCCCTCAACTTTCTCTTCATAATTGCTGAGGGGCACAGGGCCCTGGGTGGGGCTTTGGTTTCCCGGGCGTTTCCGCGCCCTCCTCAGCTCCCCGCCGTGGAGTGGCTTCGGTCACCCAGGCTTTATTGTGGTCGGCGGGGAGGGTTCTGTGGGGGCGCTCGGTTGTGGCCTTGGCCTTGCTCGAGGCCTTGGGGCTGTTCGGCCAGGCAGCTTAGGGAAAAACAACAACAACAACAACCTTGAAAGAGAGAAGGGAACGAGGCGACTTAATAACGATGTTCAAGGGAGTAAAAAGTTTGGAACGAGTAGATAGGGAAGATCTATTCGTGAGGGATAATGGAAGGACAAGAGGGCACGAGTTTAAGCTGAGGAAGGGCAGATGTCGTAAGGACACAAAGAAATTCAGCTTCCCATATAGGAGTATAGAGACTTGGAACAACTTGGAGGAGGAGGTGGTGAGAGCGAGGAACATTAACATGTTCAAATCTAGGTTGGATAAAAGTAAATATGGAAATAGGGCAACATAAGTTATGATATGTTAGTCCAAAATACTGGGAACTGGGAATATCCATTACGATACTTGTCTAAGTAAAATGGATTGATTATAAAGTAACTAAGACAGGACAACACGAGCGCTGCTCAATTCCTGTAAACTACAAATAGGTAAATACAAATAGGTAAATACACCCGACCATACCGTCAGATGTGCCGCTAGCCCCGGCTCCAGGCCCCGCGAGACTGCAACAAAACCTAAGCCAAACTAGATCTACAACCTAAGCCAAACTAGCTATTCAATCTAAACCAAACTTGCTCTACAACCTAAACCAAAACTGCTCTACAACCTAAGCCAAACTGCAGCCAAATCCATGCAATAGTTTCGGAGATATCGGCATTTGAATGCAAATGATTAGCGCCAAGGCGAAATTACCCCGTTTTACCCTACTCTCTTACACATTCCTTCCATTTGTTACTTACAAACAAACACACACCTTCTCTCGCTGTTCCTTCACTCACTCCAGCACACACACACATTCCACACTCCCACATCTGAACCTTTCCATTTGGTCTCTGTCATTCCACATACATCCAGCCTGGCATTCACTAGCACTTCCAGAACCTCTCTCTCTTTTGTGCCATCATTCATGCCACTAACATTCCATGTAGCCATTCTCAGAATGTCCGAAGGAATGTCCTTAGTCGGTCGTGGTTGATCAACATAGGGTCCGTCCGCATCCGAGGCTGTTCGCTTGTTTTTCCTTGCTTAGGTATTTTTCCCGGGTGTGGGTCGCAAGCCCACCGACCCAACCTCTTTAGTCGCCTCTTACGACACGCAGAAGGCACGTGGGGCATGTTCTATTCCCTTACCCCCAGGGGGGTTCATAGGGGTAAATTCCAATACAGTAATCCGAAAAATCCGGTAATTGGAACGAGGCCCGGTCCCCTGCTATTCGGATTACAGGACTTTTACTGTAGTAAGTAAACTGGGAGATTCCCTTTTCTTGCCCTCCCATTTAGGAGGTTGTTGTTGTTGTTGTTGTTGTTCCCCAGGCTGTCTGGCCGAACAGCCCCAAGGTCTCGAGCAAGGCCATGGCCATAAACGAGCGCCCCCACAAAATCCTCACTGCTTACCACTAACAAAGCCCGGGTGACCGAAGCCACTCCAAGGCAGGGAGCTGAGGAAGGTGCGGAAACGCCCGGGAAACCAAAGCCCCACCCAAGGCCCTGTGCCCCTCAGCAATTATGAAGGGAAAGTTGAGGGGTAAGGGAAAAATGTGATGCTTTGGCTCCCAATCTGCCAACTTCTAGGTTGGTAGTAGGGAGGTCAATCCACGGAAAAGACGCCGCCACTTGAGATCTAGAAGATATATAAGTAAAAGGAACAGTCAGAGTAAGCTATGGGTATGGCAGAGATCGCTCAGTTCTCACTCGGATAGACCAGCCCATCACCACATGACTAGAACCCAATCCTCTCAGCATCAGCTAGGAAAAGCCCTAGAAAGCCGCCTTTGGCGGGGGGATAGCTCCCCTATTTCAACTCCTTTCGGGGTTGGGCACCCGCCCTAGGAGGTTGTGCCACCCCTTTACATCGTTATTTGTCCTTACGCTTCTACCAAATACACCGACATTTTTAACAGACCAATTACTAGAGTTATTTATCTAATTGTTTTCAACATAGGCCTAAATCACCCAAAAATACGAGGCTCGTCGAAAACTGACCTTAGAGCTTTCCATAGCCCCTTTTTGTAATCTACAACAAAAGAGTTAACAATATTATTGAATCATATCTACAATCGTCATTGTCCAGAAATCTCAACTGTAGACCAATTAGACAAATGGAAAAAAGAATTGATTTTCAAGTAAACCATTAACCATTTGAAGCTTATGCATGGTTAGCTATTAATCTGGCTCTCATTAAATGTTTTAAACAGCTTAAGAAGTATCTGTGGAAATGAAATGGGTAATGACTATCACAATTAACTCTTAATTTACGTGAATTAATCATTCAAATTTCCCGCCAAACCTGGGGATGTATGTAGATTCCGGGCATACGGTCGTCAAGTTTACATAGGGCGATCGCCGCGGTTAACTTCGCGTCTATTTTGATGGCGATTTTTTCGGTTATTTGCCCCCTGCTGGCAATATACAGTACAGTATATGATGATGACAATATGTCATGGGAGGGTGAGGCCCTCAACATATTATTGTATACAATGGCATTTAAAATAGACGGGAACATGATTGCAAAGGTCCGACGCCGTTATGTTTACATTTGTCGATCGCCGTGGTTAAGTTCGCGTCTATTTTGACGGTGATTTTTTCGGTAATTTGCCCCATGCTGGCAATATATATGATGATGAAAATATGTCATGGAGGGGTTTGCCCCCCCTTAACATATTATTGTATCCAAAGGCAGTCAAAATAGACGGGAACATGATGGCAAAGGTCCGACGCCTCTACGCGGTGTAAACAAGGCTGGTGGTACCCCCGCACTTAACATTCTTGCCCAAACCTGTAATGGTGTCTTATCAGATTGAAACCATTACAGTTTACACCATCAGACAAATTATTAATGGTCCGAGTCAGCCAATGGCATGGTACAAGTCGGCCAATGGCATGGTCCGAACCCGCCACTGATATGGTCCGAAATCCGAATCAGCCATGGTCCGAATAAGCCGGCATTCGCGGAAATGGATTATAAGGGCATTCCGCCCCCTCTGATAAAAGTCGATCAATCTATATGTGACACGGATTTTACAATGTTTCAGAGAGATGATTAGCCTAATCTAACCTACCACCCGCTGGTTGGGTAAAACGGTAGAAATCCAGTTGGGGTTGTTGTTGTTGTTCCCTAAGCTGCCTGGCCGAACAGCCCCGAGTCCCTGAGGAAGGCCATGGCCACGATCGGGCTTTCCCACAGAGCTCTCATTGAGTGTAGATTGTCTTGTTGGCATAAGTGGTTGTGTGAAATGCAGTCTTCTATGATGTGTTTAATGGTATGGGGTGCTGTGTTACATCCCGGGCAGGAGTCGACAACGGAGTCATCCAGTCTCTTCTGATAGCTCAGGAGAGCTGGATGGTGTCCGCATCTCAGCCTGGCCAGGTGGACTCTGTCCTCGCGAGGAAGGGAGGATTCGGAAGGATGGATTTCGGGAGGTCGTGCATGCAGCTGCGTGTTGTCTGTGAGTGAGTGGATGGATCGGTGAGAGATATGAGTATGGATGTGCTTCTGGAAGTTGGTTCGGGGTGGGCAGGGAGGGAGAGAGGACAATAATTGTGTGTGATACCGTGTGCTGGGTGTTGTTTTGATATTTCTTGGTGTCTGTGGGTGTGTTGCCATGTAGTTTAGTGGGTGGTCTTGGTTCGTGGAGGCTGCTGCCAGGAATTGAGTGCCTCTCATGTCCAGATGGTCTTTGACTTTGAGGATTTTGGTTTCTTGATGTAGGTGATCTGTGGGTGCAGTAGCTGTGCAGCCTGTAATTATCTTCAGGGCTTTGTTTTGAATAGTCTGTAAAGTCTTATGATGTGTTTCAGCTAGGTTAGAAGCCCAGGCTGGGCTTGCGTATTCCATCACTGATCTTATGTATTGTTTATATACTGTGGTGGTAGTTTCTTTGTTGTGTCCAAATTTTGTGTGAGCAAGTGACCTGAGGGCGTTAAGTCTGGGTGTCAGTTTCTTTTTAATGTTTGTGGTGTGCTGTTTGAATGTCATATGAGTATCATATGTTACTCCTAGGATTTTGGGTGTGTGTGTATGTGTTAGGGGTGTGTTGTTTATGGTGAGTTGAGGGATGTATTTGTTCTCCTGTCCAACTTGTGAGCAGGGTTGCGGTGGATTTGGCTGGGGCTAGATTAAGTCTGTTTGTAGTGCACCAGCCATGTAGTGTGTTGAGATAGGGTTGAAGGAGATCTGTTGCTCTTTTTGGGTCATGGTGTGTGCATGTGAGTGTTATGTCATCTGCATAGGAGGCTAAGTTTATTTGGGGCATATTGGATGTAGTTATATTGTGCATGTACAGATTGAAGAGTGCGGGCGATAGGACGGATCCTTGTGGGACTCCGTTTGGAAAGTTTCTGATTTTAGATGACTGACCGGCAAAAGATACGTGTGCACATCTGCCTGCTAGGAAGTTGGCCAGCCACCTTTTTGTGTTGTTGTGCATGTTTGTGTTGTAGATTTTGTTTGTTAGGTTGTGGCGGGGGATGGCATCGAAGGCTTTACTAATGTCGAGTGTGGTAAGGTCTGTGAGAAGAGTGTTTGTGGAGTGCAGTGGCCTAAAGCCATGTTGTGTTGGAGCTAGGGGTAGGTCAGGTGTAATTAGTTGTAATACTAGGCGTTCCATGACTTTGGAGGGGGAGCAAAGGAGTGTGATGGGGCGGTGGGAGGAGGGTAGCGTGGGGTCTTTGTTGGGTTTGGGGAATGTGATGATGATACCATGCTTCCAAATGTCTGGTATTGTGTTGTGTGAATAGCTGTAGTTTGATATGTTAGTGAGTGCTTGTATGCCTTGTGGTCCCAGGTGTCTGAGGTGTATGTTGCTTATGTTGTCTAGGCCACAGGCGGGTGAGTGCTTGAGATTGTTGATGATATGCTTTGTCTGGTGATTGGTGAAGGGTGTACAGTATAGTCAGGGTCTGTGGGGAATTGTCTCTTACGTCGGATGACACGTCGGTCGTCTTTGTGAGGTTTTAGGTGGCTGACATGTGAGAAGTGATTGATGAGAGTGTTTGCTTGTTGTTTACATGAAGGAGTAGAGTCTGTTTTTGTGATTGCAGCATGTGATTGTGTTGTGTTGCTGTTGGAAAGTGTGATGCTGTTTAGTGTTTTGTAGAGTTTTTTGAGGTTTGTTTTGTGATCAAGTGTTTGTAGGAAGTTATTCCAATTTAGTTTTTGTTGTTCTTGTATTTTGTTGTTAGTTTGGGTGTTGAGTGCTTGAATTTGTTGTGTGATGTCTTGTGTGTGGGTAGAGTGGGTGTCCAGTTGGGGTAGAGTGAGTAACCATAGATTTTCGTAAGGGGGTCAGAGGGGGCGGAATGCCCTTATAATCCATTTCCGCATATTGCCACCTATACCATATCACTTGCCTCGTCGTACCTTCCTGTTAAATACAATACTTTGTGATAATTATAGGGAATAGGCTCGCAGCCTTATTATACTAATTTATTAGGGACAATGTAGGTCTATGGAACCCTTATACTGTACTCGTGTATAATCCACTGTGGGAGAATAATTTTGATCACATTTATAAAACCCGATATTAATAGAAAAAACGCCCATTCTAATCAATCTCAGAGCTTTTCGGACATCCTCACTGTTTACAAACGCCTTCTTTATGCAGTATAATCGAAATATACCCCCTGCTGGCAACATAGATGACGACTTCAATAATTCATGGGGGGGTGAGGGGCAAAGCAAAGCCCCCCCTCAACCCACTGTGTATCCCACATTGGAATTATAACCAAGACCATGCAAACACTAATTTCTCAAAAATGTGGAGGAAAAAACATGAAAAATAAGGGTGCGAGCCTATTCCCTATAATTAACTAATTTGTTTAGCTCGTCTAGGTGCAATTATTGAATCTATCTATCTATCTATGTATTGCCCGACGACGTGATCCCCGAAGGGGTGGCCACGAATGAACCGCCCCCATGCACCTTTGTCCCCAATCAGTCGACGCCCCTCCCCCCAACCAGCACCGCCTTCGTTCATATACTTCCTCACTCCATCCTTCCACCTCTCTTTCGGTCTACCTCTCCCTCTCTGTCCTTCCACCTCGCTCTCGTACACCCTCTTAGTCATTCTCTCGCTTTCCATACGTTCCATATGGCCGAACCATATCAAGTTGTTCCTTTTCACACTTTCCAGCACATTTACCTCGACACCACACCTCCTTCTTACTTCCTCATTAGTCTGTCTATCCCTCCATGTAACTCCGCAAGCACTTCTTAAGTAATTCATTTCCACTGCTCTCACTCTTGGTCTGAGTCTCTCAACCAACGCCCATGCTTCGCTTCCGTAAGTCAGTGTCGGGATTACCACACTGTCATGCAAGGACTTCTTCACTTCCATACTGACCACCCTATTTCTTGTTACTGTAAAACCGTGTAAATTCAGAAATTTTTAGAGTTTTTTTAATATCTCCTGACTGTTAACACATTATAGAGATATAACTAAGTCAAGTGAAGTGTGGTGATAGTGCGCGGTAATCCAGGAAGCCTCCTAAAATTATCCCCCATAATAAGAGAGCTATCCTTATCCTAAATGGTGTCCGAAGTCATCTTGAAAAGTGGCTAACTTCGGACATACAGTGATTTCTTATGGAAAATGATTGCCAAGAAAGCTGGGATAGCTTCGGACAAGCGGAGGGGAACTTCGGACGTAGGTTCGTGGTTTTATTTCATTCATTTTTCGGCTCCTACTATTTTATATTAATATTTTATTATTGCTGCTTATTCCTGTCCGATGTCTTACTGGAAAATGCACAGTCAATACTTTTAGACCTGTATAATTAGTATAGGAGGGGGTTATATACAATGTTTAACAAATATTCTTTTGGGATCTGTTCTCGTTAGGCATTGAACTCACTCTTAGAAAATATTGAGCAGGAAAAATAACCAATGCTGTCAAATCAATAACTCAAAAATTAACTAGGCCTAGTAAAAATATATACAGTAGGTATGTATACTCTATCACTGCATATAAATTTGAGCATTTTTATAGGTATAACGTATGTGTTGGTGTTTCTTACGGCAGATAATAATTTTTTTGGACAAGATATATGCCTCTCCTAATTTATATATATTATATATCCAGAATTATCCTAAATACATAAATCGGTTAGCATATTATCATATTTTTATGGGTTTTTGGACTCCGAGAATGATTATTTGATCTTTAACCACCATTTTAATGATGGACAAGTATTATGAATTATTTTCATAGGGCAAATAATAACAAACGATTTGTTTGTTCCATGTCCGAAGTTACCATTTTTTTTGTGGAAAACACAATAGGTTAAATGATAGTGTTCTAGCTAGAGCGTTATACAAGTGTAACAAATTTCCTTTGGTGGATGTTGTCTCTGGTAATTTTACTACAAAATTATATCAGTCACAACATCATTCATACAAACAAATTTCTTCAGGGTGATAGAAGTTTGGCAGGGTAGCGAAAAATGTTCACATTTTCGTCATACTGTATATATAATATTTTGTTTGTGTACATATACGGTATTCATGTCAGTGCCCTAGGGCTTTTACATGCTCTTCCTTTGCCATTTCTCTAAACGGACCTCACAAAAAAAACAATAAAAAGCGTTTCCATTATATAATGACAATGGCTAATTACTTATTATCGCCGATGTCCGAAGTTACGACCCAAGTCCGAAGCGACCCGGTTTTACGGTACTGCTTTCAGCGTTCCTACAACCCTCTTCCCCTGTTGTACCCTCTCCCGCACTTCTTCATCCATAGTCCCATCTTTACTCCACACACTGCCCAGATACTTAAAAGAGTTGACTATCTCCATAGCCTGACCGTTCAGCTTCACCTCACACTCTGTGACTTCACCCCTTTCGAAGACCATAACCTTGCTCTTCCCTGCATTTACCTTCAAATTCCGTTTTTTGCACACTGTTCCAAACTCATTTACCAGACCCTGCAACTCCCATTCATTATCACTCATCAGAACTGTATCATCCACAAACAGCAGTATAGGTAGCTTCCACTCAATTCCCTCCCTTTTCAGCGATACACCAACATCCACTGCTCTTGATAGTATTTCTTTCATGACTCCATCCATATACACTCGACCCTCGATTTAACGGACTAATAGGGGGAAAAGCTTGTCTGTTACTGGAAAATTCCCTTGACTTCTGTTTTTGCCCAAATATGCCAAAATAATAAAGATTTTAAACTTTCTATGTATAAGTTCAACCTACAGTAACTAGATAGAAGAGAATAAAACAATATAGGTAAACAGTAGATAGAAGAGAATAAACAATTCAATGATACAAATAAAGTTGTTTTTCTTAATATGTGCCCGCCACCTAACGGACAAATTTTCCAGTAACGGACAAATGTCCGTTACTGGAAAATTTGTCCGGCTACGTACTGTACATAGTCCGTTAAATCCGAAATCCGTTGTATCGAGGGTCGAGTAAACAACCACGGGGACATCACACACCCCTGTTTCAAACCAACATTCAGGTCAAAGAACTCGCTCTGCTCAATCTCCACACGTGCTGCCGCCTTTGCACCTTCATACATGCTCTTCACTGCTTTCAGCAACTTGCCATCTACTCCGTATATTCTAAGTACTTTCCACAAACCTTCTCTATCCACTCTGTCATAGGCCTTCTTCAAGTTCATAAAGGCAATATACACCTTTTGTTTCTTCTCCAGATATTTCTCCACAACACAATTCAGGGTAAAAATCTGATCTACACATCCTCTTCCCTTCCTAAAACATCCCTGCTCATCTCCTATCCATTTCTTCGTTCTCACTCTCTCAATCACTACCCTACTGTATACCTTCCCTACTACGCTTAGAAGACATATTCCTCGGTGGTTACCATACACTCCTCTTTCCCCTTTGCCCTTATATAGGGGGACTATTATGCCAGTCTTCCAGTCATCGGGTGCACTCCCCTTCTCCCATGCTAGTTTGCACATTTTCCATACCCATTCGATCACTATCTCACCACCATACCTCAACATTTCCCCACACACTCCATCTGTTCCTGGTGCTTTCCCCAACTTCACTCTTTTCATGGCTTCCCACACTTCTGACCTCCTGATTACCACCTCCTCCTCCTACTTCTCTTCTTCTCCCTCCCATACCATATCCAGCTATGTTTGCTGGCTCTTCATTCCTTACATTTAGCAACTCATTGAAGTACTCCCTCCATCTTTCGACTCTCTCTTGCTTCTCGGCTAGCATTCTCCCATTCTTATCTTTCACACCCTTACTGTTTCCCTTGCTACCTTCCTTAACTTTCTTAACTTCTTTCCAGAACAGTTTCTTACTCTCCCTCCATTTTACACTCAGATAATCAGATTCCTTCCAAATTCCTCATCTACTCTTCTCTTACTTTCCTTCACCACCCTCTTACTCTCCACGTACCTTGCTCGATTCTGTCTCTCGAAATCTTCATTCCCTCTACTACCCACCCACTCTCTATATGCTATCTTCTTTTCTTCCACAGCTATTCTTACCTCTTCTGTCCACCATGCTGTACCTTTCACTCCCCTCCCTCCACACACCTCCTCACATGCTGCACAGATCTCATCCTTAAACACCTTGCTCATCTCCACTTCCTCCATAACTTCCAGGTCGAACCCACCTAGTCGTCTTTCCACTGCTCTCCTGTATTCCTCCCTGACTTCCTCCACCCTCCTCTCGCCTCCCTCCAGCTCTCCTCACCCACTTCTTTTGTATCCTAACCTTAGCTACCACTACATAATGATCAGACAGACCCCCTCCAATACCCCTATACACCCTAGCATCCATCACAGATTTCTTCATTCGTTCATCCACACATACTACTTAATCAATCAATGACTTTCGTTCCACCACTGTCTCATCCTCCATCGTCCACACTCGTTTCCACGTGTACCTGTGGATCATTCTGTGTCAGAAGAAGGTGTTGGCTATCCACAGCCTCCTCCCCACACATACGTCCACAAGTGCACTACCATTCCCATTCACCTCTGATGTTACCCTCCACCCTCCCACCACTCCCTCAACTTTCCTATCACCCACCTTACCATTCATATCCTCAATCAGAAATATTCTTTCGTTCTTGTCAAACTTCTCCAGGCACGCCTCCACATTCATCCAGAACTCCTCTTTCTTTCAAGTTTATCCTCTGTCGGGGCATACACACACACAATTCCAATTATCGGGGTAAGCCTATCGGAATTAGGCCTAGCAATGCAAATTCTAATAAAAAGTGCTATCTGCACTTTCTAACAATAAAATACACACTTACAAACCATTACAATAAAAAAATACGGTCAATATAAAGATGATGTAATTAAATTGCTAAAAAAGTTTTGATTGTTTTTATCTAGTTTAGAGTTGTGTAAGGTTGTTTTGATGTGTGATAATAGGGGGAAATGCATATTTACCCATTAAACAACAATCTAAAAACACGCCCCTACAAAATATGTTGAGGGGGGGAAGCCCCGGGCCCCCCCCCCCAGGATTTATTGAAATCGTCATATATTTAAACAGTAGGGGGGCAAAAAACAAATTTTCCCCAACGCTTCTTCTTCTTCGCGGCGGATGTAAACAAAGCCACCCGCCTCTTGCGAGGTAGGCGATATAGAGGATATATTTTTTGTTCAGGATCAGTAATAAATTTTTACGCCCATTTAGACACATATAGGGATGAAATACATGGTATAAGAAACATATAGGCCACGATAAAATCGATGTATGAATTTAATTACATCATCTTTAGGCCTAGGCCTATATTGTCCAAAAATACAAATAAATAGGCCTAGGCTAGGCCTAAATAAAAGGTTAACGGCCAGCTCGGCCCACGTGAAGCTCAACTCGGCCCACCATATAGAACCTTTTATCTATCAAAAGTGTTCGAGATCTTGTTCTTGTTTATTTCTAAGGGCGAAGGTGAAGGTATTGACGGATAAGCCATCACAACAGCACCTCGTAGCTATTATTTCCTCGGACGCGAGGTGTTTAAAATGCTTCAAAATCTTCAACAATTTGCTTCACCGACAGTTCACCAGAAACTAACTCAATCGCTCATTATTTCATTATAGGCCTAGAAAGACCATTACTGGGCTGACAGGATTTTTTTTCTCGTCTCGTAAGTTTAGGCTAACCCCTTGAGAATCGAGATGTATTTGTGATAATTTGTGAGATAATTGATAGTTTTTATTATTTTAATTCCCACATATCTTGACGCCGTGATCCCCGAAGGAGTGGCCACGAACGAACCATCCCCATGCACCTTTCTCCCCAGTCAGTCGACGCCCCTCCCCCCAACCAGCACCGCCTTCGTTCATGTACTTCCTCACTCCATCCTTCCACCTCTCATTCGGTCTACCTCTCCCTCTCTGTCCCTCCACCTCGCTCTCGTACACCCTCTTAGTCATTCTCACACTTTCCATACGTTCCATATGGCCGAACCATCTCAAGTTGTTCCTTTTCACACTTTCCAGCACATCTACCTCCACACCACACCTCCTTCTTACTTCCTGATTAGTCTGTCTATCCCTCCATGTAACTCCGCACGCACTCCTTAACCCTTCCTACCCGGTCTGCCTTAGGTAAGGACAGCACGAAAGAAGGGCCGCTACCCGGTATGCCTTATCTAAGGCATGAGCTTAATAGCCTAATTAAGCTTGGTCCGAACGCCGTGCGTACGACGTATGTCAACAAACCCAAGCGTTCGTCACCGCACCTCCAAAAACAAGGAGAAGACTCCTCAATGTTATTGTTCTGACGTCATGACGAAATTAGTGTCTAAAAAGCCCCCATATTGGCAACATCTCTGCAATATTGGCTCCACTGAAATCGTCATCACAACTGAACCAGTTGACTTACAGAGCTCTACTCAATGCCAAAATACAGATTCAAAACCGCACTACGATTATAGATGAGTGGGAAAGTTCTAGCAGTGAAAATAAACATAAATACGGTAGCCTAGACCTAGACTTTTTCAGCCATATCGCCCGGGTAGGGGCGACCGTCAGTGGGTAAGACAGCCCGGGGAGGAAGGGTTAAGTAATTCATTTCCACTGCTCTCACTCTTGGTCTGAGTCTCTCAACCAACGTCCATGCTTCGCTTCCGTAAGTCAGTGTCGGGATTACCACACTGTCATGCAAGGACTTCTTCACTTCCATACTTCCATGAGAAAAAGTGTACCAGTAAGGGAATATAAGGATAAAACAAAATTGAGGAAAAGAACTAACCCAGAATTAACAATGAAAAGAAAGCTTTGGATATTGATTAGAAGAAAGAAACGATTGTGGGAAAGATTAAAATTGTTAAAAAAGAACAGGGGGTCTAGTATAGAAGCTAAAGAAGTGGATCTGGAACGCAGACAAATAAACAATAAAATAAGGTGGGAAACAAGGAGGGGGGTGAAGGAGAGGGAGAGAGAGATAGCTAGAAATGTGAAGGATAATCCAAAATTCCCATCAAACAGGCACCGGCACTAGAACTAATAGAGTTTTCCCATGCTAGAATAAGAAGGGCTATAGAAAAAATGAACAGAAGTAAGTCACCGGGACCGGATGGGATACACCCAAGAATCATAAAGGAAGGAGGGGAGATGTTAGTAGAGCCATTGAAAATTTTATTTTAGGTATAATTTAATACAGGACAAATCCCGATGGACTGGAGAGAGGCGAACATAACAGCTATTTTTAAGAAGGGAAAGAGAAATGACCCAGGGAATTATAGACCAGTCAGTTTGACAAGTGTTGTGTGTAAACTAATGGAAACGGTAATTAGAGAAGGAATAATGGATCATATGAAGTCAAACCAACTTTTCAGTGGGAGACAGTTCGGATTCTTGCCGGGGAGGTCGACGGTACTACAGCTAATTAAGGTGGTAGATGATTGGATGCAAATTCTAGAAGATGGTGATGTAATAGACGTGGTATATTGCGATTTTATGAAGGCCTTCGATAAGGTCCCACATAAAAGGTTAATAGAGAAAGTTAGAAGCTATAATATAGGGGAGAAATGTGTGAAATGGATAGAAGCCTTCCTGAAAGATCGGAGACAGAGGGTACTGGTGAATGGAATAGGCTCGGGATGGAGGGAAATTACAAGTGGGGTACCTCAGGGATCTGTGTTCGTTATATTTATCAACGACTTACCTGAAATTATAACTAATGGAAGTGAGGTATACCTGTATGTGGATGACACTAAGCTGTATAGAAGAGTGAGGAGTAAGGAAGATATGGGTTTGCTTCAAGGAGATGTGGAGGGCATGAAGGGATGGTCTGAGCATTGGTTAATGCCTTTTCATCCAAAAAAATGCAAGTACATGCAGATTGGGACCAGCAAGATAGACAAGGTAGGATACAGTATGTATGAAGCGATGGAGGAAGTGAATGCAGAAAAGGATATAGGAGTAGTGATAGACAATAAGTTAAATTTCTCAGAACATTTAGCGGAAAAGATAAACAAAGCCAATAGAATTGTAGGGCTGATTAGGAGGACATTTGTGTCACTTGACGAAGAAATCTTCAGGAATCTCTATACAGCGCTGGTTAGGCCGCACCTGGAATATGCGAACCAGGTGTGGGCTCCATATATGGTAAAGGGTATATATAGAAGCAGTGGAGAAAGTGCAGAGGAGAGCTAGCAAGCTGGTACCAACGTTGAAGAACGCGGGCTATGAGCAGAGGTTGAGGACACTGGGGCTTCCGACACTGGCATATAGGAGAAAGAGAGGGGATATGATGGGAGACTTTTAAGATAGTGTCAGGAAAGTACGATGAGGATGTGTGTGAAGGTATCTTCTTGATGCGGGAGGGAACAAGAACGAGAGGACACTCTAAGAAAATTTACAAAGAAAGAAATAGGCTTGAGAAGGCAAAGAACTCATTTTGTGATAGAGTGGTAAATGAGTGGAACGCACTGCCCCAGTATGTAGTCGATTCCGAATCAATAAGGGAGTTTGAAAGTAATCTTGATAAAGCATGGGGAAGACAAGATTTGAAGTTTGATTATAAAACAAAAATACAGAATAGTAAAAATGTTGCGTCTGCTACCGCCGCCGCCAACACCGTGAACGACCGCAGCAGTGCAAGTACTGTACTGGTACTGAGCTGGATACACAGGCATAGTTTGCCTTTTTCCAGAGGATCTACTGTAAGAAACTGTAAGATACTGACCACCCAATTTCTTGTTACCGGTACTGCTTTTAGCGTTCCTACAACCCTCTTCCCCTGTTGCACCCTCTCCCGCACTTCTTCATCCATAGTCCCATCTTTACTCAACACACTGCCCAGATACTTAAAAGAGTCTCTTTATTATCTTTATTAAGTTGTTTATAACATCTAATGCGAGCCAGAAAATATAAAGCTTCAAATAGTTTGTGGTTCAATTATTATGCAATTTATTTCGATTCAGAAAGATCTGTAAGAATTAAATGGGTAAAAAACTATCACAATTATTTCACAAATTATCACATATACATCTCAATTATGAAGGGGTTAAACTTACGAGACGAGAAAAAACAAATTAATATACTGTAGGCTATAGGAATTATGGAACTCTCGTCGACCGGAATTCTCGTCGAAGCGCGAACCTAGAACTCTCGTCGACGACATAGAACACTCGTCGACAGGTCCACCTACAAAAAAATCGTTGAAAAGAAAGAATAAAGTTTAAAAATATATATTTATATATAAACTATAATTAGAAGTTATGGTGAAGCTTAACTCTTCCTACCCGGGTGTCATATTTAAAGGCAACCGCGGCAGATGGGCAGGAGCCCGGGTGTCATGTTAATAGGCAGCAAGCTTTCAAGCCTATTCAGCTTGGTCTGAACGCCGTGCGTCTGACGCATGTAAACAAAGCCGATCGTTGCGTCACCGCACCTCCGAAAACAAGGAGACGTCGGATCAATGTTATTGTTGTGACGTCAGACAAAATTAGTGTCTGAAAAGCTCCGATATTGTCAACATCGCGGCAAAATTCGCTCCACTGAAATCGTCATCACAACTGAACCAGTTGACTTACAGAGCTCTACTCAACGCCAGTCTACAGATTGAAAACCGCCCTACATTTATAGATGCATGGGAAATTTCTAGCAGTTAAAATACACAAAATTACGGTAGCCTAGGCCTAGACGTTTTTCGGCCAGATCGCCCGGATACGACCCCCGTCCTTTGGAATACCAGCCTGGGCCCGGAGGGTTAAGAACAGTGGTTATGTAGGTAAGTGGTTCGTTGTGTAGTGGTAACTGGTGCAATAAAAGGATTGCGAGTGAATGCCGATTTGAACGAATGCCTTTGCAAAAGCACCTCCCTTTTATTGTTTGTAGTTTTATTCGTCTGGATTGTTTTGTTTTTTTATTTGATTTCTTCTTAGTTTCCACTAAGGTATAAAGGTATAATACATATATACAGTATATATATCAATAATATATAATAATGGTATTATATATAGAAGTTTTGGTGAAGCTTTAAGAAAAAATAATGCAAGTTATATTAAAGACGGAGAAAATGTAGACGTCATATACCTAGATTTCGCCAAAGCTTTTGACAAGGTGGACCATGGGATCCTTCTACATAAACTCAAATCACTTGGAATAGGTGGAGATCTTGGAAGATGGCTCCACAGTTTCATCACCAACAGAAAACAAAGAGTCACGGTTCAAGGAACCCTATCAGAAGCAGGCAGGGTCATCAGCGGTGTACCACAAGGATCAGTACTGGGACCTCTCCTATTCCTCATCATGATAGGAGACATCGACAGGGACCTGGAACACTCAACAGCCACATCGTTCGCAGACGACACCAGACTCATGAAGAAAATCACCTCACAATACGATGCACAGCTACTACAAGACCTAGACAAAATCATAAAGTGGTCAGAAGAAAACAACATGGCCCTAAACAGAGACAAGTTCGAGCTTCTAAGGCACGGGAACAAGAGAGCACTACAAAACGCCACCAACTACAAAAGTGGACAGCAAGAAATTACTGCCAAAGACACAGTAAAGGACTTGGGAGTAAATATGAGCAGTGACGCCACTTTTTCCCAGCATATTACCAAAGCCACAACAACAGCAAAACAAATAGCAGGCTGGATCCTGAGAACCTTCCACACAAGAAATGAGAGGTGTATGTTAACACTGTGGAAGTCACTGGTCCTACCACGACTGGAGTACTGCTCTCAGCTCTGGTCTCCCCAAAAAGTAGGAGAAATAACAGAAATTGAAGCCACCCAGAGGACATTCACCAGTAAAATCCATGGGTTTCAACACTTTAACTACTGGGAGAGACTCAAGGAGCTGCAGCTGTACTCACTTCAAAGACGTAGGGAGAGATACATCATCATCTACGTCTGGAAGATTTTGGAAAAAAAGGTACCAAATCCAAACATCCAAGAGACTCAACAGGATCAGATCGCTCCAACGAAAGGTATTTTGCCATTTTTCTTGTTTCTACTGATGACGTCATTAGTTTCGCGCCAGTGAATTATGGTCATTTGTGGAACACTTGGAAATGTGTTTAGCTGTTATTTACCGATAGATTTGTGGAAAATAGAGTGAATTAAGGGGCTGGAATATAACATTGACTTCATGTGAATTGCGAGTGCCCTACACATTCTAAAATTGTGCATATTAATCTTGGGGAACTCATTATATATAAGTAAAGATATAAGTTCAAGGTGATGCTTTGGATGAACCTGACTTTTAGCAAGCACCAAACAGCGATTTTGTAAGTAGCCAAGCATATTATTTTTTCAGATAAGCCTAGGCCTAGGCCTTTTTTTTTTTTTTTTTTCTATATTCCAATTACTCCTTCTCGGGCATAGGCTGATAGCCTTTACACTCTACCGCTGAACACGGTGAGGCCTTGCTCCAGTCTGGGGAGTGAGACATGCGAAGCTTCACGGCTCGAAGCAACTCCATCTCTGAAGCCGCCTCGCTTCTGCGCTTCACAGTCTCATCCCCCACACTCGGACCCTCACTCTCAGAACGCCACCTATCGAGCAATTAACTCACTAGGCATTGCCCCCCTGTAGCATATTTTTGAATATGGGAATATTCATACAGTGCTATTTTAATCAGGGAACAATGAGGGTATTTTTTTGGCATTTCGGTGTGCTGTGGTAACGCACTGGTACTAGGTACAGCACAAATTCCATCCCAATAATATCTTCCCATTGACATATTGGGATTCGAACCCTGGTCCATTGGATTACCAGTCCAGTGGCAAGACCACTCCGCCACACCTCCCCTACTTGTATTAGCATAGGCCTATGATGATAATGATGATTTGAAGCAGAAATGAGTAGCCTAGGCGTATTAGGCTTAGGATAACCCATTATCCAACAATCTTAGGACTGCCCCCACTAGTGGGGCTATGTATAATGTATTGATAGGCTAATGAAGATCAAGGAAGATTTGAGGTTAAAAGACAGTAAAAAATAAGGTTAGCTAGGCTATAGCCTAGGCCTAGCCTATGACAATAACAGTTTGCCAGCTCTTTGGGGGCGCTCTATTATGGCCTTGGCCTTATTCGGGGCATTGAGGCTGTTCGGCCAGGCAGCTTGAGGAACAACAACAACAACAACAGTTTGCCGTCATGCCGTGGGATTATAGGATTTATTGAGGAGCCCTCACCACTGCCTTGCCCCTCCCCAGGACTTGTTGAAATTCTCATCTAGCCTACTGCCTAGTTCCTCAACGGTCAACCTATTATTGTATCCCACGACAGTCAAAATAGATGCGAACATGCAAGTAGTGTAAACAAGGCACGGCCTGGCAGGCGGTAGCCTACACCCGAATACTAGATCCTTACCATTATTTTTTTAGCTACGGTACCGGTATATAAGCTGAAGCCTATGAAACGGTATGGATATAATCCTGTGTAGCGGGTGAACCTGTACATAGTCTGTATCTCAATAATTTGGTAATGTTACAATATTTTTTTACATTTAACATTCATAAATATTCCACTAATAGGCTATACTAGTTATTTAAGGTTAGGTTAGGTTTTGGTTAGGATAGGCTAGGAGATATTGTTCAATGTTTCTTAGTAAATAGGCATCTGAAAAACAGTTCCCGCGGGCCGCTACACAGGATCTTACCAACGGTACGTAACAGACAGTCCTAACCTAACCTAACTTAGTGTCCAAAGTGAGGTCTGCTGCTAGCCTATGTTCTTATAACATTTTCTGCCAGAGTACCGGCACAATTTAATAAAGAGTGTACACTGTACCAGTACTGTACTGTATAGGCCTAGCCTAGGTTAAGCCTGCCGCCCTACAGTGCATTTATAGAGTTTTCGGCCATGATTTGGGTAGACCTGTCACTGAAGAATACTTTCGCAGTCTTACCGTTTGTTTTTGTTTTCAAGGTATAGGCTATAGGCAGAATAGGCTACAGTAGGTATTACTGGTATCTTATTTTATTGTAGTTTATATTATGAGTGGAAGATTTGCAATAACTTGCCCTAACCAAAGTCCAAACTTAGTGTCCAAAGTGGGATCTGCACCCTGCCTCTATGTTCTCATTTTGTATACCGGTAACTTTTTAGCCAGATTAGGCTACCGGTACAATTTAATAAGTGTACAGCCAGCAGCTAGGCCTACCGCCTACAGTGCATTTAGGCTATAGATTTCCCAGAATCCCGGCCATGACTTGGGTATCACTAAAGAATCTTTCCGCAGCCTTATGTACAATTGTTTGTTTTTATTTCTTCAAGGAATATAGTGTAGTACAGTATTTTATTGTTCAATTGTTTATCATGTTATGAGTAGATAATTTGCATTACCTTACCCTAACCTAACTTTACTTAGTCTTAGTGTCCAAAGTGGGGGCTGCCACTATCCCCACACCCGCTAACTAACATATATAATTGGTATGTCTTGTCATTACTATAACCTGACTTCATGGGGATAACGGAGACTTGATTGAATATTTTCGGAATTAGCCTAGCAGAATCTTGAGTCTTTTAACCCATCAGACCCGGAAGGGCTCTTGAACGCCCATAAAAAACATACCCGAGCTACCCGGAAGGGCTCTTAAACACCCATGAGCTCAAAGCCTGTAAGCTTGGTGTGCGAGGCGTACGTCCGACGCATGTAAACAACAGCCGGATGGACCGACGCCCCGCATCTCCGGCCACAAGAAGGAGTGCGTCGCTTGTTCGTGTGTGCCTGTATGTTATTGTTAAGTATCGAAAAGTAGTGTAAAGTGGCTGTTTTTGCCATAAAGTTATCTCCAATGAAATCATCATCACAACTGAACCAGTTGACTTAGATAGCTCTACTTAACGCCATTCTACAGGTACGAAACACATCTACGCTTGGGGATGTGCGGGAATGCCAAAGCAAGCCAAATAACAAAGATGCGGTAGCCTAGGCGTAGACGTTTTTCGGCCAAAACCCCCGGATTTCGGGGAATATATATATAATACATACCCGGGGCTGGAGGGTTAAAGTTGTGAAAATTAAAGTAAGTTTCTACGTTCCTACTGATTGTACTTAACCCGAGATGGGAATAGCCTACCCAGGTATTTTTTACTCGGACCAGGGAAAATAATAGACAAACAAATGTTCTAATCAAAGTTTATTCTTGAAACTTGGTACCGGTATGTATTTTACCCAGTACTCTATAGTAACTCATGTATCATATGAAAGGATATAAATTAAGTATATATGTAATAGTTCTTGGAATGCAACAACAAATATACATGAAATCTTTATTGGACAAAAGTTACAAAACTAAAACAGGGACTGCTAAGAATAATTTAAAAACCTGTTTTCAATGCCTAGCCTATATTAGTGGACCTGAAGTGAATCCCTTTGAGACTGAAGTACAGGCAGCCAGCTCCCCTAGTATCCTGATTAAACACCAGTAAACATACATAACATCCCTTTTACTTACAATATTATTAATTCCTTTTAATAAATTTTGAGCATGTAGGCCTATTGTGCATAGGCCTATCCTATATTTACCTTCACATTTCAAAAATTCTCCGGCGGCCGGGGGGCTATGCCCCCCCGGACCAGTGTGCCAAAATTCGCCCATTTTCTTCGTGATCCCGAACCTAACATCTGAAAAAATATTGATACTGAAATTGGCTGCGAGCCTGTGACTGTCCCGGGGCGGCCGGGAGCCCCGCTAAACCTGCCATTCTATTTCTACATTACACTCATCAAACGATAGTTGCTTTGCTCTACACTGTACTCTACATTGGCTATGATCTTAGAACTATTATATATCACCTGTATTGAAGTCCAAATGCAGCTACTAATGTAAATATAGACGGATAAATCCAGAGCTCGAGTCATGAGAGCGATTTGTTTACACTGTGAAAACACAACTTGTTCGGTTCGGATGAGGTGACTGACTTAGCACCAATATAACAAATATATATTACAATAAGGAAACAGCCATCGTTCATAGAACGAACTCCTGGATGGAAGAGTCCGCTAAAACAAACAACCAATGTACCCCTACACTCCGATGTTATATTGCGCCGAAGGCTGAGTCAAGACGAACACAACTACCGTAATTTTATTGGCACTCGAATGCTCAATAATATGTAGATTAAAGGATAATAATAGGTATTTATCTAAAACTATGTATATATTAACTAAACTACTCCATGTGTTTAATATATTGACTGAATTTCACTGAAATGAATAATGTAAAATATTCATTTAAGTTTGAATGTTAGTTTTCTGATCTGATCTGATCCCAGTTAAACTCCCGCAAAATACACGATATTTGTTCGTATGTGTTAATTTTATGGGGTCTCTAATTTCTTAAAAATAGTGAATGAATATAAATTTTATGTGTTTGACAAAGAGCGCAAGACCTTGAGGCATAAGGTAAGCTATAAATTAGTACGATTTTATGATGAATTATTGGTTTTTCAGGGGTATATATGTGGTTGGATCAATGGAAAACAACGAACCAATATCAGCTATGTTTTCCATTGTGGTGTTTCCGAGAATAATCCAATGATGACGTCAAATTAGCTTGCCGCCAATCAACTGTGGAACACTTGGAAATGTGTTTAGCTGTTTTTTACCGATATATTTGTGGAAAATAGAGTGAATTAAGGGGCTGGAATATAACATTGACTTCATGTGAAGTGCGAGTGCCCTACACATTCTAAAATTGTGCATATTAATCTTGGGGAACTCATTATATATAAGGTATAAGTTCAAGCCTTTCAAGGTGATACTTTGGATAAACCTGACTTCTAGCAAGCACCAAACAGCGATTTTGTAAGTAGCCAAGCATATTATTTTTTCAGATAAGCCTAGGCCTACTTGTATTAGCCTAGGCCTATGATGATAATGATGATTTGAAGCAGAAATGAGTAGCCTAGGCTGAGGCTAGGCGTATTACGGTATTAGGCTTAGGATAAGGGGATAACCCATTATCCAACAATCTTAGGACTGCCCCCACTAGTGGGGCTATGTATAATGTATTGATAGGCTAATGAAGATCAAGGAAGATTTGAGGTTAAAGACAGTAAAAAATAAGGTTAGCTAGGCAGCTGGGAATCTGGTTCTGGTAGGCTAAGACTCAGAGCCCACTCTTAACCCGGGAACGGCGAAGGTCCTCAATTATGGTAATTATTTAGAAGATGACCTTTTTTTCTAGTTATTAAAAACTTACTCTATAGTGTATTATATGATATATAGAAGCCATAGAACTGTTAAAATGACCTGGGAAGTGTATATTAAACTTAGCCTAGACCAACATTCCTGTTTTTTTTTTTTTTTTTTTTTGTAAGGCAAGGCTAGGCTAACCTAGGCTACTCTTAAGTTTTGGAACACAGTAGGCCTAAGCCTATTTTAGATGTCTAACTTTTAAAATAATAATATAAAAATACGTAGGCTAGGCCTAGGATTTTTTTTTTATCATTAGGCCTATACAGAAAGTTCATTTGTGTTATCACTAAAAAAAACAGCATCATTCGACACCCTGGCTAGGCTATAACCTATGACAATAACAGTTTGCCGTCATGCCGTGGGATTATAGGGGCCGCCTATAGGATTTATTGAGGAGCCCTCACCACCGCCTTGCCCCTCCCCAGGGCTTGTTGAAATTCTCATCTAGCCTACTGCCTAGTTCCTCAACGGTCAACCTATTATTGAATCCCACGACAGTCAAAATAGATGCGAACATGCAAGTAACACCAAGGCACGGCCTGGCAGGCGGTAGCCTATGTCCGAATACTACATCCTTACCATTATTTTTTAGGTACCCGGTACGGTACCGGTATATAAGCTGAAGCCTATGAAACGGTACGGATATAATCCTGTGTAGGGGGGGGGTGAACCTGTACATAGGCTAGCCTATATCTCAATAATTTGGTAATGTTACAATTTTTTTTTTTACATTTTACATTCATAAATATTCCACTAATAGGCTATACTAGTTATTTAAGGTTAGGTTTTGGTTAGGATAGGCTAGGTTAAAGATATTGTTCAATGTTTCTTAGTAAATAGGCATCTGAAAAACAGTTCCCGCGGGCCGCTACACAGGATCTTATGAACGGTACGTAACAGACAGTCCTAACCTAACCTACCTTAGACAGTACTTAGTGTCCAAAGTGAGGTCTGCTGCTAGCCTATGTTCTTATAACATTTTCTGCCAAAGTACCGGCACAATTTAATAAAGAGTGTACACTGTACTGTATAGGCCTAGCCTAGGTTAAGCCTGCCACCCTACAGTGCATTTATAGAGTTTTCGGCCATGATTTGGGTAGACCTGTCACTGAAGAATACTTTCGCAGTCTTACCGTTAGTTTTTGTTTTCAAGGTATAGGCTATAGGCAGAATAGGCTACAGTAGTATCTTATCTACTGGTATCTTATTTTATTGTAGTTTATATTATGAGTGGAAGATTTGCAATAACTTACCCTAACCAAAGTCCAAACTTAGTGTCCAAAGTGGGATGATGGGATCTGCACCCTGCCTCTATGTTCTCATTTTGTATACCGGTAACGTTTTAGCCAGATTACCGGTACAATTTAATAAGTGTACAGCCAGCAGCTAGGCCTACCGCCTACAGTGCATTTATAGATTTCCCGGAATCCCGGCCATGACTTGGGTATCACTAAAGAATCTTTCCGCAGCCTTATGTACAATTGTTTGTTTTATTCTTC